>JACSVZ010000002.1:22438756-23038756 GCA_014706295.1 Lycocorax pyrrhopterus obiensis | reverse complement strand
TATCCTCCTACTTTTGCTGAAAACATACCCATAATTTTCAAGTACAGATTCAAAATTACCTATGTAGATACATGACATGAATCAAACTATGGATCTAAATCATACTGGAAGCCATTCTGAGCAATGACATAATTAAAGCACTCCTAAGAAATGTGAGAAAACACATTAAAAGGATGTCCAAGCATAAACCATTAACACCACAGGTGGTAAGAATTTGTTTTAAAGGCCATCTCAACAGCTTGTCTGTCTACTACATACAGATATAAAACATCCAGCCCCCTTGAAAATATACTCAGTTCTTCAATCCTGTTGTGTCATTCATCAGTTATAATTACAGCAATTTACTGTTTGCTTTTCCAGATAAAATTCTTTTTATAGAATCATAGTAATTAACAGTGACAGTAGCAAAATTGATAGCCCTGCTTCTTAAAGTACCCATTCCTCTAAGATGACACTACTGCCTTAACAGACTTTAAACAAATGTCCTCATCTTTTCCAATTTGTGTCTAACAGTGTTTGTTCCAGTCAAAGCAGGCCAGCTCTTTTCCAAGAGAGAACTAGAGAACAAATATGCTTTTTAACATTGCTGACCTTTTTTTCAAACAGTTCTCTGAACTCATTCATTGAAAGGTGGCCTTCAAAAGTTAGACTTCAGGTCAAGGAAGTGCTTTTTCTAGTTTCTGTGAAAATGTGTCCAATTTCTAAGTTTACATCTAGTCAATGGAAAATTGTACTTTAAAGCTGCACTTAAGCAGCTAAAATCTCCCAGAGAATCCATCCTCCCTGAGCATGCTTAAACATTCAGGTATTTGGCAGAAACAGAAGTCCGAGCCAAGAAGCCCGGAATGCAACATCAGTTATAGATAGGACAGTGTCATCAGGAGAAGATCTCTAACCGTTTCCCCAAAATCACAATCACAAACCTGGTTTTGGCTGAATGCATCTCCAAGTCCTGTGCTTCGCTTCTGCTCCCCCCTCTTCACCCCTGCTAATGACAAAAAGGGTGGGAAATGCTAGCCCTGTCCAATTAGATTCCCCATTCTCCATGCCATAGGCTCCTGGATGAGGCCAGCCAAAGTCATCAACCCTTCCCATCTTCCTATTACTGCTTTCTACCCCGGTGCTGCTTTGAATGGCCCTGAATTTGCATTCTTCCAAACCCACTGTGATAGCTGGTGTGATCCTCACACCAGCATCTATTCTTAACCTCCATTTCTCCTAGTTCTCCTCCCTCGCACTGACCAGGTATGGACAGTGCCAAGCATTCAGTGGGGCAGTCTTCTCCAGGCTGCCAGAGCATGTCAGAAAGGGAAACAAGAAGGCTAGAGGGAATACAGAAGGGGAAAGGGGACAAAAATGCATGGATAATGCATGTAGAGTTTATAACTCTGTCAGTATGAGAAAAAAAAATCCAAAAACAAAGCTAAATACAAAGGGGGAGGTTTAAACCTGTGCAATGAAAATTTATCACCTAAAAAGCAAGTTTCAAAAGCTCAGGACAAGCTAACAAGCCAAAATCCAAGAGCTTAAACCTTGGTTCATCATCCCACATAGTACCTGAGCCTAGAGATAAAGACGATTCTTTAGTTGTCTCTTTAAATCCTTCTTGCTTATTGTTATAGCTACACAAAAAAGTGACTTGCTAACCAAACACATGAGGCATGAAGGTTCTTGTTCCTGAGGAGAAACAGAACAGAAAACAAATAGGGCACCTTAAGCAGCAGGATTTAGAAGGAGCACGACAACATGCCTAGATTGTATTTCTCTGCAACTTCCATTTTCAGTTAGAAAGACAAAGCAAATAAAATACTAACAGAGTGGCTGAATCAGTAAGTGTAGCTGAAACTCCTCCTCCTTTTTACTTGCAAAAACCAAGCAAGGAGAAACATCAAACTTTAGCTGTTAACTTGATTTGACCAAGCACAAACCGGACTAGACCACTCAGTGTATGAGTATGTTGCCAGTATGGGACCTGAACACCACAAAACTACTGGATATAATCTCCTTATAAATGTAGCACTATCACATGGTCAAAGATGAAACACTATCACGTAACCAACTGATCCCAAACAAACTTGCCCAACACAAACAAAAGACTCTCCAGTGCAGTGCAACTGCACTGAAGTTTAAGTTCAGCGTAAGTAATAATTTCATGCACATAAGACCAAGGTTCAGGAATATGGCAAAGCCATAATTGCTTTGAAGCAGTTTCTGAACCTCTGAAAGTCTTTGGAATGTTTTGTTTCTCTAAAGAATCCTTTTCCAAGCAACTCTTGAAGATAGCTGATCTGCAACAGTATTTTGAGACACTGCAAAAGGGCAAGCACATTTTTAGTTTCTACAACTAAAGTGAGAACATCTTAGTATGCTGGAAAACACAGCTCAAGCACTGTAAAGTCCTTGGAGCTCTTTACTAGTGATTTGCTGCCTCATCACCTCATGTAAAATCAGAGAATGACTTCAACAAAGCCACCAGATTTTTATGGGCCAAGTTTTTCTCCCAAATGAACACCCTCTGACCTAAAAAATGATCACAGAAATGAGGACAGAAGCAAGTACCCATAAGCACTAATGAATCTTTTTCCTTCTTCATCATGGCTAGTTAGTGTGTATGTTATATCAGACATTCTGCAACAGTAAACTGCACCTCTAAGGGAAATTGATAAATGAGGAATACTAAATCCCTGTTCCAACACATGCCAGAAAGCTTTGGCTAAAAATTAAGAACTGATTACATCGAAAACTCTGAAAGCACATTCCAGTTCAGATACTGATGTTAAAGTAGTGGCAGCCAAAGTGCTAACATTCACAAGGCCAAACATCCTCCCTAAATTCACAACATGGTTCAATATTTCAAATAGCACCAGCCTTATGAAAGCATAACAGAAATACTCCAAAACAAAAAGAAAAGGATAGATCAGTCGATGAAACAGGCACAGGAACACTACTCATTTATTTCTAATTAAGGCTCAGCACCCCAGTGATGACAGATCACAGACTCTGTGAGGTCCATCAGAATGCCTCTCCCCCAGCTGGTTTGGAAACTTACAAATGACAGTCTGATAATATTTGAAACAAACTGACAAGATTTCCACAGATAAAGAAACCTGATCTGAAGCAGTAAAACGCATTCCTCTCCCGAAGTTCTCTGACCACAATAAACCACGTCTAAAATATTAAGAACCATTTACCTGAGAAGAAACTACAGTTGTGTATCCATATCTTGAAGGTATATTTAATGTTAACTATACGAGTGCTACACATCATAGGAAACACAGCGATGTCTTTGTCATTAAGGGGTGTATGATTATCTGCAGGTATTTTTCCAACATTTTGTTGGGCTTTAACAATTGCTGCCAATAAAACCTTGTCCTTGTATGCAGTTTGGCTTTCATTTCACTTGAGGAGCTTTTATAAACTTGTTTACATAATTCTCAAAGATGTAGATTTATAACTGTCAATGATTTTACAAGGTTAATGGCCTCTGTAATTAAAACAAATGAATGAGAAACTCAACTACTTTAAATTTATGCGCTTCAGTCAACCAGAAAAACAGCAAACTCTGCAAAGAACATGGATGTATGAACCAGAGTAAAACTCACCTTTTGCTGACTGCTCCAAAGCAACGTACAGAAAGGGAGATACTTCTGTTAATGATGCACTTAGACTCCGGGGTATTTTGAAAAGTAAAATTCTAGGAATAGAGATTAATGGAATTTCTAGTCTAATTTCCAGATCTAGATGCATCTGAGACATACTTTTACTCCAGAGGCGTGATTTGAATTTAACAAACAGCAAACACACACACCAGAATAAAAGTTTGTATTGTATGATACTGAAGGCTCAAAAATACAGATTGTCTTTTCAGGAGCGTATCTGTTACTGAAGATAGTTTTAATTTACTTTAAACCTCACTTTCTTTTATTTTTTTATTTAGACCTCAAGCTTTTAATTAGTATATTTTTAAATAAGTTAATTTAATCCATATCACACCTCAACAATTTTATATTGAATTAATTGACATACATTAGCAAGTAAAAAGCTAGATCACAACATACTCTTTTTTTAAGGTCATATAATCTGAAGCTGTAATAATTATAACCAAATTTCTTTGCGGAACTAAAACTTCTGCCGTCCAAATTTCACTAAAGAACTTGATTCCACAGCAGTAACTGATCAGAAATTCTGTCTAGAAAATATTAAAGGGATAAAATCTCCTGATATTTAAGGGGTTTTTTTAAGGTTCAAAGGTTTCCTATTGCCTTAGAGAGGTTAGAAGTTGCTTTGTGTTCTTGAACTGTGATCAGGAGTTATTCACATGTAATTGAATGTGACATTCTACCTTCTTGTCCACAGCCATAAAAATGGATGACAAACATGAATGCATGGCTGATGGCAAGATGGGACTATTATTAATGCAATTCATAAGCATCTTGGACTGCTGGCAGAAATCTGACAGAAAGGTGTTAAAGTCTTGAACACACTATTCACAGATATGTACTTTTATAGGTTATTTAGTTTGACCTCCTTAGCACAAGAAGCCATTTCCAAGCTCATAAATTTTTGCTGAGCATATCTTTAGAAAGACATCCCTTGTCTTGCAACAACCCTGCAGCACAAGTGCCCCCAAACCTCATTCACATTTGGAAGAGTAGGAAGTCCATCTAATCCTTACACTGATAACTTAAGCAAAGCCTGTTTAATCAGACTTTTAATGGAGACTATACATTGCTCCAAAACCTATTCTTTTGCTTTTGTATAGATTTGCACTAATTTGTGCAAGCAAGACTGAGAGCAGCATACAGACACACATCAATGAGATCACTTGAATTTTGTTTGTGAGCCACAGCTACAACCCTTAGCTTCTCCACTGGCATGCAAAATAAAGCATTTTTGATTATGCAAATAGTCCTCTGCTTTGTGAATAGGGCCTCAAGTGATTCAAATGCTAATTCTGTTAGAAACCTTGATGCAAAGCCAGTATTTCAACCATGTCAGCTTTATAACCAAGACTTTCTGAGAAACACGTAATTGCAAATTGAAAAATATCTTTTAGAACTAGAAATATGTAGAGATAAAGTAACCTGGAGAACTGGGAAAGTTCTTTACAGCTTTCTGTCAATGGACCTGCAACCTGCTGGGTTTTGCTTTGAGTTAGATGCCCCTTCAGGAAGTGTCAGTTTCCTAACAGTGGCAATGTAGGCACTGCTGCACTGAGAAAACCAGAAATAAAACCACAAAAGCAAATTTTTATCTTGTCCAGAGAATAACGTGCTAAATAGTTGGGGTTTATGTCTTCTTGTTTTCTTAATAAAACCATCACACAATACAGTGAATGCCTGTATGAAAATGTTCTTGCCCTCACAGCACACAAAAGAGCAAGCATGCATCGTGGACTTCAAAGAAATAGGGGGAAAGGGAAGTGAGTGAAAATGCCTATGTGAAACGTGTAAAAAGCTTTTCTTTTTAGTTTGCAAGCAGTTTTGATTTACTTTTTTTTTCCCCAATTAGTTGCATTTAACCTACTACAGTACTTTGTCCTCTCAAGTTCCAGGAGATATGAGGGAAGGGAGAATGTTTCCAGATGGAAGCCAGCCACACTGGCACTGCCATCAGCCTGCATGCAAAGCTGCCTTGATGGTACACCAACATTCCTACCACCCTCTTGACTTTCTTGATTGCTTCTGCTCAGGGAAAACCAGCTGATAATTAAGGCTAAGTAAAACCTGTGGGTCTAATTATCTGAGCTACACAACTAAAACAGGCGTCAAAGAACTAACCTGCAGCTTAAGTTGCCTATAGACCAAAACAGGGGTGTTAGAAAGCTTCCACATGAGGTCCAAGGCAAGAACTTAAATAATATAAATTACCTTTCATTGACGGTGCCAGTTTTGAGCATCTCCTCAAGGCAAAATCCACAGAACCCTCATTTGCATTAACCCCTTCCTAACACTCCAAAGGAAAAGAAAACTGGTCCACTGTACCACTTCTGCACTGATTAAGGGAACTCTGAAAAAAGCACCACAAAACACACACAACAAACAAGCTATATCACATCAGAACAGATACAAATCACTGAGTGTAGCACACCTAAAATATTCTTATTTACAAGGCTTCCTCCGTTTATTTTGTTTTAAGTTCACTTTTCAATTGGCTCCAGCTAAATCTGCTGCCGGCTGAGAAGCTGTGGAAGTTTGTGACAAATGGCTCAGATCTCAAAAATTCAGAAATATACAGATCCAGATTCTACAGTTGCATATCCCATAGTGATGACTTTTAGACCCCATTGTCATGGCTTGTATTTTAATAAATGGGTCAGAGGTGGAAGGTCACATATCCTATTACCAGTCTCTGAACCATCCAGTTCCCCTCCATCTCAGCAGAAAAATGCAACACATTATCAGCTTCTTTTTTAATATTGCTTACTCGGGAGGAACATTCTGAAGTAAAATAATGTGGATATTCATTTTCATTGCTTTGAAGAAGACAGTAAAGGTCAAGTTCTAATTCTGAAATGCTACTCTCTTCATATTGATTATAAAGCCTGAAAGCAGTAACTCCACCGACCCCATTTTGAAGGATGTATGCCAGTTCTGTGTAATTCCTGAATGATAATCTCCCACCTCTCCCAACAAAAACTGCAAAATTGAACTGAAATGTTCGCAACACAATCTTCAGGCTATGGAAAAATACAAAAGAGGAGAAAGAGCAGTGCTGTCTCCCGAAGGAATGGCCTCACCCAGACAACTGTGCCTACAGCACCTGACAGCAGGTAGACCAAAGAAAAAAAGGAGCCTGTGAAGAAACAGAAAAAAGGAATATATTTTTTCTCACATATATAACTTTAAAATAAGATGTATTTGCCACCACTTTTTTCACTGTTTTGATTATAATTAATCTTTTCCTTCCTATGAGAAAGGTATTAGTTCTTCTTAATGACTACAGTAGTTGCTGCCATATTTCATGCCAGTACAAAGACGTAGGCTGCTGAAAATATTTCTTAAGTATTCCAAAGTTTAGAAACAATTCATGCTTAAAATTTACAGCAAATTACTGTGATCTAAACATAGCATTTTACCATACTGGAATTTTTTACTTCCCTGTATACACGACATATTTAAGGAAGAATTGAATCATTACCACAAAAGACGGCACTAAAAAGCAGCAAAACAAAATACTGCAGTAGTCTCATCTTCTCAGGCTGCCCATCTTCTCAACTAGCAAGTCTCTACTTATGTCATGGCCCCATCATTTGAAAATAAGTGTCATTTTCCCTTTGATATCAGAATGATTTGTTAAGATATTCAAACAGAATAGCGTCTTGCATCTGTAAAGAAACTGAAGGTGATTAATTTCATAAATAAGTTACAAATCTGAAATAAACTAGTGGATTTTTCTCAAAGGAATAAAAAGTACTTATTGTGCTGCGGTCAAAAGCATTGAAAGCAAAGGTATTGTTGTGGATCCAGCAGTAGCACATGCACATCTTCATTGTTACATTCACGTCTGAAGAACCAACACAGTTTTTAAATAATTTATACACATCAGGAGAATTAGGATAATTCATTCATGAACTTTCTGTGGTAAAAACACACAAAGCTGTTCTGATCATGTTTATGAAAGATGACTGAATTCAGGAGCAAGAAGATGGTGACATGTCTCAGACATGACTTTTGATGACGATGGATAACTTTCACAGGAAGCATTTTTACTTTATCTAGAGCTTGGTACATGTCCAACTCGCATTAGACATTCTCTGGGTTGATCAAAGAAAATATGTGACTCTTCACAAAGGATTTTGTTCTTAGGGGGACAAGGTTAATTGTTTTTCTAAGTCTTAAAGACATACAGCAGACACATGAACACACAATACACATATGCACCCATACACTTCTTTCTATATACGTAGTGGTATATCTCCTTCAAGGGGAAGAGCTGTAACACAAGGAAACCAGAGAATCTTCTAAAGTCCTTATTTTGTAATATACCCAAAGTTGAAACAAATTCTGCTGAGATACAACAGTCATCTTCTACTTTTACGTGTTAAAAAGACCATGGATAAAACTGAAGCTGACTGAACTGGTTCAAACACTGAGTTGCCACCTTGCTTTGGTATTTTCAAAATCCAGGACACAGCAGTGTGTGGTGACCGATTGACCTGTGGTACAAGAGACAGAGAGTGTTTGTGGTAAGACAGTCTCTGATGCCAAAGATTTATTAGTTATGGTGAGGCAAAGAAGTCTCTCCCAGGATGCCTGTTCGGTTGTGATATACCCCGGTTCTAATTCCCTGGTTGGCTCTTGGTGTAAGCCACTCCCCTGTACTTAAGAATGACCGGCCACGTGGTGGTCGTCTTTTGCCTATGGAAACCTTCACAAGCTGTAGCAATAAACTGCTGTTTGTGGAACTCTATGCAAGGACCCTTCTCAACTCTTTGCCGTCAGATTCGTATTACTGAAGTCATCTCTGTGCCTGTGCGTTCATGCATTTGAGCCCACAGAGCCAGAAGGGACTCAGTGATAGGTGATGCCCAATGTGGGGCACCATTTAATACTGTTTCTGCCTGGCTCCGTGGGGTCCCGTGTGCCCCCCCAGATGCACAGGCAGGTTCAGTATTATGGTCAGTAGCAAAGAGCCAGGAAGGGTATTTGCTTGCATTTCTGGCAGGAGAATTTATTACATCCTTACTGTCAAAAGGTGGAGAGGCAAATACTAAATGGCTACCCAAGGGTTTTTCCCGAGGCTGGGGGAAAGGCAGTATCAGGGAGCAGGGACCAATGGGAGAGCCCTGGGAGAGTGACAAGGGGCCAAAGCCAGTAGCCATCCAGGGAATTCAAACTGGAATACATTAACTTAACAGAACCATACAACCTGGGAAATGCCTTTTGGTCACCTTAACGTAAAGGTATGTTCATCAGCTACCACAGCAGTGGAAAGACACACAGAGAGATCTTGACAAAGACAAATGTCTTTGTGCAGATTTGAAGTAACCACTTTCATCATAAGGCTAAATGATATTGTTGTCTAGATTATCCCCTTTACAAAAGAGAGATATAATAAAGAAAAAACAACTAGAAGAACTAGCCAGGTTCAGGAGACATTTCTTTGCCTAAACATCAAAGATTTCAAATTTTTATTTCGCCATGGAAGATACTGGCACTTGGATGGGTGCATGAGGGTCTCCAAGCAGTTCCAGCTGAGACATGCCATCACTTGCTAGCATCTCCACTCATATTAAGAAGCTGGTTTTTGTACCACCAGTTCAATCCACTCCAATTGGGATATGGTCACAAGGTAAAAAGTAATGCTACTTGGAGAAGGATTAATTTAGCTCTACTTTTTAGGGTAGCAGAATGTGTGGTAAGAGGACATTAAATTTGCATACAGCATAAAGAGACAGACTCTCAACAACTTCCACTCAAACAAGAAAGCCATGAGGGCTCCATAAGGGTTCAGTATGACTTACAGATGCATATCATTGTTATATATGAAGAAAAGATTGCCATCCTTCTTGTATTCTCCATACTCTGTAATTGTCATGCGTTTTCTACCCTTCCTGTCACAATATCAGGGACAGCAAGAGCAGCAGACCAGAATCTATAAGGCAGCAGTTCCAATTAAATAGGGAAGAGAAGAAAGTTTTTGAGCAGAAGAAAACTGCTCTGAGCAGAAAGTCCCAGGAGCAAAAAAGCCAAGTGAGAGGGCCCTGAAACTCAGGTCAGAGGAATCTGCAAGCAAAAGCCCTACTGAGAAGGGTTCAATAGCACTTGTGAACTAATGGATTTGCAACCTTCCAGCACTGGAACCAGCACAAGATCCCTTATACAACACTTTCCATGTGAGCAATGAGGATGCAGAGACAACTTCTTCAGTGGAAGTAGGGCAGAACCTGAAATGTCTGCCATTAAGCTAACATAACAAGGATGAGGAAAGAATTCTTGATGGCAAAATGATCATATTAAAAAAAAAAATCTTCAATGTGTCACCCCATTCTTTTCTTGCTTGAACTGTGCTCAAGAACAAAAGCCAGAAGAAGGTCACAGCTTGAACATCAAAAGTACTGAATGAAGATTCAATTGATACAGTCGTGTTCCATCTCAGCAGGGCACAGATAAAATGTTGGAGGGGGAATGGGAGGAGGACAGAGGAGATGGAATATTCTGTGGAACAAATTTAGCTCTATGAAACTGGATAATTTGGAATTTGCATTTGTACTTCTCAGAAAAGCATGACACTTTTCCTACATGATGGGAGCTCATTATAGAGTTTAAAATTTATAACATGATTCTCAAAGGGAAACACCATAATTTATGCCATATTTATGTAATTCCAGCTCTCCTGAAGGTTTCCTAATTGAGAAAACTGCTAATTTGCTAGACAGTAAAAAAAACCCTCAGAAGTAAAAAAAGGAAAGACTATGCTCAGTCTGCAAATAGCAAGGTACAAAGAAACAAACAGGACAGACTTTTTCAATCTCTGCTATTTCTGACCATCCTACGTTGACGTAAGCTTTCATTTGGCCCACTGAAAAGAAGCAAATAGCACAGTGCAATTTGGACACACTGAAAATCAGGATAAAAAAAATCATAACTTGCACTGTATATGAGACTAGAAAACTATCTGCTCCCCCATGTTCATCTTAGATGACAAGGAATTCAGTTCACCTGCTTCAGCCAGCCAGTCCAACTGCTTTCAGGGAAAAGCAAATGAGTACTGTCAGTAAAAAAAAATTAGCAGCCAGTCAGGGTTGGAGAGAACAGCAGGAGGGAAAGCAGAGTGAAGATGAAAGCTCCTGCTGCTTCCAAGCTCCATATCACATTGCCAAAGATCTAACACACTTCTCTTAGACATACACAACGGCACATGCAGGAGAAAGCACAAATGAAACATAGCTCAAAATCTGAGCTATCAAAAAAACACTCAGAAAAAACCTCCAAAAATTAAAGGCAGTTTTTCTATTATTCATGTTCAAGAAGAAATAGTAAACAGTTCTCTGCAACATGAGAGGGTATTTAATAAGTAACATCCAAAAGTCTTGGAAATTTTAAAAGTTGACTCCATTTCATGAAAAAGGTCCCAGGAACATCCTTTTCCAAATGTACTGTAGTTTTTGAAGCCCAGCCTGTCTTAATTTGGGAACCTTGAATTCCTCTTTCATCTCGAGGAAATCCACAGTTTGGGTAAGGCTGCAGGATGACCATAAGAGAGACTAGATGGAGAAATAAAAATTGCTGGAGTTTCTTTACTTCTGAATACTTCTTGACCTTAAATATACAATGACACAGTGTCCCAAAGGTTCTTGGCTTGCGTGTTTTATTTTTAACAACACTGAGAAACAAAGCTGTTATGACTGCAAGTTCAACTGGCTTTGCAGGGGCTTTACAGTTAATTGAGCTGTAGCTATTTAGCCTGCAGTAGGCACCAGCTCTGCCAACCCTGTAGGCAATGAAGGAGCTCCCCAAGCTACAGCCAAGCTACTGTCCTTTTCTTTTTTTGCTTAAATGCTCCGAAGCAATGTGGCTTTTGGGGAGAGTGAGCTTATCCTCAGACTCTAAAAACATGGACACAAACCCCCTATAGTAACTCTTGTGACATGCATGCTCAGAATAGCTACATCTCCATAATCTTAAACATAATCTCTTAAAGTTCCCTGAGGCTCATTGAGCCAGACACATGTGAAGTTTTTAGGCATTACAGTTAGGGAAATTTAAATATCTTGACTGGACTATGTGAAGGAAATCTGAAAGTCCTCTAAACTCTTATCATGCAAAAGAAAACAGTTGTTAAGTTTCCTTATTAAAAAAAAGAAAAAAAGCAACCAAAACCACCTAAACCAACCTTGAATAAAATGAATAGGTTTACATTATGTAGGTGGATGATTTAACTTCCAATTTCAAAAAGAATAATTTATTCTTTACTGGAAGACAAAGACAGGATTTTCACTGCAATTTTCATGTTTACCGTCTACCAGTAGATCAACCAATGACTCTTAAAAAATAAAGGCACATATTGTTTCACTGTGCCCTTGACCTACAGCATACAACCTTCCAGACCTACTCTAATACAGTGAATAGGAGGCTTATCACCATGAGTCATCTAAATAGTGCCATGAGGTCATTTGTTGACTTCAGTGTTATAAAGACCATTAGGCTACATATCAGTCAAAAATCACCGAGCTGGGAAGTGCATGCAATAACTCAGGTCATAATTCAGGATGAGGTCACAAGAATTATACCTACTGAGCCAAAATACAATTTTCTGGAGCTCTTCCTTAGATGGTACAAGTACAGAATCTGCTATTTCTCCGGGATAATAGAAAAGCACAGCTGCTTTACATCACTTGCAGCATTGTTAATATAAATGAGTGTTTTCCACTATACACCAATTAGGAACACTGGGCAATAAATTACACATTCACTTAGGTAAGAGCTTTCTCTTGGTAAACTCTTGATCTTCCTTGTATTCCTTTCTTAGCAGTTATTCCACTTCGATTTTCCACAGATAAAAGTTTTGTGAAGATTTATCCCCTCCAGCCTGACAATTTCAGAAAGGGAGGCCTCAGAAAACCTCCCAGCCTCAAAGAGGCTGTCTAGTATAAATAGACATCCTGGGGAATAATATATTACATATTCTAATATATAAAATGCATTATAATATATAACATATATTATATATGTAATATAAATCTGGGGAATAAATGTGAACTCTCATTTCTATCTTAGAGACTGTTCCAGGTTTTCATTTTTTGTTTCTCTTATAATCATAGAATGGCCTGGGTTGGAAGATACCTTAAAGATCACCAAGCTCCAACCCCCTGCCATAGGCAGGGACACCTTTCACTAGACCAAGCTGCTCAGAGCCTCATTCAACCTGGCCTTGAATATTTCCAGGGATGGGACAGCCACAGTTTCTCTGGGAAACCTATTCTAGTACATCACAACCCTCACAGTAAAGAGATTCTTCTTGATATCTACTCTCTGTCAGTTTAAAGCCATTTCCCTGTGTCCTGTCACTACACACACTTGTTAAAAGTCCCTCTCTGTCTTTCTGGTAGGCTCCTTTCAGGTAGTGGAGGACTGCAATTAGGTAACTCCTAAGCATTCTCTTTTCCAGGCTGAATAAACCCAATTTACCCAGCCTTTCCTCATAGGAAAGGTGCTCTATCTCTCTAATCAACTTGGCGGCCTCCTCTTGACTCACTCCTACCACACAGTGAGATAAGGATGGAAGAGGCCTGAAACTTTAAAGACTTCTGAAGATGTTCTGTGGCCAAGAGTTAAGCATCTCTCTTCCATGCTCTGTACTGGCACTCAGATGAACTAAGTTTTCTCCTCCAACTCACAAAATAAACTCATTCAGTATGCACGATAAACTGCTCTTTAAAAATTAAAAACATTCATTAAGCAATTCTTGTATTCTTTGTAATTTTATAATGCAAGATAGCAGACTGCTTCCAAAGCCCTTATGTGGTATTTCTGCATGCTGCTATCCATACGTGGCATTAAGACCACAGCCTTTGACAGTGAAGTAGATGGAAAATTATTATCTGAGAAACTGCCAAATGAAAAATGTAAAAAGATGTCTACCACCTGAGCACTTTTAAATGTGACACACAAATTGGTACAAATACATACAAATTACAACATGTAAATACAATAATTAATAAAAAGAAAAATAAACTGAAAGTTGCCCAATCATGGCATTTAAATGACAAAGTACAAAAATACCTACAAAACTGGATGATGCTTTGAAACACCATTTAGACCTATGGGAAATGAAACATTACCATATACCAAAGCACTGGAATAGAGTTTTATTGCTACAGTAAGCAGTAGTATTTCCAAGGGTGGAAAATGAAAAACAAATGCAAAAAAGTTTTCACAATTGGGATGGGGAAGAAAGAATTTTGTTACCCAAAAAAAGAACACAGTGTTCTGTCATAAGCAAGGTGCTGATAAAACCAAGGGATGTTTGTCTATATGTGCATGCAAAAAGCAAAATTTTTGTCATGCTGGATATAAGCAATATTATTACCCAGAATGAAAATAAGATAACTACAGAACTGTAAATCAAGCTGTTCCCAGAATTAGAATCTACCACACAGTTCAGTATTTACCCTAGATAAACATATGATATTACAGGAAATTAAGGGAATGAAATATCTGAGGTAAAAGTTAAGGTCAGTGAACTTTTCTCCTGGCTGCTGTGGGTTTAATAATACTTCAAGTCTGATGCTGAAGTATCTCTGAACAGTTGATAATGAGCATTACAGTAAAAGAATAAACCACAACTGCACTAACACAGAAAACAAATAATTTGCTGATCTCTACACTACCAAATTTATTTTAACTGAGAAAAGAGCATGTAAATGACTTTCAGACTCCACAGTGTCTCAGATATCACTGGTGCAGGCACATTTAGCCCACAACAGTAATATGGTGGCCTGAATCCCTCACATATTTGTTATCAGAAAATCTCATAGATTTACCCCACCCAGGTATATACACCCAATCAGTTGTGCTTTCTTCTCCTTTTTTCTTTTGTTTTTTTTTTTTTCCTCAGGCTCTTCAAAAGTAAATTAGATTATGTCAGACTAAGTGAGTTAAATTCAGAGGGAAACATCCTGTAAACTGCATACAATAAGCTGGTACATCTGACTCAGGCCAAGTTGAAAGAACATTTACCACAGGCTACTTCTAAATTTTGTTCTAGAAATTCAACAGAGAGCTGAACAGCACAAATAAATATGCCACATTCACTTATTTTCATTCAAACCTATGTAAATTTGATGGTAGAAGACACAAATCCATATTTGCTGTAAAAGCAGACTTTATAAGCTTTAATTGAAGTTTCAGCTAAACCTCCCCCATGCCTTAAAATTAACTACTATTTTCCTTAGGCAGCCTTACTGGGTTTTTTGTTTGGTTGGGTTATTTTTTACTTTTCCTTCCACTTTTTGTTTCAACCAAATTAACGCTTGTCTCTACAGTCACACATTCCATATTTATAGCCTTCATTTTCCCACTTCTCTTGGTCTTTTTCCTTTGTAGCTTTGTTTTACTTTGAGCTTCATTCTGCTGCTGTCACAACAGTAACAATATGCTTCCCTATACACAGATAGCTACAACATTCCCTCAGCATGACCACTGCTTAGGGTTTCAGCCTGTAACTTCCCCCTAATTAACATCACACAGCATCCCCCTCAGGAGCACCGAGCAGGAATGTTATTTTCTCTCACTGCTTTACTCAAGGAGCCATGAGAAATGTTAAACAATTTTCTAACTGTAGTTTTAATTTACAACTAACTAGACTTCTGCCTACGTTTGCCTTGCATTGGTGGAAAATTAGAAAATAAGGAATAAGTCAACATGAAACCTGCCTGGTTTTGCCATTATGAAAGAGTTTGGAATGAAATGCCCTCCAACAGACCTCTGGCTCATACCACTACATATGCATTTTTCCATTAGGGGAACACTATTCCTCAGATAACTGAAATTAGAAGTTGATCTCATCTTCAGTGGTATTTGTCCTTGTTCTAATTGTCCCAGCCTAAATTACAGCACTGGAGCCCTTAGTTAGTCATCAAAGATCAAGAGAAAACTGCTTAACACAGTGTCCCATTCTTACTGGTTTTCTATATCAAACTTATCAGATAATTTCAAGAGCTCATAGAAGCATTTCTTTTTTCCTTTTTTTTTTCCCCACCCTTGTAGCTGGCAGCAGCCATGGATGCATTACAGAACCCAGCATGTCCAAGATGGATTAGATGCTGCCAAGAGGAAAGCAGCAGTTTCCTAAGGTCCTGCTAGTGAAGCTAGTGGCTGTAGCGGCTGTAGCGTTACTGTCAAATACTACAGGCCTGGCACAACATCAGTGAGGTTACTTCCTGAAAGTTACATCTGTAACACAGCTTTCCTTACTTTCCTGGTCCTAATATTTGTTTCTGACAAAATCAAAACCAACAACAGAAATGTCAAAGCCTAACTAAATACAGATTTTACCCCTTCCCATCTTACATATCAGGTATGTGTGACTTCTACATGACGTAAAACATACAACACTCTATTTATACTGATAGCTCCTGAATGAAATTCTGCTACCAAGGAGACAAGATTTCATTCACCAAAAAAAAAACCCCTCATAATCAACCTATAATCCAAGTTTGACATCACCTAACCAAGAGTCTACAAGAGTTGAGAAAAAACTTTTTTATTATTCTAATACTCTTTGGATCTAATCTCAGCTTAGATGAAGACTTAAAAATATAATGGATTCATACAGTCCTATCAAAATCAGTGAGACACCACACACTCAAATCAGTATTAATTATTAACTTCAAGAGCTTTTCTAGACAAGACCTTTGTTCTACTAATATTAAAGCACCAGAATTTTAACTGGCTTCAACCACACTATTGTAGTCACAGCTAAAAAGAAAACTTCTCCAACGACAGTGTGAGAAGTATTTTCATGCAAGTGTGCCTTTATAATTTTAAAAAATATCAAGTGGGAAAAATCTCTGTTCTTTTTCCTAACGAATACTTCTTTATACTGAGCTCACACAACACACTATTTATGAAGGAAAAAGGATTATACTGCATTTGACAGTTATAGTGCTATAAACTTCCATCTAGACCAAGCTCACACTGAAAAACCTTTTAAGTGTCACTGAAAAGGCACGAGAAAGTCGTATTTACTATTCTCTTATTAAGTCAGTACCATATCAACTATAAACCTGAAGAACAATAAACATATTTGAAACACAGACTGTTATAACTTGAACTCAGCATTACAAATATTGAAAGCTGCACCCGTAACCTTCTGCACACCTCGTTATCACAGCACAGCTGCAGAGACAGACAGCTCACAGATAAAGTAGATATTGTTATGAATAAATGTGTCAGATCATTCAATAATTGTTACTCAGATGAACCAGTACAGAAGAACTGTGGAAATTCCTTCATAAATTGGCCACCCACGGTTTTCCCTCCTTTGTGAAAGAGCTACCTTTAAAATGCACAGTCTTGGGATGGAAATCCACAGTAGTTTAGAGACTTCTAACTTCAGGGTGTCAATCACATGAAACATGGGGGTTTTTGCCCAGCCCACTCCAGAATGGGCTCATTGTACAGACAGACATACAGCATACAGAAGGCTGCAGGAACACAGGCAGGAGCAAGACACAAGGGAGCTACAGCTGCTGTGTCTGGGGCTGTCACGATCATGAAGCCACACACGTCACGTGCAGGGCCAACTGTGGACCCTGTGAGGGCTGGTGTTCTGGTACCTCCCTGGCTCATCTCATCCTGGGAATTATGCTGGTAGTACAACTTTAAAAGGTCCCTCAAAGTCATAACAGTTTCATCTCTGTAGTTCATTACCAGTTGCAGCTGAGTCTGAATCAGTGGTGTGATGGTAAATTGTTTATTATTTCTCTACCAAGGCTCATTTTTAGTACCTTCTAAGAGAGAAGGCCCACACAGAGGAGGCATATCCAGCAATTTCGGCAAAGGAGTTCGACACAGACAGACTCAGATAAAGCAGCCGTCACTAGGGACCAGGAGAGGCTGACAAGGATAAAGGAGTGGAGTAGAAAGCTTAACAGGCATCTCCAAGCGTGCTAGATAAGAATCATTCCCAAGCTGCTCAACTTAGAGTCCGTGGGGAAGGAAAAACAAACAAAACCTAGTTGCGAACTACACACAGCTTCTAAGGCGCCTGCAGTTTTGCTCCCTGATCTTTTGATTGCCTTTATCAAGAAATGCTTGTCAATGCTTCATGCTGCGTATATATGAAAAATTACATCTCCCTTCATCCTAGGTGCTGCCTGCAGGCAAGAAGCACATCTTACACAGTTCCCTCATCTTCCAGAGTGACTTCTCACACCCACCTTAAACGTGCTCTTAAGTACTCATTTGTATAGTAAATCTAACAGGAGCCAAAGCACAGGCGGAGCTGCATTCTCTAACAAGAACTTCCACACCAGAGGCTTTGTTTTCGAAGCACCAAAGTATCTTCCTACTGAGAATGTAACCATGTAATTTGAATTCTCAAGCTATTCACTATAGCATGGCACAAGAAGCGCAATGTAATTACAAAAAACCCCACATATATAGTCACTAAATGTGAGTGCATACCTTCCCTGATTGCAGTAAATGGGGTTCCTTCCTCTTCTTGTAATCTAATCACCTTCAATGCCACCAGCTTTCCATTTACCCTGAAAGGGAAAGAGGGGAGGGGAAGGAGAAATTTAGAAAAACCAAAATTATAGCAGAAACAGTATTTGTCATAATAGAACTTGTTTCCTATCATGTACTTATTCAATTTCTTCCTGTCAATGCCAGTGATTCATTTATAGCACTGTAAGGAACACTTCATAGCTTCCATAATATCAACTTTATATTTTTGCACTCAGATGCAATCCAAGAAATGATCTCAGTTTTCTGTGAGTCAGTCTGTTTCCTTTCTACTACAGCTTTGTTACTGAAGCCTTGTTAAGAAGTATCACATTGTAAAATTTGGTTATAAAATATCTGTTCATTATTCGGTCAAACTGTTCAAACAAAAAGGCATATGACTTTCATCAATCACTTCATTTGCAGTATATCCAGATTTACACTGGTTACCTCCTTCCCACTGCATGACACACATTATAGCCTTCAAAAAGCTACAAAGTTTGAGTAATGAAATAATTTTTAGGTCATTCTGGCCATTTCCTGCTAGGGCAGGATTGTTCCTGAGGCATATTCTTGACTACATGGCCCAGGCTACTTTTAGATTGTAATAACTCTCATTTATAAGTTTAAAAATATTTTGTGCTCCAAGAGACAAAACTTTTAAACAGGTCATTTTAGCGTAAAATCTATTTGGTTTGTTTCACTTTTAGCATTCAAAATTTCACCACACATGAATTACATTCCAGGCCTTGCAAAAAAATCCAGTTGGTTCAGTTTATCCAAATAAAATCTCACAAAAACTGAACGAAGCTGATGTTCATTACCCTCTTCAACAACAAACTTATACTCTGAAACTTTAACAGACTCCCCATGTATGACGAGCAATGGTGAGGATAAACTTCCAAAAAGGCATAATACAGATTTTATTATTATTATTACTATTATTATTATTGTTATTATTGTTATTATTATTGACATTTATTTCTATAAAAGCAAAATTAGCCTTTACAGTCACAAAGCTCAAGGACGCATTGGAGCCTCTACACTCCTGTAGTCATGGAGGCAATTCCCTACGGAACTACAAGAGGGACGGCCCTAGAAGATGTATTAAATTTTCAAAGCAAGATGATATGGACAACCACCAACTCTGAATTCATCTTCCCCCTCAGGCTTTTAATTTTTTCAGTTATATGAGTTCAGTGACGGATGGCTACTGTCTTGTTTCTTCTGATTATTCTTCTTTTATAATTATCAAAAACTCATTAGCCCTGTACAGAACATTGCACAATGACTCTGAGCAAGTTAAGAAACCCTGGTTATCAAAAGATGGTTTACTCATCACCTTCCAATTATTCATAATATTTCAGGCTGTCACCAGTTCAAGTCTCAGGCCACTAGTCACTGTTGAAAGAAAATCATCAGCTTAACTCTCCTGGATTTCTCCTTATAATTACCTTACATATTTTTTTTATTTGGACTTAAACAGGACTTATGGCATCAGAAGAAGATAAGTCTTGCCTCAAGTAACTTCATGTGTCATTCTCAGACAGGAGAATGAACCATATTAAAAGCAGGACTGATGACAGACACGCATTTCATACACATGTAGTTTTCAATTCCTCTGTCAATACACCACCCTACCTATCATATACATATTACTTAGGTATCTGGATAACTTGAATATTTTGCAACAGTTGAAGTAAGTGCAGGAGGAGTTTAAGTAAGAAAAGCAAGATCATTTTGCAGATAAAGAACAGGACAGATGCTGTGTTCGGAGAAGGCAATGCAAAATAAAGTGGAAAAAAGCACATCAAAGAGGTATTAAGGAAACAGAGATATGGAGTCTCTTGATAGAGAAAGACAAATGACATGCAGCATTGTGTAGTTTACGTTCTTTTTAATCTGAAGTTCTACATTCCATTGATTCATGAAGAGCAATGACTACCATAAATAGCAATAGTATGGAACTAATTTCAAAGAATTCACCATTAAACACAGTAGGTGAGCTGTGCTTTTTAGTTATCATTGCCCCTTTGTCATTGGTACCTGTCATCATCTTGATGAACATCATGGCAACTCAGTACTATCAAAATAATCAAACTAATCTCAAGTAGTGTTCCTCTGGGATTTCATTCTCCTCTTTAATATCATTTATCTCCAATATATCAATCGATAATTTCCATAATACAAGAGCCTCCTTATTCTCATTTACTACCCAGTCATTAAAATATTTTTTTCATTTAATTTTCAATAAACAGAAGCATATAAAACTGGAGATGTGAGACATTATAAAGTATCAATTAAAGAGATAGGGTGTATATTCACATCCTTTAATTATCCTCCCACTGATGCAATCTCAGGATGCAGTTAGATGATGCTGAAGAGATGAGCTGAGGGCTGCCTCAGGGTACAGGTTTCTCCTGCTAAATCCTTGCCACACATTCCTGCCACTGCCTTGTATTTGCTCTCATTTCTGCTGGACTTTACAATGAGACTGCTTAGAGAGCTTAAATAAGAGAAGACTGGCCCTTTCAAAAAGAATTAAATCATATTTTAAAAAAATTATAAAGGTGTGAAAAAAAGAAAAAAACACTAGAAAATACACAAGAACTGGGTCCACCTTTGGAGAAGCAATGTGTCATGGGATCAAGCCAGCTATGTCTTGAAATTACACCCTGAAACTTGTGATGGCATGTCAAAATAATATGGCAATTTCCTTAGAAACACTGAAAAAAGGAAACCTGGATAAAATTACATCTGCAACCTATCAATACTTGTCTTTGCAGACTTCAGAAGTGATCAGATAAGGTTAGCAGAACTCCTTCCAGATATTACTTCACATTTATCTTCCACAACTTTCAAAGCATGCTCAGTATTTTCATTATTTTCAAATACAAGTAAAAAAACTGACAAGCAGACTGCCTCTTAGACAGTGAAAAGGCAACAGTGCTGACTCTTTTAACACCCAGGATTCATTAAACCACCTCTATTACTCACTGTCCAAAGCAAACAATTTCACACCTTCTCAAAACAATATACTTCACTGGGTCAAGGATTACACTTATCATCTTATGCCCATCCTGTCAACTGCCTCATTAGTTTCTATTAAGGACAATATTGACTAAGGAATTCCTATTTTCTAAGCCATCCTCCCTTCAAAACTAACTCACTTTCTCTTTCTCATCTAGAAACCTTCAGAGAAAGTACAGAAGTCCTAAAGCCTCTCTGATTATCACACAAAACTACTTTACTGTAGGCCAAACACCTGCAGCTGATGGACAGTTTTCTGATTTATGGAAATTCAGCACTTTAACATTATATAATCTCTTCTAATAAATTTCTGATTATATGTGCAAAATAGGCAACAGAAAAAATAGTTCAAATTGCTTTATGCAGCATAAAGTAAAAGTCTGCATATTATAAAAAATACAAATAAGCCAGATATGACAAAAAATGCTAATATAATGTGTCATTCTGCATTTTCTAAACCAGCATATATCAGCACTACCAAAATAAATATATTTATAAAAAATGACCATTTATGAGAAAGTAGAGAAGATTGGAAATTATTCAATGCTTTAATGCATCATTAAGAACATCTAATACTGATGAATATAAAGTAACTGATGACTTAATTGGCTTCACTGGGGATAATGCTGATGATGCCACATAGAGAACAAAAGAGTACAACAACACTATTTTCTCAAGTTCTTCAGATATATTTAGACGAAATAAATGTTCTAAATATAAACATTTAAAAGAGTCAACATAAAATCTGCCAATTCTGATTTCAATCTCTGTATTTAATACTGAGTTTTACCACTGGCTGGAGTTGAGGCTGAGCTCATAATGTGAGCAAGTGCTAAGCTTGGGAACACTTCTGTAAAGAAAAATCAATAGATGGTATTGGGATGATGCTCTAATATGTGATACAAATTTCAAGAAACTAATTATTATGAAGGAAAGTAACTTTCAATTGTTAAAAATTCATTTACAGAAAAGCTCAAAGTTTGATGATCAAACCTCAAGAATATCTGATTAGATCTACTCTATAGTGATATTAATGTCATAAACAGACACCTAAAACTCCTAACAGACTGTGGGGGCCTAATGAAACCAGGCTCTGCCAGAAATTTCCTTTGAAGAAACCTGACAGAGGCACATTCACTGTAGGTTTAGTCACCTCTGATTATTCTACCAACAAATAACTAATTCCACATTGAGGGAAACACTGCTTTTAATCATTATCATAAAAGACAGTTCAGTGTAAACATGGTTTATATTATATTTTTCTTACTAAAAAGGACTTATGTCTCTAGTTTACAAAAGCCACTCCCAGTCCTGTTAAAGCCCCATCATGTAAATTCTCAAGGGACTAACACAGGCCCTGAATTTCTCTTTTTGAATCCCACCATCTTTTAACCTCATCCTAGAAAAAAGTTACCTTGTTTTAGTAGAAACCGGTGGATTAAAGATACTTCATAATGCTGATGTTTATTAGGGCTGAAAAAACATAAGATCAAAGAGTTTCATGAGAGATGAAGGATTTAAATTATTAACTAGTGCTGTCACTGGAACTCGGGACTCAAGGCAGTCTCATACAAACAGTGTGGCAGCCCTCACTTGAACAGGAGCAGGTATGAGTTTACCTCCAGGTCCCTCATCCCTACCCCCCAGCCCACATCAGTTCAAACTACTCAGCAGCTCACCTAAGCACAGGGCCTGGACCTGACCTATGCCTGCTGGCAGGAATCACCTGGGACGGGCACCAGGGAAAGCAATGCAGAGCACCCTCCTCCTCTACACACCTCACATCTCTCCAGGCCCCACGGATGCTCATATAAAGAGAAGTTGAAGACAAACATAGAGATATCCCTTATAAGTAAGGTGGCCTCTTACAACTGTGCACACTGATAGTCACAGGGGATCTTCTGAGAGATGCCACTGCTCAGCTAACTGGAAGATGCATTGGTGCACAACAGCAGCTGGCAAATGACTTCAGCATTTTCCCTACCATTCCAATCACGCATATATGGCCAATAAGGTACTATCCAGTAACTCCACCACATAGATGTAATACAACTATGTTCTATTCTAGTTTTTCTACCAAGTTTTCCAGGGCAATCCTGGGTAAGCAATATAATAGGCTTACTTTCTTCAGTTTTGTCCCCTGCTATGCGAGATAATAATACTAAGTCACCTCCTTAAACTGCTTTGCAGGGTGAAGCACAGCATATACAGTGTAATGTTCTTTTTATATATTCAACTACGGAGAAAAATTTTCCCAATCTTTCTTTTAAATGCTGAGAAATTCACTCAGTAAGTGATCAATATGGTCAATGATTCATCTTCTAGTTAGAATCCTAGTAACTTATTTTAGTGCTTACTCTACTTTAATAATTTTTTCCACCATTTGTCATTTTAGTTGAAAATCTAGTTGTTATTAGTTTTCTATCTAGTTCAACCTGAAGTTATTATTTTTATTAAATAAATATTATTTTATTAAAGCATTTATGTACGTACTTTATAATCCCATGTCATGACATGCCTACAAAAATCAGTTAAGGAAATCAGTTGAAAAATGAGGGGAAAAAAAAGAAAGCCTAGTTGGTAACCATAAAGTGCCTTTTCATAACCCATGAATATGCATTCCTTTTCCAGCCATCTGTTATCCTCAGATGAAAAGAGTTTCATTTGTAGAACACTAATTTTACACAATTTTCAAGAAATAAAGAAAAGGTTAAGGAATTTTAGGTCATTACGGCAACATGAATCAGAGTAATTTTGAAGTATCAGTCTAAATTAATTGGCCATAACATGAAGAAAAACTTTCCAGTGAACTGGACTGTTGTACATGAAACTTATCAGGGAGCCTGTGAACACACCATCTCACATGGGCACAGAGCAAAGCTTGGGGAATGACTAAAAAATGGCAGATTGACCATCGGAAGCCTTATGGCACTTGCAACAGATTGAACACAAAAGACAATCAAAGAGTCAAAGAGGTTTCGTGACAAGTAAAATAAATTCTGCAACTTCAAAAACAAAAGTCAGAACAGCAATTAGTCCTGTCAGTCATCCTCAGTGAAGGTTTCAGCATCATAAATATAAAAACCAAAATATACAAACCATCCTTTTTCTTGTGAGCAGCCATCCACACACATATTTATGAAGTACGATGGTCAGCTGTGTTCGTAACACACACTGCAATACGTCATGCCAATAACAAATAGAGGTAGTTCTCACTGATTATTCAAAGATTCCCTGCTGCCTCAAGAATAACACAGCATGGAAACCATGGCCAGTGAAGAGCATGATGCCTGCCTGAGCATGATTTCTCTCTACTTTGCACCATGAACTCTCTACTGATTTTTAAGGTGAATAGTAAAAGGTACTGCCTTTGATGGAGGTAAATGTCGAATGCTCAGACTCCCTGAAAAAATACATTTTATCTTTGGGCACAAGTTGGAGTCCCCTTGAAAACAAAAAATTCAGATTTTGAACCGAAATGGGAGAGGTGCCTTGACTGAAGGACTGCCCTATCTCTGCAGCCTTTGAGCTCTTGTTGGCAGCACCAGCTTTTACTGTGCTCTGCTCTGTGCTCTACTGATTTCTCATATTAAGAGTTAAAAAGGATAGGGACCAGAATTCATTAGAACAAGTATTTTATTAAGGACAAGTTGAAATTATGTAATTTTGTGATAGGGAAATTAGGCAAAAATTTCTTGGTTGAGCTGTTACAAATTCTACGCATTTTTGTAATACTCTGAGAACATGCAATTCGGTAAAGGTGCCCAAAAAAGTAAAGGTACGGTAAAAAAACACATGGGCATTCAAGAAGCAGATCAAGATCACAGTGGAGACACCACTAGCGTGCCTCTCGAAACACAGACACGTGCTGTGCGAGCAGCAGCCACAGATCACATCGCTTTAACTGAGGCAATCTTTTTTAATTCTTTGCCTTGAAGGGCAACTGAACACAGTGGGAGAGGATGGAAAGCATGCCAACTCAAAATATTGCCAAAAGCACAGGTTTTTCCTTTAAGTGCAATATGCAGACTTCCCAGTGGGGGAACGCGAGGCCTCCACGCTGCTTTGCAAGGGGCTCTGGTTGGCAGCAGCTCCCTCGTGCTGTCACCAGCTTCATCTCCAGACTCACAACTCACATCAACATTTATGTGCCACAGATCAAGCCAGATCCCACTGCTCTATGTTCAGGTAAATTTACAATCAAGCTCAAGAGGGTCAATGGCAGCAGGAAGACACACATGTCAATATGCAGACAGACAGCACTTCCTCAGCTCAACCACACAGTGACAAGGTACAGGAATCCAAAGGGCACCCATTGCTTTGCACCTACTGTATGGCAAATGTCCAAGGTGTTAATCAAACACAGAGTCAGTGGAACTTGCATCATTTTTACCGGGTTACCAGCAAATTACTCGGCCCACTTCCCCAAAATTTTACATTAAAATTAATCCTTTCAAAATCATCAGAATTTCATGCAGTAAGCAGCCTCTTGGGATTTTACACAACTAAGCAAAATATGAGAATCTAGCCTGAATGAAAGTAGAAAATGAACACGCCAAGATGAGTTTCATTACACATGTCTGATGTGCAACACATGAAATCAAATAGATTTGCCTATTGATGCAACTGTCAGCCAGAAAAAAATGACTGCTTGGCTGTTTCTCCTATAAACAAAAAAGCCCAGCCTAAGAGAATACTGCTTCACTTTCCTCAACAACAAAGTCCTCTTCACTCTGCTGCTTCTTCACCCCAGGGATTCATTTTTATCTGACAACAAAAAGAGAAATCCATCATCCAGTAAAAGGAATTAGCCCATTTCATTTCGCTTTCCTGGAATACTACCACAGATGCTCAAAAGGACAGAAACGCAATGGGTTTTATAGGAAGACAAGGGCTTGGTACTATTTATCCTGCTCCAAGGTGTAAAAAGCCAGGATTGTCCTGAAAGCAAGTTACTGCACATATTACTTAAAATTTTAGGAAGGGAATGGCTGATTTCGTGTCTTTTCAGGCAAGTATGTATCTTTTAGACTCTCCAAATAGTATGCTAAGATTAAAAATGTTTTATTCCATCATTATGATCAGCAGGGTAAATAATTTTAAAAGCTGAAAAATCTCTCAGGAAATGCATAAAAAAACCGCAAACGCTACTACTTGCCACATGCAGCTGGTGACAAATATTGAGCAAAATAATTCAGAGTACAAAGCATCATTCAGCTCAATACAATCTTAAGTTTTCCATCTTCTACTACGCTTAAGGCCACACTCAGAAACATTTTGGCAAAACGAAAAAACCAAGCATTAGAGTTAGTTATCAGGGATTTTCAAACATTATGACCAAAATCCACTTGTTATATATTACCAGCTCCAGCTTTTCCATCACGTGTTTGCATTCTGCATTGTGCCATGAGAGCTTAATCCTTCAGCAGTCAAACTGGGCACATACCAAAATAAACAGACCCCTCTTGCTCATTTGTATTCCCACTGAGTCTGCAGGCAGAGGAACACAGTGATGCATATCACAGTCTCACCCTACGTACCCGTATCAGAGTCTAGAAAAGAAATCTCTATCTGTCCCTGTATCATTTTAAGATAAAACTATAAACAGTCAGAGTCAACCTGCCTGGAAAGCAGCAGCCAAGTTCAGGTCTCAGTCATAGAATCATGGAATTGTTTATCATTGAGTCCAACCACTAACCTAAAACAGCCAAGCCCACCACTAAAACATGTCCCTAAGTGCCACACTTGCACATCTTTTAAATACCTCCAGGGATGGACCAGAGCTAGTGTTGACACATCCATTTGCCCCACGCCTGTCTACCTACGTTCCCCAAGAGTACATCACAGCAGTGATGCTCTTTCTTCTTTGGGGATGCCACCTAGGTCAGAGATTCCTCACCTTCTCATGGGGGCAGAAGAGGTAACAGGGCTACATTACCTCGACAAACAAGTCCTTTTGAAATAGCAGATAACACCTGTAGTGTTTCCCAAGTTCTCAAAGCACAACCTCTTCCTGCTGTGAAGTAACTCAACTGTCCCTCTAGTTCAAGAAACAGAAGCCTGGAAGGACATGCTGAATCTGGGTAGTGCTGGATAATACAGAAATTATTCAATTCTCAGTGGGAAAAAAAATAAGTCAAATTCAAACAGGTGAAGGAATACTACTATAACAGTAGAAATAGTCTCTGCATATGAATCCTTATCCACACTCTAGTAACACATATTTTTTTTAAGAACACATTTTAAAGACCTTGAAGAAGATGTTATGAAGCAACAGGACAAAGTCGTACGTAATTGTTACAGCTCTCACTACTTATTCAGAGTGAGCTATTTATGATAGAGAACGCAGCGTGCCCAGTAATTTCAATTTATTATACAAGTACCATTAAAATCATTGAAGTATTTCTTTCAGATTTGCAGGCAACTCTACTAAAATGAATATTTCTAACCAGTCTACATTTCATAACATATTCCCAAGTCACTATTAATGCAATAGCTTCAGGGAAGGGTTTTGCTTTTTTTTCTAAATTTCAGTCTGTCCCACTGACTGACGGGACATCCAGTGACTCTGTTGCCTTAGTTCAGTCTTACTGAAAGCCAAGACATATGGGCTGTCATCAGATATTCACTGTGATTTTGCTAAAGGGTTTTAGCAATAAGGCACAAGCTGAAATCTATACTGTTTTCTCATATTACATAGACCCCAATAAAAAGCTTACACATGTATAATGTCTGGAACTTATGGTAATGCATAACCGAGCCATTAACAACACAATGTAATAGCATTTCCTTGAAGAAAGCTGCCAGTGAAAGACAATACCTGCAGTGTCATGACATAAGTGTGAATATTTCTTCTACATTTAGAAAATGTTTTTATTCCTATCAGCTGTCATTATGCTCATCAATACCTACGCTACTGAGAGACGAGGAAACTCTTGTTCTGATTTATTAAAAGTATTCAGTGAAAAAAGATAATTTTCAGTACCTAACCAAGTTAATGATCCTGGAAAATGTTTCAGTAGTTATTCTGTCCCATGACCATCGTGATATTCTCTGCTGGAATGGCACAGTCACCTCGTATCACTGACTAGCCAAAGTAAAGATATAATAAAGATATCACATGTACCAAATCCTTCTTTCAAAACTGCTTTATAATTATTGGAAATCTGATTATGAAAACTTGATTAAATATGTGAAATGGCACAAGACACTCAGCTTCACAACAAGTAAGTCTCAGTGGAAGCACTGGCTGAAGAAGAATATTTTAAGCATGTTTACTGAGTTATTTTATGCAATATAGAAGGACTTAGGGCATTTGGGGATAAAAAAAGCTGCAACAAATGACATCAAAGTGGCTGAAAACATATTTGACATGTATAGAGTAGATTATTTTGAGGTAGAGTAGTTGCAACGATGGTAAATAAACTCTTGTAAACAAACTAAACCTAGAGCAGTCCAAAATTCCACTCATTCCCTTCATGTTGTTTTATTAAAGTTTTATAATAATGATAAACAAAAGATGAACAACTTATCACATATATTCAGCATTGCTCTCACACCATCATAAAACTCCACTTGACAGTATATTTTGTTTTTACCACTAGAAATTAATTTGGTATGGATACCAAGAAAGGAGTACAACATTAAATTGCAAACAAAACATCAGATTAACAAGGACCTCATCTTGTTCTAATGTGAAGGCAATATGTTACCTGTGCAATATGGTCTCAGCCTCTTTCACCAGAGCACATGGCAGTCAGTAGCACTTTGATTCACGGGATCTATGTACGTGTTCAGCAATATTAGTTGATAATTTCTGCTTATCTTCATTTACACACAAAATTAAATGAAAAGAAAACACCACTTACTTGCTTTTTCCTTTGTATACTGTAGCATAGGACCCTTCCCCTAGTTTTTCCAGTTTTTCATATGAGTCTGCTTTTCCAAACTTAGGGCTCGTAGGCTAAACAAAACAAAAAAGATGACCTTTCAGCATGCATTGCACCCATAACATTAACTGCTTCAATTCAGCCTTTAGAGACCAAATATCATTATCAAGACTTACAGATGTGCCTGTTTTCAGTAGCCAACAACAAAAAATAATTAATAGGGAAAAAAAAATATTTACTCAATTAAAATATCATTCAGCAACCCAGATGGTAGCTGCTAATATCAACCATACACTTACATCACTGGATCTATCAAAAAGATTTTGTTGTTAATCAAGGAGATGGTTACGGTTAATTTTTCACATATATCACTTCATAGAGAGAAGATCATTAACAACTAAAGCATCTTATCTATGTTTAGAGATTAAACAGCAGCCTTAATCTGAACTGAACTGAAAATCAGAACTAACAGAGCTGTTTAATCATTTTTTTTCTTTCTTATTTTTTTGGGCTAAAGCCCATCCAGAAACATTGCTCTAAGTAGTCACTGTCCCAGTAAATGAATCATTGTTCAGAGAGGGGTCAAAATGCAACAGGAAAGCATCTTTAATGATGTCATCTTCTGAATTATGATTACAGTCTTCAGACTGTGGATATAATCACACCATACTTTAATGTACATTTTACATAGTTGATAAAAGTCCTGTATCCATAATATTTGCAGCCTAAGTGAGGAGTCTAAAACTGGACCAAGCTAAGCAATGATTCTTGCTCAAAGGGCCAGATAGCTCAGCTGGCCTTTGAGACAGACTGACCCTTGCCCCCTTTTACGCAGTCCTAACAGAGAACAACTCAACGCTGCAAACACAGAAATTCACCTGATATTAAAACTTTCCATTGAAATTCTGAGAAAATGGTTGATTTTTTTAAAGCGCATCCTATTTCCCACAGTTCCCCATTTGCCAGTTGTCTGGAAGAAAAGGGCATTTTATTTTTCCTCCAAGACCAGATGGACACTGCAAAAAAATGACCTGCAGCTGCCCTCAACATCACCTACATATCTTTTAGACTGCAGTGCTCGGATATCCTGTACCTGCAACCAAAAGATCATTGAGAAAGTTTGGAGGGTCAGCACTAATACTCAAATCACACATAGTGACTGCTTTGATAGTACTCCTGTTAAACACTACAAAGAAAAGCAGACAAGCAAACCCAGCATGTGCAGGGTTGAATTCAACTGGGATGAGCCATGTGCAGCTGCACACATGGTACCCTCACATTCAGGATTCTATGTCTGATTTACAAAAAGTATGCATGTATCAGTTTTTTGAAAGGAAACAAACGTTACAGTACGGGGCACATCTGTGTGCAAATTCTTGTTAAACCATGGTTGAAAGTTTTAAACCAACTGACCCTAAAAATTGCTTCTATTTAAACAGACAGGGGCATCCTAGGTAAGCTGACTTGGTGCCTCATACTTGTCCACCGCACCCAATTAACCATTAGCCAGAAAATGCCAACATTTTCTTTACTCAACTATTCTTCATTTGTTCTATGCAAAAATTCTGGCACTTTGGCAACCATACACCTTTTTTGATATTAACATTCCAGCTTTCTATCAAATGGTATAAAGTCATACATATATATGTTTGCAAAATCGAGCCCTTTTACCTCTCTCCAATACAAAGAACAACCTATTATTTTGCTATCCAATTCCTAAGTATTAATAGACTTACACAAACTTGTCAGTTCAAAACTCTCAGATGTTTTTCCTGCTACATTATTCGGAACACTTCATTATAGATAAGGCAGTAATATTCTTGGTTTCCAGTCTGTGCTTAAAAAGGCATTCTGCCTGGTTAAAAACAAATTTTAGGATTTTTTAAATCAGAGTTTTATTACAGATGTCACTAATAGAGGTGACTAAAACATTTATTCAAGTAGCCTTCTCATTTAACTATCTGATTATGGACTAATGCAACATTAAAAAAACTTCAGAAAAAAAGTGATTAGATGTCAAAATGTCGTGCATCTAATTAAGAGGGAGCACAAAGTATTTCCCAAATTGCAGGCTGCAATGAACGCACAGTGAGTAGCTTTGTCTGGAGTGGAAATGCTGCCCTAGTTAACAGTGAATAGTTCACTGTTGGCTTCTCATAGCAAGACAGAAAAAGGACAGGGTTTATACATGTGTTTCACATCCATTCTTATTTTCACACTGAGATTTACTTTTATTCTCTACCTCTGGAAACCATAATCTAAAGGTCACAACAACTTGTAAAGCCTTAAGATCTTGAGAGGAAACAGGATGCCTTTAATCCATTACCACACAGTAAATCAGCAACAATAATTATTTCTACAACCTCAAGCTCATTTCTCTCTTGTCCAGCTGCCAGAAGCACAGACTGAATGACTTTTGACTCATTCTTCTCTTGGAAGTCGCTGCATCCTCACCAAGAACAGGCAAAACTCTAAAAGCTGGCATTGGCTGGATTGGGAGGACAGGTCACTCCTGAGGGTACAAGAGAGAGCCCTGTGCCCTGGGCTCAGCTCTGTGGCAGCAAGGCTGACCTGCCACCCTCCCCACACAGCCCCCACCCCCCGTCCAGTGCCTGCTCACCCTGGGCACGATCCCAGAAACAGCCCAAACCCAACGCCTGAGCTACCCCTGCCCTATGTGCAGCAAAACCACCAGGCAGACACCTTCCCCTTTCCAGGGGACAGCACCTCTGCAGCGGAGCTCAGCTCTGCTCCAACTGCACCACGAGATCGGATTGCCCAGGTTCTCCACTCTCAGATCTCTGTGAATGCTAAAAGCCTGGCTGCAGAGAGATTTCTCAGTTTTCTGACAGTGTCTGTGTGAAAGCCTTGCTTTCTCACGGATGCTATGGGAAAACAGTTGGGAGATTTTGTGAACTATGGTATTGTTATGATACCAAGGAGAAAATATGTGAAGTAAGTGTTGTTGGGTTCAGCCAATCCCTCTGGGGGGTGGTTGGTCAGGGAACCAATAACCTTATGTCAGTCCAGCGTGCTAAGGTATATAAGCAAATTTGTAAATTAATAAAGGGTCGGTTTCTTCTCGTCCTAAACCGTCCATGTCGCTTTATTCCTCGGTCTCTGCTCGCTAGCGACAGATCTCCCTTTGTGAAAACTGACATTGCTTTTCCTCGCATTTGTAATCTTTAAAGGCTTACAATTTTTGAAGGCATGTGGTGTAGAAAAGAACTTCAGAGGATTTTATCAAAAAAAATTTAAATAAATTCTGAGGCAAAAGAATATATATATATTAATATTTATAATTTGCATGATACTTCTTAATGAAACGCCAAAACACTCAGCATGTGCATTTACTTTAGAAAATGAAGGGGCAGATTAACCATTTCCCAAACATTTTCTCAATTTTTTGAAATGAAATCTCATGATGAAATTAATTCAAACTTCTAATTACAAACTGCCTATATATTAAGAAGTTCAGACACTTCTTACATTTTCTTTTATTTCTGGATAATAAAGGAGGTGAAGACTGACTGAAATAATGCAAAAATAAGAAACTTTTCAAAACTTAAGTCTCAAGCTTAAAGGAATCAAAATAAAATGCTACAGAAGGAATCTAAATAATTTGAAGTTCCACATGACTGCTGAAAACTATAACCATTTCAGCCTACTTTCCTTTATTATTAAAGTCCCCCATTCATCTGGGTATTTTTTTAGCTTCATGGACATGAATTTCATTATTCAGGTTTCTCCACATTAGTTTATCCTTTTGAACCATTTCTGTTTAAAAACTATGCCTTGTTACAGCGAGGTTGGTGTCTTTTTCAGTAAATGCTAATATTAAAATCAAATATAGAAAATTCACTTTTAAGCACAATTTGTTCTTCCAAAGTATTTTATTCCTTCTGGTAAAATATATGGGAATACACATATAATGGGAATTTACAGAGATTTGTGTTTGTTAAATCACAGGAGTCCCTTACAGTGCCTGGGATGTTGTTGACTGAAATACACATAGTGAGTGAGACATATCCAGAGCACATCAGATGTAGAGTGCTTGCATCAGCCACTGACAGACAGCACAAGCAGCAGGCTCACAAGAAATTCCCCTGTAATTTACATAACTGATGCAATCCCCAATTTGACCCAGACAATATTTCTCAATGGAAGAGTACTGGTTTTAGCTGAACACATGTATTTTGGTAAAAGTTTTTTTCAAAGCTCCTTTTTGAAGATCTAACCTTACAATACTTCAATAGCTACTATTTTTCCATTTCTCTTGCTCCTTCTTACTGCTTTTTAACCGTGTAAAACACTAACCGAGAATCACAGAACTATTTAGATTTGAAAAGGCTTTAAAGGTCACCAAGTCCAACCCCAATCCTAGCACTGCCAAGCTCACCACTTATGTCCCCAAGCACCACATCTATACATCTTTCAGATATCTTCAGGGATTGTAACTCAACGACTTCCCTGGGCAGCCTGTTCCAGGGCTTGAAAACTCTTCTATATCCTAAACATCATTGGGACTAACTAGGCATAACAAAGCCTGTTGCTACATGTTAGAGCTCTGCATTTGCTACAAAAAAAAAAAAAAAAAAACTTACAAAGCTAAGAAAAAACCCCAAACATCTAGATGCATATGTGACCAAGACTGAACTACCTAATAGCAAAAAAGTTAAATAGGCAGTAAACAACCGGTCAGCAAGAAATTGATACAACTGGAAAACTCACTGCAAAGTGAACTTTCACGCTCTGGAGAAATCTTTCAAAGAACTCAAATGGGAAAGCTAAATGAATTACTGAGACAAAAGGGAGTAAAGGTCCTCATGCCTCTGAAGAACATAGTCCCAAGTCACTGTGAAAGTCAGCATAGGTTGTGGTAGATCACGTTATCCCCAAGAGGACATTAGCAACTGGAGCGCAGAACAGTGCAGATCTTTCCCTTCAGGAAACTCACTGGGAATTTTACTTGTTTGCCTTCATGTTTCACATACCTTGAAAATAGTTTTCATTAGGTAGCTTTCTCATTATAAGCCTACATTTTTCCTTGTGCTAGTTTAGTCTAAGAGCACCACTGAGCACAGGGAGTGAGCATTTTTAGCAGCATGGCTTGCAGTAACCGAGATTAGATATTTTTTCCCCTCTGGTTAAGGAAATACAGATCATAGTAACAAGGATAGAAAGAGTATGCCAAAATGTTGAGCACAGAAATAGAAGAAGCTAGTATTTCAAACTGACGTGAGAGTATTAAAAATAACAGAGGAAAAAAGAAATGAGAAGAAACTGTCTTTTCTGACCACATAGTTTCAAATGGCCATTTCATTGATACAGCCTGTAGGACAGATAATAGGCTTAATCCAAGAACTAACAGTATGAATCCTTGCACTACACTGCCACATGAATACCTCTATTTCTCAGAATTTTTCAAAATCTGTGTAATAAAGAAAGCTTTAATGGAAAATTACACTGAAAATCACCTGACTATTCCTATAGAAGCTGTGTGGGTTATGTTCTCATGCATTTTTCATAACTGCAGAACAGCTTGTGAATGTCACACTTAACCGTCACACTCCCGAGTCTTAAGTTTTAAATAGACCCTTTTTTTTAACTGCAGGATATTAAACTTCAATATAAAACTATCATTAAGAGAAAAATATTATTTTCACAGTACCTCTGTAAATTAAAGAAAATCAGAAGTGAATAATAAATTCATTGCTAGAAAAACTTGAAAGTAAAAGGTAGGCCAAGAAGCTCAACTGAGATTAAATCAGAAGAATGAAAGATAATCATTATTTTTTAACCATTTTGTCGTCTTCTTTGTCACAAGAGTAAACTTTCTTTCACAAAACCATATGCAATTTTCACACTAATTGCCAGTTGTATCCAACTTAAAATAATAAGCCAATTTGACCATATCTTGAAAGTTGGACTGTTTTCTAGGGCAATGTTCAAGGGATACAAAGATGTTCAAGAAGCCAAACCAAGCCTCAGTCTTTGTTCTCCCCTACTCTGATCCCATTCTGTTGCTTGCATCTTCCTAACCCTTTAACACATAAATTAAGAGCATAAATTAAGAGCATAAATTAAGAACAACCTGGGCAGAAGCAACCATAGAGTTCTCTGTGAAGGGGCTGGATGCAGTTTTTAAAGCTGTTCACTTGTTCTCCAGGCCATTAGGGCACAGGAGCTGGCTCAACTGCCACATTTTATCTGCCTTTTCATCTAGAGAGTATCCCTCAGGTTAACGATTATTAACGCTTCCTTTGTGCCAGTAAAGAAAATTCCACTCTCTACACTGAACCCTGAAATTATCTTACCCCCATAAAACATATCAAACAGGAAAGATGCAGTTATCCTAGTAATTAACAGGTTCCTAACTGGAGAAGGTTGCATACACCTGAAGAGGAAGAGAGGCAAGAATGGCACAGCAAGCGTTTATTTGGGCAGACAGAAATGATGCCTTACTTTTGGAAAAAAATCCTGACATTAGTGTCTATTTTAGAGCTAGATTTCCTACACAACTGATTTGCAAAGTGCTAACAGATCAGTAGGATGATTATAGGATTCATCCCTTTTTGCTTGTACTTTTTGGAGGAAAGTTGCATGTATCAGGACTGAAGAGTAATTAAAGTTATAGAAACTGAAGAAAGGCTGCTCTCCCAAAAACAATGCAGAGTGAATGCAGTAAAGAATTGCTTATCCAATTATTTTTATTTTAATGTTTGGGTTTTTTACGTTTATCTGGGTTAGCAGAACGTTAGTGTTTTACTTGATTTTGTTTTTAAAAAGTAACTGACAGGTAGGAACATATACCTTAGCACGACATTTACATTCACCACCAGGGAGCTTAAGCTATTCAAGGAGAAGAAACTGATGTGTATCACTACATAACTAAATCTTGAGCAGATGGCTAGTTTATACAGCTTGCAATATTCTATTTACATATGGTGCAAAAGTACTATTTTAGTGTATAAAATGTGTACTCTGAATACACCAAAACTTTACCTTGAACTGGAGAGTTTGATCATGTGTCTAAAGAGCATGGATCTCAAAATTTTCAGATAATTAGAGTCAAACCATCTTTTAAAACCAGCTATTTGGGGAAGAGTGGCATGTGTTTGTTTTTCAGTTGTGATTTTTTTATTTTGTCCAGTTTATTTTGTAGTATTACCTTTTCTTCATTTATGGAGAAAACAAAAGCATTTTCTTGCCTTGGTAGACAAAGGACTCGGCATGAGATTTTTAGAAAGACAGATATAGACAGAGAGGGAGAGATGGATAAGCACACACAACTATAGCTGTGTGTATATAATGTATATATGTATATACACACACTTGTATTGTGTTGGGATGGATCAGAGAAAAGGTTTGTGAAGCCAAATTTCCTTCTAACAGTGGCTGACAGGCAACGCACAGGTAGGCAAACACCTACTTCATACCTCCAAGTTACCCACTACTCTGATGTGATAAAGGAATAATTCTGTTCTGCTGGAAAATTCATACCACAATAGCATACAATTTAAATCAGCTTCAGCAGTTTGGAAATCACTGTCATAGACGTTTTCTTATGTCCAGAGTAAGGGGAGGAGGTGGAAGGATTCCAAGTGTAAAAACTAAGCTTGTCGTACAAGAACAAACAAACAAAAGTGCTAAATTCTCTCTGTACACTACTGCACTAATTAACTACGCAGGAATTCTACCAGGTTGCAACAAGGTGCAACATTAACTGCAGAAAAATAATTCATGTTCAAAAGTAAGAGATTTATTTTCCAAGTGACAATCTGTGGGAGAATCATGGAGCTCCAGCTTCCCCAAACCTCTGAGTGTGTTTCATCTTTCTCACCACAAAGTGCAGAGCATTTCAAAGGTACAGACAACACAAAATGGGCAACATACCACCTGCAGAGTATTTTGTGATCTTTACCAAACACTGAAACTGATACCTGTCAGAGAGGTGATAAAGCTGCTGAAATTAATCAAAGCAGAAACTAACACCCCAGGGCATTATAAACAAGGTCTTTCAGGTCACATTTTGAAAAATGTTATTTTTCTGAGACAAATAAAGGACTTTTACCTGAGCAGAAGCAATGAGTGATATGGAGACTGCAAGCCTCGGCCATGTACCTTCTGTAAGACCTCATTTCCACACCTGATGGCTATGGAGGACTTTAACTGATGAAAGGAAAAGACTAAATGGAAGCTAATCTCTAATTCAGTTCCTCTACTAATCAAGGAAAGAAAGTGCAAACTGAAGGTAGCATATCGCTATCAGAATTTCTTAAAATAAAGCTTACAGGAAGCAGAGCCAAAACTGAAACGTAACTCCACAACTGTAGCCCGTATGGCCCAGAGGGCATAGCATGTTCAAGATCATTTACAGAAACTGAAATGCTCATGCAGACTGGTATAACCTGTACCAGAGAAGAATTTCCAGAGAACCAAGTATGAACACAGTAAGGGAAAATATGCAGCTGACATGAAAGAAAAAGATGTAATGATCAGAAGAGCAAGTAGCAAGGGCATCTGCTAGACAACATCAGGGCTAGGAAAAAAGATGAAACCCTAAACTCTTTGTTAATTCAAGTATAATTCAAAACCATGGAATGATTCATTTCTGCAACTAACTAACTAACACTCAGGCATCACTCAATTAAATGTGCATCAGGGCATCTACTGCCTGAAGCAATGTGTTCAGGTTCTGGGAATGGGAATGAAGCATCTTGATCGTATCTCTGCCTTGGATGGCTGAACTCAGATCTACCAGGCAGGACCAGGTGTGACCTGATCAGCAGAGGGCTAACACCACATTTTGTTGTGAACTGCTCTTCCCTCTTCATGGGAATGAACACTTTCATTATTCCAAGTGCTCTTCCTTGTAAGGAAAAGTCAAAAATTACTAACAATGCCTCCAAGCAGAAGGAAGAACTGAGTTCACCAAACAGAGCTATAAAAATCAGAGAGAATTACAGGAAGTTGAGAAATGAGAATTGTATTACAAGAAATTCCTTTGCACCTCCTGTATCCAGCAAGTCTGTGTGAATCAGCATTGATGAAGATAAACAAAAGCATATGTTTAGCCAGGGCTCTAACCAGCAGCATACTAGTAGAGGAAGCATTAATGTCATTTACATAAGAAAATACTGGGATCATAGGAGACGGTATGGATGCAGTAGAGTACCAGCCCTCTGGAAAAGAACAAGATGCCAAAAACACAGTTTCAAAAACATCTGCTTCAAAATTCTGGAGGGAAAGCAACTGAAACCCTTCAGTGTTAACAAAGGAATGTCAAAAACTTTAACAGAAACTAGTAATAGTTTCTACGAGGAACAGCAAATATGAATGAGTTAATACCATAAAATACTTAAGTTTTTTTTTTAAAGTCATTTATATTAACAGTTGTGGTGCCAAAAAATAATCAGGCATCACAAACAAGTAAACACAGTGCAAATAGATTCATCCATTCTTAATGATTGTAAAAGTTTTATGGTAAGAACTCCTTGTCATGGACTCAGATGGAATACACTAGAGACATCTTTGGCAGCAGCTATATAATGCCGAGTGATGATGAAAAAGCAAATTTGTTTTTGCTACAGATGGTTACATTTTAAAATGTAACCTTTTCTAAAAAGGACAGTCCCCTGGAGGCGTGACATCTTACCCGCTAAATTCACATGGGTTAAACACAGCTCATCTACAGAAAATGAATCTCTTGTCATTTCTCCTTAGAAGTCTGACAGGCTTCAGTCAAACTTCTGTAGGGAGGACAGAAGATGTCCAGAAGATAGAGCAAAGCAAAGAAAAGAAAGAAAAGAAAAAAGAAGAGGCAATCAACCTTTTAAATTGTTAAATAAGATTTGAAGTGTTACACCCGTTCTACTTAGATCTGTAGTCTTCAAATGAAAGGTCACATTATTGTGGATTTTTCTTGCCAAAGCATAACAGAAATAGTTTTTCAATAATTTTGAAGGTCTTTTGGGGGAAATCTGTTCTGGGCATTATTCATGAAAGCTATGACATTTTATTTATCTATTTTCTTTCAAAATACTTGAGAATAAAACTATTATGATGTGTTCCCAAACCCTTCTCTGTTGTTTTTCTCCCTTCCCTCTCTCTCTCTCACAGAGTTTCTGACAGGGAAATAAATGTTATTTTTACTACTTGATTTTGAAAAGAGAATTATAAAATGTAAACAAAATTTGTCAAATCTGATCTGTTTCTCTAAAACCAAAATCTAAAAATCAAAAAGGCAATTTATGTGGTTTCTTAAACTTCATGGGAAAGAATTCCTCTTCACAAATAAGCAATCCTCTGCCAAATTTGCTGCATAAACATTATAGCAGCTGTAATGACATACCAGGATAAGGAGAGGAAAATGCTTAGAAATCCTGTAAGACACCCTAACTAATATCTGAAAGGAATTTCATCATTCATATTCTTTTTCAAGTTCTATTTTCTGATTTTATTTTATTAATAACACTACAAATACTTATGGAAAACACATTTAATAGCAGCTATGATCTTTTTCTTTGTTGTTTCCAAGTAGACAATCCCTTTTTAACCAAGAAAACATTAATCTGGTGCCTCTAATTCCACCATTTGGTACATGTGGAGGCATCAGGACTGTGCACTTACAGAGCTGGGGCTGGAGTGCCGCCTGACTTTAGGTGATTCCTTCCCTGCAGATGAAGTTTTGAAGTTAATGCAAGCGTTGTTCTCTGAATGAACTCTCTTCACTTGATTAGCTGGTTTCTCAAAAGGATCGAAACTACTCTGTGTCCTCTGAACCCGAACTTTTTTATCCTCGGGAATTGTATCCAGAGGTTTGATCACTGAATCCATTCCCTGGCAGTTCCGTGTAGACATCTTTGTGACACATATCTGAAAAGAAAAAAACATAATCTGTTGACTCTAACAGGCTTAAAGTTGATATCATTCCATGCACCGGCCAGCATCAGAAAAGGCACTGAACGTCATAAGCACTCACTTTCTATTTCTATGTTAAAATTGGAAACAACACATGCATTTTACATAGGGGACACACACACCACAGTAAGAACTATAAAAAGCCTATCTTTGTACAATGCACTAAAAGATCTTGAAAAAGGAAGGCAAGAGAGGAACATACATAAATTCATACATTTGTGTTTTATTGTACAATGTGTTCTTGGCAACAACACCACTCACTTCTCTCTCCAATCTAGCCACAGATATCCACAAGCAGTATTGATTTCCATTTGTTCAAAATTGGATGAGACTAAACTAAAATAAATGATGGTAGTTCGTGTGTGCACTGGCTGGTGCTGGCTTTCCAAAGATTCAATACCAGTATATTATTGTATTTTTAAATAATGCTTATACAGTGTTATTATTATTATCACCATATGTCTCAGAAAATCAAATCAGTAAATCAATTCCCAGGCACTGAAACGTGAGACTGCACCTTAATGGCACACTAAAGCACAGAAGTTCAATTCTTTGTTACTGTGAGGTATGACTCTGCCAAGCTCCAAAGACTGCCACTTGCTGCTTGAGCTATCAAAATATGCTGTGGTTAGTTCAAAAGCACAAAATGAGCAGAACAGCAGCTTTAGATACTCCAGTCATGTACGTTTCTGGTTTTAATTTCAATACACATGACATTTTTTAAAATTGCACTGTTGGTGAGGGGTTGTGTTTGAGGCCTCCGCTTCTGTTTTCACCCATAAGAGACTTGACTTTTACTTGGAAAGAAAAGAAATAGTTTCAGCTTTCAGGCTACAGGGGAAAAGTTATGAAGTGTGACGCAAGAAGACTCAAGAGGCTCCTTAAACTGTAAGGCAAATCAAAGTAATCTACAATGTACTTTTTCCATGACATTTGCATGTGTTTAAGGATAGACAGTGTTAATTTGCTGTCAAGTGAACTGTTCACATAAAAACAATTTAACAAGCGTAATATTCCATTCAAGCACCTATAATCTAATCTAATTTTTGAAAACGTGTCATCCTAAAACAGTTAATATTAAAAAAAAAGAGAAATTACTATTTAATCAGGAGTCTTCCCTCCTAACCCAAAGTATCTCCAAAAACTTTTCCAATAAATTATTCTTTGACATCTTCCCAGAGCAATTTTGTGCCTTGAAATCCAACTTACTTCAGTTGTTTATAGAAATACTGGGTGACTATGCCTTGTGAGGTTTGGCTTTTTTTCTTTTTTTTTATGATCCACTGTAACAGTAGATGAAAGATTTCTTTTCTACATTAAAAATTTAAAGTATGTTTCCTGCACTGTGCCATCTGGACAAAAGATCATATACCAGGTCAACTCTAATGAAGGACATCCCTACTCTCACAAACCAGGCATTACAAGGGTTCGAATTTCTTCTCACTAAAGTGATTTTTTCAAGACTAGAACTTCACCAACTTATAACTTCCTCGAGAAAAGGAAAAGTCCCCCTTCATTCCAAATGATAATTGTTTTTTGGGCTAAAATTAAGACAATTATGTAATTTTGGTCTGTTACTTCAGAGAGAAAAGATAAAGAGCTGCTGCACAAAGAGATTTTAATTAGTCTTGTTAAACTAATTGGTTTCTTTTCCCTAAAACAATTCATATGCACAGACATGCATCCACACACTTACCACGGTCATCTCCATGTTCTTGCAATGCTCGCTACCAACAAAGATGTTTTAAAATAATGTAAATTGAAATTACCGTTAATGTAGCAGCACTTCCATGTTGCTTAATCAACATGGATGCAAATAAATCAGTATTTCTCAGCATTTGAAACCCTATGATCTAGAAAGCAGGGGCAGGAGATATGGACAAAAAGTTCCAAAGCGATACTTGTCTTCCCTTCAGGTTAACAAGGCACCTGTAGCAGATTAAATATTTGGAATACACAAATACAGCTATAAACATACCATAACGTTAATAATGCCATGAATGCTGCTTCTAGGTTCTTTTTCCACTGGAAAATATCCATGTCTAGTTCTAATGTGGGCCATGTAAGCATTTGTTACTATTGTCTTGACTGGAAGCAGTAATACTTTGGAATTAGATATTGAAGGGAGGCACTTTGGCCTTCAGGCCACTTGACTGAATCTGGAGTAGGATAAAAATCCCCACCATCATCTTATAATAGCCAACTCCCAACTTGCAAATGACTAGAACCAAGACGAGCACCAACCAGCTCCCCACTCAGAAGTCAAACACCTCGGTGGATGCACAGGCTGGACACCACTGTGACCTGAGGGAACGTCTGAGGACTGCAGAGAAATGTAAAAGTAGAGGCTGCTCATCATGCCCATCTGCCTGTTCTGCAACTGCAGCACATCTCCTGCCAGAGCTGACAAGGGGTTTAATTAATCACTTTTCTCTCACCGATATCAATATTTCCGTGGCAGAAATAAAGCATTCTCTCTAAATGGCTGCTGACCAGAGCGCACTGTTGAAGCCAACAAAGCTAAGCTGCTGCTGCTGCTGAAGGGTACACATTTCCAAACTGTCTACCCTGCCTATAAAACACTGAAGAGAAACAATATTTAAGCATTTGTTTTACATTCTGCCATTGACAGGCCAAGTCCATTGACAGGCCAACCTCATGCTGGAAATCTGTTCTGTGAAATCCGAAAGGACCAGGTCTAAAAGGTCAGCACTGAGCACTGGCTGTAACCAACTTAAGGACACAATAAACTCATTGGTGGTTTCACATTTCCCTCCATCAGCAAGGCTAAGCTACCACAGTAGAGCAGGTTTTGCCCCTGGTCAGCAGGAGTGCTGACAGGCTGCTCCTGTGCTCCTGCTAAGGGTACAACTTATTCTGTAGTGGCTTATCATGCAAAAAAGCAACAGTGTGCTTAGCAAAACTGAAACACAGCATATTTTGGAAGTCTTCCTCTGCATACAAATGATCATAGATTTCACCAGCTTGACCACACCACTTTTAGGAACATTATGGGTTTGAATTTTTTTTACATTAATTCAGCCTTTTAAATATAATTTTCCCTTGTACTGCATAACTGCTGCTTATAAATTCCAGCCTCTCAAGGGATTTGTACAAATACTTAGCATCAGAAGGTGTTAGACTTGTAAACCAGTGTCTACCACCCGGTAGCTCCTTGCTGGTAGCCAGGAGAAGCCTAACACACCTTTTCATTTCCAGATTTCTTTTTGCATAAGAGAGTTAAGGACCATTTTCCAGTTAAAGCGCAGTATTTGTTGTAAAGAACACCAGTTCATTTTCAGAATCTTTTAGATGCTCCTGTGTGATCCTCTGGGATAGTCAGACTTTCCCTCTAAGTACATTCTGCCACCTCTCAGACCAGACTTTTCTTTTTACCTCAATTCATTTGTTCTATCCACATAAGTCATAGGTTCTTCAGAGCGGGCACTATTCTTTTACTAACCCTTCTTTTACACACAGAACAACCCTTGTGCACCTCAATGAAGACAACAATCCAGAAAGTTGTGGAAACTATCTATCTTTTTCCAATGCAGACTCAAAACTGGATGATTTTGTTGAATATCTGCTTTAGCTACAGCTACCAGAATAAAAAACAAAGTTAAACAAGCCCTTACAAATAGGAAGTCAACCTCTGTGATTCATTAGTCCTCCCTATCTATGTAATGCTGTGCTTAAAACAGTGGAGCCCAGACATTCACTGAGATGCTGTACATGCCATCACAGTCAAAAATTGGTGCTACATGAAGATGTGATATTCAGTGGCACCTTAACTATGAAAAGTACTGACCTCAAATGTATGTAGAGACAATACAAATGATACCTTGTTTTGCCATATGAGAGATGACAATTATGCTTTATAAAATGCAATCAAAAGGAAGAAACGTTCAGTTTGAATATGCTGTGCATTTAAAGAAACCTCTATCTAGCCAACTGCCTGAGTCATTAAGCAGTTTTAATTGTCATTTCTTTAAAACAAGTGATCATATAAGGAAACATTAAGGTATGTCAACACATAAAATTATTCCTTCCCCTTCAGGAGTTACTGCCATGATTTTGTGTTTCTCCCACAACAAACTACATTCAAGGCATAATTTTTCTATTTCCAAAACTATTTGGGTTTTAAAAGTAGGGCAATGGAACCACAGTTATCTCTTTCAGATGGGGCATTTTTGCCAGCAGATCTCATAATTATGGGGATCAGAGGTATGGGATCTTCATTTATGCCTTCACCCTTCTTTACAGGAAACACGATTTAAAAATAAGCCAATCAACTTAATACACTTAACGGCTATAAATTATTACAGGTATAACATGGAATACACAGGAAAACCTGCATCATGTATGGATTGTTCAAGCAAACATTACTATCCTCCCAAACCTTGTATCAGATAGAACAGTCTCAAGGGATTCACTGGACTACTCACCACTTCTGACTTTGGCCATGTTAGGTGGCCCCAGACACGAAAAATAAGAGAGGAAATAGCTGCTTTGTCACCAAGGTTCCAGCATTGCAGGAATCCCAGTACGTCAGAGAACCATGATGAGAAATGGATGTTGGCAAAAATGGCAAGAGAGGGGCTGAGACAAGGAGCAGATGATACCCAAAAAAAAAAAAAATTCTAAAAGGAAAACAAGGTAAGACAAAACAATGGGAATATATGTATGGTATCCACACCAGAGAATTTCACATGTAGAACATTCACCCCCAAAGTCTCTGCTTTGGTTCTAAGATGAAAAGGCTAAACTAGACTCCAATACCTGTCTCCCTTTAAGGAGTTTTGCTCTTCTACACAGAAAACAGAGTGGTCCTACAGAAACTCCTTTTTTGTATTTGAAGTTACTCTTTGGAAAAGCACTGCCAAAGCAGCACTCAGAAACTGTCCAGGGACTTGGTATCTTGTGGGAAAAAATATTTAATCCAGAAAATAGCAATGACTATTCCTACTCAGTGAGGCAACAGTATTAACAGCTGAGAGTCCCTGACCCCAGATCTGATTTCCAGATCTTGGAAAAAGGATCCCTGTCAGCCCAGTTGTGGTCCAACAGAAGCATCTCTCCATGAGCATCCTGCCCATTACATTTCTCACATATGGATCATTAATGTCAAATACATAATTGTACCTCCCCAAGTTGTTTCACATTCTGCTGCTGAGCCATATACATTCTTCACACTCTGACGACTGAAATAAACCCTCTTTTAAAATTTGTCCCCAGTTATTTACTCAGTCTCAACTAAAAACATAAGACAAAATGAGACATGATGATGAGACATTTGGCCACTAAAAACCCACAGCACAACCACCCACTTTGCAGCTACCTGAAGAGCTCTTGTCTACTTTTAAAAGAAATCACAAAAGAAGATTTATCTAGAAAATCAGAACATTCATGTCAATGTCAGTAATTACTTGAGCTATCACAGATTCTGGTAACATAAAGCATAATAAAAAGTAGCACCACGAAAGTTAGTGCAGCTTGATATTAAAAGTTATTTTAGTGTTTCTCGGTGGTTTTTTATTTATTTAAGGTAGAAAGAGCCAGAACATTAAAGAAAAAAACTCCTCATGTTAGAACAACAGAAAAGCACAACACAGCTTATACTTCACCACTTTCTTAGTTGTTGATCAAAACCTGAAGACAATGTATGACAGACAACAACACAGCTCGGACAGTATTTTTACCCCTGCTCCTCCTGCCCAGTCTCACAATCAGTTTGAGAAGATCCCAAGGCTGCTCTAGGATAAAGAGGCTTAGTCATCATTACATCAGTGTGGACCATGGGGCTACAACCTCCACCCTAACATCATGGTACTTATCATATCTCAAAACATAATGTCAGCATTTGGCCAATTTTTTTTACCATAAAGAATACTGCTGAAGTTAAGAGACTGAAATCACAAGAAGAGTATTTTTGCTCCATGTGTAAAGCTCCATAATAAGCCCCATTAAATAAATAAAAATCAGTAAATCATTCATGGAACCATTTCTAAACAAAGATGCCTCTTTGAATCACCTTATAACTCATTTCAAGCAATACTCCTTAATCTGCATGTGGGATTAATGTGAAAATAATAAATGGTGTATCAGATGTAGTTACTGTGATACAGTTTCAATGCAAGATTTTTTCACTTCATCAATGTCAGCAAAATTAAGAGGTCCCAAAGAAACAAGACTCTTAGAATTAAAGGTTGCTAGACTAATTCATTTACTGTTTAAAGTCATATAGCATTGAAAGAGTGAGACTGATCAGTTAAACCATGTAAGTAATTTATAGTCTTACAGTTCATGAATTTTAAAACAGTCATGAATGACCCCAGAATTAATCACCTGTTCGGGTACTTAGTAAAATAGAGACTCTCCCATATCAGTGGATTTTATTCATATGAATAAAGATATCCTCAGTAACAAAGAACAACCAATTCTGGCAGAGCAGGTCAGAATCCTACCACGCAGAAGAAAAAAGTTTAAAATGCTTGTATAGTGTAAAGACACCCTACTCTGAAGCTCATCACATCTTTCAGGAAGATGCATTATACGTGGGTTTTAATTCCTACATTTACCATCCTACAAATGTTTGATTTGGTCATCCAGTGGCTATGGATTTCTCTAAAATATCAAAAGAATTGCCAACCATCTACTATTTTCTATCGGTCATTGCCACTGTGTAAATCCAGGGGAAAAGTGACTGGTTGGGTAAATACCAGAGTGAACATCCAAAACCACTACTGAAAAATCTGAATGAAAGATCTGAATTCCATGCATTTGCACCATTCCAGGAGATGTAGTATGAAAGGTCCAGATACCAGGAAACCCAAGATCTAGCACGCAGCAAGAAAAAAAAACTTAAAATTACTGAGTGATGTGAGGTAAGGAAGTCACTTAACCTCTCCACAATTCCATTTTTCTGTTCGCAGCAGTGATCCACCACAAGCAGAAACTGGGAGCGCTAATTAAGTTTGTAAAGCACTTGGGCTTTTTAAAGTGAAATGTTATGAAGATATAGATTATAATTTGTAGAGCCAAAGCCTGCTGGAAGTAGTGCAACAACCTCATTGTTACAGACAATAAGACTTAGCACTTGCATTTAGCTGAGATATGGATAAAGAAAAAAATTATATAGTTATGTGACTAGTGATTCAACAGCTGAATTGCTTAGAATGTAAGTCTGCCATTAATTTTCACTGGAAAAATCCTATCTGGATACGAGTTTTTATTACCTTTTATAAGCATGTTATTTTCTATCTTGCTTTGGTACCATGGCAATTGAGAACACAAGTCATCTGCAGATTCTGGCATCCCTGGAATTTGACATTTGCTACTTATAAAACACAGTTTGGGAATGTTCTGGAGTATTATAAGCAGCTTTGTTCAAAATAAAAATGCAGCTATCTGCAGATTCATTCTCTTTGCAGAACAAAGCAATAGGGAGGCTCTTTCTCATTTTAGACAAAAGTCTTGCGTGCTTCTTCTTGGCCCATCTGGTAGCACTCTCCATCCTCCCCAGGAGAGGGTCAGCGAATGACTGCTGCACCCACAAGCAGAAACATGCACAGGTTGAGAAGAGAGCTCAGTTGGTGAGAACTCTACAATACGGGAAAAGATCCATGAAGAGCAAGAGATGAGATAAGGGAGAGAATAAAATTGTGAAAGGGTAAGTAGAGCATGTAATGCTGCACGACATCACCAGCCAGCTCATACCGGAGCTACCAGTGCAATCAGGCTCATACTTGAAAGAAGTCCTTGAACACACTCACCCCTCCCTGCAATCACCTACACCAGCCCTTTGGCCTGAACACTTGATGGGCACAGCTAAAAGAAGCAGAAAGAGAACTTGAGCAAGATAGAAAAAAAAGGGGGGGGGACAGTGGTGGAAGGAAGAGGCAAGGAAAAAATGGTTGTAAAATAAGACACTTCTTTTCTTCTCCTGATGGCCTCTCTCTGTGTCCCAGAACTATAATTCATATTCTTGGGTAATATTTATTTAACTTTAATTGGATACAGAGATTGCGAGCAATGCTGGATACGCACTAGCAAACGCAACTGAAAACAGAGCTCAGAGACTGGAAATGGTATCTGGGAATGTGGTGTGTTCCTTGCTGTACCTATCACAAACTTATTCATACACCTCCCACAGCCCATCTCAAAGGCACTCGCCCAACATGGCCATTTTATTTCCGAAGTCAAAGCTGATGTTAAACCAACTGTCATTGTCATATGGAAGAAGGCGAATATAAAAAGGTCACTGAAGTGCCAGATGGGAGAATTTTTGAACTAGAAGCTCTGACATTAATTCTCTGTGTTTGTCTGAAACACTGAACTCAATGAGCAGATTAAATGTCTGTGCTGAATTGCCAAGTGAGAAAAAAGTCACTCTCACAGAAAGACCAACTGATCAGGTAGGAATCCCAGCTTAATAAAAATGTGAAAAGATTTTTACCTGCATCAAAGAAAATAAGATTTTATACTAGAAGTTAAAACTGGTTACACAATTCTTTCCTTTGACCACCAACACACCAAGAGCTGCAATATAGTACATATTTATTCTGCTAACTTGATACCTAAATATTAGCATAATTCCTGAATCCAGCACAAACCTGAAATTAGGAGTTATTGAAAATGATTTTAGGTCCCCTCAATATGGTAAGGAAAAGCTGACCATCTCAAGTTGTTTTTTTTTTCTGTTCGTAGCACAGCCTAACTTCAGAAAAGTGAGTTTCCAATCCATTAAAGTTGATGTTCCTCTCCTTGCAGAGAAAAAAGGCCCAGTTTTCAAGAGAGTCTGGATTAGATTTTAGGTCTATAAAAGCCTACATATGTCCTCAAAGCAAAACCCTGTTCTGTGACAACAGACGTCAGGAGGAGTCACCTAAGGACAGGGTCTCAGATAAAGGTCACACCGAAGTCCTGACAGCCTCTAATGTTCATGAAAAGAGACACAAACTCAACGGAGCTGATCTAATGAGGCATTTTGCTCTATTTCTGTACTGATGCCCCAAAATACAGTAACTGTGTTAGTAATAAAGCCTGGCAAATAAATTCTTCCTTTCACTTGCACAGTGCTCACATTTGTCACAGCGGTATGTAATGCAATATGCCATGCAAGCCTTTCCTGAAATTGCAACCAGGCTGCTGCTTCCATTAACCTGTTTCCAGACTTGCTGCATCCAAAAGCAGGAGGCTCATTCCTCCAATAAACCAAACAGGAGGGCACAGTTGAGGATCAGCAGTGGTGTCAGTGTGGGCGAGGCAGCTTCCAGCGCCAGGCACGAGCCAAGGATGCCTTGGTAACAAGAAAAGCGGTGGAGAAAGTGTCTGAACATAAACACTCTCCCAAGAAATTGTGACAGGTGGTTTTTATACTCTTTTACTTAGTTACCCACTTGTATCTGTTGTCTATCCTCCTCTGTAACCATATGAACAGGATTTAAAAATAAAGATTAAAAAAATATTTTCAATCCCTTTTCCATATCAGCCTCCTGCTCCAACAGATGGCTACATGTGCCAGTGCTAGTTTATACAGTTTTCTTTCCATAAGTGCATTATTAGTGGTTTTGTGAGAACAGTATATTAAGTCTTTCTGAATTTACAGGTTTATAAATTTATTCTATCCGCCAAAACTCCCCCTGATCATGAAGTTATCAAAGGCATATCCATAAATGCAGTAAGTCTTCCCACTGCCAAGTTCAAGTGTGAGAAATCTTGAGAGACTTGACAACAAAATGCCTATTCTTGCTAGATTCTGAGGCTGTCAGTAAGGTTTTTAAGGAAATAAATCGTAAACAACGCCATGCCTTGAAAATAGGTTCTACCCAGTTCCTTTAGGCTCCTTTGCCTATCCCTAGCAAGCCTCTTGATTCTTTCACAGTTATCATCAAGTACTTCTGACTCAAACTAAAAAAAAAATTGTCCTCTTACAAGCAGGGACTGCAACAAAAACACTGCTGTTGGTCAGATCTGGTCATGCAACTGACAGAGTAAGACTTAAACCCAACTACTCAAGACCTTTCACATAGATGCCCTTCACATAAATGCTGAAGAGCACTTTTTTAATTAAAAGAAAAGAGGAAGGGGATAGGTCATGTAATCATCTTTGTGAAATATACGCATTTGCAGGTGGAAAGGTTTTGCAGCTATCTTTTGTCTGGTGTGATGACAACCTTCATTGCACTGAAGCAGCATGCATGTCAAGAGAGCAATGCCACTCTTACATTAGCTTCAGCAGATGCTTTAAAAGTGCTTTGCAAGAAATAATTCAAGGCTAGAATGGTAAATTAGTTTGGCTCTTTTTCCTTCAGACCATTTCCTTCATTAAAAAAATACAAAAAAATCTACTTACTTCATTCTTTTCCCTGTTTTCTTCATTTTTCTTCCTTTCTTTTCCTTTTTAAATACCTTTACCAAAAGCCAGAGGATAAACTAGGTAATGAGACTTGCTTGCTTCATTCTGCTAATGCATTTAAAAGTTTCATCCTAGCACCAAGAAAGAAATCTCTCCTGCTCTTAGTTGCTTCATCCCTGAGTTCAACAACCCTACAGGTTGAGAAATGCAGCTTCCAAAGCAGATCAATGTCACAAGGAAAGACAAGCTCTCTGAGCATTTCTAGATCTGCTCCTCTACATATTATCTTCCAAACCACTGAATTTGACAAAGTATCCTCTATCAAATCAGCACAGTATAAAGGCAGAGGCAGAAAAAGAGCTTCAACTTTGTCATTATTCTTTTGTGCGAGTAATCTTCCAAGATCTGAATAACCTACATTCCAACTCAGTCTCCCAGAATCTTAATAACAGCCATCCACGACCTTTCTGCCATTGCTTTCTTTCATAGAAGTTTGAGAGTTCAGACGAGGATGACAAGCCCAGTTTCACAAATAATTAAATGAAAAGTCCTCATCTGTGTTTGGATTTCATATACACCTGACTCTTTTTTTTTTTTTTTTTTAAACTTGGTCTTTCTGGGTTTTTTCCCCTCAGACAAATGACCTGGTTACAGAATTCTATAAAACTTGAATGAAAAGTCTCAAAGGAATTTTCTAGCAGCTACTGCAGGTTTGTCAGACTTGCAGCAGCACAATAACTTTCAAGGCAAAAAGGTGTAAGGGAGCATAATGAAACTTGCTTCTCAGTGCATAATGTGCTAAACTGGAAAACATGCCATATCCTACAATTCAGAATTTAGTCAGGAGCATTATAGCATCTAGTTGGGAAAATTATAGCATCTAAAGTTATTCAGAATATGAAGAACACTCCAGTATATCTTTTCTTGCCAAGATGTATAAAACTTAAAATGGAGAGGTTTCAAACTGATACTGAGAAGAGCTCATCATAAGAAGAACAACTACAATTTTATAATGAGAATTCCATGAGCAGCATAGAGATAATACTATTTTTTTTAAAAAAAACTATGTATTTCAACTGAGAAGTGAAAATCACTCCTGCTTCTTTGATGTGTTCAAGCCAAAACATGTGCTGTAGTAGACTTATGACTGTGCTCAAAAGAATTCTAAAGAAAAAGCTGTAACAGTACAAAGCAGCCAAGCCTTCTGCAGTTGGTGGCAATTTGCACCTCCAAAGCTGTGAGTTCATCATGAATCACTTTTAACAAGCAACAAATTCCGAGAATCAAGTTGGTCAAAAATCACATCTATCATTAGAACATCAGTGTGAGAAGTCCTCCAACCTTACACTACATGAAGCTTCTTATGAAAAAATTGTCACAAAACTGAGAGTGATTGTAGATATTCTGCATGGCTTTCCCTGCACAGCTGCCCACCAGCAGCACAATCACATTTTACAATTATATAATTTTATGTATCTGAACCACTTTGCCAAATACAGAAAACTCCTTGCAAACTTGAAAGTTAAGGGGGCTGGTTCCACCACTTTCCTAGGCAGCAGCAAAACCAACCACCCCATCATTAAACTGTAGAACTTTTCAAGACAACTCTTCTGCATTACAATAAAATAAAATTTCTATAGCCAATATTTAACAACAGAACCCATTTGATCATAAAAACCCCACTATGTACAGGGAAATCTGGGCAAACCTATTTTACACATATACTCTAACAGTTTAAATACATTTTCTGTGTACTTACACAAAGATTTAATAAACTGGAGAAGGACATATTCAAACACTCTAAGCCTGTAGACTGAAAAGCATCAGAAATGAATTAAGTGAAGCGGAGCTTTCACAATATAAAAATAGATATTATGCCTTTTCCTAGTGGTTTTACTTCCTCACTGCTCACTTGGCAACATTTGGTATTTTCCTCTTCAGTTAAGTTGTATACAATTTAATATTAAATTACAAACATCCAGTGCAGCAAAACTGAAATATAACTGACATAAATTCTATTCAATTTCCTGGATAGAATGATACAGACTGGACCAAACGCTTGCTGATATGGTATTTGTTGCTAGCTTAGGTTATTTTAGATTTATACAACATCTAGCTGAAGTTTATCAAGTTATTTTTCAATCAGAAGCTGCAACAGATCTAGTCAGCAGGATGGGATAGCAAGTTCAGCTCTAGACTTAATGTACACAAATTCCAACAATAAATTCTACAAATTTTTGCAAAATAAAAAAAAAATCTCTACTCACACTTTTCACACCATTTCTGACTAGCACACCAAAGCAAAGACAACTAACAGGTAAAACTGCATGTTTCCATGTCCTCCACAGGCCAGTCCAGAACTGATACAGCAACTTCAGAGAAGCCCATCCACCCAAGAATATGATAAACAAAAGAGCAAGATCAGCAACAATAGAGAGAAAGCCCAGAAGTTACTTCTACGAAGGCAAAATTAAGTGTTTATGGAGTTGATTCAAAAATTTTATAATACAAAATCACCCCCCTGAATTCAACATTCAGTACTGTGTTAAATTACTATTTCACTACTCGCTTTTTGCTAAACAGCTAAATCCAGAAATACATGCAGGCTTATACTAGGGAGTGGAACAAAAGATATCAGTGAAAAATACGCCACATGTCAAAGAGATGCATATAATCAATAATTCTGACAATACACAATACACTTATCTCAAAAGCAAAAAGCATCACAGAAAGGTATTTACTGAACTACACAAAAACCCAGAAGTCACCATGCAGGTGGAAGGAGCCCTTAAGGACTGATGGAGCTGCTATTGGGAGAACTTGTCCTGGTGTTAACATTATAATAACAGTATCAAGAAAAATAAAGTCCTTAAGGGTCGGATTCTTAACATCATCAATATATTAATGTATCTTCCTAACATGGTACCAGGAGAAAAACTTAATCAAAGATGCTGGAAGCCAGTATGGACTTATCTAAGAGAACTCAAGTTCAGAAAATAGTAATTAACCTATTCTTCCCAAACTAAGAACACCAGCTGCTCTTTTCTTTAGTTCCAAAACAGGCTTTGGAGAACTGATGTTGTGCAGCCTCTCTGTTGTTTCAGTTAATATTTGCTAGGATACTCCAATTCATTTCAACAGGGATTGTAAACTGTAATTATCATAGTATCAATACCTGAAACATTCAGGAATATTTTAACAGTAGTATTATCAAACCCAATTTACAAACCATGTACAACACTCCCTGACAGCTGAGTATTTTTGCCTTTCTGGGACTTCAAAGGAAAACAACCCCAACAGAGCTGTCTGGATCTGCTCAGCAGCTCCTGTGACCTTTAAGGGGCACATCTGCATTCACATTTATACTGAAGTTGCTGAACATGACAGCCCAAATTCTCAACTGCCCCAGGCTGAGCACTCACACACACTCTCACCCTAGTAAGCTCCTGCAGACCCCAAAGACCCACCCAGGGCAGCTACTGAAATCTGCAGGGGCAAATGCCCAGTGGAAGCCGGCACCGTGCAAGAATTTAGCCTAAAAAACAAAAAAAATCCCTTACCCCTTCTCTCCACAGCTGGAGCCCAGCAGAGCTGCCCGTGCCAGCTGCCCTGTGGGACCGGCCAGGCACACTTGCTCTTCAGCCTAATCACAGCCCCTTCATGGCTCTATCCATGCTCTCATCTGTGGGGCTCCGGGAGAAACAAGAACCGCCTGTCTGAGACAGACAGAGCACCTGCTCTGAGGTCAGCTCTCCAAACAGCCCACCAATGCTGTGGGCTGTCATACCCAGTGTGAGGGGAAAATGCCAGAAACTGCTGGGACAGGTTTGGTTTTAGAGATTTTAGGGACTGGTTTTGTTTAAGATTTGCACAGCAAAATAACTAAAAAAAAAAAATAGCTAGGTGACCATTTTTGCTATAGGACTTCAATGGCTGGCCAACCTTGCACTAAGACAAGATCTTGACGATTTTTTGCCTGCTCAGCTACAACTCCTTGAAGTTCTTTCTTCCTGGAGTCAGGGGCATTAAGGAGAGTCTGGCAAACACTCACTCCTCAGGTAATCCCTTATCTCCTGCTGTGACAGACCCCAGCCTCACTACAAAACTGATTCACAAAGAGATCTTTTTATTCATAGAGCACTTGGCAATAACTGCCTATTAAACTATGTGTTTCTTCCCTTTCCCATCTGTGTTCTTAACTTCTAGCCACGTTTTCCACATTTTAAGTTAGTTTTTCCAGCTAGTTAATTTGGAGTCTGTGTTTAACTAAGTATTACTATAGGGAAGATTATTTTTCAATAAATTATGTCCAAAACATTATTCTTTTCTTAAGCTGAGAAAACTAAAATGGGAGAACTCTAGAGACAGTAGTAACACAGCAAGCAGACATGATGACTTTAGACTTGGGGAGAAAAAACACTTGGAGGTAGGAAGATGATGGAAGCAACAAATTTCACATAGATAAGTAGATGAAAAGATAACACTAAGAGAAAAACACAATTTAAAATTTGCTTTTAAAAAAATCCCACATTCCTGGACTTCCATTAGTTGTACAATATGAGGACAAACACAAGTGGCTGGATTACTTCTATGCATTAAACAATGTTTTGCAATTTATTAATAGGCATGACAGTATAAGAAAAGGAAAATTTCCGTAAAAATTATAAAAAAAATATACAACTGAAATAACTCTTGCAATAGAAACATTACGGGTAATTATCAACAACAAAAAAAAAAGGCATCTCTACTTTCTGAGAAAAAACTATGTAAATTAAGGTTGTATATAGTGTGAAACTCACCACCTGACATCACTTACATTGCAGTATACATAGCATTTTTTAAAGAAGGAACTCCAGTGAAATAATAATGAAAGCTTCAGAAAATAATTGATGTAGGACTGAATCTTTACCCTTTAATCATATTCAGTGACAAAGAAGAAGAACCCTTTAATTGGCAAGTACAGAAAAAGCAAACATGAATCCCTGTCAAACTAGTTATTTGATCCCACACTGATACACAACTGATCTCTTCTTGGAGTATAATTCACATGCTGCATAAAGATAAGCATTCTCCTCTAGAAAAAAACCCCTTTGCTTTTGTCCTTAACTAGTAATAGCAAAAACCACCTCTCATCACTCTACCATTACTACCACAGTTCATTTCCTTTAAATAGTAGAACATATGGTGAAATACTAATTTTTGTTCAGCTCCAATGGATTTCTGTTGAGTTTTCTATAGCTTGATCTATAACCGAAACACACTAGCTGTCAGTTAAGTCATCAGAAATAATTCAAATAATTCCATACTATGGCCACATTTTAATCTTTCTGTCTTGTACTGATGGTAACTGCTGCTCTTTTCTTCCTCTCTTTCCCTGAACATGCTGCTGCTCTAAGCTTTCATATGTTGAAATATTCCACTAAGATCCAAACCGCTGTCAACACACTCCTACATAAGCATTCAAGAATGACTACCTAAAAGGACTACCTCACTTTTTGTTATATCAAAAAAAGACAGCATGCAAGAGAAATAAAATCATGACAGAGGTTAACAAGGCAAAACACATCCATGATATAGTATGTATTTATAAAGGATCGTTTTAATTTTATCTTCTACCACACAGCAAATCTGTAACTGTTATAGACATTTATTCAGATCTAGCAAGATGCACAGACTTGTTAGCAGAGATGAAAAAGTGGCTGATCACGTCCTTCACTCACTCATCCCAGAGGGCGTTCAGCCAAGCATGTATCGGAAAAAATTGCCCATACTATCCTCTTAATACAATTATAAATAATGCTGCCTGAGACAGAGATACAAAGCTGTACCGAGAAAAGCATCGCTTTTAAGCCTTCCCCTACCTTTTCCCTGGTATTTACAAACCGCAGGCAGTACTGCTGGGGAATCTCACCAGGGTGGCTGCCGAGAGGTCTCATGTGGCGTTCCCAGCTTCCCACCGCCTCCCTCTGCCTGGATGTTAAGCATTCCCGAGAAAACCCACCCTGACATGCACAGAATGAATCCTGCTCAAGTTGGAAGCATGTGATAACTAGGCTTCAGGTTGAAACAGGAAACCCCAGCACCCAATTAATCCCAGAGATTTAAACAAGCCCCATCTTACCGTTTTGCTGTTGCCCAGATCAGGTCAGATTCACCTGCAACTCTTTGGCATCTCTCTAGCAATGCTAGTGTTTGCAGTCAGGCCGGGCTCATTCAGCAACTGAATTCACAACATCTTTCTGCACTAGCAAGCTGAAATGGTACGGCTGTACTACAGCTAAGAAAGGGGGAAATCTAAAGCAGCAAACAAAGAAATCCCTCAAGACAGGGTAATCCCAGTGGAGTAGAATATAAAAGGTACAGATGAGCACCGAGGGTACAATATTTCTCTGTCTAAATTTCATCAACAATACTATGCTCTTTCTAAAAAGATTTTTTTTTTTTAATATATGATGGACTTGCCTGTGGAGTTCCCAGAAAGGCAGAGTATCCAGGCTCTGCAGCAGCATTGCAGCCAAAGTAACCATGCATATGCTATCTAGGCAATTTACAGCAGTCTTTTTGAAAAGATATTGATTTACAATGTAGCACTGCCTCAACCCAACACAGTACTGCAGCCAAAATAGCTAATAGTGATTTCACAGGAATTAAGGGGAAAAACTCAACATTCAATCAAAGGATGAAACTAATCATTCCCAATTCAATTCGTCCCAGTACTGAAAGATACCAGCAAGTTCTAGAGTGACAAAATGACATTACAGAAATAATCTATGGAGACCTGGAAACAAGCACTATGAATACCACCAGCCACTTTTACATAAACAATAAATATTAAAAAGCATTTAAAATTTATTGAGTCAAAATATGAACTTTCAAGTTAGTTTCAGCATTTTAAGGATGAAACCTAGTATTTCATTTATGAATGTATAAAATACACAAAGCTGTGAGTAAGCAATAGACACCTACTCCATGCTGGGAATCCACTACTCAGCCCAAGCAAGGTTGAGTGTGGTAGGAGGGAAAAGAGGGCAGCAGGAGCAAACCCTCAGGGAGGGCTTCTTCGGAAAGGAGTGCATCTTCTCCATCTCCTACTCCTACAGCAACCCCTGCTGGTCTGTGCTTCAGATGGCTCCTGGCTTCCCAGAAACCTCCTGGGGTTGGGGGAGCGTTGGGCAGACTATACTGGGACAGGGAACAGTAATGTGTCCATCAGCGAAACCTTCAGGAGGAAACGCATGCAGCTCAGCTGAGACGACATCTTCAACATCCTGAAATGTTTTTCATTTTTATGTAATGATGAGGTACAATGAACCAGCAGGCAAAACCCAGCCCTGGCTCACAACCTGGGCAGCTCCAGTGACCCTCACCACAGAACCATTGGAAATAAGCTCCCCGTTAGAGTTCCACTTTGAAGAAAGCAGAATGTGCTTAAACTCAACTCATTTGCTCAAGTCCCGCCATAGTCACCAAGATTTACACATGTTGACATACTTCTCAACTCCAGGCTCACATGTGAACCTAGCATCAGTGGCTCCAGTGACATATAAAACTTGAATGGCATAAGCAAATTCTATAAGATGCTTCCAAAATCATGTAGTAGTTGTTATCTTTTCCCCTCATCTATTTCCCAGCCTTAGTCACAGGGGCATCTCCACACTTCTCAGGTTGTTAACTTGGTTTCCAAGCAGATAGAAGGCTTCACATCTCCTGAAAAAATATGACTTCCACTCTCTTGAACAAAATTTTCTTCTCCTCTCTCTCAAGTGTGAGGCTCAGAAGAAAACATGAATAAGAGCTTCCAGTTGAAATTATGAGAAAATACTTTCACAATGTTTACATTTCTTGGCCTTATTCTGTCAACAACAAATTTGTCTGAGGCTGAGGGAGAACAGGACAGAAGGATGCTCAGGAAAAAAGAAAAAAAGGTAGTGAGTAAGCACCTGCAGAGACCAATATGTGCCAAAAGACAGGCACCATGTTAAGGGAAAAGTGGTGGATGGCCATGGGAAAAGGAAACACAGTAAGCAAAAAAGGCAAGCCAGAGAAACAGGGAACTGGATTCCAGAAGCAAACAAGGTGTTGGGCCAAGGCACAGAGACTGAAAGCAAGTCAAATAGCCTACAAAGTTATAGAATCACAGAATATTCTGAGTTGGAAAGGACCCACAAGGATCACTGAAGTCCAGCTCCTGACCCTGCACAGGACCATCCCCAAGAATCACACCACGTGTCTGACAGTGTTGTCCAAATGCTTCTTGAACTCTGCCAGGCTTGATGCTGTGGCCACTTCCCTGGGGAGCCTGTTCCAGTGCCCAACCACCTTTTCTTCAACCTAAACCCCTCCAAAACAGCTTAATGCCCTTCCTTTGGGTCCTGTCACTGGTCACAAAAGAGAAAAGATCAGCACCTGACACTCTGCTTCCCCTTATGAGGAAGTTGTAGACTGTCATGAGGTCTCCCTTCAGTCTCTCCTCCAGGCTGAACAGACCAAGTGACCTCAGCCACTCCTCATATGGCCTCCCCCTAGGTTGTTCACCATCTCTATGGTCCTCCTTTAGACATTCTCGAGTACCTTTATAGCCTTCTTATACTGTCGCACCCAAAACTGCCCCCAGCACTCGAGGTGAGGCCACCCCAGTGCAGAGCAGAGTGGGACAATCCCCTCCCTTGCCCGGCTGGCGATGCTGTGCCTGATGCCCCAGGACAGGGTTGGCCCTCCTGGCTGCCAGGACGTTGCTGACTCATGTTCAACTTGCCATGGACCAGGATCCCCAGGTTCCTTTCTGCAGGGCTGCTTTCCAGTCATTCTCCAGTCTGTCCGTACTTGACTGACCCACTCCAGGTGCAAAACCTGGCACTCACCCTTGTTAAACAGACAGTTGATTATTGCCAAGGTGTCTTAATTTGTCTAAATCTCTCTCTACAGGGCCTCTCTGTAGTGAGATACAACTTACAGAAACCTCCCATATTTAAAAGTTAATTATTTTTACTGCATTGAAAAAATTGAAAAAAAAATCATTTACTGCATTAAAGCCCTTCTTGTTGCCCTTGTCTCTGACCTTCCTCAAAAGATCCAATTCCAGGTGGGCTTTGGCTTTTGTAAGTGCATACTTGGAAGATGTATCTGTATTCCTTCCCAATTACTTGTTCTCAATTCCACCTTCTATATAATTCCTTTTTACATCTGAGTCTTGTTAGGAAGCCTTTGTTCATCCATGCAGGCTTCCCAGCATTTTGGCTTGACTCCCTACTATTCTTATTCGCCTCCTTCTCCTGTGTTAGCCCCACCCCTTGCCCTACTCCCAACCCCATCTGCAGACTGTGGTTGAACATAACTTGGCTGGAGCACAAATATGTGCTCTGCTGCTGCCCATGGTACAACAGAGAGGACTGGGAAACCTGGCTGGAAGGCAAATGCTATCTAGAATTAAGAACGGAATTGATGGAACACACAAAGACCCCTGTAGCATGGGAATGGTTTGTTTTCCAGAGGGGTGGGAGAGTAACCAACCTAAAAAATAGTTTCAATACAATAACTAAAAAAAAAAGTCAAATAACTATGGAGTTAGATTTAGATTTTAAAACTCTCCATGGAAGCCAGCTGCAAATACAAGTTTCACATTATCAGTACTTTAAGTCCTGCCAACACTTTCATCCCAGAGCAGACTGCAAAATGCTATGTGGCACTTGGGAACAGTTCTTCACATATAAGGAGGTGTCTTTGGAGATTTTCAAGACAATGGCAAATTGCTACACTTAAAAAAGAGATTACACAATGTCATAGCTCTGATGGCCAATTAACTAAAAATGCAAACCATCATTTATTAATATGGCATAGTAAAAAAATGCCAGTAGTTACCTTCGTTCTGTGTGTTCTTCCTACACACTAATAAAATGAACTTGTAAGTACTGTCCTAATTTCATTAGTCTGCACTGAGTCATCTGAGACGAAGGGAAACAGAGAGCAAGGGAGAAAGGCAGCTAACATTTCCCTCCTCTCCAAGAAGAAATAACCAAATGCAGTAATTAGTAAAAGTTTCATACATCCGTATGAGCCCATTTTCTCCTCATAGAAGAAAATGCATGGCTAAGGAGAACCACTGCTTCTCAACACAAACCTTGCCATTTTGACAACTGCAGACTGAATATACAAGGAAAAAATAAACACTTTTGAAAATTTACTCACTTGTGAGAGTCATTTACACATCTAGCCAGCCAGTTCACAAGCCACTGATAATATCTCATTAAGAAATTGTTTAACAAGAAACTTAAGAAGTTGTGTTCAGAAACTCAGTGCTGGGTGGGACACCTCTCCAAGTCCAGTTCAGATCCTTCCTATCATAGGTGATCATAAAACATGACCCCCTTCCCTAAATTGAGAAGTTTGAGTTTAGTTTGAGTTAGAATACAGAGAGTACAAGAAGACATGACCTTAATAAAACAATCCAGCAGTGATGCAAATGTATTGAAAGCAAAGAAAATAATTTTTATCTTAAGATGGCAAGTGAAGCAGTGGACAGTATTGCACAATGGAATGCATGACAAGTTATTCAAAGTACAACATGCTGTTAAACTTGCTTTGCAATAACAATATTTGAACTACACCAGATGCATTATCTGGTATGGTGGAATTTCACTTAAAAAGTCACTGTCTGAAATAAAATGCCACGCAACATGTTGCCAATTAGTTTTGCAACTATTAAGACCAAAAAAGAGATTTTGTGGGTTTAGCGACTGGTTCCATATACAGTTTGCATTACAAAGAACATTGAAACTGCAAACTCAAAGGGAACAACAGCAATATAGAGATCACTGTGTAATGATTTTAAAGAAAATACTTCAGACTGGTCCAGATACATTTTCAGCTCTGTCTTTGCATATAACAGGTTAATTTAATTACTTTAGGCAATTATACTCTTTCTGTGCAATAGGAAAACCTAACTCCAGCATTCCTATCAGAGCCATATCTTCCTGTGAACACTAATACAGTTACAATGAGCTGGTTTTATTTGTTATTGATACCTCTGTGTTCCTTGCTATGGTTGCAAAAATCTCATATAAATAAAATAGTTCAGACTACAACATATTGGTGCAATGTATCCATGACAAGAACTTAAATTTTATTATTTTATCTTGATTTAGGATTTCCTTTTAGGAAAGTCAAATACTATTTTCTAAGCCTCACTTTTTTTTCTTTGTTTTAAGGCCATAGTTTAAGATTTTGTACAAGCACTATTCTAAAGAATTATGTTAACCTCTGATTATTATCCCAAAGCACTTAAAGAAAGGACATGCAAAGGCCAGAGGCAATCAGGTCTGCAGCGTGATCAGCAGTTAATATATATACAGATACCAAGTGTAGAACTTGATCAAAATATGGAATTTTGTAGTAATTCTACTTTTAAGAAAGCAGATCCGTGGGCTTTCCCACTGGCAATCTAGCTAGATCCAAAATGGGACTCCAGCATACCTCAGCCTTCCATAATAAGGCATGCCTTGCTGCATAAAAACAAATAAATAGTTTTCTCTCAGTCATGTCTCACTCATGCTTGCAAAAACAATCACAACTATTACACACAGACAGAATTCTGAGCTAGTGCTGCATTCATGCCTTTATAATATATTAAAATAGCACTGAAGAAAATGTCTATTTGGAAAGAATATGAAGCCTATACGCAGTGTTGGGTAAAATAACGTGCATCTTGTTTGCCTAAATTCCTCATCCCCAACTTGCAAGACAGTAACTGATAGCGGCATTATTAGTCTTCAATCATACAGTTACATGTGCTGTCAATATTAGTAACATTTCACTACTGAAATGAAGGTGTCTTTGTAACACATAAATAAAATTCTAGGCAGAATTATGCATCATAATTCCCATGACTTTTGATGTACCTGTATATATACACAATCTCAGTCTTAGTATTACTAATGCATTGTGTAAAAAGCACCACAGCCTAGAATACCTAGGAAGAAAAGACATTTAAATCAACATCTCAGTCAATAATTGTTAAAAAACACCACAGAGAACTCAAACAGTGTAAAATTAAAATGTATGCTCTGTGATTGGAAGATGATAACAATCAGCAAGATGACTTAGTGGACTAGCTTTAATTAAACTAACCTATCTACTATGACACACATACATAACAAAAAACCACTGTGCTGGTTTGAAAGTAAACCAGCAGAAGAAATGAACCCCACACAAATACCTTGAGAGAGATTTCAGGTCGGAGTTACAATTTCATAGAAAGATTACAATAAATGCAATGATACAGAAAACCTGGCTTAAACCCATAAAGCCAAAGTACCTGGCACCTTGTTGGTCAGGGTGGTGGTTGCAGTCTGTTTAAGCAGTGGTCCTATGGAAAGTCTGGTCCTCTTGTGGAAGTTTGGGTCCTCCTCTGCATCTGTCCAGTGGTGGTGGCGGTGAGGAGAGATCGAAGCAGGACTGAGGCAGGGCCGGAGCTGGCCCACGAGAAGCAGCCACGAGACTGGCAGCAGCAGTAGCAGGAGAAAGCTCTTTTCTTTTAGGAGAAAGCTTCCACCTCCTGTCCTCCAAAATCCATGCCGCTGTAATGGCAAATGCACCACGAGCAGGTAAATCCTACAGAGACCACTGAGGCAGCTGAGTCCAGCACACTCTAGAAGGTATTTTTAAGCTTGGCTACCACAAGCACGAGAATGTCTCCAATCTTTTTTTGCCAATTCTCTATGTCCTTGGAGACATCACACCAGAGGTCTCCGAGGTGAGGTTTGGCATTCTCACAGCGCTTCCTCACCTCTTCTTGTTGTTCCTCTGTGCTATGCTGGATCTCAAATTTGTAAAAGAAAGCCCAGGCATCCCCCAGGTTAGTCTATCTTCACTGTCCAGTGGAACCACACTCTGGCCTTGGTTATTTATGCTCCCTCCAGAACAGCTTGGCCATAGCCAGCAGGACATGTGGGTCTTGTTCACACTTCCTGAGAGCATCCACTCTCCTGGTCTTTCGCTGTGGCCGCACTTCAAGGAAAATTGCTTCTGACCAGAGGATTCCCGAGTTGGGGCACTCTTGCAGTACCTTGGCCATCAGTGTGTTTGCAATGTTCTTCAGCCCAGCTCTGTATTCCAACTGCACAAACTCCAACCAGAGATCTGGACTCTTTGGATTCTTCAGGCGAGACTTTTCCAAGATGGCTCTTGCTCTAGTCAACCGCCCGACTTTCTCCTCCAGCCTGGACAGCAAAAGCCACAGGGGTATGGAACTGGGGGCACTTCCCCAGTCCTTGATTATAAACCTCCCGTGCTTCCTCTACCAGCTCTTTTTGCTCCTCAATTTATCCTTTCATAATCCACAATTTGAGGAAGTCCTCATAGTGCTTCAAGCCTTCCTCACAGAGCTCCTGGACTGCAGTAATGTTCCCAAGCACCCATTCCAACATCACAAGTTTCATGAAGACCCTTTCTGTGGGGGCACTGCTGTGAGCCTTGCTCTTTCATATTCACTGTTCTCTGACTCAAGCTTCACAGCAGCCAGTCAGATCTCCTCACTCTTGGGGTTGCCCTGGAAAGCCAGGGCCAAGATGCTTCTGGTTGATAGCACATCTCCCGCCAGCCACTTAGATTTAGCTCCCATGAGCCATGGCACTTCTGCTTTGGGACGGTGAGCAACAGCTCTCTGCAAAAGAGCCTCCAAGGATCCTCTGGTTCCATGGTTCTTTACAAAGTATGCTGCTTGCAGCCACACACTCTTCTTCCTTGGGAAAACTTGCCAGACATAGGCATAAACGGCTCGGGCACACTCCAGAGCACTATGAGCAACACAACTCTCTGCATCTTCCATCCAGTTGTGTTTCTGATCTTCTTCCTCGATCCCAATCCCAATCACAGCTCGCATGATTGCCTGGCATGTGGCCACACTTACAGCTTTACCACATTATTCAGCATCTTGTATCTGGTGCTCCCTGTTGAGTTCCACACTGTTAGACCTAAGAGATGTGATGTCTCTGTAAGTGATCTTCTCTGCCATCTGGGTGTTTCCATTGGCTTCCTCCAGTTTGGCAGCAGTAATGCAGATGTGACAATCCATCAGGATATTCTCCTGGGCTTTGTGAAGGACTTTATGAGCTTTCTCATATGTCTCCAGACTTCCCAGCGCCAGCCACAGTTCAGCACTGGTTGGACAGCACTCCACAGTCTGGCTCAGCATGACCCTGGCATCCTCAGGTTGCTCCAGCTCCACGGCTGCTTTCCACAAATGCACTGAGTTTGGAACACACTCAAGGGCTTTCCCAAGGACACGTTTCCTGGCATGGATATCCATCTCCAGCTCTGCTGCTCTGATATAGATCCAGAAAAACTGTGGAAGGTGTCGGACAGCCTTTGCTGTATCTCCAGGCTGAAGCCGAGCAGCTTCCAACCAAACATCTTCAGTCTTAGGGCACATCTCTGTTCCTTTTATGATGCAGTTTTGAGCCGTCTGGAGGTTTCCAGTGACCTCCTCCAGTTGGGCTGATGCTATCCAGGCTGGTGGATGATGAGGATTGGTCTCTTGGACAGATTTCAGGAATAAACAGGCTTTTTGATATCATCAATATCTCCTCTGTGTGTGGGAATCATGGAATTCAAGTCTGTCAAATATCCTTTTGGGTCCACTACAGTCTGGCCACTCACAGAGTCTGACATCTGGCTTAGCCTCATATCTATCAAGGTGCTCCTGGCTTGGCCAATCTTCCTCATATCCAATTCACCTGTCCCAAGTGTCATCAAGCCTGGTGTCATTCCTCCTGGGTATGGTGTATTCAATCCCCCTGGATACGGACTATTCAATCCACCAAACTGTGTCTGGTGTGGGTCCATAGAAGTATGATTCTCCCTGTAAATGCTGACTGTAAATGCTTTGCAAAGAAGCTGTCAGGGACAGGAGTCAGCTTTTTATACCGAGGATTCCTCTGACGCCTGTTCCTGGCATCACCACCCTCTGGAATACTTGGCCACTCCTCCTCAGTAGCCTCTGCTAACTTCCGTTTCAAGTCTGAGAACTGCTGCTGAATTTCAGGTTGTTTCATATGGTATTTTCCTATTTCCTCTTTTTCTTTTTGTTCCCTTCTTTCTTTTCTGTGTTCATCCATCCTCTTATTCAAAGCTGCATCAATATCATCTGCTTCCTCATCATCTTTTTCATAGGGGCTGCTTGAGAACAGGCTCCCAGTGCAGCCATTGACCTCATCATAATTGGTGTCATTCAAGTTCTCATCTTCATCATCCGCTCTCTGGTTCTGCTTCATCTGGTCCCCCACAGTTCTCTTTCCCAGCAGAGCGTGATGGTCGTCCACGGGGTCATTGGCATCACGGGCAGGGCTGATGTCAGAGCGGGTGGTGAAACCTGTAGCTCCATGGCCCAGCCATGGCATGTAGCCCAGCGGCGTGGGCACACCCAGGAACGCCTCTTCTTGTGGTGGTGGTGTCCCAAGTCTCCAAAGCCCCCAGTTTATACAGTCAGGTTCAGGCAGGAATGTCCAGTGCCTCCCCCAGAGTGGGGAATTTCACACTGGAATGATGTAATCCTATGAGTCATAGGATATTTTTGGGAGTCCTTGATGGCCTAGGTCATTACAGCTGCCCAGTGGGGCTGTTGAGCCATTATGGCCCATTGGCACAGATGACCCCCTTAGGCTGGGTGTAGTTATCATGGCTGAGTCAATTTGTGAGACAAAGAAACACTACCTTGCCATGCAGGGTTTGCCTCTTTCCCTTATCAAATGCCCAGCTTGTAGCCTGAGGGTTGTGTGTGCACCGGACAGCTGTTGCAAACAACCCACCATTAACAGTTCATCAGGAATAATGCAGATGGGAGTAGAATACATACTTTGGTTACACCTCACATTGTAACCCAGGACACTCACAGAGCTGACAACACTCCTGTTTACAATCCAAAAAAACAATAAATTAAAAAAAAAGCTAACCAGGAAAGGATAGTAATATTTTTGTGACACAAATTTTAATGATGAATACTAGAGACAGAATTTACAAAGTTTGCCTTTAGGGACAGTTAGAAAGAATTAACAATAGCTTTTTAATATCTACCAGTATAAATCCCAGGGATGAATCCCTGAAAATGTTTCATTTTTGAGTTACATATATTGCTATGGCTGATCTCATGGAGGGACAAAGCTTAGTGATATACTATTTCAAAGTCATCCACAGTGTTTTAGCTAGGAGAAGAAAGCTTTCTATAAATGAATTAAAACTTAACACAAAACGATGAGTTTGCCTTCATCTCTTTCTTAAGTTTAAATATATCATCCACTAAAATTCTCACTTTCTTTGAAAGCACTGGATTTTAGCCTCCCTTCATTTTCACTTTGAGATACTCACACGAAAAGCTTCGGTTTAGGGTCCACATTGGGACCAGTGTTATTTAATATCTTCACTAACGACATGGATGAAGAGATCAAGTGTACCCCCAGCAAATTTGCTGATGACACCAAGCTGAGTGGTGCAGTTAACACACCTGAAGGACAGGATGCCATCCAGAGGGACCTGGACAAGCTTGAGAAGTGACCCATGGGAATCTCATGCGTTTAACACGACCAAGTGCAAGGTGCTGCACCTGGGCTGGGATAACGCCCAGTATCCATCCAGGCTGGGGGATGAAGGGATTCAGAGCAGCCCTAATGAGAAGGACCTGGGGGTGCTGGTGGATGAGGCTGGACATGACCCGGCCATGTGCACTCACAGCCCAGAGAGCCAAACGTGTCCTGGGCTGCACCAAAAGCAGCGTGGGCAGCAGGGCAGGGGAGGGGATGCTGCCCCTCTGCCCTGCTCTGGTGAGAGAGACCCCACCTGGAACACTGCATCCAGCTCTGGGGTGCCCAGCACAGGATGGACATGGACTGTGTCATTTCTGGTTTACGAGGCTTAATATTTAACATATTTATAGAAACAGTATTTCTGCAATAACCTCATGGCAGCTATGGTCTTGTTCTCCTTTCTTTCCCTATTTGTTTTTGAAGGTTTACCCGTGTTTTAGAGTACTGCTTAACACCTAATCTCTAGCTTCACACTGTCATCCAATGACCCTACAATTCTTATCCAGAATAATGTAATTTGTTTAGACTCACCATTACACATGCATAGCTGCAGTTAAGTTCTTCATATGCATTGGTTCATTTATACCAGCATGAAATACCCTTATCATTTTATCATCCAAATAGTCTATACTGCAAAATCCTTGGGCAACTTTTGGCAGTTCAAGTGAATAACTTTTTTTAATACATCAATTTTTCATCCCTCTTCCATGCCTTTCTCTCCTACCTGAAGGGTTAGTTGCCATTCCCCTCTAAGTCTCAAAAATGGGTATTTTACACATTCTGCATGGCATACACAGCACATGTGACATGTATAACCATCACACAAATCATGATGACTGGAAAATCTGATGATAGCAAAACACTAGGTTAGATGGTGGCACGACATGAGATTAAACAAGTGGCTGACAAACTAAATAGAAACACTCAAGTAACACCTGATTTAAGAATATTGTTGGTTCTCATGATAAAGTATGAGGAGCAGGCGTGAGAATCATCTCTCCTCCTTCCAGCTCTATTTGTCTAGAAGGCTGCACTACCTAATGGACAAGGGTTTCACTGCAGTTACCCATACTTCTGTTCTTTACTAATTAAATTGGCATAGAATGATGATCAGCAAAAAGGCACGTCATAGATCAAACAGATGCAATGCTGAGTCAAGTGCTCACAGGAAACAAGCACCAGAAGTGCAGGTATTGCACTAATATTTATCTGTTCTTTGGTTAAATACAAAGCATTGGTTTTGACCTATAAAGCCTTTACGGTCTGGGTCATTACCCCCTTGCAGACTGCTTTTCTTGTCCTCTTTTATCTCAGTAATTCAGACAAGAGGGTTGCATTCACCTGGGCATTCTCACTGAAGGGCACTTCAGTCCAGAAGCTGATAAAGCTTTAATGCATGTTGAGCAGCTTATCTATTTTCCCAGGACTTCTTAGGTGAGAAATAGAAAGCATCTCAGGACCAGTGAGCTGCTGAAGATAAAAAACTTCAGAAAGGACAAGAGAAAAAAGCCTCTTCCACATACTATTAAAAACACTTCTACCCAATACAGTTAGTGTTAGCACAGCTACCGCAGCTTAAATGTTCACAGAGCACCCATCCTCACAGAGTATTTCACCTAAGTGGATTTCTTCCTCCCCAGACCATTTCTTTCCATACTTCTAGAGCTGAACCCCACTACAGCATGTTCTAAAATAGACTCCCTATTGTCCTACGATCTCATTAAGTAGAAGAACATGGATTTTCATGTGATGGAGCACAGTGGCTACAGAGGGCTGGGACAGATTTATACATAAAAAGATTTATTCAAGAGCAAATATGTGGCCTATAAAAAAATTCAAGAAGCCTCCAAAGTTTTTATAATTTTTAAAAGAGAAATATACTGATTTCAGAGGGGGGAAAGAATTTTTCTTACCTTGTTTCAGATTTTCATTAATTTCTTGAAAGGAAATTTTAAAGGAAACATGCTGTTTCAGTCTAACAAATTCAAATTCAAATTTAAATGAAACTTCTTTTGGGTAAATAACATGGAAAAATACATTGATTAATTTATCTAGCTTATATCTATCTCTCTTGTATCAAGTTGAAGAATACTATTACATGAGGAAAGAGAAAAATTAAGGTCTATGACAAAAAAGGGGAATGATTCCATAAAACTGAGAGGTTGAAGGTTGTGAATGGACATCTTCTTCCACTTAAATCACCGCTACAGGATTTACAGCACAATATTTCAAATCAAAAACTATACAAAACACTGAAAATTTAGTTTTACATGAGACCTCTCTGTAGTATTGGGGAGTGGGAGAGGTGTGCCTCCAAACAGTGAGAGAAATGTGAACAAAAAATGGCCTCCAAAATGAGAGGCTCACCACCTTTCCAGGGATTGGAGTAAGGCTGACAGGCTGATATTTCCCTGCATCCTCCTTGTCACCCCTTCCAAAGGTCTGGATGATGTTTGCTTTCTTCCAGTCTCTTGGACTGATTATCATGACCTTACTAAGATGATCATGAGCAGCCTCCCTATGGTGTCCACCAGCTCTCTCTTCCATTCATGGATGCACTTAAACCCACTTGCAAAATCTTCTGGGGGAAAAAACAAACCTGGTACTATATTTAGTTTCTGACTGATTTAGCAGAAGATTACTATGAAAATTATTCCTACTGTACCGTAAAGCAAAGTCAAATCCCCTTAAAGCAATAATTCTCACAATCTTAAGATGTCTCATGACTATCTACATGCAGTTAAAATGATAATAATGTATTGTTACAGGTATTTTTTAAGAGAAATATTACATTTTTTTCTAGAAAAGAACAATAAATTCTCAAAAAATGAGACACGATCATCTATACAGTTCATGGATGAAACTATATAGCAGTAAACACACTTTCTTGGAAACTTCTTGCATGAAGTAGAGTCATTGATACTTGATTATTCTGTTGTTCTTCCAAATAGTAAGATATCTTCTTAATTGATACTTAAAAATAAAATTAGCATTGCCCTAGCACCTTAGTCATTAAAATAGGTCTCCACTCTACTAAATTCTTAATAGACAGAGAAGCAATTTTTTTGTTCACAAAACCCCCTACAGCACCAGGAGCAAAACAAAAGTTTTACCATAAAACCAATAGTGCATTTAATTATGAATGGTAAGTGGAAAAAGAGGTCTAGAACAGAAGAAGCATCAAAACATATAAATTATGATTCCCCTAGAGTGTTTCAAGGACACACTGCAACCTAAAGTTTAGCTGAGGAAAGGTTTGAAGGCCTCAGAAATGTAAATGCTGCAGAACACCTCTTTTGAGGTACAATTCCCAACAGAAGTGCGAAAGCCTTTATGCATAAAGTACTTCAGCATAAAATTATGGCTGCTGTCTGACAAAATTTTAACAAAAATGACTGGAAAAATCCTTAAATGCATTTAGAACTTATAATATTGAGGGCTTATATGTCTAATAGAATATCTGTCTGTTCTCAGAAAAGGTTGCGGAAATAATTTAAAATGTAAAAAGACAGTACTAGCAGAAACAATTACTAAGGCAATAAAAATTCAGACAAGAAGAATTCAAAGATTCCACTGAAGCCACAGTGATAGAAAAAAAAACAACAAAAGATCACTTTAAAATGTCTTATGGCTGCCTTTGAATATCATATGCCAAACACAGATCTGACACTTCCAAAATAAACAGTTTCTATTTGAAATGTTGCAATAAAAATACACATCTCCTACTCTGTACTTCTACCAGAGGTGTTTATATTCCTGGGGAGTCTCATTAACCTTGGTGCAACCAGTATGTTGAGAGATAAACATACAAAAGGCTGGTTGTTCTTTAACTACCCATGACAGCACGAACCACCAATTACAACATATGCACAGATGGCTAATTGGTTTTATCACAGTTTTCACAAGTCTGGAAAGGGGGACACCACCTTTCCCAATTTCTCTTAAGGTTAGTACCAGCAGCACAGAACCAATTCATGTGTTGGGGCCCCTCGGGTCTTGTTGCCCTACTTGGTCAAACAAAAAATAAAAAATTGTATAGTAGTTTACATGATGTGCTCAACATCCCTGATTAAATTTTAAGTAGGTCTTCAGTACACACACTGATTTTCTCTCTCAGTTACTTACGAAATGCTAAGAAGATTGTCACATAAATGACAAATTCTAAACATTTCAGGACAAGAACGAAGTTTACAAGACTCGCAATTAAGGTGTAAATAAGTGCAAGAAACAGTCTTCAAAGTTAAAGGTAAATTTTATCAGTGCATTTAACACTTAACATTTCGTTCGAATCTATTGTATGTAACATTGCTTCTTCCTCTAAAATACCTGATCATATAGATCTCTGCCAGCTATACTGAGAGAGACTAGATCACAGGCTTCTGTAATTAGTTTAAACAGCGACAGCAGTAACAGCTTCCATCCCAAAATCAGCCATGTGTAAGTTCTGCATATCAGTGAGTTTCACATCTATTTGCTGAAACAAAATAGGGAGACTGAGGACTCCATAGAGAGATCTGAATTCCCAAAAGGACCTCCAAATATTAGAGAACATCTTCTCCCACAGTCCTAGACTCTTGCCCATTCCCCCTAAAACCTGCTTCTGACACTGCCTTTGCTCCTAGCCCTCCATACCCACTCTCATGCTTTTACCTCCATGCATACCCATACACACCAATGTGCTTTTCCAGTATCTTCCTGAATCCTCCAAATTCCTTATCAGGCTCCTTTTTCTTGGAGGATATTTCACATTCTATGTTTCATACATTAGAAGCACTAAAAATATTCAGGGGCAAAACAGCATCCTTGCCCTCACAGTCTCCAGGCACCTCAGGTTATCGCCTGAATCCTGAGGGGATATGTCGCAGGAGCAGTCTGACTCTGTCCCTTTCCAGATGGAATTTCCTTCTTGTGCTTTAGCACATGCACAGGTAGGTTAGCACAGGTCCTATAGGGAATTGTAGTGTGCATTTACAATATGAAATCCTAGAAAACGTCAGTTATGCTTTAACAAGTCTCTAATATGCATTAATTAAGAGTATTTTCAGCATGCCAGTTTCAGGAAAAGCTGGATAAAATGACAAAAGCAGAAGAAAAATTGGTTTGGGAATAAAGTTTAGCTCTTGCCAAACTTTAGGGTTTGAGAAATTGAGGATGTGTAATTTCTAAAATTACCAATCATTCCTACACCTCCTTAACTTTCCTGAAAATTGGCATCTGCAAAGTGATGCTGCAAACAGTCTGGCCTGCAGAATACACATGCTATCAAGTCAGGAGAAGAGTAGTTCTGTCTGCCTCAACATGGACTCTGGGATGCACCTGTACTCCGTCATGAACATGGAGAGAAAGCAAGCAGAATAATTTGGAACTTTTTTCAGCATAAAGAATAAAGAGTGCCCTCCGTCTCATCCTCAAAAGTTTATACTCCTTTCTAGGCTGGGGTATTTTTGCTTCAAACAAGCACTCAAACTAAAATGACTCAAGTTTTTGATAGGCCTACTTATTGACCATGTATTTTTAAAAAACAGTTGGCAATTAGGGGTCAAGCAATTCAAATCTATCTTTAAAAAGTATAGCTTAATGTTGGCTCACTGAGGACTGCTTATTAATATGATTACCAGCAAAGGCTGCCAGTAGTATTTACAGAGATCTGAAATAAATTCTTGACCTATACTGGAATAGTTAGACTATCCTTTTCTTAATCTTGCTCTTTTCCCTGCTAGTAGCAGATGTCTTATCACTAAACAAATGAAAAAGTCTTTGCAGACACATCATTCCACGGATCATGCCAGGCCACAGCACTGCCATTTCCCAATCCATTTCAATGTAGATCAAGAAGTTACAAATGCTCTTTCACAAGACAGGAGGAGTTCAGTACATGAGAGCATGTATCAGCCTGGGAAATACAAGTTTCCAAGTTGGTATGTTGTTTTATATGATCTCAGACTTCAAGGGGCTTGGACTTGCAATTTGCTTGTGCTAAATTAATACTTCAGCCTCTATTCTGACTCTGCCAACTTCATTCCCATAAAGCTCAACTTTTGAGAGGGCAGGGGGCAAGCTATCATGGAATATTAAGATGCATAATATGGCATAAACAGTAGCAAACAACACAGATCAAGGGTATCCCTGGGGTCACTTTCGAGAAATATTCATTTACATTTTTTAATTGCTGCTTTTCATTTCAAACCCAGGTAATATAAACAACATTAAGCCTGCCCTTATCAAACAGCTGTTCTTTAACCAAAATCTGAAGTTAAAGCAATAAAAATGAATACCAATTAAAGGTATGAACCCATTTCCATACAATGCACTAGGAAGCCTGTATATTAGTATTAGAACAAAACACCTAACAGCAGATTTCTAAAAATGCAAATAAAAACCAGACAAAATTAAAAAATCACTTTTATTATGTAAGGATAACGTTAAAAACCCACAAACCTGGGTCTTCCTCTAGCAAAGGCTAATCCATGACGATACAGGTAACAGAACCATTAATACACACATAGTGTGAAAAAAAAGACCACCACAAAATAAAGCCAACCCTCAAAAAACAACCAAAAAACCCTCAAAACAAACACATAAGAATTTGTACCTGAAGTGCTACATGCATTCCATGAATCACACATTACATGTAATTGGCATACTTTAATCCAGGTAAATCCTTTCCAAACTAACCCAGATGTTAATGTAAGTTTGGCATAAGTCCAACTAACGTATTAATATGAAAAAAAATATGACTACTCCCCTTGTTCTTGAAGTAAACAATTACAGCTAGGGAAAAGGTAGGGTGGTGCACAGCTACCTGTTAATTTGCAGTGCAATATGTGGTTTTACCAGAATAAAGTATCTTTAGAGCAGAAGCAAGGATCAGAAAAAGGGCTTTTCCACAGACTGTCTCATAAAGGCCCTTATACTTAAAACATCAGAAATAAAGTGCTCTTTCACAAGAAGGTGCCAAACTTCAGTCTTGGCAAAGGTTCATTTCATTGTTTTTGACCAAAAGGCTAAAAAAACCACACCAATCCAAAAAACACATTAGCAAGGATAAAACTCCTTTGTGCTATGGGAGCAAAGGAATGCAAGCAATACTGAATAGTTTTGGTCTGACTTCATCTTTGTATTTTCAAGGCCATCCTCCCTAATACCCTAACATCTGAATATCTTCAAGATGTGCTAAGAAATCTATCTTCAAAATCCACTGAGAAAAATACTAATTTCCTTCTCCGTCAGATGGAAAATTAAGGCTCAGATGTTTAATAACTTGCCAAAAGCATCACAGCACTTTCTCTGCCAGAAGAAACAGTATTTGAATACAGGTTGGTTCTGAGGTTAAAAGTACTGTGAAATATAATGCATTCATTTAGTCCTGGCCTTTTATACAAATTTTATTCTGCTATCATGTTGTCAAATTCCAATGAGAAGATTTCCTTCAATGTCACTTTAATGTCTTTCATGCAATAGAACAACCTTAGGGTTTTAAGGTTACTTTGGCTTAACACCAGCATCAGCAATTAGTATTAAAGACATGAAATAAAATTAGATCTGAGGCACTGTGCACTATACCATAAACATGTCATCTTTACTCCCTCGTTTCACATCTTCCTTCCGAAAACATTGCCTTCACTCACTGTAATCTATTAGGATATGCTTCTATCATAACATTCCCTCTAAAAAAGAAATTATGTTTCTTAGTAAGCGCTGAACTGCAACTGATTGCAAAGCAGCCATGACTACAGAACACTTGCAATATTTTAAAAGCCATAGAATTCACTCATGCCACAACTAGAGCAAACACTTCAAACAAAAAGTGCTGTAATTCACTCAGCTTAATGGGAAAAGTAATGCCATTATGGAAATGCGTGGACATTGCACATAGTGCAGGGCCAGTCAGCAGTGCTTCATCTCCATAACATCTTGACTCCTTGCAGGCATTTTTAAAACACATAGTATTTAGTGGATTTTTTTTTTCAATTTGTACCGGAAACATTTCATAGTTGTGAGTTAGAACAAAAATATAGAAAACAGCTTCTCAAATTTAACTCAGTCTATGAGCTTCCTGGATCCCTACTCATGTGCATCCCTAACTGGACACACCTACAGACTCACACACATGGACATTTGTACACCCAACAGTCACTAAAATTTAAATCATTTCAATCTTAATTCCTAGCCTCTATCATACTTCACGTTAACCATGTTAAGAAAAAAGACTCTTTTCTCTATCTGCTCTCAGAAGAACTAACACTGCCCTTTCTCCCAAAATTTTCGGTAGAATATGAACATTGCCTGACTTTAAGTCACCAAAAATTTAGCTTAGCCTTCATGAATAGCTACTGCAGGAAAAAGGCTCCAAAGAAAGGCGCTGACAAATCCAGATATAAGTAATATTTTCATGGTTACTAATGACAGTCAGAAATCAGCAGAAATGCATTGCATTGAGCTCCCAAGAATTAGCATTAGTGGATCAGCATTAATACAGGCAATAAATTTGCAAAGTGTAATGAGGTTTCAGAAGACAAATAGGAAAGTCAATGCACATGACTCCAAGCTTTGTTTCACCTCCCTCACAACTGTAAAAGTCATGACTTTACTTATCAGTGTACATTTTATATAACCTGCATGGTAGACTCAGTTCTTAGGGAGGAGAGGGTTGTGTTTTCATTTTTTTAAACTGCTTTTATTCATGTAGGGTTTCTTGTTTTCACGCAAACAGAAACATAGATCAGACGCGGTTACATAAGAAGCAAAAAAGGTCATAATGGGAAAACATTTTACAGTAAGTACATTATTTTGTTGAAAAATGACAGCATTGAATGAATATAATTAAAAGGGTTTTTACTTTGTTCTATAAAAAGAAAATTACCTCCAAAAAATTACCTCCAAATGCAAATTTGGTGACCTGTTCTCAGACCCATCAGCTGTTGGCTTCTTTGATGAGTCCTCAACTAGACCTTTATTTACAGAATATTGTTAGATTTAAGATTTAACCTCATCTCTGTGTAGGATTTTTTGCCTTCAAGAATAACAGCCACTGGCAGATACAGAAGTTTGTCCTTCTTATTTCCGTTGAAAATGAACTATAATCATCCCGTTCAATCAAGTTGAAAAACTAATTTTAGAACTTACTATAAGTTTGCCAAAGAATTGTCCTTAAATGGCTATGTAGTATCAGTTGGTAATAAAAGAACCGGTTTCCACTAACTGGAAGTGTTCTATTAAGTTTGCAACTTCTTTCAAGCAAGAAATACACAATGATGAGCTTCAGCAATTATGTATGTATTCATATTTTCAATTTACATTTTAGTATTAAAAACCGAGCAATTGAGGTCCAATAAATAGAAATTATTTCCATATCATTTGTCTTAAGCACCAATTAGAAGGAAACTGGAACTAAAATGGATTGATACCATGATTTAGGATGTTTGAGTAAATAAAACCATTTTAAAGAGTAGAAAAGAAAAAACACAAAAATAAATTTCATCTTTTAACAAGTACATTATTGTCTGCAGTTATTAGAAATTAGAAAAGCTCCTCGCTGATGTTTTTTGGTGATTGAAGAATTGGTACATGTCATCGCTCCAGGCTCATATTTGCAGATACACTGAAGATGAGAACAAAGCACCCTGATTTTCAGCTACCAGCTAGCTTCCTGTCTCGGAATGAACTAGCTACTGAATTAAAAAAACATTTGTTGAAAATTTTCATTCTGCAGAAATAACTATTACTGTGTAAAACTGATTCAACATTAAAGAGGTTAGCAGTCTGGCTTGAAGCTTCAGCAGAAGAGTATTTCTTACCCCACCCAATTAAACTTGCAACTTTTTTTTTTCCCAGTCAAAACTATTTTGAATCATAGTGCTTTAAAGGTAGTCATAACATTAAAAAAAGTAAAATTTAGAACTTTTTTCACTCATTTATCTTTAAAATGCTTTTCTACCATCCTATCTATTTCATAATGCTAAATTAGTTTAGTTGTATAAGAACATACACAAAATACTTTTCCGTGGCATGTTTTGATGTTACCAAAAATACAGAGAAACTCTTCTGCTCCACTGATTTCACTGCAGTCCCAAATAAACTACGTTCTGCATTAGTCTATTTGTTGCATCAGAGCTTACTGTTACAACATTAGCTCCATTTTTCATAATCAGTTAATAATGGAAGTATAGAAATACTTGCCCTGATCATTGCAGCTAGACAAGTGTTTACACTCCTATCTGACTCTGAAGCCCCTCTGTCACTGCTCGGTGCTGCCAACTGCTCTCCGGCAGCGCTCCAGCTGCTTCCCCGTCGCACAGCTGGCGCAGTCAAAACCCTCTGCTTGCATTTTACCCACCCCAATGGCTGGCATCCCAGGGGATTAGGCTGTTCCTGCACACAGAGCAGATAGGAATTTTTCGAGGACCTGACACTCACCTTCCAAATCACTGATTCAAGTCACTTATTTCGCCTCCTGCTCAGAAACACGTTATTGAGACGCGCCATTTGACAGAGCATGCCATAGGAAAACCATAACAAACTGGGAACACTTATTTATTTAAATGGACTAAAATGTGACAAGAGCAGTCTGCACTAGTCTGTAACATGGGGAAATGGATGGCAGTAAAACTAGCAACAAAAGCAGGATAGATTAAAAAGGGTTGAAGCAATTTTAGCAGATGTTTACTAAGGGAAAGCTCAAGGGACACAAGCAGTGAAGGTAAAAATGCCAAAAATAATTTTTAAAAAAGAAATAAACTTTAAAAAGGAAGGCAACACTTTTGGCAAGGAGAGGACTGAAAGATGGATGCAATCAGATGCTGTAGACATCTGAAGCTAAGATTTTGAGGTTTAAAGTAAAGTAGGAATAAAAAGGCTTTATCCTAAAACACACCCAATGCCAATTTCCTTGTTTCACTTGAATAAAGATACTGCAGTGTTGTATCAGAGAAATCAAAGCTCAGCACTGTATGCATGAACCCCCTTTATCTGCAAGACTTAAAAGACTTCAAAATGCCCTAACTCACATAAAGGTGACATTATCAACCATTAGACAAAAGCCAGCCTGAGTTTAAGGCATGCAGACTGCTGGAAGAAAATCATCACCTGCCACAGAACACTACCATGTAAGGAAATTTCACCTTTAGGTTAGAAATTGTGGACACCTGGTTTTTCCACTATTTTTCTGAGTAAGAGAAAGGGAAAGCAAGGCACGTTAAGCTCCTGTCCTTCATGACTCTTCATTAAAGACTCATTCTTCAATTAACAATTTGATATACTATATTCTGGAGCTTTACAGGATTTGTTTCAAGTGGATTCAGCAAGCAGAAGGGCCTTGCTGTGGATGCTAAAGAGGTTTTAACCTGCATGAAAACAAGTGAGAAAGTCACTGTGGCCACAAAATACAAGCAGCAAAGAAACCGCTCATATAAAAGGCCCAGAGGTTCTCCACATTCACACACTAAAATTAACACTTTAAACCATTCCCTAGTAGTTAAAAGCTGAGTATGGCATACTGCAAACACTTCAACAAAAGGCATTCTAAACACTTATAGTTTCTCTCACATAGCAGAGAACTGAAGAAGAAAAATACTCTTTTTACTGACACATAGCCTTTAAAGAAGTCAGCCATTTGCAAAATAAATTTTGGCAAATAAAATACCACCCACAAGGCAAAATATTTGTCTAAATATACAAACGCAAAGATTTTTATGGAATAGGAAAAAAAGATACTCTTCTTCTAAATTTCTCAAATTTTCTCCACAGACCTTTCTTAAAATAGTTTTTGTAGGATATATTATTATGAAAAGCTTTCATTTTTGCATCAACCACACAGCAGGCAGTATTTTAAGAGCACCCAACACAAAGCTTACTTAATCACCTAATTCCTCATTGCACTCCCATAATACATCACTTATCCCAGTGGAAATCAGTATCACTCGATGGTCTATAATAATTTACTTATTCTCTAAGTAAGCACAGGAAAAGAAGTTACGAATATAATGTATTATTTGCTTACTGTCTGTATCTAAGGCCCACTATACACATCCCTGTATTGCACATAGATGGAAGGATGCAGTATGTGTACACACCACAAATAGGGCTACACAAAGATAAGGCTACATATTTAACAGCCTGCACATGCAAATATCATTTATGGTTACACATCTGCTTCTCAGAATAGTGACCATGTTATTGTTGAAGTCCCACCACGCCACTTTACATGCTAATAAATCTGAAATAGCACAATGTATTCCCAGCTATTTATAACAAAAGCACATTCTATGTTTCTTATTTTTATTTTATTCCACACGTACATAACTATTAGTGCTCCATATCAGAGGCATGAAAAGGTGGTTCTGAGCATGAAGCATCCAAGGGCGGACTGGGGGAGCAGCACGTGTGGAGGCAGCCCACGTCTCCTTGAGCAGCTCCTCTGTACCACCACCACAAGGCTCACCTGCGTCATCGGTGCAGCTGATCATCTGACCAGACCGGTCACAGGCACATGGTGGCAGAGACACCCTTCCCAGCAAAGCAGAGATGGGAATGATTTGTGTAATGACAAATCTGTGTGTCTTGCACAGACCCAACCTCAAATGCCACCCTTTCAGTTTTTGTACAATACTCAAAGAGCCTTTTGTGGAATACCTGAAGGCCACTGCTTGTATTAGTCAAAACAGAGATTAAGATCTCCAAAAATATTTGCTCAGGCATTCCAGAATCCTGCCCCAGAGTCTACTAAGAGCACAGGGTCAGTGAAGCAAGTGTTCAGCCAAATGAGTAATGCTTGGAGTCAAGAAAACAGCTGGGCAGACACAGATGTTATCTAGGTTTCTCTTTTAGACAAACAAAACATTAAGGGCTCTGATTCATACTTTGCAATAAGCTCTGTCAGAACACCAGCTACTGGTGCTGAAAATCCAGGTGATGCTAGAGATCAGACAGCCAGGAAAAAATCCAGCATACACAATTATTTTCAAAGGCACATACACCTTTGATATTAGGCATTTACGTAACAGCTTCTCTGCACCAAAAATAAAGTCAGCACCATTTTTCCCAGAATCTTAGCCAACCTCCCCTCCAAGGACAAGAACAGGGAGTGCTGTCAAACATCGAACCCCACAATTTTCCTTAGCACTGTGATCCTGCATTAGCACTTGGCATCCTCATCTAAATAGTTCATGGCAACCACAGCGCCTCTGACAAACCCTGGCTATAGAAAAAAGACTGAGGTATGCTGCAAAACAATTTCTGAAGTTTCTAGGTAATAACGTGGTTAGATGCATAAGCAGATTATCAATCATGTTACAAATGTGGAAATGCCTTCACTATACTTGAAAACACCATAATAAATGTAAACTTCATTTTCTATAGGGAGAAGAGTATCAGGGGGAAAAAACCACACCTGAAAGAAACTAAAAGTATTTTAACTTCTAGAAGAAATAGTGAAAGGATATTTTTTTCTCTTTCAAGCATTTCCAGACAGCCTGAAGTAAGAATTCAGGCTTGCAAAGTAGACAACTAAGTACTGGCATGTTCCTGAAGTAGCTTTTGGATGACATGACAGTCTCTCAGAAATGGAGATTGCAAAAGGTCCCTGATGATCAAAGATTGTTGTATCCTTCTTCAAAAAAGACCAAAAGGACAATCAAGGAACTACAAACTAATCACCCTCACCTAGGTCCTTCAGAAAAATCATGGAGCAAATCCTCTTGGAGCACATTTCCAGGCACTTCAATGGGGTGGTGACCGGCAACAGATGACATGGATTTAGCAGGGGTAAATCTTGCCTGAATAACCAAATTGTCTTCTCTGCTACAAATCTTGACTGGATTTCTGGACAACATGAGAGTGATGAACATCACTGACTTTAACTAGGTTTTGACAGTCTCACATAGCATTCCTGTGTTCAAGTTAAGCTGTTATGCTCTGGATGGGTAGACAACTAGTTGGGCTAATAAAAGTTTAGCTAATTGTGCCAATGGGTTGTAGTCTACCTGCAGGCTGGTAACAAATGAGGCACTGGAGGGGTCTATCTGGGGACATGCCCTGTTTAATACCCCTATCAACAACCTGGAGATGAGGGAGTGCACTCTCTGCAGTGGATGAGGGGGGATGTTGGTGTGCCGGGGCTGCTATCCAGAAAGACCTGCACAGGCTGGAGAAACGTCCTGATGGAAACTTCATGCAGTTCAACAAGGACATACCAAAGTTCTGCATCTGGAAGTAAAGCAAAGTTCTTAACCCGGTTGATAGCCAAGGATTGAAACAAATTATCCAGAGAGGTTGTGCAGTCTCTTCTTTGGAGGCTTTCAAGATCAACTGGAAAAATCTCTGAGTAGTCTGGTCTAATTTCATAGCTGCTCCTGCTTTGAGGGGGTGGATGTACAAGAGACTTCCTCAGGTCCCTCTTGACCTGAATTATCATACAGTTCCATAGAATTCTTTCTACTGCTGAAAAGACCATCCCTGCAGTAAAGGGCTTCCTGGTAACTCACTGAAAGCTCTAAGGGCACAGTATTGAGTAAGATGGTGATGCTAACTGGACTACTCAGTCCAATTCATCTACTCATACTTCAAAGATTTCCAAATGAGATTTGGAATCTAACAGGAAAAAACCCCGCATTATTTCTTAGTTACTTGAATGTATATGTTTTTCTTTCTTAGAAAATCAAAAAGCAGCTCTAATAATCCCTGTTTAATTAAAATATGATGCACAACTTTTTAATTTGCTTTGTAAAAGGTTTCAGTATCTACAAATGAAAGTCTTTGTGAGTCTAGTATCTTTCCTACATAATGAAGAGAAACTGGCCAGTTCCCAAACAGCCTCACTGCAGGGGCCAGTCAGGGGAAATCAATGCAGGAGAAAGGGAAGGTGCCTTCCCACATGTGGAAGTACCGATTCAGAGATGCTCAACACTCAGCATTTCAAAAGAAGAAATGTAATATTTGCCTGTTCAAGGTGGAAAAATACATTCTAAAAGAAGCACTTTTAATTTTGAAAGGAAAATTCCCAGCCTATTCAACTCACCACGATGAAATGCACTTTACACAAGTGGCAGGCTCATGAGAAAGTTTTCATTTCACAGCAAACACATTAGCCAGCTACTACACTTCCTACAAGATAAAGAAACATGTAACTTTTGGCCTATGCTCTTAATGATAGGCAATTTTCATTCCCAGAACAGGGTGATGTTTTATTGAAATTTTCCCCAAGGAAAAATCAAGGTGTTGTTGTGTCAGCTTTTTATGCAGCAATTCACCAGCTGAACATTTGCATTAATTGAGTATGATACTGGTGATTATTCTCTTCTGCAATCATTGGATATGCTCCGTTTCTCCTCCAGATGGTCTTCTCCCAGGTCCACAAAATTGTCTGGGCAGCTCATAACCTTTTATAAATTGACAGCTATCCTAACAGTAGTTAGGAACTATCTTATAGTTTCCTGACATTTACGGAATATGTAACAAAATACTGGGGTCCAGTTGTTTTCATTGTATATTTTGGCATTTTGTTTTGGATTGGGTTTTTTTATTATTTTGCCATTTTTTTTTTAAGTACATCACCAGAATCAGGATAATGAAATTACCAGTGATTTGAAGAAAAATAAATAAAGAAAAAAACAGGGGAATCACATCCCAGGTCTCTATCTGGGCAGATGCCTCACTTGTTGTGGAGTGAAGAATGAAATTTCACGTTACTTAAACATGCTGAGCATCACTCTACTCCAGATGGAGGGAATCAAATCCCTGCACTGCAACAGTAGCAGACATCCATCTACTGGAGTAAACCACCCATTGAGACATGGGAGGTCAACAGACTGTTAAGGATTAACACTAACCCCAAAATTACCATTGAGAAACCTGAACAGGGTTGCAGAAATTTTCAAAGCTTGTCTGCACTTAGCTGCCTTTCCCTCTCTATGAAATCTGCATATTTTATCAGTTTGTTGGTTTTTTCCACTCCCCCATGTAACAGAGAAAACAACAGTTGATTTAAAAGCAATAGCTGGTCCCACTGAGGGTTATGTTTTCACTGCTGGTCAAAATCTAGAATTAGTTTTATAAACACTGTGTAATTGACCTGTGAAGTTCAATAGCTCAGAACATATTGAACAAAGAGCTTAGCTGTATCCAAGAAGGGATTGCACCTAATGATTAATAGCCTCTGCAACTAGACTAAAAATTGCAAGAACCTCCATCTTCATGCTCCAGGGCACAGACATAACCAGCTGAGATCAGGCATAAATTTCTGCCCAGTACATTACTGTGAAGTTACGTGCACTGGGAATAGTTTACAGCTTTGGAGACTTGCAAGACTTTCAGTTTCTTCCATTGGTTGGAAAGCATCTACATTCTTCCTTAAACATCTTGGAAAGCAAGATATTCTCAGGGAACAACTGCCTAAATTGAGACAATTTCTGACAATTGTCCATCTCAACTGGTTTTTAAACTTTTTTTAAATGGCTAATGATCCACAATATCATTAGAAAACTGACTCTGAAACTCCACTATTCTTCTTTGGTGATTGAGAAAAGAAGCCACACCACAGACAACCTCAGTCAACATCCCTCCACCCCCAAACACACACACACAAAAACAAAATTAAAAAATTCCAGTCAATTCCTTTTTTAATGAAAACTGGTTGCACCAAGTTTTTCTAAATTATTCTGCTCTTATGAGAAAAAAGCTGATTTTCCAGTAGAAAATAATCAAGAACATTAAAACCTTTCTAGTTTTCACTCAAAAGCTATTTCTATTTACATAGGACAAGGTTGTGTTCTACCCACATTTTCTTTCTCCAATTCATACGTCCACAGGCTGTATTTCTTATATGAATTAGGCTTTCTGCCATAACTGTATATGGCATTCCCACAATCTGTTTTCCTGTTGCAAGGCCTCATGTTGGAGTTACAGGCAGATTTGGCAGTCCAGGAAATAGATCCACCATGCAGCAACTGCCCATTAACTTGGGTTAATGCTGCACTGGCACTTCCAAACCCAATAATTTGGGAAAATACTATTTTTCATCCAGACTGTGTAAACAGGTAAGAATTCTCCCAGCTGTAGCATTTACATTGACTTTATGCTTCTTTTGATTTTCAACTTCAAACATTTAAATATTTATTACTATTTTGAATAGTTGTCCTTCCATATCCATCCCAATGCAGCCAAATTTTCCATAGCTTGCCATAGGTTTTTGCAGTTCCAGTAACATTTCATTCTTTACTAGTGGTCTCTGAAATCCTTCTTGAACTAAAGGATACTGCAACACGATGACCCATTCTAGCAATTTTGCTACTATCATAAATATTTGGTGTATGGGTTCCTTGACTTTATGACTTGAATAAAGACCAAGTTCTCAAACAGGAAGTATACTCCTATTATTTAATCAATAAAAATTTATATACAAAACACACTAAATATATTAATATAACGAGGTAAAAAATGCAATTAAATGAATCATAGAAGAAAAGTGGGCAGAAAGAACTTCCATTCCCATTAACATCTGAAAAAGTGAAGTACTGCCATATAACAAGAAATTATTCTTATGGCAATAAGAACACAACAGAAGCAGAGTAAGAATGTGGTTTTCTTCATGCAGTCAAAGACAAGGGCAAGCTACCCATCACTCTCAATTAGGAAATCTGAACAGGAGCTTTCTTGATGCAAGCCAAGACTATATTAAACTGACAAGGTATTTTAACGCTCCACTATAAAGAAGCAGCTGCAAACCTTAATCCTGGGATATAATACTTAAAATGTAAAGGGAAAATAAAGCATAACTTTTGAATTCTTATAGAAATTCGGAAAAGTTGAGCCAAAACATGGAAAACATGACAGAAATCAAACAGCATCTGTTACCATGCAGGAAAACACTAGAAGGAAAGGAGGACACGAGAAAACAGAAGTTGAAGGACAAATTTCTAACAATTTGATTTTCAGTTATTCACAGTCACACAGACTCTGAAGATGTCTGGCACTCCTTTATTCAAGTGAGGATAATAAGGTAACCTCACCTAAGGGTGGTGAAAAACAAAGTCTTAAGGGCAAACTGGAACTATTGCGACAGAAAAAATAAGGGCTGCAGCAAGAGCATCACAAGGTTTAAGTACACTTAATTGGAAGACTGATTGATACACAGGGCTCTGCAACATTATTGCGCATCAGAAGTCACAAAACCAGCTGAATGCGTCTCGTTCCCACTCTACTTCCATGGCATTTCAGTTAAAATCCATAATATCCATTCTTTTGATGGTGCTGTGGGCATAGCTAAATCTCAGGGGGAAGAAAGTAAGTATTAATTTTTTTTTTAATTGCCCTGTTTCAGAAGGGTCTAGCTCAATTTGGATGCAAATGTGGAAGCAAGGTACTCTATAAAGCAACAGTGACAGAATCTAGACAACAGAAACACCATAAAATGAAGTGAAAAATGTTTTTTCCTTCCCCATTGTTTCCTACATTTCAACATCTTCAGGAAAAGATGATACAAGAAATACTCTAAGTTCTTCTTTTTACTGCAGGATCAGTGAAGTTTTCACTATTTATTCATTTATCTTCATGAGGGAATTTCTCCCAAGAGACCAAGACAACCCTCTCAAACCTGCTCTAGTATAATACAGGATGAAAAAATTAACATCACTTCAACAGTTTTCAAAGCAGATCTATGTTCTGCCCACATATATGTGTGTTCAATTCTCTGTACTTTCAGCAAACACTGCTCACAGATGCCAATCGCTGGCCTCTACAAACCCCAAAAGTGAATGAAGCCCAGCTCATGAGGAACAAAAGCAAGTACATCAACTGCAAGCACACACCTTAGAGCACACAAGCTGCAGCCACCTGACCTTGGCAAGGAAGATGAAAGTATTGCCCTTCCTCCAAGAGAGAAGGAAAAACAAAAATAAATCACTATAATTTAGGGCATTCTGGAAGGTCAAAATCACCGTGTGAAGTAAGGTGGTCTATAGGATGAATGGAGTTAACAGAATTATGTTTGTTTTAAAGACAAAATTAGAACAAGGCTGTCCTTTTCCAGCAGCCAGGAAAAAAGGCATGAAAGCAAAGTGGATCCCAGTTTCTATTCTGGCCCAGGATAATTACTAAGAAGAATCTGGAATGTTTTATCTGGAATCTCTTCTGAACAGCACAACTGCCCACAAGAATTTTGGTCCTACTATCGTTCTGATGCTCCAGTACAAAACTTGTTTTTAAAAAACCCCACACATTAAAAACTACTTTCTCAAATGAAAAAGCTGTTCATCATTAAAACTAGTGGCCAGAGGTTTGCCAGTCATATACAAATACATTAGTTTCATATGTGATGTGAAGTCATGTATGCATAAACATGCTGCACAGCATCTGTGTAATAAAAGTACACTTAGTGCTGCATATTTGCCTGCCACCGGAAAGATGGTGCCCCCAAGAAAACAGCCAAGACCACCTAAATATTTTCATGTCTTACATCAGACTTAAAAATGTACAGAAGAGGAAGCAATTTTTCATGCCATGTATCAGTGATTTCTTGAATAACTTCTCTGTATTTCTTGAACCCCTCATAACCAATGCCTGGGCATTTTTTTGGAAGCCAGTAACCAGCTGGAAGGAATGAAAGTCTGAGAAAACAGACAAAATGCTCTGTGCTTTATTAGCTGTCATGAAGTACATCTCCGGTCCTTACCATTTTGTACCATTACAGGCTAGGACAGTGATGTACCATTGTGCTCACACACACACAGATTATAAACTACATGTTTAATTCTCAATTGCACCTACATGCAGAAGCCTTATTGTTACAAATATCTGTAGACATGTTCTATAGATTCACTTCAACTCAGGACTGCATTACAAACGCAAACCGGACAAGTCCAGGAAAGAGATTAGATTGGAATTCATTTAGAATTTTTCTTCTTAAAGCTTTCAGTCTGACCCAGCCCAATTGCACAAGTCACTACAGCTTTTATTTTTCCATTTTGGAGTGTATAAATTACTAAAACATCACCAAATTTACAGAAAAATTAAAAGCAGCTCCAGTTTTAGCACAGTGGAGCTGGCTGCTCTGTGCACACAGTTACTTCTCCCAGCTCTCCCCGCTGTGACTGCTACCAACTTGCTTTTTTCCTACAGGGAAGAGTTTTTATTTGCCCTCTTTCTTCTTCCTCAGAGACAAAGTTTACTGTACACCACTTGGACATAGAGATAGGAAGTAGAGACTTCACACTTGCAGGTCCTTGCCAACCATTCATTAGTATTTTCTTTGCCCATTTTCAAGTGAAAATGGCTGTTAAAATTACTAGCACTGGACAAATGTTACAGTCACTTTATCTAAGTACAGAATGATATTATTAACACCTATTTCTCAGCAGAAAAATGTCACTTGCACTGCAATAGCCATCAAAAGGAGCCATCTACCTCTGTGGATCAGTTAATAGGTCTTTGGCTGCAGAGCCCCTTTGGTCACAACAGGCCAGCAGCAGAGATCAGAGCAGGTCTAACAAGCAAGAGCTGCAGTAGTCACGCTGCCCCAAGTGCAAAGCAAAGCTCCTGTCTGAGAAGCATCCATTTGGTACATGGGCTTGGCCATCACTTTCCAATGAAAATTCCACCCCATGGACGAGCTTTCTTCTAAATGAATTGCAAATTATACACCCATGGAGTGCCAGCTGGTATTGTTTCTCTGTAGTTTTCTTTTGGTTTCCCTCTCCCCTCAATTAATACAACGATATTCATGCCCTGTCATGTCTTACTGCTTAATTATGTACTTTGCAAAACAAAGCTTTAAAAATGAGACTATCAAGCTGGAGGAGGGAAGGGGGAAGAGAAGGACAACCAGATGTGCAGAGAGTGAGAAGGAAACAAAGGGCATTTTGAAAGGGGAGTGAGAGAATTAGGATGTGTGTGGGGATGAAAGCATGGGGAGACAGAAATAGAACAAGAAGGTGCACATAAGACTTATTTGTTCATTCACTTTAATTTATAAAAAGGTGTATGTTGTATTAAATAATTCATCTGCAGTTATCTAAAATAATTTAATAAATAGTTGAAGCTGTTTATTATGAGATCTTAACCTGCTTCCATTTCATGAAGCAATAGATACACATTTCTTGCTGGTAGAGAAAGAATGCCGCATTGTTTTACAAAACTGGAAAAAAACCAAGGCAAATGGAAAATATATTGGCAAATCTTGTGTTAGAAGGCGTATTTTACTTGAGTGAAACAAATTAAACTAAAAGATATTACAAAGCTCTGCTGCACCAATATTTAGTTCAGTCACAGTAAGACAGTTTTTCACATATCCATTTTATCCAAACTTTTTTTATCAAGTGGACTATTAAAATTTATTTTGCATACACAGTCAAGAGAAGGTACTTAATTAATGAAACAGCTGTTTTATCTCCTCTTACAACTTGAATGTTGTGCATATTGTGGTACAACAGGCAGTAGGGACTCCCAGAGCACAGTTGTGGAATCAGTTTTGGGTGGGACAGAACTATTGGAAATTAATTTGTTCAAAAGCATTCTGTTCAAAAGCTCACTGTACTCCTAAAATATTCTTTAAAAAACCATTACCAACCATTGCAGGTATATGATATTTTGGCATGGTAAAAATGTTTTGTACCAAAATTAAAAAAAAAAAAAAGGGGAGAAGGAAAAAGATTTTTTCCACTAGTACTGATCTTCTGGTTTCACACACCATATACAATGGTCTTCAAATATTTGCTGAACTTGATTCTCCTGTATTGAACAGAGAGAGGTGGATTTTCCTTTAGCCTCTTGCTGGTGCTAAACACAGAAGGAACAGCTTTACAAATGAAACTGAAGACTTCAAGACAATTTATAAACCAGAAGCTAATGCTCTTTTTGGACAACAGAGTTAACAGAAGCACTGACTTTTAAGCAGTGGTCTACTTTGAAGTTAAGCAATGATGGTCTCATTTCACAGCAAGAGCCTTCAATATAAGAAACTGTCTTGTTTGCAGAGAGGGGGCAGAGCTCAGCACTGTGTGGGCATGGCTATATTGCTATTTTTTACCACCCACATCATCCATGGGGGGCTTGGTTTCAGGGGAAAGAAAAGGTGAACACAGCCCTGGAAGTGCAACCTTTTGCCTCCTTCTCTCCAGCAGATAGGTTGTAAGGATCTGCCCTGTGGAGTCCATCCTCTGCCACCGATGCCCATCCCCTACCTGTTCCTCTGAGACACGACTACATGATGTGCTGAGAAGAGGTGCCAATGAGGAAAGCACTGCGTGGAACCAAGAGGTGGAGGTGAGCCCAAGCCCAGCTGAGTCCAACCTGAGCTGAAAGGAGCCAACCTGAGCTGAGGGGAGCCAAGCGAAGCCAGGCAGAGCGGTCAAAAGCAGCGACGCCAATGCCGGAAACAGCTGTGTGGAATCGAGTCCGGCATCCAAAGCAGTGGCATGGTGAGATGTGGACAGTCTTGCTTTTGCGGATTTGTCTGTCATTGTTTTCTGTTGTCTTGGGCTCAGGGACAGGGAGAGTCAGCTGCAGGAAGTGGCCACCATCTTGTCTTGGTCCCAGCTGCCACATGGAACTAAGCTGAGGTGGTGAACACCTTCTCTGTGTAAAGCACCTTCTCTTTTGCACACTTTTGTTCTTAATATTGCTGCTGTTACCATGTATTTCTTATTCCATTGCTTTGTGCTTCCAATAAATTGTTACCTCAACCCTTAGTCTCTGCCTTTGTTCCTCTCTTACCAGAAGGGCAGGGGGAAGAGGAATGGCTTATTTGGAGTTTAATTTCCAGCCAGTGTTAAACCACCACAAAAACAAAAATCAAAGAGAACTCATTTTCTTGCCCACATTTTAATTTAATATTCTCCAATCTGAAGTCACTTAACTCCTCCCACAATAGATTATTCCACTGCACCAAAGAAGCCCAGTACAAGTGAAAGCTGATCCATCGAAAAAACTGTTTCAGTTTGTTTTAAATCAGTTTAAGAATAGATTAAGAAGCAGCCTTTTAAATTTTCTTCTGACATACTTTATTTTTATTATCTAGCTGACTTTGTGAATTTTAATGCATTAAATCACCTAACATAACAGAGCATGAATGGAGGTTGTGAGAATCAAATTTAATGCAAAGAAGCCCTCTCAAAAAGGGGATACTCAACATTAAAGTTCCCAGTATAAAAAAAACTGACTAAGCTTGGCTAAATCCTTACTGCAAAAATGATTCTATTCCAATCATAGAATCATTTGGTTGGAAAAGAACTTTAAGACCATCCAGTCCAACTGTTAACCTAAGACTGCCAAGGCAACAACTAAACCATATCCCCAAGCACAGCACCTACACTTTTAAGTCTTTTTTTATGTCTTTTTTTTTCTTTTTTACATTTACTTTAATTGCATCTTTTAAGTACCTTGAGGGATGGTGATTCAACCACTTCCCTGGGCAACCTATTCCAATGCTTGACAACCCTTTCATCTGAAGAATTTTTCCTAATATCCAATCTAAACCTCCCCTGGTGCAACTTTCCTCTCATCCTGCCCACTTGTTAGCTGGGATAAGAGGCTGACCCCCACCTGGCTACAGCCTCTTTCAAATAGTTGAAGAGAGCAATACGGTCTTTCCCTGAGCCTCCTGTTCTCCAGGCTAAACACCCCCAGCTCGCCCAGCTGCTCCTCATCAGACTTGCGCTCCAGACCCTTTCCCAGCTTCGTTGCCCTTCTCTGGAGACCATTTCAATGTCCTTCTTGTGGTGAGGGGCTCAGAACTGAACTCAGTATTTGAGGTACAGCCTCAGCAGTGCCGAGTACAGGGGGATAATCATAGCCCTGGTCCTGCTGGCCACACTCTGTCTGATACAGGCAGATGCCATTGGCCTTCTTGGCCACCTGGGCACGCACCGGCTCGGGTTCAACCATCTGTGGACCAGCACGCCAAGGTCCTTTTCTACCAGGCAGCTTTCCAGCCACTCATTCCCAAGCCTGTAGCACTGCCTGGGATTGTTGTGACCCAAGTGAAACACTTGGTACTTTGCCTTTATATATATGACCTCATACCACTGGCCTTGGCTCATCAATCCAGCCTGTCCAGATCCCTCTACAGAGCCTTTTTACCCTCCAGCAGACCAAAACTTCCACACAACTTGGGTGTCATCTGCACACTTACTGATCCCCTGGTTCAGATCATCAATAAAGTTATTAAACAAGGACTTACCGCAGTAATGAGCCTTGGGGTACCCCACTAGTGACCAGCCACCAACTGGAGGTAGCAGCATTCACCACCACTCTCTGGACCCAGACATCCAGCCACTGTTCAACCTACCAAAGAGTTTGCTGTCCAAGACACAATCAATCAGTTTCTCTACGATAATACTTTGAGAACAGTGTCATAACTCCAGAGATCCTGATGGCTAGGAAGTCTGCAGGGTCCAAAGCCATATGTATTGGGCCTGGCTGAGATGGAGCCCATTTTCCCCGTAGCAGCCCTCACAGTGCTGTGCTTTGTATCAGTAGCCAGCGAGGTGTTGATGAGCACACTCGTGTGCTGGCAACTGCAGAGCAGTGCTCGCACGGCATCCGCGCTGCCTCTCCAGCTATAACTGCCTCCTATAGTGGGCTGGGAGCGGGCAAGAAGCTGGGAAGGGACACAGCCAGGACAGCTGACCCCAGCTGACCAAAGGGATATTCCATACCATACGGCATCTGCTCAGCAATAAAAGCTAAAGAAAAGGAGGAGAAAGGGGGGGGGCATTTGTCATTACGATGTTTGTCTTCCAGAGCAACTGCTAGGCACACTGAAGCCCTGCTTCCTGGGAAGTGTCTGGACATCGCCTGCTGATGGGAAGTAGAGAATAAAGTCTTCTGTTTTCCTTTGCTTCCACGCATGTGACCTTTACTCTATTAAACTGCCTTTATCTTGATCTTCAAATTTTTTCCATTTTATTTTCTCTCTCCTCCATTCTGCTGAAGAGGGGAGTGATAGAGTGGATGGTGGGCAACTGGAGTCCAGCCAAGGTCAACTCACCACATCATACAATGTGATGTCCTTCTCAAACAGGCTTTGCTGAAACACCATGACTAATCAAAAGTTTGGTCATCAAATGCCATATGACTAATCCTGCCAAAACCAGCTTAATCAAACAGGTTGTCAAGTGCTTTAACCCATGCTGCACCTCATTCTTCAAGTCATCTTTTTTTTTTCTTGGAGAGACTTGCACAATCAAGAACAGAATGTAAAAAAAAACACCCTACAGAAAAAAAAACTGGCTCTTTTGCCTACAAATTACTGCTATGACAACAGTTTAAATCCAAAGGGGATATAAGCAAGAAGAAAGAACTACTCCAGAGACTACAATTATTTTATATGGCAGAAACAAAAGCATTCATTTTCCACAAGAGATTTCTATAGTTAATCCCTCTGTTTCTAAAGGCAGTTCCCACCATATAAAATACCCCAGTGCATGTCAGAGTTTCAAATATAAAAAGGCCATACTTAAGTAATTAAATCACTGGATGTTGTACACAAGAATTTTCCAGCTTTCTCAGTCACAGTGCAAGTTTTAACTCATACTGAACTCACACCCAGTCAATCAAATACATGCAGGATACCTGTTTTCAGGACTCTACTCTGACAATAAGAAAAATGTTACAAAAAAATGTTACTCTCATACAAAATCTATCTTGTCACACTATAGTAATGCATCACATGACAAATCACTGACTCCTGGTAATAGCTGGTATACAACAAATACAATTCCAGTTCATTCGAATAGCCTTTACTTACAACAAATACAGACAATTTAATATCTGTTTTCCATACTAAACCTTTTTAAATATACTGATTCATTAAACTGTGGGCTTGATATATTTTTAAAATTCATTCCCTCTTCCCAAAAAAGTAACTGCCAGAAAAATTTTGAAGGTATTTGTACAGTAAAAAAGCTGTTGTAGTAAACCAGAAAGCATATCAAACATTCTTGCCCACACAAGTTAAAAAATATTAACTTATGGAAGTTAGATGCAACAGCTCAAAACCTTGCTTCCAGAGCTAAAAATCTTTAACTGGTTGGACTAAAAAATTTCCTCAAAGAATATGCTACACTCAACAACCACTAGACATAGTGTCATTGCTTAGCTTCAGCCTTATCTATCCATACAGAAAAGAGAAAAACACAGATGTAAGCAGCTTGAAGGGGTTTGGGGTTTATCCCTTTGTGGCTTTAAATACATGCTTGTAGTTAGTACATTTCATGCTCTCTAAAGTCGTTACCCAAATGTGGAACCAGACGCATCCAAATAGTTTGACACCTGAGATATCCAAACCAGTCCTAAAGTCCTCAGCCTAAGAGACTTCCCACAAGACTGAGGGGCCAAATTCAAAGAAGCTGTCAACATCATGAGAAACTGTGTCAAAAACCTCCAAGTGCTGTTGTTGGGATTGGTTCCTAACCCCAGTGGCAGTGACCCAAACTCTCAGGCCCCAGGCTTCACCTGCTTCCCACTTCGGTGTGAGCTTTGCACCTTGCGGCGGTGGCAGTCTTGGCCTGTGAGGGTACAGTTATTTCCAAGTCTGATTTCAAAACAAGCAGTAGAGGGCATAAAATTATACAAAATTAACGTTATTATTTCCATAAATTGCCCTTACATCAAAAACTTTCCAGGCCTCTTCACCCCTTTGCTTTTTATTCTTTTACTGATGATGAGGTAGTTTCCCCTACTGACAAACATAAAGCAAATTAAAATGTCCTCTTTTTCATCCTGACTTCCACTACCTTTTATTTGCATCCTCACATACCTTTTACCCCAATTTAAAAACAAAAATAGCATTTCATTTAAAAAAAAACAAAATGCAATGCCTTTTTTTATGTATCAGGCACTGCTTGTTAAATATAAGAAAAAGGGTAACTTTTTCAAAACAGACTCACACATTTGCACCTTAGAAACTGTGTAGCCTGCTCACCAAAATTAAAGCATTTATTTGTACAGAACACAAGTAGCAACACATTTCTCTAACTGGGACTTATACCAGGAGAACCTGATATCTACACTAATGTCTGCTAACATGTTTTTTGAGAAGTTTTCCGTGCCAGCGCTGGTAACCTAGGTATTTACAGGTATTGTATGTCTACACCATAACCAGTTTTACTATATGTAGGTATATATCTTTATTCATTTACTCTCATCTAGATGTCCCATCTAAATAGTCAAAAAATACACACGAAAGGTATACACATCAGCTGTAAGTACATTTTGAACTTCCCCACCACTATAGGATTGACTTTGCAATAACAAATATTGTACACTGAGCTGCTGTTGTGCAGAGATGCTCTAAGGTAATCAAACTATTTGGTCAAAAAAATTCACAGAATTTAAGAGTCAGCTTAAAAATACCTAAGTGTTGAAACAGGCAGGTAACATTAGTTTCTTTGACTCCTCCTCCCCAATCACCTCATAAGAACAGCTGTAATGAAATTTTATCATTCCTGCAAACTAACACTACATCAAAAGTATTTTAATAAGTATAAAAGTATCAAAAAGTTCAAATAAATACTGCCAAAACCAAACACCATCGTTTTGATGAGTTCTCTGAATAAATGAGAGTTGGCACCAAAAAGAAACCCAGAGTAGTACATAAAAAACATTTTTTTTTCGCATTTTTATGAAACCTGAAGAACTGAACTGGCTTCTTTGACTTCCTGCCCCAGCTGCAGAGGAGACACTCACCACTCCATTCCCAGCAGTAGGCAAAAGGCATTTGGTCATCCAAAGGACTATTTTTTATCCTAGGTGCCAGTGCAAACAAACCAAACAAATCTAACTAAATACACAGTAGACAAGCACAGAGACTGCAGAAGTGGAAGACCATTTCTGACACCGCTGCACCATCACCCCAGGTTATAATGCAGTAATCAGCAAAAAATAACAACTTTTGTAATCACACTTTTGTGCATCCCAGTGCCACTTTTTGCTTTCAATATTAGAATGAGAGGAGGGACCTCAGCCAATTTTTTTTTTCATCATCTGAATCTTAATGAAGTTTATGTCCCTGCTTGCTGTTAAATTACACAGATTAGTAACACATGAGTAAAATAAATACAATCCTTCACATGATTACATTTTAAATTACCACATCTGAGAGAGAAATCACAAACAACATGCACTTGGCATGTACGGAACATTTGCTGCCCAGGTTTGAAAGCAGGACTTCTGTTCAAAAGCCTTTACCTCTTCAGCCAAAGAAATAATTTATTCAGCTGGCTGCCATTACAGACTTCTCAATGGGAGAAAGTACCTTCTAACACTGTACAAATACGGTGGCAGTGGAATACAAGAACAAAGAATTATCTGGACTTACTGTTCATCAAATGCTTCTGAATCTGCGGCACTGATGAACAGAAACCAATGATGCAAAGCTATGCACATGCACAGACTACAACCCTACACATTTCCACCCTGACATTTAGACTCTGCCAACCAGGTATCTTAAAGGATTTTATATATTGCAGCTCCAACCACAAGTTTATCAAATGCCTACGAATGTGACTGATCAGTGCAGTTATGGGAAAAAGGACGCTTCACTTAACCTCATTTGGAGTATATCCCGTTCATCTCAACGCTGCTTAGATCAGACACCAGTTTGCAGCTGCGTACATTTATCAAGTGTTCCTATCAGGTGCTTAATATATATCCAAATCCTACTGCTAACATCATTTTAGTAGTTAATCAATCAAGCCTAAATGTTCCCAAGTTCAAAACCAGCAGCTGCTGTGGGTTGACACAGATCCAGCAATGAGCAGTTTGTTTAGGATTACGTACCCGATTCACCTCCACATCTAAGGATGCTCATGGTGCTATGCAGCAAGGGTCTCAGCACCATTTTTCTCCACCAATTAATTAGCTCATCAACTGAAGACAGCTCAGGGGGCATGGGATTGAAAACCTACCATCAACATAAACTACTTTTCCTAGCAATCACTGGTGGAGACAATAAATGGCCTTGCAAAACACAGTGTGCATCCCAATGCTACCTGAATACATTACATCACCCTCCTAACAGGAATGAGAAGCAGATCATTTGACTAGCTTGATCTAGAGGGGGGAACACTGCATACAACCCCACAATCTACAAACCACACCACAGACTTGGACAGCCATCAAAAATTGGGTTTTTTGGAAAGATAGCTGTTTTGATTCTACTTCCCTTAATAACATAGTATCAGTATTTCTTTAGTATTTAAATAAGGCACTGATTTGATACATTATTTGATTGAAAGACACACACAACAACACAATCACAAAAACACCTTTTTCGAAGAAACTCCTTTTCATAAAGCAATACCAGCTCCATTTTGCTCAGTCCTTGCAAGTAATTCAGAGGCAATTGCTTTGGACAGCAGAACAGCAAACCTCTGGCATGACTCCCACCAGCTGCCTCCATTCACATGTAAACCACAAAGGTTGGAGGATATTTTTCCTCACAGACTTGTCCATGAATGGTATGACATGATTCAGAAAGGAAAAACCCAAAGAGATGCTATTAAAAGCCTCGCTACGCATTCCCAACTAATAACTCAGTTTCCAAGTCTTTCCCTGTGTTCTCCATCATTCCCTCTCCTGATTCTCTTACTCTGGTAACACTGCCAGGCTAGACACTTTTTTTTTTAAATTCTTCTCACTCTGCTTTCTGCCTTCTGTGCTGGAAAGGAGGCATTGTCCTATTTGTTTTCCAACATGCTGAGCACAGCTATAGGAGAATCTGCTTATTGCCTCAAAGTATTGCTCACTGACGGGCGAAATAAATGATAGTGTCTTGCTCCTTCTCTTTCCCACGTATTATTCCTTAGCAATGCAAAACAGAGTCTTTACAGCAGAAAAACAAAGCATTTCTTCTTCTTAGAGGGGTCTCAGTAATACTACAAAACTGAAGGAAGTGACAGTAAATATTGTCAATCTTAAACTCTATGTGGGAGAAGGATGCCAGAGAAAATCTATTTGTACAGTCTGCAGAACTACTGTGGCAAGTGTTTTACTTTCTGAGCATGCAGAGTTCACTTCAGATGGCTGACATTCCCCAGAAGAGCCAGGGAAGAAAGAAAAAGAAACATCTTGGGACTTCCCACTTCCTCTCAGCAAGACTCTGTCCCAAACCTCCTGCCCTAAAAAATATGTAATTACTATATTCTGTGTACTTCCAGTGATAGAAAAGTGCTCCAATCTGCTTCCCCAGTTTTAAAAAATGGATATTCGTGCTTAAAGGGGAAGAAGGAGCAAGAGCAAGAAGAAATTTTTCGAAAAACATTTTAAGTATAATTTTTAAAAGTTATATTTTGTAACTATTTAGTTCCTTTCCTTCCCACTGCTTGCTTTTGACACACAAACACACATGTGATTGATGAAAGTCAAACAGAAAACTATATCCCTCTGCATGAAGCACTTTAAGCTAAAAAGACTTCAGAACCCCAAATTAACTATCTCGCCTCATCAGATCTACCAGACACAAGCTCTCAGGACCACAACTAGTATGAAATTACACTGGTGAAGTGACATATTCTTACTCTTTTTTGCTTGAATCTCACGCCCCAAAATATAACTAAAGCAATTTCAATTTATATTGACAAAATTACCTGCTAAGAAAACACAGGCAGCATTGATGATCAAACTGCTGATAGCATTTATTTGTTCATACACTAATTTACCCACAATAAGTTATTAAACTACTTCCTTACATCACATTTTGAAAACTAATGAACTTTTCCAGGTGTTTGACTATGAAGACCTTTTTCTCTAATACTGGACGCTGAAACTGCCTGGAAGCCACCAACATGTGCTCTTCTCAGCTCTTGTTTTGATCTTGAAAGGGATCCGATTTTCCTGCCCTATTAGAAAATTCCACATGGGTTCAGATTTAATATCTGTGGGCCAAGACGTCTTTTTTCCTCTCAGTATCCTTATGCACTCCAACATTAATTCATTCAGATACCTTCTCACACCTGTACTGTCTATACACTACTGAGTAAAGGTGCCAACGAACCTGCAGAAACAACCCTGCTACATCAGCTAACTTTAACACATAGATTTCTGATTATTTATGCATGTTTTGAAATTTGTTTAAATTCCCTTCTGGGCAGAGGTTCTTCAAATACAGTCAACATTTCTTTCTCATTAATTAACGGGAGCAATTTTTTGCTTCAATGTTATTTGAATAGTAAATGTTGAAATGTATGGGAAATTAGTTGCTTTACAAAGACACAGGAATCCCTTCTCTTCTTCCTAGTGCACTGAACAGAAATTTGCTCATCGACTGCAGCTCCCAAATGAGAAGGCTCACAACATTAAAATAATTGAAGGAGTAAATCACCCTAGTAGATGGAGTGCTGACATTGTTATGCCACATTCAGAGCTTCATGTTAAAAACCCAATTCCTAGATCAAACGACATTTTTGAAGTACTTAATCACTTTTCAATATAATTTTTTCCTACGTGCACTTACAGAACCTTTCCTAGCTTCCTCTGCTTTTCCCATATTTTACCTTGGGGATGATAAAAGTGATTTGCTTCATCTAAAAGCCTTATTTTCAAGAAACAGACGATATTTCAGTAGACTACATCAAATCTAGGTTCTGTTTGAAATATTTCATCTTCTTGTATTTCAGTTAATTGTGTCGTAAAGCACTCAAATCCTGTCAGAGTGCCCCAGCCAAGTTACCTTCAGCTACCCTTATCAGAGTCACTGGAATGTAAACTGTGCTAAATCAAGAGAGAAGATGTTAGAAAACAGAGTAACAAGACAGCAAGAAAGTGGATAAAGAAGGACTGTACCATCCTAGACTGGAACCAATCAGGTTCTCTGAAAGGTGCATGCAGGACGCGTAGACAACATAAAAGGACCAATCGGGTCATGCATGATGGCGTGAACTACAGCTGCAAAAATGCGTAAGAGTAGTGTAATGTAAACAATGAAGGGGCTTTTGCGAAATCATATTGATTCAATGTTCAAAGGTCCCGTTCTCCCGCAAATTGTCAGAAGAGGAGGCAGTCCATCTTTCCAAATGACTCTCCAAGTTTCAGTTTGCCAGTATGATCATCTAGTTGACCCCTCCAACCCAACATGTAGACCCCAATCCTTCAATGGGTATATGAAGCCATCTGTGGCCTTCCCCATTATCTCTCCAACACTGACACTGATAAAAGATGGAGTGCACCCACTCCCAATCGTCTTTCTTTCTTTTTCTCTTTCTTTCTCTCTTTCTTCTCTTTCTTTCCTTTCTTTCTCTCCCTTTCTTCCTTCCTTTTCTTTCCTTTCCTTCTTTCCTTTATATATCTGACAGATGTTTCTAAACAATATACTCTCATTTCCCCTTTATGGCAGTATCCATATCAATGGCTGTGTGCATGTTCTTTAGCCAGTCTCTCTTGAATGCAAGTCATTCAGCACATTAGAATCTACTGGAAAAACGGGCAGATATGAGAGTAGGACATGAGATGCCATTATGCCAGAAGGCATGAATAGATCAACTGTTTCTTTTTTGATCTGTAAACAACTACAGAGGTCCTGGACAATGTGTCTTTGCTAGACAAATGAAAGGAAACTAGGATGCTGTTCCTGATTTCAGTGTCCTGAGACCTTTCCTCCAGACTGCCCTCTCCCAGCAAGGAAATTGCACAAAGATGTAGAGTAAGATACCACATATCACTCATGCTAACAAAACCAGATACACAAAGATAAGATCCAACAAACGCAACCTAGAGGTGTGATCAGGATATGAAAATTCATACGCACATCTGTCACGACATCAGTAAAGTTATACTCCTTTCCTTTTAATATAAAATGTATCAAAAAACAGCAGCTATTATCAAAAGTTTTCATGTGCCACCAGACAGTTTAATGCTGTTTGGCATCATTATTCACTTAACAGTAACAGCAGAAAACATTTCTTTCATAAAACCCAGCTGTTCTGGGAAACATGGTGCTCTTAGAGCCGTCAGAGCAGGAGCTCGAGCCTCCAGAGTACTGCAAAGTCAAGGTTAATGCCCTTCCAAAGCATTTAAGTACTGCTGTTTGTAGCAATGTAAACTGAACAACAAGGTAACACGTGCTGCCCCTGGCTGCCTGGAGTTAATTTCCTTCATGGCAGCCCATCTGGTGCTGTTTGTATTTATGACCAGTACAGGTAACACAGCAATGTTTCTGCTGCTGCTGGTGCTTGCACAGACTCAAGACCTTCTCTGCCTCTCACACTGCCCCCATGATGTAGGCTGAGGGTGGGCAGGAGCTCTAGGTAGGCAAGGACACAGCTAGGACAGCTGACCCCAAGTGACCAAAGGATATTCTGTGACACATAACAGGACTATCAGCCATAAAAACTAGGGGTTTGAACTTCCCAAGGTAGCTGCTGCTCAGAGACTGGTTGGGATCATTCTACCTGTGGGAGGTGGTGAGTGACTGCCTTTGCATCACTTGGGGGTTTTCTCCCCTTTGCTTATTAAATGGTCTTTATCTCAACTCATGGAGTTTTCTTGCTTTTGCTCTTCCAATTCTTATCCCACCGCAAGAGGGAGGGGAGGGAGGGTGGGAGGGAGGGGTTCGTAGGTGCTTAGTTGCTGTCTGCAGTAAACCCACCACAAAAGGTCTTCATTAAAAACTCTAATGTAAATATTTGTGAAATGTGAAGTTATCATGCTGCTTAAAATATATTGTTACAGACTTAAACACTCATCGCTTGCTGAAATGAAATAGCAGAAGTATCATCTTCTCAAACTCTATATACGAAAACAAAGTATTTAATACAACTGCAACATCATGTGGGCATACTTAAGAACAAAAAGAGATTCTATATTGTAAAGTACTTCCAGAATCCCCATCTTGTAGGGTTCAGAACCCTGGATTACCAAGAAACATCTCTGTGAATGGAAGCTGTTGTGCAGAGCGCATTTAGGAAGTGCTACAGGTATTTTAAATAGATCTTAGTAATTAAATGACCAGGGACAAAACAGAGCAAGTTTAGTATTTCTTCACAATAATACTGTAACTACAGTTTCTGTTTCAGTGTTATGCAAATACAGGCTACAACTGTAAATGATAACACTTCTGTGGAAAGAGGCTGCATGCCAACAGAAGTGCACATCCTATTCTTTTTTTCTTTTACCTTTATTTTTTGGAATAAAAAAAATGTCCTTACAAAGGAGAGAATATTGGCTAATATTCTGGGCTTCTGTGTTTCTTTAAATTTCAAGCAGAACTACAAGCCTCCAGCCTCCCTTGTTTTCTAGGTATTTTGTATAGGATTATTTTCTAAAATATTCAAAGGGGAGACTAGATAAAACGACCTACTGAGGTTTCTTCCAACTTAATTATTTTCTTGCAGACGAACTTTTTGTATGCCACTTTTCTACACAGAAGTGTTCTATTGCATACTTATGAACTCATGGAAATGTTGAAGTTAATGGCAGGGCTGTCAGACCCCAAACAAGGGAAGCGCAAACTGCACCACCACTGCAAAAACTCTACAGAGTGAAGATAAAAACTAATATTCTCATTTGAAAAAAAAATATGCTAATTTGAGACAAGCAGTACTCTGAAGCATAAACACCAACATAAAGAAAAGAGGAAATGAAACTGATTCCACAAAAATAGACATACAAAGCAGAAGAATGAAGCTGACACATACAATAGCCTGTGGTATATTACTATGAGAGCTACAAGCAAGATAACTGAACTCTTGTACACAAAAGATTCTGAAATACAGATGATGATAAGCACAACTTTAAAAAATACGTCAAAAGTTATACATAATCTTTATTAAATATAAAGCATTATCATGTATCAAGTCAAGAAATAAAAAAAATACAGAAAATTAGGCTGGTCAAAAAAATCCACTTTTTTGTAGGAGCATAATGGTTCCTGGAAAGATGCCATTAAGAAAGGATTTTTCAGAACCAAAATTGGACCTAGCTGTCTCCTCATCTCTGTAAAAGAGAATATTATCTGGTGATCACAAAACGCAGCTGGGCTGTATGATATGCACACTGAAACTCTATCAGCTTGTCTAGAGTGGGCTGGATATTCTTTAAGGAGAGGAGACAGGAGGCCTTTCATCCTGTTACAGACAAAAAAAGGGATCTGAAATCTCAGTACTTTGAAGAATAGATAAAATGTTTGTTTCCCAGCTAAAAGAGTAAGGCATACTACACTTCTACAGTAAAGGAGCCTTTACTCCCAACTCTTCCCTGGTGCTAAACAAAAGAGCACATGCATATACACACAAGAAAAATGCCCACAGAGATATCCAAACTTGCAGGAAACAGAATACAAACAAATTAAAGCAACAAGTCCCTGTGGTCCCATTTGGAAATACTGCACAGGAAATCCAAGTTGTAAGGGGAAACTATTCTGACTAGGAATGCAAATAGAAATTAAATAGGAAACAGTTTAGTTGCAAGTTATTTTAAAATATTTAAGAATTTTCAAGAAGGCAGAAAGAAGACAACTTCATAACGAAACACTTGCTTTTCATTAGCATTTTTGTGAAGTTTGTAAAATCTCTAAAGGATGTGTTGCCTGAATATGAAGTCACATTTTGAATACTGTGTAAGTAATAAGACATCTTCCACTCCCTAGGAAACACCCAGACCCTTCACTATAGTCTAGTTTTTCTTCTCTTTACTCTCTCTGGGCTATTCTACAATGGATTTGTCAGCAGCTGCTGCTCTCTTCTAAGAGGCAAATCATTTCTGCAAAAAGAATTATTTTCTTCTTTTCATTTATGCCAGGCATTTGAGTAAGATAAATCAGAAACTGCAAAAGATGAACCAGTACAAAGCCAAGACTACACCTGGAATTTTGCCAGCAAAAGTAGCATTGTTTAACAAAATTACCCCTAAGAAACATTACCATGTCACTGTGATTGTTGTGTGCCCCTAGCTCCGAACATAAAAATGCCAATATTGGATGAAACCACTTAGCCAGTACGCTTTCTCTGTCTCTCAGTAGATAAGCTCTGTGGTTTCTGTTGAGGGAGTGCACATACCCTTCCAGTGAGAGTCACCTCCAGATGTTTTCCATTTGTCCCCTCCTCCAACATCTGCTCTGTTGCTCAGACATGCTTCACTGTCCCACATCTTGGGTAAAAACTCACCCCCACCCCAAGCCCTGCAAAGGCTTTTACCCTCAGAACCAGTCCTGAAGCACCTTTACTGCAGGAAGGCAGAGACAGCAACATGAAGCAATGAGGTCAGTTCAGTGGAGCTCTCCACAGAAAACTTCCTTCTGTCTGCTTAATTCTTTTCTTACTCAACTCGTCCACATCATGCATAGTTTTGCTTATCTGTCATAATCGCCCCTGGTGGTCTTCTCCAGGCTTAACAATCCTACTCTATTTGCTTTCTCCTTACAACACAGCTGTCCCATGATAGCCCTACTTGGGTTGTCCGGTTTCAGCAAAGCCTTTCCAAGAAGGACTCCAGAGGGCACCTTGATGGGTTACCAAAGAGAGAGCAAAGAAAACAGTGACACCTTCTGTAAAGCCATGCAAAGGAAGAAACATCCTTGACTCCCTCTACTTTCACCACCCCAAGTCCTTCAAAGTGTCAAGCTAAGATCAGAGAAGGAGCAGGGCAGCATGTCTCTCATCTAGAAAAGCTGAGAACACACTAGCAACATAGATGCTAGCTTCCTCTCCCAAATCTCTCTGGTTAACATGAGGGAAATAATTTGTATCAAGTAAAGATGGTAAAGTTTATACACAATAGGTGCAACAGGATTCAATGAGCAAGTAAAGACCCAACCTGCCTAACATTGGATATCTGTAGTTTGAATATATTGTGTTAGAGACAGAAATTAATTTATTCTGCACTTGCATTCATGTTTGGATACAACGGTTTTGTATAGCCTTTGAATAAATACTAAAATTTCCCTTATACTTGAAAGCAGATTTGTGGTTTTTACCTTAAAAGATTGAAAGTCATTGTGAATATTTCCAATATCCTCTGCTACTTCTTGAACATACACTTCCTTAAAACCAGACAATTTTTAAAGTTATATATAATCAAAGATGAATGCAGAACGAGTTAGAAAACTCATTTTCTTAGAAGAAGCCTAAAGAATTCATCTGCTCATATTAAAGCATAACATAACAGGACTTAGTAGTGGGGGCAAAAAATTATGGGGGGAGATACCTATGCATGCATCAAAGCTTCACTTTAATAGATAAAGAAAACAGGTATCAGGTTGACGCAGCATTAAATAGAGACTTCATAAGGAAAACTTAAGTATGGAAGAATTTTAATTTTCTCTCCCAAGTTTTTTGTAACACACCTTTTTTTTTCCAAAACAACTAAACTAAACCTGAAAGACCAGTTTACATACCTGCTGTGGCTGCAAGGGCCAAAAAAATTTAAAACATGATTTGTACGTTGTCATGTTAATCACTTCTGCACTTCTTGTCAGCAATCAATCAAAGCTGCTAACATTTACCTGAGCAATAACCATTGTTTTCAACAAGAAAAATTACTACCTTGTGCCCATTTTTCTTATTAAGTATCATTTTACAAATTAAGGCTTTGATTCTACGAGTATGCACATTTTTGACAAGTTCGTGTATTTCCCTGGAAGCCAGTGAGGCTCTCAGCACACAAAGCACAGAGCACTTCATGTTTTGCAAAAGCTTTACTAAGAATTTAGTAAAAAATACTAAATACAAATACTAAAATCTACTTCAGTTAATAATATGAATCCAACTGAGAAATACATGGTAACTTGCTTATTAAAAGTTACTTAAAATGCTGACCCCATCTAGGTTAGAACAGTAGGTTTTTGAAATGTGTTTTCGTGATCAAATTCAAGAGATTTATCAGTCTATCTGAAAAGGGAGAAAAATAACAGACACGGCAGAAGATTAAAGAGGGATAACAGAAAAGAGGGAATGATGAATTTGAGGACTCCAATATTTAGGCCCTGCCCATGTCTTCCTAAGTAATAAAAGACAAAACAGGAATCAATACTAATTTTCAAATCAATCCAGAGTAAACAATAGGTTTATAGCTCACATTAATTCTAGAGAGAGCTTTATGATGTTTTTAGTGGCAGAGCACATTAATTAGAAATGTCAAAATGCACCTCAACATTGGTGCTTTATTTTCCATTTGTCTCGGTTGTTAACTTTGGCCATTAAGACAAAAAAAATCCAAAACCAAACAAACAGCAAAAAAAAAAGTCTGCTTTAATGACCACAATTCACTAACCCATAGCTGATTTTTCATTATGTGTTTTGGGATTAATTTTTTAGTATTTTACACACAAATTAACTAGTTTGGGAGAAAACTCTCTCCAGGGGACCATTAATTAATTACAGACATATTGTTTATTAATGCATATTTTTCTTTTCCAAAACTGTGCAGCAAGAGTGAACATAATTTACTCCTTTCTCTTAAAAACTTAAATTAATAATAAATCTGTTTTACTGCACACTTAATTATGGCCCAGGTTTAAAGCATCCCCCACCTCGATCAAGCAGGAGCCTAAGGGTACCATTTTCTAGCATAATGAGCACAATCTTTTGAACTATTCTGCTGAAGGAGTTGGGTGCTCAGGACAGAGCTTGTGAACGAGTTTGCAAGATGCACATCATCCTGCTATTACGAAACAGCAACAATTCCATACATATGCAAGCTAATATAAGGCAGTTCACCTCTGAAAGGGCAAACTGGGAAAAAAAAGGGAGTAAAATAGTAAAATATGTGATCATGTGCCAGTCTTGGGCAGAAAAATTAAATAAAGGTAGGCCACTCTTTCAGAAATAGAGGTCATTCAGCTGTGCTTTGTTGATGTTGACAGCAGATTTATGCATAAGCAAAGAACTTACAGGTACAACACAGCCTTTTCAAATTAAGAATATAGCCCTATTATCATCAACTCACAGACCCCTTCCTAGAAATCAAGCATAAGACCCCAAAGTGTTAAAGCCAAAATTACAACCAGGAGTCCTGTTGACAGCCAGTACAATGAAATGAGTAATTCTGGCTAGACTCTGGTTCCCCAGCTTTTTTTCCACAGGATATTTCTTAATGCTAATGCCAATTCCAGAACTGGAAACATTTCAGGAACAAGTCCATAAGCAGAGCAATTCACCATAAAAAGCACTTAAAGGCCACACTTCAGATCATGAACTGAGGTTTCAACTAGCCTGCATTTGCTCCACACAACTCCATATAAAGTTAGAAACATATCTAAGGAATAAGTAAATGTCACAACCAAGGAAAAAAATTGCACACAGCAGTAGTAAGTGTGATGGGATACTCCCTCTTTCCCCTAGGTTTATGGAGGAAGAACTACACATTAAAAAAAGTCTCTCTCTTCCCACCCCACGGCCTAAACCCTCTACTAACCAGAAAAAGGTTCCCCACTCTTCTCTAATGCTGTCCCTCTCCAGCTTTCCTAGTGTCCTTTTACAAAGGGAATACTCAAGACCTGGTGCAGAATTCCCTTTATTTGACAAAGCTTATTTTTGACTCGGACACTTTTGGCAGCAAATGTTTCCTCTTTTCAGAAAAATCAATCTGGAGCCCCAAAATAACTGCACATCTGCTACAAAAGGAATAATTCCAGAAAAAAAAGATGCTTTATTTCTGTTGGAAGCATGTGGCTCTTTTAAAGGTTCATAAATACAGGTGATTTCCATGTATAGGTTACTCCCTCGGAGCCTCTTGTTTTTGAAACTAACCTCATGGAAGAGCAGGGAGAAGAGAAGCTTAAGCACACATATTATGCATATTAATAAAAACAAACAGAACAAGAGACCCCCTTTTTTGTTAATTCCTCATGGAAACAGTTGGTAAGAGACAAAGCTACAGATTCCTGCAAGAGGAAAAAAAGTCAAACCACAGAAATAAGACCTGTGTTGCTTGCTCCAGTGTACAAAGTGTTAGGATTTGGGGAGGGAAAGAAACATAAGGACTTTTCCAGAGGGGTCTTTGGCAGATGAGCAGTGGATAGCAATGAGTTTCTAAAGGTAAACATTTTATTACAGATGTTTCTAGAGAATCTTCCCATTTAGATTTCTTCTAAGCTTTTATAAAAAAGTGGTTTGAAACACTATCTCTTATAGTCTTTATAGCACTTGGACCTCAATTATTTGCAGCGTACCATATGGAATCACATATGAAGCAAATCACTACTCCTTACAGAAACAATTAACAATATTATAGGTGATCATATATGACAAAACTAACAATAACTCAATTGCATGTGACACAAGCAATGCAAAAAGCTTCCAAAAATGCAGAAAGCAAGCAGCCTGTAAAAAAGTTCACAAGTCACAGAATGGTGGAGGTTGGAAGGCTCCTCTGCAGGTCATCTGGTCCAACCCATCTGCTCAAGCAGGGCCACCTAAATCACAGTGCACAGGATGGGCAGGTTGTCCAGATGGCTTCTCCACAGATGGTGACTCCACAATCTTAATGGGAAACTTCTCTTTCTGCTTGGTCACTCTCACAGTAAAAATGTGTTTCCTGATGTTCAGAGGCTTTCCATTCCCTGTCTCAGTTTATGCCCACTGCCTCTGGTCCTGTCACAGGGCACCACTGAGAGAAGACTGACTTTGTCTTCTGTACTTCCTCCCATCAGGCATTGCTAAGATCCCCCACTGCACCTTTTCTTCTCCTAAACAGTCCCAGTTCTCTGTCATTCCTCACAGGAGACATGCTCCTGTCCCCTGATCACTTCAGCGGCTCTTCTTCATGTCTCTCTTGTACGGAGGAACCCAGAACTGAACTGTACTGCAGATGTGGCCTCATCGGTGCTGAGTGGAAGGGAGGGATCACCTCCCCTTCACCTGTGGGCAACACTCCTCCCAGTGCACCCCAGGATATCAGCAGCCACCTTTGCAGCAAGGGCATATTGCAGGCTCACATTCAACTTCATGTCCACCAGGACCCCCAGGTTCTTTTCCACAAAGCTGGTCAGTTCCCAGCATAACAGGTTGTAATAAACAGGGTGGTCTGAACTTGGCGACTGAGTCTCTTTTTTTACTCCAGGCGAAATTCTGTCATCCGAGTACCCAGTTAAAGGCCATAGTGGGTGACACAGGGTTTATTCTGGATGCTGCTGTCTCTCAGAGTGGCTCATACCATTAGTGACACACCATGAGTGCAAGTTATGTGGTCCTGAGGCAAAATGCCGACGTTGTGAACAATGACAGTTCAGTCTAACTTCTTTCTGATTAAGTATCTATTTGAAATCTTGAAGAAGACTAAGAAGCAAACGCAGATTGTAATTAATATATTCCAATTGAATACCTCCCGTTTCATCTATCTTCCTTGGCACAAGGAAAAAGTATTACATTTTCCATTTTTTACCTTCCTCTCCAAGAGGCCTTCTCTCTAATTTTTTTCACAAGCAGTAGAAACTGAACAAGAAAGATAGCCACAGCATTCTTCCAAATCTTAACAATAAAACAAACCCAACTCACATAGGCTTTCAAGATAAGGATCCACTCACAGTAGAACATCCAAAGTCTTGCATCACCACTAAACCCCAGGAGTCTCTTGAAATCACCTCCTCAGCAGTGAGTATTAAATATACTCATGAGCTCTGCTGGGTCCCAGGGGCATAGGTTCACATTGGTGTCCTCTCTGAAGCTTAACTGGCAATATCAAAACGAAACATCACTTTGACTGTAAAAGTCTACATCATTTCTGCCCCACCTGTGGATGAATGAAATAATTACTACTGGGAATAAACCTAACAGAGCATCTCAGTTAGAACACTGTCAAAATTAATGAGTAAGACAGAACTTTAGGAAAAAGAGTCTTGTGTTCCGTGACAGTATTTGTTCAAATATAATAGAACTTTTTTTCATAATTCTTTTTTACTTTTGAAGAAACATTTTATTGAATATCATACCTTTTTTTGTTGTGGAATATCATCACAAATCTCGTAGTTTGAGCCCATTGTCTATATGCCCATATAAAATGCATGACTAATCATTGTCTCCACACCGCTGAAAAAACACCTGTTCTTAAGATAGAAAAAATATATATGTAGTCTAACTCTAGTTACTGCAAACTTACTTTCAAAGATAAAAATACCATTTTCTTACTGATTTGAACAGAAAAAGTCCTGAAGTGCTATAGCATACCTTTTTGACGGGCAAGCAAATTAGGCATTTCCCTTCATCTTCTCTGAGCTTCTGTCATGCTTTGATGATGGCCAGACAAATCACATTTAACTGAGCCGTACCAGAGTAATAACTAACTAAATAAATGAAAAGAAAACCAAAACAACACAATCACTTAAGTATTTCTCCAGATGCTGTCCTCTAGTTTCTGGAATTCTGTGCATCTCCAAGGTCATCAGGAGACGTCTCTAACAAACATCCTGTTTGTATCTGGTTCCTCTCTGTGCATGAAGAGCTAAAATAAATCATCACTGCTTTTTTCTTTCTTTTTTTAAACAAAAAAACCCTTTTTTTCCATCCAAACCAAGCAAACCTGCAGTTATGAGAGACTTCCCACATCTAAACAAGCCAGGACATGGTAAGAATGATAATGAATTTGACAAATGGAACTGGCATCATTCTTCGCATGGATAAGCTAAAAAACTTTTTTCTGAGCAAGCACAGATTGCTCTTTTAACTGTAAAACTGCATCAGTAATTGGCATCGACAAAAGAGAGCAGGTTGGAGATCATTTAATAAATCTGTCTATTTAGAAGGCAAATAAATAAATGAAAGCCACCAACCCACACTTTGCGTGGCTTCTGCCGGTGTCTGCCAGTGCCAGCAGCCTCCAGCAGCCCGCAGGTGCTCCCTCCTCTCCCTGCCCACTCCACCCAGGACAGGGGCTCCCACCCTGGCTCTGCTCCCCTGCAGCTGACTCAACAACTGGCAAGCACTTCAGTAGCATCCTTGTCACCACAGACACGGTAACAACACCAGCTTAAGAACAGGACAAATAGCAAAAAGGCATACAGTGAATGTATATAATTACACCGAGGCTAAGCTGTAAATGAAAACAGGCACAAACAGGAAAGAAAAAGAGGAAATCAAAGAAGTACATCTGTGCCTAAGAGCTAACCAACAGCTACGGGCGCTGTATTTGAACTACGATGCAGCTTTTGTCACCATACTGGTTAAAAGGAAGTAACTAAAATGAAACCAGAAACTGTTATAATAAGAGGACAACTAATAACAAAAGATAAAGGAAAGGATGGACATATCAGTCCCATGGAGGGAAGGGACAGATGTGTGCATAGGTAGTTTTCAAAAAAAAAAAAAAGAAACCCCAAACAAAACAACCAAACTTAATAAAAGAACTTGCAAAAAAAGTAACAAGTGAAGATCTTATTTCTCTGTCAGAAAGCAACAATAACTGTTAATGGAGAGATAAAAATAATTAGTGATTAAGCTCTCTACGAATTTCAACATGTTTTTCTAACAATACAGAAAGGAAAAATAAATCAGACAGTATTTAAGAAAAAAAAAAACACAAGCCAAAATATGCATCCTCTGCACTACTTCTTAAAAGATACTTGGGATAACAAAAAGTCTTCCAGATCTCAAAGCTGAAGGGCATATCTGACCTAACTAATCACAGCAAGTGACCTCAGACAAATTCCTTCAGTGTTGCATTTTCAAGACAGACGACAGAAAACAAGTCCAGGAACAGCACGAAGCCAGACTCAGGTACAGTTCCAGGATCAACATGCCTGAGTCTCTGTGTGCATCTCAGTGTGCATCTAGTGGAGAAAAAGGATGGTAAAGTTCCATTAAAACAAAAGGGTGCTGAGTGTGATTGTGTACAATAATAATCCACTGGCAACAAGAAGTTTACCCTCCCTAAAAGAAATAGGAAGATTCCCCAAACACATATGTATGGAAGAACATCTTTTTGTATACGTGAGCTATCAAAGATGTTCATGTGCAAAGAAAAGCCCTGCTGTGTACATGGCAATAAGAAAAATACTGTAAGCCACTGGATTTTCTGGGTTGGCACATCAGTGAATATCTTCCAAAGCTAGTAATGTTTTTATTTCTTAACACTGAAAAAGGTGAACACCTGGATTCTACAGAGAAACTTAATTCAAGTGAAATAACCTCAGAGGGCTCCAAACACAATCAATTCCAGTTGTTACTTAGAACTGGTTATAATGCATTATGTGCTCTCTCACAGGCCCTGCTTCCATCATTTATCAATAAGTTTTCAGCAGCATTCACACTTATTTTTAGTTATTAAATTACTGCCAATATTTCATATTTAAATAACCTGTAATATTCAAGTTTGAATTTTTAAACTTGATAAGGAGAATTTCCATACTGGAAACGAACACAAGTAGTACTAGCAGGACCCTGACTCAACTGGCATAGAAGTAGAAAAGTTTGCTGAAAGGGGAAAAAGATAAATTCTAGAATATATAGAAAAAGAGGTGTAAGGTCATAACAATTTCTTTAAGCCTTAATATCATCAAAATGACATTGTTTTGTATACATTAAATCCACTTTGTTTGAATAAGATAGTCAGAGCCTGTAATCTCCTTTTTCTTATTCTTTCCAAACAATTAACAAGAGATGTCAATTGACTCAGAACTTTGATTACTGTGGATGGGATCCTGCAAATATATTGTCAGTGACATTGTGACACACAGCAGATGAGGCAGCATACATGCAGAATTTCTCAGGAAAGCTAAAATGCAGACAGAGATAATTTTCATTTAGATCCTTTCATGAGAAGAAGATTTAGATACAGTCATATGTCTGTTCGTAGTGTGGCTCGGAAGAAAGAAAAAAAGAACAAAAGTAATAATGTCTAAGTACAAACTAGATGGAAGAGACAGACCTATCAAGGAAGTGACACAATTATTTCCTGCCTCACAACCAGGAGATTGCCCACAAGGCCAAGAACAAGAAGCTATGGATCCCACATATAAAATTTATAACTTTGTTACTCTATTTAATCTATCAATAAATTACTATATCCTGTATGTCCCAAGAAAATAAACACCAGGATTTACATGTAAGCATACTTCATCAAAATAATAATAGCTTACATTCAGACTCCACATTTCTGGAATGCGTACACCCTCTCATCTGATGAGCAGAAACATCCCAAAATACACATGCACAAGTGCGAGAACTAGGCCTGGAAATTCATCTTCATTTCGCAGTGTTTCTCTGATAGCTAAAACACTTGCCTTGCAGATCACAACAGAGCTATATATGTCAGCATTTTGGCCAAATCCTCAAAAGTCCCTGCTGCAGACATGGATTCAGACCAAGTTCCGCTCCTTTGCTCCATCCATTTTCAAAGAAAAGTTAAGCAAAGGACACAGGCATATTAACTAGTAACATGAAACTTTCTTCCCTCCAGTTTCTACAGAAGAAAAGGCAGAGAAGGGCGAGAGTATGCAGGTTCACACTTGACTTAACACCTTTTCTTATGTCATGAAAATACTACACACTTTCTAAAAGGTAAAAGGATGCACTCCCACCAAACATGCCAGGCAGAAGAACACACAACTGAACATATCGATGGTTGAGGCAAATATTCAAACCACTGCCACTCAACAGATTTAAGGGATGCGCCAAGGTTAAAGCTCTTTCTCAACTACAAAAGAGGGTTCTCAAACTTTCATCTCCTAAAGGCCAGGTCTATCCCCCAACATTAAGAACAATTCCTGTACTGAATGGGTAGAGTCACTGCCAAGTAAATCTCAAAACCTTCCACATGATCTCAGGTTCTGCTTCAAAGCCTTGAAACTGACAAAACAAAGCAGCTATTTCATAGTCAGTTTTTCTTGGTGGCTTTCCTGCCACTTCTCAATTACTTACCAGCTTGCATTGTGGTCACCTAGACCTGGTTCTGAAGTGTCTCACATCTTCCAGGACCTGATTTATTTCCATGTGCAACATAGCACAAGGAAGTGACAAGAATCCCTGATCGCCATATAAATATTAGTAATTCTCTGAGAAATTATACAAGGCTGCCCAAGAGTTGGACTTTTTTAAGCCACCAGAAGTTTCACAAACCAGCATTTTTACAGAACAATGCCACATCTGTCGCACAGCAGGCACATCTGTCCCACAGATGCAATATGATGCAATAAGAAGCTTTAGCAGAATGGCAGTATTTGCTCTCTTCCATTCATGCCCTTCATTCTCAGACTCACCTGAAACACAATTGCTAATATTACCAATCTAGAGGAAACAATTATTCCCTTTAAGCAGATCAGAACAACTTTGTAAGACCTGAAAGACTGGCACTATTCTGCTACAAATGCACGCACGCTAGCATCACACACCAGTCCTAAGAACTAGCAGTGCAATTCAGATTCGTATTTCATTGGAATGGCCTCGAAGAGACACAGAAGCAGAGACCAGTAAATCCGTTGGGCAAGCTGATGTCTAAGCCATCTGCTGCTAGGGAACCACTGGACCAACATCAGATCCTCAGCAGTGTAAGAGAACAGTACCGGGGAAAAGCAGAAATAGAATTGGGAGTGGTAGGAACCCAAACCATCTCCTGAGAAATCTCTGTACAGTACAGGTTCATGAGACAACATCATCCCCACCCATCTTCCCTCCCAAAGGTGGCAGTCTGGAACGATCTCTATCAGACCCGCTAACCTAAGAGGGTGGTCCTCCTGCAGGAGGCATCAGACTACATTATTGAGCCTTTACCTCCCTCTTTTCACCAAAAAAATATTTGCCTGTGTCATGCATCAAGTAACACTTCAAAAGCAGCAACTTCCAATACAGAGTTGTTACCTTCTGCCTGGAATTACGTTTCCTCTCATCTGCTTTATGACAATACATCTGAACAGACACATTATTCCAGACACTTGAACCATCTTTGTACACATTTGGCAAAGTAACAACCACCAGATGAAGTTTTTCTGACCCAGTCCCCTGGTATTATTTAGAAAATGCTTTGACACCTATACTTCTGGGTTTTTTTTCCAAATTCAGTTTTAAGGGTTTTTATCTTTCTGGTATACACGCGCTTCTCTCTCAAGCTACTTACTATAAATAAAACTGTAAAAAAATGCAGAAAAGTTATTTAGTGTATTGTGCACCTCCTGCATTAGGGCATTCAAATGCCTCTTGTTCACGCTTTACAAAGCTTTAGTTTTTTCCAACTACACCCTTTCCTTTAACTGTTCAAAGTCAAAATAATCTCTACACAAAAGTTCTGGTTCTGAGATGGGTGTCCTTTAAATCAAGACATTTTTCATGCCAACATCCCACAGAGGGAGTAGCCTCTTTATTTGGGGTGAGAGAGACTGTGAGAGTAAGCACATTACAGAATCAAGAAGTAACTTGGCAGAACTCCCTCCCCTTTTACACACTTTCACTTCAAACACACAGAAGTTGTTCCATGAGTGAAATAAATGAAATTTGGCTTCCTCAGAGCTGGAGACTCTAAACATAGTAAGAAGTAGATGAGCATTAAGGATTTTGCTGAAGTCAGAGTATTCATAACACCTCCAACCACATTCTCATACACTCACAACAACTTGCATTTCGGCTTTTCCATCAGAGCAGATTCTTATCTCTACCCTTCAGCCAGCTCACATGCTTTTCCACCAAGCATCTAGGCATCTACTGTCAGCCAGCTTCAAAGTTACTGGGCGAAGTCAGACGGCATTACACATGCAGCAGGCACAATCACAGTATCCTAATTTCCTAAGAAAGACAGCCTTAAAAAAAAAAAGGTGCTCTTGATATCAGGAAAAGTTAACACTAAAATACAGCTAAACAATAGCAATAAAACTCACTATAAGAAGCAATAATCAAAGCAATTCGTGTTTATTTTGAGTCCGAAGATTATTTTCTTTTTATTTCATTGTGACATTGATATTAATTTATTTAGTGTGCACACATATGACTGAAGGTCTTAAAACATGATTTAAGTGCTCAGAGAAACGAACAACAGAAGGACAAGAACCAACAGCTTGCGACTGCTGACAATAATTTAGAAATAAATCATAATAGCAAGCAGCTAACCAAAGGAACAGGTTACCACCAGCCCTGAGATGAGTTTAGTCACAACATCAACACCGCCTGTTATTCCAACAAATATGCTACAATTCAGCCACTTGTTATTGGCCTTGATCACATTGTAATGAAAAAGAAAATGTCCATCATTATAAGGCAGAGTGGACTTGTTACACCAATGGTCCAAATACATCAAAACAATCCTGCATAGCTGGAAATTATTAATCTAAACTTTGACAAACCACTGAAGCACGAATAAAATGTTCACTCAAAGGACACTTATTTGTTTTTAGACTGCTCTTTTCATGTAGTACTGCTCCTCAGAGGTGTTCATTTTCTAGCATGATATCCAATGTAGATAATCAGCGCTTTGCCTAAAACAACAAAATAGATGCTAACTGTGCCAGAACCTACACTCAGAGAGTGAAACTTAGGTTGCTTTGAAAAAGAGGGCAGCTTCTTTAGCAGGGGGGAGGATGTGTTTGGTTGGTCTTTGCTTTGATGTGATGTTTTGCAGGGAGGGGGGTGGTTTGAAGTTTGCCATTTTCAGAGAATAGATAAGGTACATTTCAAGACACAATGAGAAGGTGCCTTACGCACTCAAATAACTTTGAAAACAGACAAGAACAGCCCTTCCTCCATGATACTTCATGACAGAGGAAACCACTCCACAAACCACTGAAAACACTGAGAACCTTCCCACCGATTTCAGCACATACCAACACAGGCCTATGTTTCAGTTCCCACAATGTGACCAATATGACAAAAAAGAACAGGCTAAAGGTTAAAAAAGAAAAAACAAAACCACACAATTACTGCTTTGAATGAAAGACTACAGAAGAAGTGGTCTGTATGCACTCTTTCATTCACATGAGTCTCTGGAAGATGTCACAACATCTTAGGAAGGTGAGCAGGCTACCACTAAATCCATTAAATTGATTAATTCAGCGTTCTCATGGACCAAAGCAAAGGTCAGCATCATTTATAGAAAAGTGGTTTTTTAATTCAAAATTTAATCAAAGCAATATAAGAGCAGGAATAAAAAAGTGAGAAAACTTACAGTACTCCTTCATGCTCCTGTTGTGCTCTGACCTTACGGGTAGGACTAAATACACCAGTAAGATCCCCGAAACAATTCTACAAATAAAAGTATTTTCTGACACACAACTGATTCACAGAATTCACTGCTCATGATTCTTTCCATCCTAATTTACTGGAGAGATTAATTTCATAACCCACAGAAAGCAATTATGTGGTACACTTGTGCCTGTCATGTCTGACATCTTAATTTTTAGTAGCTTCTCTTCAAAAGACAGACAACTTCCTGCAGCATCATACATTTTTCAGCTACTGCAAGCAACTAAAGCAGGTAGGATTAAGAGCCACTGAACTGCTCAATTTATTCCCCTTGGTGCCTGAGAGACAAACAAGTAAGCACCTCATGTAGCACCTACAATGCACAGAATAAGGTGACGACCTACTAGGCTGCAAATGCAGACCTTGCAGCTTTAGAAGGGCCATCTTCCTCTTCATGCCACTTTCTCTCCTCCATCAGAGGTTTCAGGTCCCTGCTGGCCAGCTTCTGCTCCTGGTGTTCTGGTCACAACTTGAAAGGCTAAAACATGAGTCCTCCTCCTCTACCTGTCAAGAGCATAAAGACCCTCTGCAAGTTCGTTGCTACTTGTTCAAGCACTGCTTCAGAGGTCAACCTCCCTCCAGGAAAGGGGAAACACACATTGAGAAGAGATACACAGCATCTGTCAGCAACATAAAAGAGTACCTTTGCACTAACCATACAAGGAGAATGCGCTGCTTCTTAAATGAAATTTCCGTTTCAATAGTTGACTATCTCATTTTTTGTAGTAGGAGACCCAAAGCTGACAGCTTTGGACAGCTTGGAAAACTACTTCCTCTCTCTTCTTATCTGATATTCCCATCTGATATTCCCACTTATTGTCATCTTAACTTTCTTCATAACTGTTTCTCTGTTATATCAATACTACATACACAAGCCGGAAGACTAGACCGCTTTTTTTTTAATATCATGGTACGGTCTTAGTAGTGTTTTTCAGGATGGGCTTCTAAGACCAATACGTGCACCCACTCCTCTGCTCACAGATACTGTCTTCCTTAGAAGTAGGAGTCATTAACTCAGGTACATTATTGTTATTAATGTCTGTTTCATCTCCTGAATTGAAGGACGTTTGAAAAGAAAGGAATTAAGTGATACAGCTCATTCTCTGATTCACACTTTAGGCTACAAAATTGCCAAGAACCGTATAGAATTTGAAGAGATAATAAGGACGACATAAAATCTCAACACATTTTTTTTCTTCTAAGAAATGACACCTAAAACTATGGAACCAATTGATGCAAATGTCACATCAAGCTCTTCCCTATTTACAGGAAATGGAAGAAAATTCTTTTGTGTACCTACAAAATTCTTTTGTCTACTCTTCCCACTAGCCATCCCTTACTGCCTCTGCAGTAGCTCATATCAACAATCTGTCAGATTCCATTAAAACATATTTGAAATATTATTTTTCCCCCAACCAGCTTGAATTTAAATAAAAATTTGCTCAAGTTATCTCCTGTTAAAGCAGAAAACAAGGTTTAAAGAAAATGAATGCAACCTGCAGATAAACAATCCTGGGGAAGGGAAGGGGACAGAAGAACTGCCATCTTCATATGCCAATGCTTTTTAATAGATTCTTTCAAATTCTGAGTCAAATTTAATACAAGGTATTACTGCTTACTGTGGAGGTTATAGCACAGATGTACCACTGCAGCCTTCAGAAGAAAATACTGAACAGAACCAGACCAGATTTGTAAAACAAGGGTTCAGTATTTACTAACCATGTATCTGCATTTATTCGCACAGGTGTAACTTTTAGAGAGGAATCAAGTTCTATCAGTGTTACAAGAGAAATAAAATAGTCAGGACCACTGCATGATGCAACAGAGTTCCTGAAAAGAGAGCCTGACCCATGACCTTCACTCCAGACCTGAGAGGGATCAAGGTGAGTTACAGCTTTTGCAACACATGTCAGAAAATCACAAGACATTTATATTGTTACTGCTGTATTTGAGCATCAGTGTGATCTGTTTAGAAAGAGATGAAGTCTGATTTTATCCAGAATCCAGGACATTACATCATCATTTATTTATTCGAGAATCTGGCATTACACAACAGCTATGTCACTCTATTCAGCCAAGAATTTAAGCTTAGAGCAGGCAATGAAGAAGAAATGCCAGAAGTATAACATCAACCCATGAAAATACTTCCATTTGCTTCTAGGTCTGGTGGCAGAGGGAAGGACGAGGCAAGCATTGACTACAACACAATCAGTCATCACACCAAGGCCTGCACCTCCTCCTGCAGAAACTTGCTCTGTGGGATAACTTGCACTGACCTGGAACTCTCAAGCACAAATCATGAGCAGCATATTCTACAAATTAACATGCGAATCATATCACAGATAGGTCAAGACCCCAAACTGATTAGACTGAATAATCAAGTATCAGTTTTACCAATAGACTGGATGCTGGTTTTGTGCTGTTGGGTTGGGTTTCTTTTTAATTTCATAATAAGCATCTCTCTTGGTTGACATATTCAGCAAGAAGCCAATGTAGCAGCACTTTACATAAAGCGTTCTCTCAGGAGTGATGTTTTTTCCTGCCTGTTACAGTACGGGCCTACAGTTACAGGAATTATCATGGGCAAAGTTCTATAAATTACTTTCCCTGTGTGCAACATTTCTCAGCATTGAACAGTTTTAAATGGCCACTTTTCTTAAAACATTCAGTTGTACTATATTAAAAAAAAATAACCCTAGGCATTCCATTCAGACCCTTTGACTAACAAATTCTTCCGGTAGTTATTTAGAAAATGAAAATACGTTTGAGCAATATGCATGTATTAATACACATGCACATCATAACACTACTCTCTGTGGGTTTCTTTCAGCACCACTGAGAAATACTAAAGGCATACCTGGACTGTGTAAGGTACAAAGATATTTAACCTACCTCATCAAAGCTGCTATCTTCCTTCTTCAAGGCTTTAAAATAAAAAGAAAAAAGAAATTGTTATCTGTACTGAATTTCAATGAACACAAACCACCAGTAAAGAAGAAAAAAAAAAAAAAACAACAGAGCACCGTTTTCCTGTTATAATAAGAAAGAACAGGCTGGCATGAATACCAATTTTATACTCAAAACCTGAATCTGTAAATGGAATGTAGAACTGCACAGAGAGTATCCAAGAAAGTGAATTTACATATTTATGAAAAATATCCTCTCAGGTTAAAGAAAATAAGAAATAAGAGTTTGTAAGGATGGGTTTGGTTTTTTTAATTTTAATTCCTAGTGAGTGTGAAAACCCTTTATGGAGAGCTTGACTGAACTTCAAAAAGGAAAAGTATAACAAACACCTAACCATGTATTCAGTTTGTCAAGTACTAACTCCTTATGAAATAGTATGCATTGTAGCATGCTTTTTTCCTTTTTCTTTTTTTCTTTTATAGTTTTTAATATGACTTACACTAAAGCAGAAGAGATTTCTTTCTTACACTGTTAACAAGCAATTAATCAACAAACAAAGAGAAAAACAGTGCAGAAAATATGTGAACTGGTAAACTAAGAAAATGAAGACCCAAATAATTCTGCACTTGTAGCAAAGATTAAGCTGATGAAAAGTTTTCCTTTAGCATACTGGACATCTTTATCAAAATGTGAAGAAAATTAATTTCTCCAAATCTGCACTGAACTGTGTCAGTCCGAAGGTACGAGACTGGTTCCTCTTCTCAACCAGACCCACGAGGGACTGCACTCCGTGTGCTGCACACCATGACCTGAAAGTGCTCTTTGTTTCCTCCTCTTGAAGAGCTAAAATTAGATAAACCATTGCATTGGTGATTGCACTGTTTCTTTTCAGTTTAAATCACGAAGGGAGGTTTGAGGTTTTCAGTTTGAGGGAGGTCATCTGAACGACCATGCAGCTTGTGCAGTGCTGCCCCAGAAGGGTCCCTCTTCATCATTTAAGCAACATAATGTTTCTTACACTCCTGCATATTTCTGCAGGAGATAAATATTTAAGCACCTAGCGTGGCTGGGGATCTAGACTCCAGTAGCTCTTTTTCTCTTTTAGATGCTCCTTCTGCCTTCAAATCACTAGCAATTTCTAAACCTCTTCCAAATCCTGTCTTCAGGAGCAACTGTGTTATCAGCTTCAAAAACAAAAATAACAACCAAAAAAACCAACCAACCAACCAAAACAACAACAAAAAACCAACCAAATAAACAAATCCCAGAAAAACTAACCCCCCTCAAAAAACACAAGAAATCAAAAAACACCACCAAAAAACCCACAACAACAAAAATCAAACCAACCAACCAAAACAACAAAACAAAATAAAAACAAAAAAAGAAAACAACGAAACCAAATTAACAAAAAACTAAACAAAACAAAAACAATGCCAAAACTGTAGAAGCTGTATCAGAGGTGGTACAGAGGCAGTACCACCTGTGCAAACAGTGCTGCACCTCCAGAACCTCCACCATGGGCAGCAAGGCACAAATCCCAGTTACCTTTGTAGAGAAAAGCAGGGAAGGTCCAGCCTCCCTCTGCTTTTAAACTCCCATTTCCTTAGGACATGAAACATGGCTTTCCTCAAATCTTTGCAGATCACTGCTTTACAGTTACTCATCTAGATTTCATGCCCAGTGATAAAAACAATGAAACAAACCTTGGTGTTTTGCTGAGTAGATCTGAGGCACACACTATACATTGTGATAGTTCAATATATTTTTATGGTTTTGAAGGGTGATCAAAACATTTTCAGACTGCCAATCCCAAGTACTCAGAACTATGAGTCAGGAAAAGAGAAGGAAAGAGAAGGAAAGAGAAGGAAAGAGAAGGAAAGCAAGAGAAGGAAAGAGAAGGAAAGAGAAGGAAAGAGAAGGAAAGAAAGAGAAGGAAAGAGAAGGAAAGAAAGAGAAGGAAAGAAAGAGAAGGAAAGAGAAGGAAGACTCTCAGCCTGTGGAACACCTTTTAAGAACACACTTTTAATCTTCTCAATTACCATTCAGGTCACAACGACATACAAGCTATAAATTAGTAAATGACACACCTAGGCCATGCTGACAAGCTTTTCTCCCTTACCAAAACACAAGATTTTCACATGACCAGAACATTACAGGAATACCCAAACAGATAGCTAAACAAAATTCACAGTCTAACAGAACAAGAAGAAATGGGAATCTGTGGTCCATTGCATATATTTGGCTTGTCTTCAGCTTCTACCTTTGACTAAAAGAGGGCTTTTAAGAATCACCAAAAGAATATGAGAGTTCTGGCCACCCGTTTAATGAGATTCTGTTTAATAATAATGTCACTCTCAACCCATTCACTACATAGCATCTCCAAAAGAAGACATCAAAGCAGCATATTTTATAGAACAAACTATATTATAAATATATTTTTCTCCTCGATGCAATCCTTTCCTTTTTAAACTGTTAAAAAAAAGTTCTGCTGAACTTAAAAAAAATAAACTGTTTACAAATGAACTTCTCATTATCTCCGGTATGTGAGCTATGTGGATGTACATCAGAGGAGATTAGTGGAGATAACCTTTGCATCAGTGAGGAGCTAGTAACAAAGCCCAGGGATGCTCAGAAGGGCCACAGACTGCTTTCAGCACATTGTGATCAATCTCAGCAATGTTTTCTTTCTTTCTTCCTTTCCTCCTTCCTTTCTTTGTAACCTGGTGTTAGTTTTTGACTAAAGAAATTGCATAAGAAAACAGAAGTTAAACAGCATGAGCTGAAGAGATCTCCAATATTATTCTGGTACTATATGAACTTCAACAAATGCATAGCTAAGAACTCTTCACATAACTAAAAGATGGCTATTAATTTTATTAAATTATTCACTATTAATTTAATTACATAATTATCAAAGTGCAAAACTAAGAACCAAACCTAATAAAGGTTTAAATGCTAAATTAAACAATGAGTCAACTGAATCTCTAAAAGTTGGTTAACATACAGTTGTGGCATGCTCATTTATATGGTCAACACAGTCTGTATGCAAGGAAACCAAATTTTTAAACTAATATGGATGTTTGTATAAAAATGGACAAGTTGGCAGAAACTTATGAATGAAAAGAATTATGTATATTTTTCTGATTCTTAGCAATATAAGTTCTTTATTATGAGATAACTTTTAAGAGGGACATTCCTTGAAACACCAGAAGATTTCTGCCAGGAGAAAGGGTACCTAAGTTGCACAGATAGTTCATTTCTCTAGAACTGGAAGCATGTAGTTTCTGCAGCAAAGAGCCACCCTGTAGCACTACAGGCCACACACATTTCCTCCAGCACACTACACTGCTGTATCATCCTCTGCCAGATTTGCACATAATGGCACAAAGCGAATGCTCAGGAAAAGGCTCACTGAATGGGCAATTTCACACACTACATTTTTCAACTCAGCAAAATAAACATTTTCAGTACTAGATACTCTAGGAGTTACAGGACTGAGCACAGCTTTGCATGATGAGCCAGATCTTCATCACCCTCTTCCAGGAAAGCAAGTGGCTGCAAAGCACCAGCTCACAGTTAAGAAAATGGGTCAAGTCTACTTGAGGCTGCTGTTAGTACCCTTTGGGCCTCTGCTGTGCCCCAGGAATAACTACACTGGTTTTGTCTAGAGGTGGTGGGGAAATAGCTTCAAACATTACCTAACATACTTCAGCACACTGCAAAAAAAAAAAATCTTATAAATTAATTGCAGATACAACTTCTCAAATCAAGAGAATTATTTGGTGGGGAGAAGAGGGTCTGAAAGGCAGTTCATTGAGTGTTAACCTGCAAGCTCTAACAAAAAAAGCTCACTGCCAATGACAATCAGGATACATTCCCACCGCTCTTCGCCAAGAGGCTAATATAAACTTGGCTGTCAAAATCCGGTTTCAAAGTTTGGGGTCTTGCAGTATTGAGAGAATTGCATTTGGTAGATGGAATATTGCCAGCACTGGGGGACGGTGTAGCAGTGCTTTATCATTTCAAGAATGATCATAAGATCTTCCCTACTGCAACACATGAAGGTTTGATTTTAATGACTAATTATTTGATGCAAACACCATAGTACTCTCACATTATTTATATGATTATGCTCATGATACTATGTAATGTACTTAAACCTATGAAAACACAGAAATTGCAGCAGAACAGAAACAGTTAATATATCAACATTGATTTATAGAATCACAGAATGGTTTGGGTTGGAAGAGACCTTAAAGACCATCCCAACCCCCCTGTTAAGGGCAGGGACAACTTCCACTAGACCAAGTTGCTCAAAGCCCCATCCAACCTAGCCTTTGCCGCTGTCAGGAATTTATTATTTATAATAAATCACAACTGAACAGATGACTGAGAAAATTATAGATTAAATACGTATTAAATTTGTAATTTGCTAACCATTCCAAGCGACCAGCTCTTACAAAAAGAGCGTTAAAACCCTAATGTCAAATACCCAGAAAGACTTTTTCCAATGAGGTTTTGGCTTTCCCTCCTTCACTTCAATATAAGAGTTAAGGACAGCACATGTTTTAACCAAGGATTTCCTGGTATGCAATTTTAGAGTTTCTTTGCTTGGGCTTATCTGTGGCTCTGGTATCAGGGAGTGGACTATGTCCAAACCTCATATAGATAAATTAGAAGTTTTTTTGCTCTAAGTGCAGTTACCAGAATGATGATCAATATATTTGAGCATCTGAAGATTGAACAAATTTGCTGGTAGCAGCTGTGTTTTAATCACAAAACAACTACCAGTAAACAAACAAACAAACCGCATACCAGACCACACTCCTACACTTCTGCGTGTATGCACACAGAACTGGAGGAGCTTTTAGACATAAAAATCCATGTATCTAAAACCAGGCCAGAGCTCCCAAGGAAACTAAAAGCTTGTTTAATTTGTGCAAAATGACAAAAAGAGATGATCACCCAACCGAGCCAACTAAAACATGCAGAAATTACCAGCCAGAGGGGCCTTGATCTCTAAAGGGCATTAACGGGACTGTCACTGTTACAACAAAGCAGCATCCTCATTCAAAACATTTTCTTTGTTAATGACTTCTACCATTAGTAAAACCCTTTCACAGTTCTGTGGAAGAGTGTCTCTCTGTTTATACACGCACAGAGACATGTAACAGACCAAACACCTGACTGCTTTGGTTTTTCTTCTAATCAAAGAAAGTTAAATGTATTTTACAAGTTTAAGACTGATGATAGGTGAAAGCTGTTTTCATATGGGGACAGAGATTTGTAACAGTGACTTGATATTTGTTTCACAACTGTAACTTTGCATTTACCCTTGAAACTCTTCTGGTTTACGAGTAAGAATGAGCTTTTCTCAGTTTTTTTCTTCCAGGAGCAGGACAATAAAAAATACCTGATTTCAAATGCAATCATACATTTAAAAGCTTGCAGGCCTTTAAAGCTAAAAGTGGTACACTGAATGCATACACAGCATGTGAAAAATTAAAATGCCCAAGTATGCCAGCACATGTCCTAGGAAGGGTTATTGGGGGAGAACCAAATGTCACAGCTCCTGTCTGTGGCACAGGCACTTCACATCCTCTCACTGGGACAAAGCAGCTCTGAGAGTTGACCCATGTCTGCCAGCCAGACTGGCTGTAAGGGAGGGCATCCCAATGGGACAAGGCACGGGTAAGGACTGTGGAAGGGCCCATACAGAAGGTCTGCAAGGACAGGGGCTGCTGCATCTGCTCTCGTGTGTCACAGCACTACCTCCAGCTGCTCTGTCCCACCAGCATGGGGATACCTCGCAACTCCTCTGAGGTACCCTCTCTCCATGCTCAGCTGCGTTGATGATGTCAGTAGGAATTGATGATTTAAACAGTGAATTAAGCAATACAGTGTGCCAAAGACTAAGAGAAACACCAGACCAAGCAGACCAAAACTCTTTGGCATTGTTCTCAATAACAAATTCAACTGCAAAACAAACTGGTATCAAAACCAAACGCGGTGTGGTGGCACCAGGAGGCAACACACTTGGCAGGGGCATTCAGATGATGCTACCTCAGGATGCTTTATGTCAGTGACAGAGCAACAAGACTTCACAGCAGATGACAGATAGAGTTCTTTTGTCTGGCCCCCTAAATCACTGGGCCGCTGTTATCTGCTTCAGCATCTCACATCTCAACTAAAAACAACCTGCAGCCCGTACAAAAAATAAATCACCAGACCTGCAACAGAATTTAAATAACCGATTGCTTTCTGTCGAGGTTTCTCTTTGGCAATGGGGGCACGTGAGCCAACTATCATTTACAGTTTGTTCTTCTCAGCCGATTTTGGGTTAACTCCATCACAGACCCATGCAGCACTGCTGGGGCTTCCAGAGTTGTTTATTTCCCGAGCTTTCTTCCCAAGAAACGTTTTTCGGGGACGGTGTCGGCGCGGGTGTTTCCAGCCTGACAGCGCGGAGCCCACCGCCCCCCGTCCCCTCCCTGCCGGGACCCGCGGGTGCCGCGCAGCGCTGTCCGGGCCAGGGCGCGGGACTCACCTATTCGGCCGAAGCTCTCCGATAAAGTTCTCCGCAACTTTTTCATCCTGCTGATCTTCTCGGCGGACTGCGAGTCGATCATGTCACACATCGGGGGGCGACCCCCCCCTCCCGCCGGCCGCTACCCCCACTCCCCTGGCTCCGGAGGAGACACTCCCGCTCCGGCCCCGGGGCTCTCCCCGCGCCCCGAGGAGCCGCCGGGCGCCGCGGGACAGTCCCGGTCCCGCCCGGGAAAGGAGCCCTACGCCGCGGCCGCGGCTGCCGCTGCCGCTGCCGGTGCTGCTCGGCTCCGCGCCGCCAGCGCCCGGCTCATAGCCCCGTCCGCCCCTGCCCCGGGCTGCCCCGGCACGGCCGGACGCGGCGGGCAGGGCGGGGGCGACGGGCAGCGCCGAGGAGAGATGGAGGAGTGGCAGCAAAGTCCGGCGAAGGGCTGCGGGCGCCGGCGGCGGGAGAGAGGGCGTGAGGAAGGGAGGGAGGGTGCGCTGAGAGAAAGGAGGAGGAGGAGCCTGGGCGGGCCGGGGAGCCCCGGGGAGGAAGGGCGGCGGCGGCGGGGGCGTGAGGGGGGCAGGCGGGGAGCGCTGGGGCCGGGCCGAGGGATGCGCGCTGTCCGCGGCGCGCCCCGGGCGCAGGGAGCGATGTGGCGATTCCCGTCGGGAGCGCTCGGGGCCGGGGCAGCGCGGAAGGCGCTGGCGGTGGCGTTCGGAGGGGCAGCGGAGGCACCGTGTCCGCCCGGGGCTGTCCGCGCCCGCGCCGCTGCATCGCGGGCTCTGGGGACGCGCTGCGGTACGCCCGGGCCGGCGGGGCCGGCGCTGACCCAGGGTTTGGCGGGGGACGGAGGCACCCCCGGGGCGGGCGGCGGGCGGGGCACGCTGCCCCCGCTGCTGCGGTGGGGCGGGCGGCGAAAGGGCACCTCGCTCGCCGAGAGCGCCCGGCCCGTCAAGTTGAAACTTGGGGTCTCGTGCGTCTCCAGGCACAGCCAGATAATGCGCCTTCGAGTGCCTTAGCCTGCAACTTAATGAGTGTTGGGAGCTTTTGATCTTGTTAACTCAATTGAACCAACATTATTGAAAAATAAATCAGATTAACCCAACAAAATGGATGGTCATGTCTAGTCTAAAGTATAAAGTAGGTACTTTTCGAGAACAATATGTTAGGTAAGATTTTAAAGCCCAAGGTTTTGTGGTTCAAATTGTATTTTAACGTATGTTATCTGGTTAAAATGAACTTGGGTTTTAATGAGGCTAGCTAACACAATTTACTGGGATTAGACGGTGTCTAAGCTCAGTTTTAGAGGCACATTTGTCTAGACAAGTGTTTAGGTGAGTTGGGTTCAAGCCATCTGCAACTCTATGTTCTGGGATTGGGATTGAAGCTTTCTATTACAATGCAGCAGGGATGGACAGTATGCAGCATCTTGAGGTGGAAGTCTATTGCAATTACCTATTTTAATCTACTATATGTAGACTATGCATGTATCTCTTGTGGCATACAAGATAAAGGGAACTTGTCCTGCCATGTAGCAGTACAGTAACACCGGTAAAATGTCTTATGCATAACCCCTGGTTGTACAGACAGCTTGATAAAAAGGTTTTCGGAAGTGTGAATGCTCTTGACCCTGCTAGCATCTTTGAAACAGGAGCTAAAATGGCATTTTCAATGTTGGCTATGTCATGTTATGGCAGGAAATTGAGAAAGGGTGGAAACTGGAACATTGCAGAGAGCAGTGCAGGGAAAAGGAGGAAAAATAAAAATTAAGAAGAAACAGACAAGGGCACTAGAAGGAAAAAGGGAGGGAGGACACAACTACTTAAGGACGTTTAACTCAGTCACTTCAAAAAAATTACATTTAAGTCCTTAATAACAGCTGATGGTTTGATCTTTGTCTGAATCTGACATTACTACCCCTGTTCTGAGTGGAGAGAAAAATGCCATCATCATAAATAAAATATTCTGGTCCAGGAGCTGAAACTGAGTTTAGCATTTGAGCCCTTTGCATTTTCTGTGTGCACCAATCACTCCAGGTAGCTCTGCTGTTTGGCTGAGACATGTACCAACGCTGGTATAATTCAGACTGTGACTTGCTTTCAGCAATTAGGGATATAATTTCTGAGAGCTTCTCAGGAACCTGTAATTAACCATGCTTAATTGATAGATGCTGTCTTACCTAGTGAATTAGCCTGGATCCTAGCACCTAGTGAATTTGGAACAATATTCCCTTTTTTTCCTCCCTATTTCTAAGTAAACTACCACTTTATCACTTGTGAAGGACAAGTCTCTGCCAGGCTACTGCAGTGTGTTCAGCTTTCTTTCACAGAAAAACAAGCAACCCAAAATTTCTGAGAAGCATCTGGCTTTGCAGTTGCTTGGGAATGATCTACAAGCATATGTCAGGGTCTTTTAAATCAATGAAAATTTTGCCTAAATTAGACACCAGTGTGGTGCCAAGTGAGAAAAACCCAGGTCTTGTCTTCTGAAAATTGTACAACCTCAGTATGCAGAGATGTTACACAGACTGTCTCCACCAGAGGAAGGACAATCTTCCAGCTGTGCACAGATTCTCCAGCTGCACCCTGCAATTTGTGTCATTCTTCCCACCATGGTCTTTATTTGGCAGAAATTTTTCTGTGCAAGTCCTTCTTTTTTCTCTCCCCAACCCAAACCTCTTCCTTATCCAAGGGCAGTAGTGAAAATTCATTGAATTCAGGAATGTGGAATCACTGTTGTAGCTTTGATCAAGCTCATAAGCTGGTGGTTCTTATTTCTCATGTCTGTATTTCCACCACCCATCTCCGGAAACCCGTAAAGCAGAAACACGCAATTAGCAAACCACAGAGATAGCAGCTACTCTGATGATGACATTTTGCTTCCTTGTAGGGACAGGATTTCAGCTCTGTTTCAAGTCTTGCAATTTGTGGCATAAAAAAATTAACATGAAAAACATGCAAAATGATACTGTTGTTTGCTGCCTTCTTCCACAAGCCTTTACCAAGTTAAAGCATGTTTGCATTTAATGGGGCATCTGTTTTATAAAAAGCCAGATACATTATTTACAGCACCTTTTCTTACATCAACTCTCCAAAGAAACACCCTAAACAAAAACTGCTTGCAGTTACTTTATGACCCAAGCATCTCCTTGCCTGGCTTTGGTAAGAATCCACTACAAATCCTGGCCTCTGCTGCTGACACTGAGTCATGCTGAATCACTCTGCAAATGTAAGTATTATCAAGTGCAGGAAAAATAGTTGCCAAGATATCACTTGCAAGCTGGACAAGAGGAAACATTTGCCTCAGTGTATCATGCAAGCCAGGAGCCTCATCGTTTCGGTGTTTCACACTGAGGTGTGGGTTATTTCCGAAGAAGGGGAGAGAGCAGGGCTGGCAGTTTGTTCATTATTGTGTAAAAGAACATATTGTTTGGAGCTCCAAGCAGCGTGGTCATGGGCCTGGAGCACAGGGTGTGCCAGCAGTCCCCTTGCCGCAGATGGAGCAGCCACGGCTGCGCTATTCATTACTTGCAGGGTAAGATGAAACGACAGAAAAATAAATCCGTGATGCATGGTGCAGATGGTGGCTCAGTGTGTAACACAGGTCTGTGCACTCTCCAGATCTCGGGGCACTTGCTGTTGATTTTATGGGGTAGTTTTATGTGGTCTGAGCTCTCTCTAAACCCCAGTGTTTGTCGTGTGTCCCCCCACCCCACCCCCAGCCCTGTAACACTTCTCCTTAGGGGCTCTTGAAAGGCAGTGTACTTAAGTTACATTCCTGGGCCAAGTGTTTGAATTTCAGAAACCTTAGGAGCACATAAACAAGCAGTGTGTGTTTGTGGAAGAGGTAGCTAATGCCGTTGATTTCGAGTGTTATGTGGGCAGAGTAAGACCTTGCATGGAGTGGTCTGCTGGAGGAAAGCAGTAAAGCTCTCTAGGGAGATGGAATAGCCAGTGTAACTTCTCTGGGGACAGCCTTGTCAGGCCTTCTGCTGCCAGTATAAAGTAGATTTTCATAAATCTCCCTGGCTGGAGACATTCTCCATTAGGCCAGTCTGCTCACCTTGAAAAGATCTCTCTGCTGCAGCATCTGGGACCTGAGTGCTTGGAGCTGTGTTGCTTGTTAACACACAGCAATCCTTTCGTGACCCTGTGGTGATGAAGATGGATGTAAAGTCACATAACACACCCCCTTCCTCTTCCCCCCTCCCCCAATCTCACTTTCACTTGTCCTCTAATAGTACTCAATCCAAGATGACTATTATCTGAAGAGAAAGCCAGGCTCTGCTAACACAAATGGTGCCGTATCCTTAGGGACATGACCTTTAAGCTCTGCTAGCAAAATGCATTAGCGACAAAAATTAAACTTGGGCAATAGCAGAACAGTACCAGTGTAATCTGCATCCACATCATAACTTGTTCCTGCAAAAAGTTCTCAGAGCTGATGTATTTTATGTTGCTTTATTGGTGATTGTCATTAAATCCCAATTTTTATCAATCTGTGGAAATTTCCCCCTTGTTGATATTCCATGTGTCCCTGCTGATGAATGGAGGGCAAACAGGCCCAGGTATTGCCTCTCCAGCCTGGCTGCTGTTGCCAAAGCCTGCTCTGTGGGGTAAGAAGGGACAAGTTAAGGTTCACACACATGGTTCCAAAGGCACAACAGGAAGAAAGTGTTTTTCCTGCTGCCTTATATCTGACTGCTGGTTAGAGGTGACCTGCTGAGCCACCCGTGGTTTTACACCTCTAGTACCCTCTCGTGGTCACTTTATTTCATGTATTAACATATGGGTCACTTGCTTTCTGTCTCATTCTTACTTTACACCATCACATCAGGGGTGAAATGGCTGCAAGTGAAACACAACAACTTTAACCTTGATGTGTGTAGTTCCTGTCCCTGTTAGGCAGCTTCCTTGTGGTATTTGTGAGCAGTTAATTTCCCATGAAGGTATGGATTCTTTTTGGTTTGGCCATGACACAAAGTTGTGGGTTAACCCCTGTAGGCAGCTGAGCACTGCACATCTGCTTACTCACATCCACAGAATGAAAAAGTAAGAGCAAACACAAGAAAACTCATGGATTGATAATTTTGTAAGCAAAGAAGTGGGATGAGAAAGAAAACAAAAGTGACGCAAAGGCAATCACTTGCCACCTCCCACAGACAGAGATGCCCAGCCTGTTCCTGAGGCAAAAGACAGCTGTCCTACCTAAACTCCACTCCTCTCCACTGCATTGCTGAACATACTGTTATATGGCATGGAATATCGCTTTGGACAGTTTGGATTGTATCTGCTTGTATCCCCTCCCTACCTCTTGTGCACCCCTGATCTATTCAGTGGTTGGGCAGCAGGAGAAACAGAGGCAGCCTTGATGCTGTACAAACACTGCCCAGCAATAGCAAAAAGAGTCTATATAGCAGCATTGTTTTGGTCACAAATCCAAAACGCAGCATCGTAGGAGCTGCCATGAAGAGAATTAACCCCGTCCCAGCCAGACCTAGTGCACACAGATGGAGGAAAATCACACTGAGGATATAGTGTGCAGAGAAAAAAAATCATGAATGACAATGTATCAGAAACCGACCTACTTCAAACTAACAAAGTAGCATAATTATTAATTATGAACCTAAATCTTTTGCAATATATGCTTCTGTATAAATTGTGTCATGTCAGAGATTCTGCTGGGCAAGTATAGGTATGTTAGATTTGCAGGAATAAGCTGAGGTGCTTTCCAGGTTAAAATCACCTGGCTACCTAGCAACATAGTATTGATGCTGAATGTTGTTCCTGTGAAATACGTGGAAACACCTTGGAATGGGCTCATTTGCTTATGCCATCTTGATAAAAGTCTAGTAAAAGGGAAAATGGGATTTAATATGTAATGGCCTCAACCACTGTGATTTTAGATCCCAATGTTTTGAAGTCACCGAAATATTCAACAAATACTCATGATGAAAATGATGCAAAATGAAACAGCAGGAGGGCTGAGGTTCATCCACTTAGATGCACTCAAAAAGCATATGTGAATCATGTCATTTTATCATAAACGTTGAATAAAGGGTGTTTACTGTAACAAAACAAGTTTTGTTTGCAGCAAAATCTCCAGCACTGTAGCATTATTAGTGCAACTCAAAGGTCTGTGCCTCTATGCATACAAAGCCCAACTGATTTGGGCTGGGAAAATATGATAACTGGCATACACAGCCTGGGGAAATTTCTCATGGGCAAAGGTCCTTTTGTAGATAACCCATGATTTTGAAAACACATAGGCACACAAAGCCAGTTGATTCTAGGTGTGAATATTTAAGCAATAGATGTAAAATTAAAAATCCATATGCTAATATCTCTTGGAAACAAGCTTGAAATATTAACCCTACTTTATTTCTAAGATCTCTCAACTTATTCTTACTCTGCTTTTGGATTTTTTTCCCCGTTTCTTAAGCAGTTAAATCATTTGCAGTGGCTATTAGAGAAGCATGCTAGAGAAGCAGCTGGAGTTAATTTACTCACATTTCTCTGTACCCTTTTGGGCTGCTTGAATCTGTAGGACAGAGTATAATGGGAATGTTATCTCCCTGTGGAGAGAGAAACTCTCCCTCAAAAATAATACAAAATATTTGCAAGAATTACACATGAAAGGCTGCTTTGTCAAAATGGAGATCTGCCCTCTTAACATGAAAATCTAGATGTGTCGCTAGCGAGCAGAGACCGAGGAATAAAGCGACATGGACGGTTTAGGACGAGAAGAAACCGACCCTTTATTAATTTACAAATTGGCTTATATACCTTAGCACGCTGGACTGACATAAGGTTATTGGTTCTCTGACCAACCACCCCCAGAGGGATTGGCTGAACCCAACAACACTTACTTCAGATATTTTCTCCTTGGTATCATAACGATACCATAGTTTACAAAATCTCCCAACTGTTTTCCCATAGCGTCCATGAGAAGGCAAGGCTTTCACACAGACACTGTCAGAAAACTGAGAAATCTCTCTGCAGCCAGGCTTTTAGCATTCACAGAGATGGATTTCAGGCATGCAGGAAAACATTGCTTGTTCTTTCTGCTCAATTCTATCCCAAAATCAGCACCAAAGCCAGTTAAAAACAGTCCAGCCCACATGGCAGTCTGCGGAGGGAAGGTTTCAGAAACTGTATCTTGCAGTTTTATTTAGTTCCCATCACTGTGGTAACGAAGTACTGCACAAATTAAGTGCCACAAATTCGCAACAGAATACTGTCCCTCACTACCAGCTTGCAGTATAGTTGGTCTTCACAGAGTCAGCACAAATGAGTGCTCCTGACCTCTCAGTCCAGGCCTTTCTTACATTGCAGTAGCAGCACAGGCTCTGTTTGCTGTTTAGAGGGCTTATATGGTGATAAGGAGCCTCAGAGAAGTGGTATCTGTGCAGGGGATGCAGGTATGGTCTCTACACAAAAGGGTTGCAGTCGAAATTTACAATGGAGGACTGTCACAGTAGATGCCACAGTTGAAGGATGGCAGTACCCATCATCTGCAAAATGAGTCAGAAGCACAAGAAACAGCAAATTGGCCACTACGGAGTATAACTCCCAGGAAATATGTGATTTTGAGAAAGATGAAAGAGAAGCTTTGTGTTTGTTTAAAGCCCTGCTTCCAGGAGTAAGGGGAAAAAGTATAAAGACATTTTAAGGAAAATTCAACAAAAGAAGAGATGGGAACACTAATTAGAGGCAGGGGTTGGTGCCACCACAGAACTTAGGAAGTGTAAGGGTTTATGTAATTAGGAGTTTTAAAAGGAAAGAAAAGGTGGGGGTGTTTAATGCAGCAGAAGGTGGAGAGGCAGCAGAAAGAAACAAAGTGGAAACAGATACTCAGGATCATAAGCTGGAAAGATGACCTATAAAACAGATTTTGGAAGCAGGATAAAAAACCTTTGTCAAAACTGAAGGTTAGGAGCATGTGGCAGCCAGCCTGTGAGATGAAGAGAATTTTAGTTGCATGGAGAAAGAGGAAAAGTCACTCTGGACAAGAAAGAGCTGCCAGATTTAAAGTGCCTGGACCTTTGTGAAAATTAGATGTGACAATTTCCTCCATTTTTTAAAAATAATGCATGAAGTAAATGCTAAAAGGTGAGACCTGCTGCAAAATTAGGAGGAGAAAAGCCCAGGTTATTGCAATAAATTTGTGATGGTCTCCAGGCACACCAACTAATTATGGCACTTGTGACAGTCTTGTCAGGACAGTGCTGTGAAAACTCTAGGTGGCTGACCTATAAGCCAATGACGAAACAAGTTATTTTAATGAAGTGTTGTTTCATACAAACTAGCAAGAAACAAGTCAGAGCAGAGAGCATCTGCATTAGATTTAGTGGCATCTTCCTTCAGCTCACTCCTGTAGGCTGTGCTGCCCAGAATCCCTTTCATGCATTGCCTGGGCACTGTTTGACCAGTGCTGCACAGCAACAGTCCCCACCAGGATCCCACTGCCTCTTGAAAGGATTGTTTGTAAAACATACAGCTCTCCAAAGGTGATGGAAAATGGAATCATGAGCAAATATTGTTGGAGCATGGTGCTAATAACGCCAATGCCAAGGTGGGTTCGATCCCCATTCACTTAAGAGCTGGACTCGATGATCCTTGTGGGTCCCTTCCAACTCAGAATATTCTGTGACTGTGATTCTGTGAGATGTGCTGGATGGAGGGAGTGCTCTCCAAGGGCCAAGCAGTCTCTTTGAAACCTGCATTTTTGAGGTACCAGAGCTGGATGCAAGGAGGCACAACAGAGAGAGATGGGTGAGAAGATGATGTGAAGAGGAAGGCAGTGGACTGGGATGATTCAGCTGGATGCACAAGAGGAGTTAACAGAAGCAGGTTCAGATCTGAGCAGAAGGAAGTCAGTCTGACACAGAGAGAAAGACCTTTGAGTCATCCCTGCAAAGCTGGTAACCAGAACTGCACAGTGGCTTCAGAATTTAATGGTAAGAGGTCCTAGTACCCCACTGAACTCTCAAATTAATTATTGTTGTTGGTCTATATGTAACCACAGATTATTACAAGATAAATCTGCTTGCATCAGTAATTAATTGACCCCAAACCACATGCAATATTGCAACTAACTTTATTCAGAGTGTATATCCTTTGGTTACATACCTTACTGAGGATTTAAAGATCAGATTTAAAAACCCACAGATTTCAAGTCTGGGATACACTCATGTCCACTAACCTCAAATTTGAAATTAAGTATGTAACCCCTTTGTCTAATAGATGAAAATAAGAAGTTGATTCACATTCCCATTTTTATTTCTAAGTTTATATAATAAAAATTCACCGGTCACAAGCTATTCTAGCAGGACTTCATTTACTTGTACAGAAATTTCCAGAATATGTATATTTTATGTTTCTCCTCTATAAGAAGAAACATATAAAATGTGGTAAAATGGACAGGACTTTCAGTGTGATTCAGTTTATTACAGTAAGAGGTTAAGAAGTAAGTAATCCTACATTACTTGCTAAAGTATTTACAGTATTTCTGAAATTCCTCTTGCAGTTACAGTCATCCAGAATGGATGTGTCTTTAAGATTTATAAAAAGTGATACACAATATAAATAAGTGCATATACCCAGGGAATAAGGTCCCTGAGGAGTGATTCAGAAGACAAATTCACTGCAAAGTAATTTTTTTTCTGGTGAAAGTTTCACTTGACAGTGTCCCTGGTAAGAAAAATCTCTTTCAGAAAAAAAAATTGTGAGTGATACAGTCCTAAGATAATTCCAGCTTCCTGAGTTCACAAAACACGGCTCTCATAATTGCATGTGGTGCTCCAAGCATCCCAAAGGAGGTGACACTAAGCCCTCATTCCTCCACATCGATTAAATGAAACAAAATCTCTACTGTGTTAGACCCATCTTTTCACCTAGTGCCTCCAGTTCATAGACAGCTACTTTGCCACAGAAGAACCTTATGCTGTATGAAAATATTTCAGTCAATTTCACAGTTGTTGTTGGGAACAAGAAGGGGAAAGCTGGAAAGCCAGTAAATCAGAATAACTGATGCCATCACAAGGAGCTCCTTTTAACAAGAGCAACAGCAGAGAAAAGAGACTATCAAGCAGAAGGGAGCTTATTCTGAATATTCTGCAGGGTAAAACAGATTAGGAGGTGTAGGACAGGGTCCCTCAAGGAACAGGCAGGTATCCTCAGCTGCATCCGAATGAAGGAAGGAACTTCTCAGCAGTGGTATGTACCTCCTGGGTAACCTCTTGCTGTTTATTTACTGCATGACAGAGATACTCCTGGTGCTGTCTCTCTCTAGATTGTGGGTCATTTTGGACTTTCAAACCAGCAGTGTTTGTGCCCAACCATCACTATAAACCAGATCCTTCTGCAGTGTGCTCCAAGGCACAGCAACCACAGACCTCCTGCTGCTCTCAGAGGGTTCACTGGATTCTGCAGCTCCAGATACTGTATAGAGATTAACATCTTCTGCCATTTAACCAAGTTCAGTGTTGGGTGGTGTCTAAATTTGGGGTTTTTTTATTGTTTACTAAAAATGGCATGATTCCACAGCATCACTCTATTTTTTTTCAACTTTTACACAGAGGATTAGAGGCTGGCCTTGGGAAGTGATAGCCAGTGACCTAGCAGGGGTTTCTGCGGTGCAGTGTTCTCCAAAGATTATCTATCTTTTCAAATAAACAACTCAGCTGCTGTGATTCATGGTCTGTGTTTGATGTCAACAAGAACATTGGTCCCAGTAATGACAAACAGCTCAGGCTGCTTCCAGCCTTCTGCCCAGCTGAGCAGCTTTCATGATGAGTAAATGAGCATGGTTTTGTATCATAGATCTTCAAAGAATAACTTGAAGAGAAGACTTGCTTTACTGTGTTCAAAATGAATTAAAAAGATACTTGATACTTTGTTTTTTGCTGCCAGTCCCAGTTCCCAAGTTATGCTCCTTGCTGCTTCAGTATTCTCCTTCATTAAGTGTATTTTTGTCTGTCTTAATTTGGCTGAAGCCAGGTATCTGTATTTTAGAATAAGAGTTCATAAGGTAATGCAACTAGGGAATAAAAGGAAAAATATATTTTTAATCTATTTGGTGTACTGAAAAGGATGTCAGGAAGGAAATTTGTAATAAAAGACAGTTTTATAGCTCCTTTTCTTGCTTCACAACGTGATCTAATTATGTACTCGTTCAAATGACAGTTCCCTCGTGATTCTCATTTAAGAGAAGTGCTAACCAATGCAATGATCAAAACCAACATTGTAGAACAGTTCCATCATATTCAGGATACAAGTCCATCACGGGACTGTCTGATCACCAGATTTGCTGGTGTCTAGCCTGAGGGCATTAAATACCTTCTCTGTCTGACACATTTATGTCTATTTGCAGAGTCTATCTATTCATGTTTTCCAAAGTTTAAAAATCTGTTCTTTTGAAAAGAAAAGTCTTGCCTCATGAATTTTTATTAGGCCAGCACCGTGCTTGTCTTCCACCGTCTCAGCACCCTGGTAGTGCAGCCAGGCCATGGGCAGGCAGCTGGAGCACCCCTGGCTGTGATCTGGCACCGGGGCTCGTGTGCCTGCCCCAGGAGTGGCAAATAGACTTGCTCAAAAACACTGGCTCAAGGTTCACAGATGGCAAAATTCACCTTTGGGTGTAGGTGAGCAACAGGAATTGAAGGGTTTCATTTATTTACCTCCCTACTCCCCCAGTGGTTTCTGAACTCTATTTATTCTCTGAGAGTGTTTGAGTTGCCAAATTCAGCAATATATGTCTGAAAACATCACTGACTTCTTGTACTCTACCAAATGAAAGCAAAGAGATTTCTATCTTCCTCTGTTTATATCTGATTCATAATACAGTTTAACAAAGGATCTAGAAGCATTTTAAATGCCATGTGAATGTGAAAACAAGAGCCTAAATTCTTGTAATTCTTTGTGTTCTTTTTAATTCCAGTCTGAAAAACTACCCTGATAACATACAATATAGATAACATTTTTAATGTATTCATTATAGTCTGATAATTTTTCATGTAAGTAATTACATTAATAAACTCGGCATAGTCCTTTGAAGTTCAATTTAGAAAGTACCATGTTATCTGCATGTAATAAACCTCGTGTATCTATCCTCCCTCTTCTACTATCATGTCTAGTGACTACTATTACAAGCTTTTTAAAATATTCCTCTGCTCAGTTTAATAGGGATTTTTACAGTATCATTACACATTCTAATTGGGCGATTAGGGGTTTCATGCCACTAATCGAAATGCAGGGCAAGTGACTGAACTAGTGTAAATTATGTAAAAAGAAATGAGCCAAAAGGACGGTCACAGTTTTACCTACACAGGGTAACGAAACCCAGAGTCAAGTGTCAGGCACGGCTGGCACTGCAGCCCGGAGCAAAGCCCCTGAACAAAATGCACCTGGTCAAAAATTAACCCATGGAAAAAGGGATTCTCCAAATTTCTCTGTGAAGATGGGTTTGTACCATCCCTCACTTTCAATTTTAAGGCCCAAACCCCCTTGTGCTAGAGGATTTCCTGCATCCAACCATTTTATTGCGTGTTTCAGAATATGTTCAGCCTGGGCAGCTTTTGCTAACCATCATATCCTACGTTTGATGAGGGGACTAGCTCAGCATTGAATTCTCCTTTTCCACTTTCATGGCCCCACATTAGAGCATTAAACAGCCTCTTCATCTGACATAGGGGCCCATATGAATGGTAAGCTCTAGGGGAAAACATTCACCTTTTTTTGTAATAGCAAGCACATTACAGTCTGATGAAGCTGGTGCTTCTGATACTCCTAGAACCTGGACATTTAATAAAGACAAGAGTCATCATGGCTGAGGGGTTCTACCTAGGAATATATTCCTATGTTGATCTGTTTGTTATTAGAAACATGACTTTTTTTTCATATTGTTTTCCTCACAGATGGGAATGGCAATCTTGATAACAGGGAAATTGGAGGTGGACTTGGATCCTCAGGATAATTTGGGTATTTCCCCCTTAGAAGTCATAGTCTATCTGATCCCACTGACTCAAATTCAACCTACACCCAGTTGATTCACAGTCCTGTGAATCAACTTCATTTTGAGGACAGAGATGAGCACCAAAATGAAGTTTGTGTTTCAGCAGGAGCTACTCAGAGCATCAGCTAGTCATGACTTTAGCAACCCAGGACAGATGTTCAGTCTGTTTAAAAAGATAAAAAACCACTCCCTAAATGTTTTTATTCTTTTTTATTCAGGTGTGAAGCTCCCTTGCAGCAGCAAGAGACACTCAGGAGGATGACACTGCTGTGATGACATTTGGATCTTTGCAAAAATTCCATCAGACCAACAGTAACCCTTGAGGGAAAACTTGGGGATATAACTGAGAGCAGGAACTCTAAAACCCAGAAAGAAGTTGTCCCTCCTGATCCACAGCATCTGATCTCTGCTGGTGAGTATTGAAGAATGGAAATGCTTTTCCAGACCACAAACTCTGTTGGGAGCCCACTCTGCACATGGTATTGCTTCTGTGGGGAGGCCTGAACGAGCCATCTCTTCACCAGCTTGCCCAGAAATGCAGCCATGACAAAATGGTGCCATGCAAATTCCATGTGCTTCCTCTTGCTTTGCAGCTGCAATGGAAGCAAGGTAGCCATACCAGCAACCGTGTCCCAGGAATGAGCTGAGGCTGAGCCTTTGTCCTGCTCGCTCTGGCCGTGTGCTGTTCAAATAAAACATCAAAGCATTGCTCTGGTCTGTTGCAACAATGTCAGCTGTGCCACAAACCATCTTTTTAAAAATAAGCTACTCAGTGCTCGTAAAGAAAATTTATTAGGAGTCAAATGGATTTTCCCTGTGCGCTCACTATCACCTTCTTACAACCCAGGAGGTCCAGGAGGCAGGATTTCCCTTTGCAGATGCCATGCTGACTCTTCTCCACAGCAGGCTCCATTGTCCAGTGCAACTGATCTGAATTCACACCATAGTGATGTAGGTTATTGCAATTTCAAGAACATACGTGAAGAAGAATGCAGCATTAAAGAAAACAAGGTACTGCAATACAAGAGGCAAAATTGTCATCTTGGAGATTACCACCTTGAAATGCTGCAAACCCTGTTTTGCCAGGACTGAGAACTTAGGTCATCTGGTAAGAATTATGACTTTCACAAAAAGGAAAAAAAAAGAAACAAAGTAATGGGAGCTTAAAGGTCTCTCCTTGAGGGCAAGAGTAGTATGTGTGCGATTCCTGAATTGATGCATGGGAAATGAGTACCTAGGGCAGGTCTGAGAACATCAAGTGCCAGATACTATTTCAAGCCAGGTGACCATTAGGGGTATAGGAAAGGTTGCCCTTGGGATGCAAGTCAGAGAAGTATTGAGCTTAGTAACTGTGACAGAAACAGTGGTATGAAAATCCACATCGATTTGGGGTGATTAAACATTTTCTAATCCTTTTTGCCATGCTGCTACTTCACAACTCCTTGCAGAGATTGGACTGAAGGTCAAATTAAAAAGAAAGAAAAACAACCACCAAGCCTCTGGACCAACTGTAAATATCTTTATCTTCTTCCTGCATCTTACTTCAGCATGTTAATACACAAACAGATTCAAGCTCACAGGGTTCTCAAAGTGACTTTGCTTAGTCTATCACCCATTTATCTGCCATGCCAGCACCTGACTCAAAGTGACAGCTCAAAAACTCTGCCCTCTATTACTTTTTCTTGTTTAAAAGCCATTGCTGTATCAGCAGGAGAAAAGTCACTCCATTTGATTAATAATACATACTGATGGTCGAGACATCCAGTCAGAAAACTGATAAATTGTTAAGCTGCTGAAATCCACCTGCAGGTTTCTTTAGGCCTAGACTTACCTTCTGACCTTCCTGCTTTGTGGAAGCTCACTTAAGACACCACTAAGTATTTTCTCTGTAAACTGTGTAAGATAGGAAAAAGGACAGTTTGTGATTTTCAGCCAGCCTTCCTATAAACAAACACTAAGCCTTTTTATTGATGCAGCAAATGAATCAACCTGGGAATTTCTGATGTAGCAATACAGTGTAGTTGCATATTTTCATTTCTATTAAAGTTGACAGGACATATGAAAATACAAAAATGCAAATTTCATCAAAGATGTCCAAAGGAAAACACCATTTGTTGATCACTGCTCTAGTGTTTTCCCACTGTTTATCCCCTTTTGCCTCCCTTCACAACTCATAACTCTTCCCAGTTCATGGATGGTTTGGCTCATTCACTGGTTGCACAAATCCCAGCCTTCACCACTTCACCATGGCTTAAAACAGCAACAAAGAGTCAAACTGGAACAAAGAATTTTGTTCTCATCTCTGACATTTAACATCTCTTGTAGGAACTCAGCATCAGAAAAGACAGCAGAGATTGTTTTACTTGATAACTAAGGAGTGCTGTGGAGGACAAACGCACTTGAACTCACACAAAACCAGAGACACGTGACAAGACCCAGCCAGGAGCTGATGCCGAGCTGACAAGATACAACTCTGAGAGCCAATGTACACTTCTACACATTTAAACATTTGATCCTCTCATGCCGAGTCCAAAGCCATAATGATGCCACCATAAAGACTAAATGTATTTGCTCAGCCAGATATTGAGTATAAACCATATGAAGCCATTAAAATAAAAAAAGGTTTTCAAGGTTGTTTGAAGGTATCAGAATCATGACCTTTTTTTTTTTTTAAGTTTTACACGAAGGAGCATTTGAGGAATGGTCTCAGAGGATTCTGTCAAGTGCCACCAAGCAGAAACACAACTTTAAGAATACTCTGGAGATATTTATACTTCAGTCCTGCCATGCCACTTTCTACATACTTTTGACAAGTTCCTTCCTCTCTGCCCTTCAAGTGGCTGTTCTAGCACCCACAGAAAGGATAAATCAATCAAGAGCAAGCTTGACCCTGCTGCTTTCGGAAAGATGAGAGCCTGTGTGAGCCTTGAAAAGCTTCCACCCATGTAACCTCCCCAACTCATGCTTTGAAGCACAGGAAGTCAAGAGATGCTGGCTGATTAGAACCCCAAAACCAAAGGTGATAAAGCTCAGATTCAGGGAGCAACTGTGGGCACAGCCACATGCAATTGCTGCCCACTTCACTGTCTCCCCAGACTATTGACTTCCCCACTCCCCATCATTTCTTCTCAAAGTGTCTTTCATCCTCTCTGTTCCCGTTCGGCCCCTGACACTCAGGAAGAAAAAGCATCCTAGCAAGAAAACAGCAAGAAAAGCTGTTTCTGTCCCACTTCTCTCTGGACCAGCTCAAATCTAGGGAACTGCATGCTCAGCAGCTCAGCTGGGGCATCCTAGGGTTGCAAACCACCGGAACACAGCCCAGAGCCACTCCTCATGCACCTGCTTGGCAAGGTGCATGAGGAACAAGAAACAAGAAACTTTGAAAGAATACATGGTGAAATCTATGTATGGCAGTCTGAAACAAAAACACCCTAAGAAAAAATAATTGACCATTTTCCAAAATTACTTTTGTACATCTACTCAATAATCAAATAACAATTTAAAAAGACATGGTACAGACAACTAAATGGAGTCATCGTCAAATCCAAGATTTCTGAAGTGGCAAAAATGTTCCTGCATTAAGAGAAGTTAAAACAATATGCTTCAATCTACTAAAATTTTCTTTACTTATATAAATTACACCCAGCAATTATGACTCTTATTAAACCTGTCCCACTTGAGTTTTGAGTACTGGGGGCTCTATTCTGTGGAAAGATAAACACAAATTTTAATTTTTTTGCTTCCCAGACTGCTCTTCTTTTCAGAAAGCAATACCTTCACTACTAAAATTAACAAGCAATAACCACTAAAAGTGCAAATACAGAGGAAAGGGAATAGATTGTGAATAGAGGGGAAATCAGAAAAACATGATAAACAGATACAGCTCTCAGGCCTAGGTTATACTGTTACTTTTATTTTGTTGTTATGTTGCATACCTTCTCTTCGTTGAAAAAGTGTGGAGGAGGGGAAGCTCAGAGTGAAGATGATAAATGCCTTTGTTCATACACCTGAGAAACAAACATACAATGATACCTCTTTCTACAGCTGTTTTCCCCATTACTTGTGGCTACATTGAAATACAAAGGCAAGCAACCCTTCTAGTGGTAAGCCAACATAAGAAATAGTGACATACAGAAAAGCAGGGAAGGTAATTAATATATTGAAATAAGGGTATTTTCCATCCAATTATTTGCTCCAATGAACACAGAAAAGAAAGGTTAAATAATCTGAAAAGTCTGGGGGTTTTGCGACGATTTTTGCATTTTCTATTAAGCTCTAAGGCTGGTGTCCACAGTAGTCTCATTAAATTAATAGTCTTAAACTGTGTAAGCAAATATGCACCATATTAGATGTCCAGGTTAACATTTTGTATACAGACTAAAGTTAAGGCTTAATATAAGGTAAATTTGACCACAGTTGCTACCTTTTTATGTCCACAACTGCATCTTAGGAATGTTAATTCTCCTGTTCCCTTTTCTCAAAATATTTTGATTCTCCAAATACTTTACCATCTTTGAAATGGTAAGAAAGGTTGTCCCTCCTCCCCTTTTTGATAGAATATATGACAGCCCTTCGTTCATTGTAGCAGGTGCTGAAGAAAAATGCTTTTCTATTAAGTCAGGAATGTCACTACTTGGGTCGTGAGACAGCAGGCAGACCTTCATCATAGTTGCAAAAGTTATCTCCAGGGAAAACCATCAGCATGTTTCATTTCCACACTATCAACTCACTCTTATCACAGACCATCATTCTTCTAAGACAGGCATTTGAATAATACTTCAGATTTGACAACGGCTGACAGACAAAGAAACACGAAATTAAACACAGTGGCTACTAATAAAAGTGCTAAATATGAGTTAAGGAAAAAAGGAAAAAGGAAAAACAGACCAATATTTCATTAACACTAATTACAATACAGATTCAGAAAGTGGGAAACCTATTTTTATATAAACTCCTGAGAAACTCTATACAGAGAAACAGTTTGCAGAGGTAAAGCCAGTGAAAGAACACTGTACCAAAACCAGTGGTAAGAGATATTTACTAAACCTAAGTAGAGGCAGGTTCTTTGACACCCCAAGGAATGGCAATTCACATCCTCACCCACAGGCATAATCTAATTCCTGCCACAGATAACCAGCAAAAAACCATCTTTTTCCTTCTCCCAAAGTCATACTGGGTAACTTCTTTGAAACCAAGCTAATTTAAAATGGTATGGAACAACAGAAGTACACAGAATCATATTCACGATGTTAAAGAGTTTATTTTAGGAATGTGGACAAAAAGTAACACAAATATCTTCAATACTGTACATTTGTTTAACAGATAATAAACAGCAAGGGAGGCGAGTTAAAAGTGTACAGAATAAATGGGAACGTACAATTAGACTGGGGACACAGAGGAGCTCTTTGCTTGTCACATCATACTGGTAAGCTACTAAAAGTGCTCAAGGAAACACCTCTATGAAAAGAAAGACAGGAAATAAATCACATTATGGAAATACCAAAAGAACAATAAAAGCTTAAAAAGAATACTGCCTTCTTACTGTATTGGGTCTGGCAGTGACTGAGGTAACTTTCTTCATAGCAGCCTTTATGGTGCCGCTTTGCTTTGGATTTGTGGCAGAACAGTGCTGGTAACACACCAGTGCTTTGGCTTTTGCTAAGCATTGCTTGCACAGCATCAAGGTTTCATTTTTCCCCCACTCTGCCTGCTCCAGCAAGTAGGCCAGGGATGAGCAAGAAGATGGGAGAGGACACGGTTGGGACAGCTGGCCAAAACTGACCCAAACTGACCCTATTCCAGGCTCACCAAGAAAAATGGAGGGGAGGCTGGGCAGAGGTCTGCTTCTGGGAGGTGGCAATTGCCTTTGCAGACTTTGTTCCCACTACCCTCCTTTCCTTCACTCACTCTGCCTTTATCTCAACCCTTTGCTGTTCCCATTCCCTCCCACGTCCCGCCGAGGGAGGGAGGAAGCAGCTGGGCAGTGCTTAAGCTGCTGGCCAGGGTCAGCCCTGGTAAACTGCAGAATATGGGCAACTTTATACTTTTTTTTCAATATACATTAAGTTTGCAGAAGAAAGTGTTCACACAGACTGATGTTTCTTAAATTTAGGAACACATAACTATGTTTGTTTTAAGAATGACCTTCTTCCAATTTTGCCAACTGGTTTCTTTTTCACATCAGTGCTACAACCAAAGTACTTACTAACATTCCCACAACTGAATTATATTATTTGAAGACAAATATGCTCCTCTCTGTCAATCCTTACACATTACACTCTTGGAAGATCTTTTTCCACGCAAAAAAACCTCCACCCACAAGAATGGGCATGATGTATTTTTCATCAACTATTTCTGCTATGTGGAGCTGTGCTTCCATGTTGCTTTTTATTATATATATATATAATCTCTTTCTGTAGGAACATGAGAACAACTGCTTTAAGTGGCAGTTAAGACTGAACCGAAACACATTGTTGTGACAATTAACCATCTAAATCAAGTAATAAAATACAGATTTAAGAAGAGGAAAGATAACCAACATAAACTTCAGCAAACATTTATAAAAAATTAGTTCTATACAGGTAGAAGATGGAAACGTTGTTTCAGAGAGTCTTTAGCTGCTTCTAGTTTTACAACCAGGAAAAAACACTTTGGAGACAAAAAAATCAAAAGAGAAAGAGCACAAAGGGCAAATGAAAACAGTCTTCCTGGATTCTGGAGTTACAGCTCTTGTGGAAGGTGCTCATCCTTATTCATTCTCAAATCTGCTGTAGGGGTTATCAGAATCCTGAAGAAGACCTGTAAAACAAAATGGGACTACATTTATCATTTTCTTATTACAGAAAAACTTTGAGTTGCTGACTTCACTAAAATAGGAACTGCATGTAACAAATCCAAAAGGCAATTCTTGTAACAGTTGCTCTATTACCTAAACACTCAAGTATTATAATAAATTGAAAGTGTTCCTAAGCACTCTTACTTCTCAGACTCTAATCATGAATAAGTATTTAATGATTTAGCAGGGAGAGAACATTTCCCTATGAAAAATTACTATGGAAAAAACATTTCTCATTTGTGAGGTATATTCCAAAAAATGCACTTGTGAGAATCAAGTTGACAAAAACCTAAGCATAGAGATGTCTCAAGAAGAACAGATTCTGAGAGGCCAGTTTATAAATGCAAGTGACTATAAGGTCATCATCCTTTTAAAATGTAAGATGCTGCTACTTTGACTTAGTTCTACTTCAATTATACCCAACCATCTGTCACATTCAGTCACTTACAGCTTTTCTGCAACAGGACAATAATCTCCAAGAAAAAATGAAGATCACTTCTTACATGCACTAAAACCTCCAGGGACCAGAACAAGAGCATCACTTAATCCAAGTTGCAGTATGTTTCCGTCACAAAGATTCTTAATGACTTTATACTAGAATACTGTCACAGAAAGCACTGCAAAGCCATCCAATCATGCTGAGTGCCTGGATATGCAGAGCATCCTCTGTAAGGGTTAGCTGAGCAACCGCTGTTCCACACAGTCATTACTTCAGAGAGACTTTTAAACCACACTCTAAACCCGGGGTAGGCAGAAGACTGAAAATAAAGGAGTCCTGTAAGAGTCTAGAAGCTGACCTTCTGGTGTGAAAGGAAAGGCCACTATTGCTATCTTTTCTGCCAAGATTTTTATACTGATGTATGACAAGGACTCCCCTCTAGCTCATTTGTCTAGGCATGGAAACAGAAGACAGTGCAGCTGAGCAACCCCAAATCACAAATGTTCAGATTGACAATAGTGAAAAAAATTTTTTTTCTAGTCACTGCCAAACCCTGTAAGAACTCCCCTCAGTCCTTTTCACACCATACCTCTTTTCCACATGTACCTGCACACAGATATTGAACATTCACTGTTTTATCTGAAAGTCAAAATCTAAAGGTGCTGTAGGCAGACTACACTTTTTCCTACCTTGTGCAGTTGGTGAGCTTCATTTGAACTGCCAGGTTATTTTAAGATGTCAATCAAGCAGCACAACTGCTCAGTGCTGATTACTGTATCAGTTACTGCAACTAACTACCTGATAGGGAACAGTAAATATTTGGAATAAGGAATAAGTATGGTAAGTCCTATAATCACTCAAATAAACCAGATTACCAGCAGTCAACTTGTAAAATGTTAGTATCAAAACTAGCCCTCATATATAATAACACTTACTTGTCCAAGGAGTAAGCCAGTCACATTTATAAAGCTTCAGCCAGGTAACATGACATACAGTCTATTTACCTGGTATAGTACCTTGTATCAGAGGTACTGTCCCTTTCTGTAATTGTTTTTGAAAAAATAAAAATTTAAGCATTTGTGTAGTAAGAATATACTTAGATGGCATAATTGTCAAAAATAATCTACAATTTTTTCAGATTTTGAAATTTTTATATTTTTAAGCTTTTAGAGAGTGGTTACTTCTCAAATTTTCATCTTACCTTTCATGCATTTAAACAAACAGCTGAGATGTCCACTAAGTCTATTCTAGCTGTCAAGTAAGCTAATACACAATAAAAAAACCCTCTTATCCTTGGCCTGTCATTCAACCTTTAGTGCCTTCAGGTAACATTCCTGCATTAATTTAAACTCAACCCAAAGACAGAAGAAACATTTATTTTACTCCCATACCATCCACCACCACCCCCTCCCCCCCCCTCCAGACTTAATACTTTGGCAGTTAGGATATATGGATCCTAGTATGTTTAGCTACCTGAAACACAACTGAGTAGTCCAATTTAAAAAAAAAAAAATTGCAGTACTTCTGTATTTCACCCCTTCGAAATACAAAACACATTTACACAACATTTACAGAAAATCAGCATCAATAGTAGAAATTACCATTATTATTACAATTGCCATTGCATAAACTCCCAGCACTCATGAAGTTCCATTTACAAATAAATGCACGTAACTTCAAAAAGCTTTCCACAAATTGGCAAAAGGTGGTACCAGATTCCCTGACAAAATGAACATAGCCTGCAGACTTTTCTCTATAGAGTCTGCCAAGTGCTTATTATATTTTTTTGATATTTCATTCAGGACACATACTCAACACTTCACAGGTCTGAAAGTAGCACAGTAAAACACTACACACTGTTCTTTATAGCTTAAAACAGCTGAAATGCAATGGAAAAGATTGTCCACATCCAGTAGTGTCAATTTCAAATTAACCAGAGGATTGTGTAAGAGTCCTGATAAACCTTTCCTATACCCTTCTGAGGAATGAATACACTTTTCTCTTCCCCTGCCCCAAAACACTCAGCTAAAAGCCATTTTAGAAAACTAATCCTCATATTTCAAGTGAATGTGTCACTTTTACTCCTCACTGCAAATGCCATTCCTAGTAGTACTTGCTTTAATTTTACTGAATTATGTTTAGGAATGAACAGATATAATCCCCATCAACCAGGCATTAGTATGCCTAACTTGAAGTACTCTCATCTGTTTCATCACAGAATACTGGAACTAAATAGGCTTTAAGAACTATGGGTCAATCCAGTGCAAACACTATTGGTTCTGACTTCAGAAATTGATCTCCCAGGAAAAATGGACTCCAAGAGAAATGGCAAGCCCTCCTGCCAAATGAGGATGACCAGGGCTTATCTGGTACACTTTGCTTTCAGCCTTGCTCTCAAAACTCCATCCAGAGTTTAAATTTCTTTTATCCTCAGCATTTTAAGTACATCATATGATTACATTAAGTAAGAGGAGTGAGACAGCAGCTCATCACTTGGACCAACTCTTACTGAAGAAGTACCAGGCTCCAGTAAGAGGACAAAAACTATTCGGAGAGACATACAAAAAAAAGGGGCATGACAAAAAGCTTCTGTCAGCTGCCACAGCCACTCTGCCAGTGCCACTCCAAGGAGCTGGCAGCCCATGCTAATGGGGCAGCATGTCTGGTTCAGCTGAAGCTCTTGTGCTGCCTTGAACCAGACAGGAGTTGTCTCTCGACTGTTTCCTGTCTGACATGAGAGCCACTACCCAAGTTGTCATTTACCCTCAGGGGTTCAGAGAAACCAGATGTTTGTATCTTCAGGAGCCTTGTTTGCAATCAAGTCCATTACATGTTACTGGTGAACTCGAATATTGACACACAGAGGTCACTTAGAAGTTCTTACTTCTATTTACCCTCATTTTGAGGTTAGTGTTTGATCTACTTAGCAGTATCTAAGAAACACTCAAAAATTTGGAAGGTGTAGTAGTCAAGTATCTTTCATTAGCTTGTACGAAATAATGAGGCATCTTATTAAATATGAAATGACAAAGCAATGGTCAAAAGAAATTAATACCTCTTTCCAGCATATTGATTTATATTGTATACTATCTAACTATGCAGGTCCCCAGTCACTGAGATCTGATTCTCATGTATCAACATGGCCCAAAACAAGAATTAACAAGTGAAATACTTACAAGAGACTGTGTATGGCTGAAAAACCCCCCAACCTAGTTTGCTGCATGTCTTCACCCCTTATTAAACTTTTCCTCCTTATTTTTAGCCCCCCAGATTAATAACTGTATTCTTAAAAAACAAAGTAAATAGCTTTCAGTGTTTGGCAATGCAAGGTTCTCCTGCCTTGCATTCAGAACGCTAAAGAAGGTCAAGGCAAAGTATCTACCTTGAACAGAAGAAACATTTACTGTGATAAACTACTGAACATAAAAATCAATGTCTCACATAAAATAAACGAGATAGGATTGCATATTAAAATAGCTGATCAAAACCTTTGCAGAACTAAAGCAATGAAATGGCAATCATTTTGCAAAAATTAAATGAAGAAAATCCTGCCACTAATACTAGGCAAAATCCTGAAATAAATAAATAATAAAGCAGCTTCTCACTAATGCTATACTGAACACACAATAGAAGCAAATGCAGCAGGAATTAAATTGTAGTTCCTTTGTGTTCTACACAAGCTGCAAAGTACTCTGAATTCTACTTTAAATTTTTCCTAAGAGTCAACGTATAATTTGTGTAATCATATTGCATTCATATATGTGAGCAAATGAAAAATACTATCAAATTGTGCAACAAAGAAACAATTGAAAGTGTGTACTCCTGGTTGCTAAAGCTCTCTATTGCTTCCAATGCTCCCAAAGGATTGTGGCTAGAGTGACACCTGCAGTGCATTATAAATGTGTAATTACCATTTAAATGGGGTATGGAAAGCTGTGGGATGAAATGGGAAAAGCCATTCCCTTAAAGCCAACCAAATACTGAAATTTCAGGCATGATCATCTTAATCTACAGAGTCAGGTTAACAAAGTCATTGTCATTCTGCCACTCACCCATGCCTACTTAACTGAGAATCCTCTCTGCAGTGTGTAAGAGTGTAAAATAATCTAGTGCCTCCATAATTACTTCCAGCAATTTTTCTTATACTATGTTTAATATGCTAACATCTGTATTTTCTAGACAGTAAACAATGTAGACAGAAGATCCAAGTCTATGTCTCACTGAATTATTCTGACAATTATTTGTCTGCATATTATCAGAATGCAACCCTTATATACAATAGCAATTATATTTCTGGATTTCAAAATTTATACATATTTTGTATTTCATTTTTCCTCAGTTACACACATCCTTTCAAGATGTGCTATTTGTTTATGTGAGACTTAGATTTTTCTTTAAGACAAAAATTAACCATGAGATTCCAGGCCTCAAATTGATGTATATGATAATATAAATTAATCTTTGCTTAGGCAATACAGCAAACCTGCCAATAAACTTGTATTTTATTAGAAAACTTCTATATAAAGTTTTATAGTCCAATTGCAATCTTGTGCAGGTAAGTTGCACTGCAAAACATAACTGCAGGAAGGAGTATGTCTGACTTCTTACAAGAAGGAACACTTTCCATTAACACAATGAACGTACAAACTTGTTTCTCATTAATTCATTGACGGTGGAGGCAAAATGACACGAGCTCTCCTATGACTGTGTGCACAGTACAGCTACAAGCAATACTTCATTTATTGAATGTGACGTATGTATTCCAGAGGCATTGCATTATACAGTTTTAAACTTCGGGAACCCAAGTACTCCAACAAGATCCAGCAAAGCACTCCACAAAGGTCTGAAAATTAAGAACTGAACAGACAACTGTCTTCAGTAAAATGTAGGGGCCCACAGAGACAAGTGAACTGATTTCACAAGCAGAACATACCTGAATGCAGCTTTCACATCACTGAACCCCAGTGCAGGGCTCTGATACAAGAACTGCAATACCACACCCAGGACCTGTACCTTGGCTGCATCCAGGAGATGCAAAGGCATGTCTGCACTGAGAGCTGCAAGTGATTGTGGGGACACAGCCATTGCCCTAAGTTCCTCACCAGATCTTTCCCAATCATTCAAATTTGCTGAGATTGACTGTGAGGTCTCTTCTAAACACAAACAAACACAAAAAGCCTGTGTTGTTTTATGTCGTGCTTGGATTTTGTTTGCGTTTTTTGCATCTGGACTGTTGTCAGCCACTCAAACACCTCTTGAAACTGAACTGTGGTTGAGATATAGGGTTAATTATCCTGTTAAATACCACAGAACAACTTCCATGACTGATGTTTAACAAAAATTACTTCCAGTTTCTACAACATTCTTTCTCGTGTAGCTCAAGCCTCAGTGTAGGTTTCCTCCGTTCCAGTTATTCTTTTACAAACATTCTCCAGGCAGAGAACTCCCTACAGAGTTTGTCTGTATCACTTCTGCATCAGGCAAAGGGCAGGCTGCAGATTCATGAAGGCATTCCTAGACTCTGCCAATCAGTTTAACAAGAGGATGAAAATTAGCAGCTTTGAGTGACTGTTCAGACCTCTAGAATCACCTTCTCTGACATTAGTGCAATTTGCATAATAAAAAATGCAGCAGAGTTTTAGCAGATCTGTCTCTGAATACACAGTACTATTAACCCTAGGAACAAATCAAATGAAAAGTGCAAGCACTGACAAGCCTACATAATAAGAGCCTCCTATACAACACAGCAGGTCCTACAGTCTTGTGATATTCTTCTACAACTGGACCACAGCTCCACATAAAAACAAAAAAAAAGAATACTTTATCCCTACGTTAGGCTGCATCTTCATCCCTTCTTTTTCAAGCTTGATTTTAAAAGCTTGCCATCTACTAGTCAGTCTCTCCTCCTTCAGTAGCCATGACTCCAGTAGCAAAGTTCAAGTAGGTTGATTTATCACATTCAATAACAAAAAAAAAAGCCCCCAAGCTCAGTCCTCTATTTTAGGAACAGACAGAATGAACCACTTATTTTAATCAATGTATTTAAATGCCCATCCCAAGCAATCACCCCATCCAGCACACTGTCTTCTTGCCCAGTTGGACAGTCAGTGCAGGAAGAGAACAGGAGCATAAATGTGCTGAGATCAGGTGTTCAGGTGTCAGAAGACAGGCACCAGTAGAAAACCGGCCTTGATTACTTGTGCCGCTCATAAAGCGGCTTACTTCTGCTGTGAATTTTAACAATAATTAGGAAAAAGGAATCAATTTAGACACAGTATCAAAACAAGATGACACATACCATACTTCTTACGTATTTCATCATGCTTCAGTTTTCTTTCATGTTTCCTGCAAGAAATAAAGGCATCAAAAGAACGAACATTCAGACTCTTCCGAGCTGTAAGCAAACTGTAATTACATCAAAAAAAAAAACCCAACAGCATTTTTTACATTAGTATTAGTAATTACATTACAAATTTAAAAAAAAACACACTTAGCAGTTATATATATTATCTATTTACACTATCTGTGAGTATCTACATACACTGTATCTATAAGACTTCCCGTAACTTCACTAATTGATAATGCAAAAATATGATGTATTACAATAAACAATTAAGAAATACTTTTCTGTATGAAAGTAATGCATCCTCATGTATGTACACATATACACACTGAGGTGTTCATCTATACATAAGAAGCAAGGCACTACACTACACCGGAAGACTCTCTAATGCTTTCCAGCAGGGAGCATAATTGTAAAATTTAGCTGTGCACAGAACATACTTCGGAATACTAATTCAATGTAATAATTCTAAAAAGATAAAAGGTCCTATTTTGCTTAAGATGTACAGCAAGTGTAAGTGAAAATTACTGCTTTCTAAAATCCAGCATGGCATCCATGCAGAGAATAAATTAAAATATTGTGCTAAATATAAATTGGTTTTTATGTTGTCTGACCATAAGACAGCTTTTAAGGCTGTATCTAATATTGCCAAACTTAAATTATTCACATAAACCAAGTGTCTGATGAGTCAGTTTCTCCTTTCCTTTTGCAAAGGTGAAGGGGGGAAAAATGAAAGACGTTTAAATGGAAAAAATTCCATCTTTTCTCAGATAGTTTTCCTATATTACAAAGGAAGGATCTATTTTGCTTAGTTTAAAAACCAAACATAAAAGCTCCTACACAGCTGCTTCAGAGTATGCTCCAGGATCTATATATTTTGAGGAAAAGATATAGAATTTGGCAAAAAAATGTTCCTCTAACAAAAATAAAAGAAAAAAATTAAAAATACACCCTTTGCTACCCGCTGTCAAAATTCAACCCAGTTAGACAAGTTGTGACTTCTGCCGGATTCCAATTTGCACGTATTCAGCAGAAAGCTGTTAAGCACTGACAGCTTAATTCACCAAAGATCCCATCTGCCCTATGCATATTCCACCTCCAAACAATTCCTACTGCTAATCAGATCCTGTGTGTCCTCAGAAGCAATTATCCTGCTTCCTACAGAGCTGAAGGGCTGAACTGGCCTTTTCCAGCAATTGCACTTCTGGAAAAGCATGCAGATAAAGCATGATGAGAAAAACCAAACAAGACAGACTCAAAACGTTCTACTGTTTCCCAGAGATACCCATGTCCATTACATCCCTTTGCATTATTAAGCCCAGGCAGCATAGTAAACAAAGCAACCTGGCCAAAATGCAGGAAGAGGAACTGGAGAGTCAGGGTAATCAAATTCATACAGAGGAAGAAAGTCAGGATTGAGATATTGAAAAGAACAGAAAAAAGAGGAAACAAATTTACCCATTGAAAGTAATCTGACAACAGGATTTCTGCTTTCTGTGGTATGTAAGAGGAAAATATTATATGGGGCAAGGGATCTCAGGAAGAAAATAGAGAAATTCTGCTTAAAGCAGCCTTCTATATGAAGCTAAACCTTTCTACTGTATAGTTTTCACATGACCTCAAACCAGGTTTATTACTGGTGGTACTAAGGGTATTTCTTCACTGTTTTGCATACCCTGTCTGAAGTAAGGGAGACTCATTGCTGCAGTTTCAGCTACTGAAACCTCAGTACTTCAGCAGTCAGAATGAATCAGTTCTGAATTCAGAAAGCACCTGCTTAAGAAAGGGATGGTGCAAAATCAGGCTGTGTAGGCTCTAAACCTCAGAAAGACTTTAGGATACTTCCCCAGGCTATTCTAAACAAACCACTGAACATGTAATTAAGTTTGAAGGGTAAAACCATTAATATCAGTGAAACATTCAAACTCTGACAGGCAGCCACGACGGCATCACTTCACCCATGACTAAATCCTTGTTCACTAAATAAGGCTTAGGTACACATCAACCCAGAAGAACCAGACACAGCTCTGAACACGCAGTCCCTGAATCAGCCACCCAGAACTACTGCACCGCCCACATCTCACATTAAGATCAGCTCAAGTCACTTCAGTCTTACAGTTTGGTTCTGTTTCTTAATACTATTGCTATTACTCCATCTTATACACGCTAAAGTCTTGGCTTCTCATGCAAGCTGTCCCCACTGCTGTAAGCTGAGGAAGTATTTTTCCCAATACTAACAATTCACATAATAATTTTCCATACTTGGTTCTTCACAAATAAACTGCCATCCTTTCTTTCCCTGGCCTGTCTCCTTGTCCTCCCTTACCAGTACCCTACCAAATTACACTTGACCCTGGATCTCATTGCTTAGCTTTTGTTTATAAACTTCTAAAATAAATAATATTTATAAATTATATAAATCTAACATATAAATACATCATGTATTTGAAGCTGTAAATAATTGAGTGTATAGAAGAAGATTCACTACTCAATGCTATGTTTAAAAACAATTTTTCATGTTAGAGATGACGAAGTCAAATAAAGGACTAAAGCTATGCACTAAGATACCTGTTTTAAGTCAAAAATTAAACTCCAGACATTCTTCTCCTCATGCACCTTACTATAAGGGCAAACTTTGACTATCACCAGTGATTTTCAACCCTCTGAATAGATTGACAGCTAGTTTCACCCTTGTGTAGACAAGCAAAGAGCCAACATAATTACCCTTACTTTTAATTTTACAGGCATCTTCCAAAGTGACACTGAAGTATCCATTATTAACTGAATTTTAATGCAAACAAATATTAAATTTACAAAGCAGACTTTTACAGTGTACCTGAAAATACAGAAAATATCAGGTGCTGCAACCATCTTAAACCTTCCACAAAAAGCATTCCATGGAGCAAACTATGGAACTCGGGCCTCCTTACTTTGTTTTTACCATTCACTAATGGAATCATGAAATGAAGTTCAGGCTAGTCCTGTTCACCTTCCATTGCCAACTGATATGAACAGCTGTATTTGAAGTAGCTGTATCCCACAGGAAAAAAACACGTAAGATGACAAGAAAAAAAACAACAAAACCAGACATACACAAGGTCAATGCTGGGCCTATTTTCCTCCCATGATATTGATCTGAACATCTATTCAGCTATTTTCATAAAATATGTGAAAACTTACCAGCAGAAAGGAAGGACTACACAGTACAAAGCAGTGTTTTCCTCTGTAGGTTGCTTGTCAAAAATGACTTGAGAATATTAATTTGTTCTACAGCCTGCTACTATCAATTCATCCTCCAAAGGTCTTAGAGGAAGCAAGCAGTGGGTAGGGTGAGGTGCTCTGGCTGCTGGAAGTGGCTCACTCCTTGTGTTTTCCCATGACCCCCAGCCACACACACAATAGGTATGCGTGTTCAGACCATGAAAATACCCCATGGCTGCTGCTAAGCTCTCTCCTGCAATTAAAACAGTTTCTGTTTTACAGACAGGCTCCTGAGACAAGCTGAGAAAGAGGAATGCTGCTCTAAGTAAGGCTGCAGCAATCATTCTGGCAGAGCAGTCTGCTCCCAGGGATCCTTGCTCCTAGGCTAAATTCAAGAATGGAGCTGGTATTAGCTCTGTGTTGCTAATTGCCTGGTGCAACACCACTTGCTCGGTGTGTGCACAGCACACCTCACGCTCCAAAGCATCAGACTTCCTACAGATTAACTGTACCAAGAATTTAAACTGATACACAAATCACAGTGGAAGGTTATGGAACACAATCATCCCCTATTATGCACCTAGTCAGAAGTCTTTGCTTTATAACAAACACAGGTAAGTGCTGCCTTAACTGAACAAAGTAGCATAATTAAGGATGTACATTTCACCACAAGGCACACGGTTTTGGCATACAAAAAAAATGCTGATATTCCTCACTGGATCCCTTCTCTTTAGAAACAAAAGCATTATAGGAGAAACATCACGTTTGTACTAGTACTCAGCCTACTGTGCTGTGACTAGTTATAATTGGATTAGCAGGTAGAGAATTCCCCTTTTTTCTGATCCATTGCAAATATTCAACATAACTTATCTGAGAAACTGTGTGTGAGCATTTTTCCTAAACTGGACACCTATTTCTTACCCTTCCATGCACACTCAAGTCTGACACTTTCGGCTCACAAATTCAGATGTTTACGAAAACAAACTTGCATCCGTTCTCTTCTTGGATAATGTCTGTCATTACCTTGCAACAATGAAAGGGCAAGTAGTCCTTCCTACTCTGTCCCCAAATAAATGCTTTCTTTGCTTTTCTCCCAGCCCTGGATTCATTACGTCCTTGCATCCTGTGGATCCCAGCAATCTTACGGATATATGCTGAGACTGTTCACTGAACTTATCCACCAGAATAAAAACCTCACAGGATCAAAACCCCCACAGAATTGTGAACACCTTTACGTAAAACAAATTTGGCATAGCACAGGGTTAAGGAGTGCTGTGCCTTAGGCATGAAAAAAAGTAAGAATACTCTTTGTATCAGCAACTCTCAGTTACTTTAGAAGTTAAGTGCACTTACACACAATCTGAAGTGATAAACTAACGTCACTATTACACTCGAAAAACACATTTTCAAAACATCACTTTTGGCTCAACTACACTAGAAGACATCTAATTCTTATCTTTTCAGAAAGCTACTTCTAAGCTTACAGTTTCTTAAATGAGTACAAATGCAGAATACGCACTATTGCAACAGTAAATCTGTGCTGTTAAAATCTGTGCAGAATAAAAATAATCTAAGTTCAAATTTGGTAAGTTTAAAGGCTACAAAACTGTATTATACCGCTAGTAGAAAATGGAAATATTTATATAAAACTGCCAGTACGTAATACTTGAAAGAAATAATAATCACAAATCCAAACACTTATCGTTTGAACTTTGCACTTCATCATGCTCTGAAAAATTATTTGGTTTATGCCCTTATTATATCCTATTCTAATTCTCTCTATTGCCAGCAAGATTAGGAATTTTGTACAAGGCTAAAGGACACATCAATTTAACCCATTAAAACAGGATCTGTTCTGCTTCTTAGTATCACAGTGCTACTTCAGAGTCAATCACTAACAGATTCAGGGCAAAGAGTTGCTGTGTTTGCTTATATAACCTGGTAGTTCAGAGCAAGTAAACAGATGCATGGAATTCAGATGAGTGATTCTCCCAGCTCCTGCCAGTCAGATACCCGAGCAACAGCAGGTACATCTGTAAGATCACCTTTCTGACTCCCATTTTTGTGCCTTGTCAGAAACATACCTGCCTTGTCTTCCTATGCACGTTTGTAACAGAGAAACTTAATGTCTTCATACGAGAGCTCCCCAAGAGTTCTCATGTGGAAGCATGCCTTGCTCCCTGCCTCCCTGCTCTTACTAACAATCAATCTGAGTTCAGGAGAAAACAGCAGGCATCAGTGAGGCAGGGAAGGTGCCTACCTGTTACTTGGCAGATGAGTCTTTAGAGAAGTGCAAACCTAATTAATTTCCTTGTCAGTGCATGAGGATTCAAATCCACATGCAACAGCTCCAAGACTAGCATTTGGTTAGGACACCTTTGTCTTGCTGAAGCTGTGAATCTCCAAAATAAAGACCATGAAAGGAAGTATGATCCAAAAGGTACACCTTGCTTGTACCAGGCATCACCACCCTATCAATAAAAATTGTTTATCTAAAGAAAAATTTAAAACTCATGAAAAGTCATTGTAAAACTAAGCTATAAAAACCTACAAAAACCTATAAAAATGTGAAGGAATGCTGTTCTCACTGAGAAACACTACCATGGCTGACTCTCGCACTTCTTTTTACACTGTGCTATGCAGCTTTAACAGAAAGGATGGAAATATGAAATTAAGGCTAAAGTGAGATCTGAGCCAAAGTTTTCCACTTCCTGAGCAAGACTTTGAATAGGTATCTCACTATCAACTTCTCCACTTTTCCCAGACAAATTTTAAAAGAAAAAAGAAACAACTACAAAATTAGTCCAACAAGTGGGTCTCACCTCTGAATCCGAGCTCACTTAGACATTAACTCATGGCAGAGACAGACATCAATCCAGGAGAGACTGGACAAGACTTCAGACACATTCCTCCTGCTTCCTCCTGACTGGCACAGAGCACTCATGGTACCTGCCACACTGAGCATCAACTTGTTTGCTCTCTGTTCACTTACAGCAATACAGCTCCTAATCAGGTTCATCACTCTCATAATAAAGCCCTGTTCTGTAAAAACCTGACAGCGCCATGCCTAACTTCACACGCCTCTTTGTTTAGTACTCCACGTATTTCTTAGAAAGGCAGAATACTCCTACATCACCAGGAAATATATAGCTATATATCAAGCTGTCAAGACTTACCTCTGAAGAGACTGTAGTCTTCGTTCCTCTCTCTTCCTAGCTAGCTGCTCCTCTTCTTCATCTAGTCTGCTAGAAAAATAAGGAGGGAAGGAAAGCATAAGAGGAGGAAAAAGCAACTTTATTGCTAAGCTATCACTATTTAGTTACTTTACTTATTTTCAAAAAGAATTTATAGTCTGACCAGAGATACTACTTCATAGTCATGTAAAATTTCCCAGCTGAGTTAGTATAATTGACAAGTTTGTGTAATTATCCTTTCATATTTTATAATATCCAAATGCTCTATTCATTGTAGCAATATGCCCTTCAGCCTCCACAGGACTATTTACAGTTTCTTAGGAAGAGGATGCAGATTGTTCCAGAAGCAGGATTCCTAATTGCCCTTTTCCCCATGTGTCACACCCTATTTTGGAGTCAGTGTTCTGCACGTGCACAGTTAAGTCCATTGTTGTCCCCTGGAAGAAGATTGATGGTTCATAAGCCTTTGATGCCAGAACAATTTATCTTTCCAACAAGCATTACTATCCAGTCTCAGGCTGCCCCCAGGAAAGCAGTCTGTTCTGGAATGAGCAAGAATTTACCTGAGTATCAGCTGCATGATTCTGGGGAATGCTGAACCTACACAGTATATCTGAGCCATGCATGTGCAGATATGCTCTACTGAATGCTCTATCACAGTTTAGCTTTGTGACCTGCCTTGGAGAAAGCTCAGCTTCACTTAACCATTAGACAGACTGTGTAAGACTTGTAGGACTCTAAAGCAAATGTCAAACAATTTTTCTGTTAGTTCTTCCCTGACAGAATTTATGACAATTCTTCGGGATTAGTAAACGGACAACTGCCATGCTTGCCCAAGTGCTCATCATCTTCCAAAAGTGCATACAGTTCTCGAGGTGTCTGAGATGAATATTTACAATATCCATACACCTGAACAGTTGCATTACCACACATCTGCAGCCACCCACATCTAAGTTAAACAAGAGTGACATCCAGTGGTTAATTACAGCATGTCAAATGCTTTAATACACAAAAGTCAGACACATTCAGCTCTGGAAATATGAACTCAATTCTTTCATGTGCTCAAACAGTCCACATATCTCTCTGAACATTTTAGTCATTTCAATACAAGCCAGTACTTCAGAATCCATGCAATGTTTCACAAACAAATTTTTTAGTTCCCACTTTTTCCACCTGAAGAATTAGAAGAATCTTGGGGGAGCAGGAAACACATGCAACATGTCACTTTTATTTGAAAAAAACGTTAGACCCTTTTGGAAAACTAATCAATTCTCCACATCAGCATGTCCAGCAAGACTAGAAGCTCCCATTCTTGGGCAGCCTCCTGTAAAACTGCTTTACTGGAGACCCCACTGTCTTACAACTATGCAATAATCTTCACAACTGGTGCTGCAAAATATGAAAACATCAAATAAATAAAATGTTGCTATGTGATTCAGAAAATACATTTCTTCCCTGTAATTAAAGAGCATTAAGCATCTTCTGATTTCTGGATACTTTGAATTAATTGAATTTTTCTTCCAAATTCAGGAAGTTTGAGATTATACAAATAAAAACCTGGTTGATAACTGAAGTTCCCGAGAGTCTATTCAGTGTAATTTCATGAATAATAGCTGTTCATGAAACTGTCTCAAGTACATGGAACCAGACTCTTAGAAGACCAAAAACACAGGATAAAAACAAAAACCTTGCACCAATATTCCTAGAATTCCTGTGGTAGAATGGACACGGGTGAGCCAACTACATTGCTGATGTGGGGGTTAATGCACCTAAGTATTCTCTGTGTTCAAAGAAGAGGTAAGTGCTGGCTTCTCAAACACTGAAACACCACAGCTTAAGAATGCCCAAAAGAAACACTGATACTTCTGCAAAACAAGGTGACAGATAATAAATCTGAAGAGTCAGTAAAACACACTTAGTACTACATTTCCACAACCTTTCCTTCCTCCTACTCATGAAAAAAAAGTTTCTTTTGTGGAAAATGAGTCCCCAAAAATAAGGAAGAAGAGAGCAAAAGATTTCCTGCTGAGAATCAGTGGGCTTAAAGCCAATAATGTACCAGGCTTTGGTGTAATAACACATTCTGAATCTCCCTGAAATAAGTTGGACCCCAGATTGACAAGACCTTTAAATCTTCTAAGGGTCACAAGATTAAGCTTGACACCTTTAGAGTCTTGGCATAAGATGACTCTCAACTAACCCTCTATTTTTAGAATTAGATGTTACAGTACTGATTGACAACTTAGCTACTAAAACTGAAGTCTGGCACAAATATCTCTTTTCACAGGATTCAAGCTTTATCTGCTGACATGTCAGCCACAGGGGCCTACTCAGTTGTTCTGCAGTGGATGTGACAGATCTTATGTAAGATCTAAACCTGTTCTTTACATCTTCAAGGCTTATCAGCACAGGGCTAAAGAGTATTCATTTTTGCACTAGGGCAGATCTGGTATACCAATCTACCAATAGAACAGGTACATGCTTCTTCCTCAGGGAAGAGAGAAAGGAATGAGATGTTATTTACAATTATTTTCACATTTCTTTAAAGCCACATATGCAACATATTTCTCTGGCTTTAAGGTCAGCACTAAACTTATGTAACTTACATACAGTTACATAACTTCTTTTAAAAAAACCAAAAACAACTCTCAAACAAGAACAATGAGTCAAAGGTACTTAAAAAAGTATACAAATAATTTCAGACTAAGAAATAAGGTCCACATTTTATTCACATGAGAAGCATTGAAGGACAAAAAGAACAGAGCTAGCTGAAACTACATTGTCCAGAAAGCTGTAAAACTTGAGTGATAAAGGGTGAAAAGGAAGGAAGTGTTAACTTACTTCACGGCAGCATGTTGTGCTGTCCCAGTTCACACTGTAGTACTGACATACCTATTTTAGCTGGTCATCAACTACTTCCCTCCTTGTAATATTAGCTACTTAGAGAAGCCAGTTTAAAAAAAAATTTACGAAGATCAAGAACACTTAATTTTTGCAGCATTACTTTCCTTGAAAAGAAGTAAATCATTCTCAGAGCAAAGAAGTATTATCTTACACTTAGAATATCTTTTTGAATTGGCAAAGACAGCTAACCCCTTAGATACTGACTGCTGACAGACCCTAGAGCAACTCTGAAAGATGGATACCAAGTGCTGTATAGGACATGACTGCTCAGTTACTTGTTACTCACCTGGTCCTTTTTTGCTGTACCATGAGCTTGCCTTGAAAGAAATTATTTATACCCTTATCACAAGAAGCAAGGATTTATTTGGCCATTGAAAGATTTCATGCCAATGCTAATAAGAAAGTGTAAAATGTAGAAGTGTAAAGCAATAGCTTACCTAAAGTAGAACGCATCAGTGCTGCTACCACTAGAAACATCACTTCAGTGTCATTCCAGCATCATTACCAGTGTCACTAAACATCTCTTCCACCTGTCACTAAATATCTCTTATCTTGTTGTCTTTCTCAAATAAATAAAGCAAAGTGACCAGAACTGCTTCCAAATGAAAATATTCTTAGTATATTGGAGAGTAAAAATTTTAAGTAGATACGGAAGACGAGGACCCAGTGTTAGTAAAGGAAACAAATAGAAGTGTTTACCTCCTGGAACGCCTTCTGCAGTAACAGCAGTAACAGCAACAGACTGTTATGGACACCAGAATGAGTCCAGCTACCACAGCCAGGGCAATAATTAAAGCCTCAAAGTTTACTGAAAAACATGAATATATTCAACTTGTTAGACTCCATCAGTAAAATTTATCTTTCTGATAATTCTTCCCCTCCTTCCCAGACATTTTTTCATCCCTATATGCAAAAACCTCCAGAGGATTCTGTTCAACTACCCCAGAGAAAATGCAGTATACCACCACATTCAAATATTGCTATCATGCATAACTTACACTGAACAGACATTCTCATTCTGTTACTTCCTTACAAGTTACAAACAATTAAACATACTTCATCCAGCAAAGAAAAAAAATGTTTTAAACAAAATTTAATTTTTTAGAAAGTATACTACTTAAATGAAGCACAGAACTTTTTTTGAAACCTATTAGAGTGCAGGAAAAGACTGTCAGTTTTCAGCCTGCATTTGTGTCACCAGTACCTATTTCATCTGCTTACTATTCATGAAAACACCCAAAACAATTAAGCTACACCGTTCTTCTTCACTTCGCTCTGGTTAATAATCTGTCAACACATCTTATTCATATAAAATTGTAACTGGAAGCCAGTCATTTGTTTTTGACTTTGAAAGCTGCAATATTCACTTTCATTTTCAGCAACAGCGAACAACATTCGTTTCTTAATTTTATTCGCTCAAAGGAAGAAAACACCATCACCACCACCTTCACAAGTTAATTAATTTTCCTGCTGTGTCTGTAGGGGACACTCTCAGTAAGACCATATAACCCCAAGACATGTTGCCACCTGTAATTTGTAAAAAATCTACTAAGGAAATGCCTATTTGAGGGAGTTTTTGTTGTTGTTTTGGTTTGGGGTTTTTTTCTACTTTTACTTTTTTTTTTGCTGAGAATATGCTCCATTATGAAGTTTTCATTCTGTGTTTAAGCTATAGTCAATCGAGAAACACAAATGGCACCCAAGCTAGAAGCCATTTCCACAGTAGCAGTAAACTGTCAAGATCACCCTTAGTATCAGTCGAAAAGGACACGTGTTTCTCTTCTTCATATGTTTGAGAGTGTTAACTTACTTCATGGCAGCTGATTTGATGCTGTGTTTTGGATTTCTGGCTAAAACATGCTGGTAACACACCAATATTTCGGCTGTTGTTGAACAGGCTTGGAGGGCACCAAAATATTTTCCCACCTCCCCCTGTCCCCTTCCCTCTGTTCCCCCCAGTGAGCGGGGCTGGACATAGGCAAGAGACTGGGAGAGGTAAGGAGGGGATGCCGACAGAATACTTGACCCTAACTGGCCACCATATAATCTCATGGTCAGCAATAAAATCTGAGGTAAAGTAAAAATAAGCGGAGGGAGTAACTGGCTTCCAAGGGGAAAACCAATTCCAATGGGAATTTATTGTTTGGGGACTGGCTGAGCATCAGTCTGCCTGTGGGGGTGGAAAAAGAATCGCCTTTTTTCCTCTCCCTCTTTTTCCTTCACTTTTTAAACCATATTTATCTCAATCAAGAAGGTTTTTTGCTCTTGCTCCTTTTTCTTCTTCCATCCTACTGGGGCCATGGGAGAGAGGGAGGAAGCAAGCAGCTGTGTGAGTACTTAGCTATTGGCAGGAGTCAACCCTCCACACTTTCAGAAAAAATTCTGCTAAACATTTCATAGTAAGAGCCTTTACTATGACACTGCAAGCCCAGTTTTCTTAAAAGTGTGCCTTATCACTGCAATTATATACTTACTGTACCCTAAAAAACTCCAACAAAAGTCTAAGCATAAATGCCTGTTCTCAGAAAACAAAGTCCTTCTGTAAGAACATAGAATTGAAAAAGTTCACCTGTACTGTTTGATCTAGTCACTCTGCAGCAATCATTAAGTAGTAGTGTTCAGAAACTTGCATGTTCCACTTCTACAACAATCTTTTACTTTTGCTACCCTAATTTAGACTACTGCATAATCTCTCTGCGCTAAGCCTGGTAACTTTCTTCAGTCAACAGAGTCACTGACAGTTCACCCCCACTTGTTTTTGTCCTTTAGCCTCCTGGTGTCCATGCACAAACAAACAGAAAGCAGCAAGCCTTTGCTCTGCTGGACTGAAGCTGTACTCCTGCTTCATACAAGAAGCTTTCCAATGCCTTAGGTGTTCTCTGTCTAGTCTGAATTTAGATCTGTACACACATTATTGCAAAAACAGCTCCAAATATTTCACCATGATGGCAGCATATGCTCAGTGCTGTATTTTGTAGTAAAACATGCAAAGCAAATGGAAATTGAAGAACAATTAAATGACTCAGGATTACAACCTACAGTGGTACCGTGCATGTTCCTTTTAAACCTTATCTCCATTGCCTTTGGTACCTATCAATTACACTGTTATTTCAGTTGTTTAAGCAAAAACAGCATTCAAGAATTTCTCTGCGACTCTGTTTGTGTAGCTGTGGTATTGGTTCGCTGCTGCCACTGGAATATAATAAAAGAACTGTGGATCTAGACAAATCATCCAACACTGTCAGAAATTTTAAAGAAGGTAAAAATGTTTTAAAGTCATTGGATCAGCGTAACTACACTGGCTGTTCAGAAAGAAACCTTAACAATGACTGTTTCTAAGTCCAGAAGATTAGAGATACGGCTCCAAATCATAACCACTGTCTCCTCCCCCTGCCCCTCCAAATAAATTATCAGGAAACAGCTCTAGCAAGTGGTAGTCTTACTTTAATCATACTCATAAATAATTCTCTACAGCAAAAGTAAAATTAGTACCTACTCCAGCAAACTCCCCATCGAGCATGTGAGAGAGAACACAATGAAGATGATGGAAGAATACTTCTTACAGGGTAATCAATACATGTGTTGTTGGTGTAACACCAAAGGCACTGTGCAAAAGAAACAAGACAAGCCCCAAATTACTAATCTTCAAAAACAGTTAACAATTTAGCGCACCACTCCAAAGACAGATTTCTTACGTGAATATAATACTGGAGAAATGGAAGTGCTTTGTATTATAAAGCCTACAGAAGCCCTTGTACAATTTCTCAGTAAAACCTAAACTGAGCTGCGAATAAGAACATTTTGTACTTACAGGTAACACTAGCCTGAAAATATTTGGGAGCTGTCTTGGGGTGACTTTAAGATGTGTATCCCCTATTGCTGAGGTACTGAGGTACTCTGCATACTTGAGGGTAAAATGGCTTTGAGTTTAAAATTATTGGAATTAACAAGAAGAAATACAAAATCAGACTGCTGACTGTTCAAAATTTTAAAACATCTTGTATCTTTAAGGAATAAAAATACACTTATAATCTTACTTCAGCCTTGTATTTGATTACCAACAGAAAGAAAACAGTAAAGAATCCTTATAATTCTACAGGAGTTTTTGCTGCAAGGTAATCAACAATACAGCCTCATCCAATCTGTGCTGCAAAGTACATTGTGTACCTTAACTACACACACTTACATATCTGAATATTTTTAAAATTTCAAGTATTTATGTATATTATAGTTAAAATACCAGCACAACATTTCTGCTTTTAAAGTCATCACTAAGTATCAAGCTTAGGTTTTGGTTTTCACCTGTTAAAGTACATACTTATTTAGAAGTTGTTTACCACACAACTCAAACAGTGAAACAGTTTAGAATAACAGTAACAGGAATCTTTAATACAAGAGGTTTTTTTAGGATTTGTTATAAAAAGAGTTCAGCCAGGAACTATGCTTTATCTAACAGTACTATCAAGAACATCTCTGTCATACATCCTCAATTACACAAAGCCTGTTATCTTGCTCTTAATGGATTACAAAACATCAAATACAAAGGAAGCCATTTGCAGCAGATTCTGCTTTCTTGAAAAGTGTGGATACAAGAAAAATTTATTAATATTTTGCAGTTGCTAGACTGCACAAGTTAAACATACCCATAAAGAGGCATCAACAAAAACAACTAAGAAAATAGAACACACTTTGCAAAAACCGTGCCCTTTTAATTAAGGATGTTAGACGAGAATATGCTTTTTTTGTTGTTCAAATATTTAAAAAGAATTAACAGTTCAAAAACAACAAGTAATAGGGGGCATAGTAAAAGTCACTGTTAAACTTTGAATGCAATGTTGACCTGTTTTGAGTAGGAAGCTGGATTAGGTGGCTGATGAGGTCTCTCCTAATCCGAATGACCGTGCACTGTTGGTGACAACTGGGAGCCCAGAAAGGCCAGCTGTATCACTCTGATGGAGACTCCTGCATCTAACTACTGAAAACGGGTCTAGCCCAAAAGGCAATACCTGACACAGCTACTGACTGGAGCAGGGGTTGAAGTACAAGAAAATATTTCAATTGACTCATTCCCAATAATAAAAGAATCTGACAATACACAATCATCAATATGATTCAATTAAGACTTTTCCCTTAAAAAGCCAAAATATGCATAAAACAAGCAGGTAAGTTCAGGTATTTCTCCATCTTCCCTAGTGAAAAGGTTTTCCAGTAATGGAAACTTATATGCAACTTAAAGACTCCTGAAATATTTCTTTTCAGTGACATCTGAAGTTTGAATTTGAAATAACCTCTCACTTCTTCTGGTCTGCAGGGAGTAATGCCTTCTGCATACTTATCACAATCCTTATTGCAGAGCTAAAAAAGTTTTCAGCAAAGAACAGAGAAACAAATTCTAACATTTAAACATCTGCCTTATTGCAATTTCATTGCAAATCTAAACACTCTGCTACCAACAGCGGCCCAGCCTGGCAGCCTTAAGCATACATGGTCTGATGTGGTCAGTGGAGGGACCAGCGCATTGAACACCTGCAAAGCACTGACACACTCTGCCTCAGTTACAGGCACTTCTTGGGGCATCTTTAGAGAAAGGCACTTCCAGTTTATTTACAGTAATGTCCCAGTTTTCCTAGCACAATACAGGAAAAACAAGGCATTTTAACTGCCTAAGACTCAGTTTATTAGATGGACATTTAACTAAGTGCTACCCCCAAAATGAGGATGAGCCTGGGGCAGCAGCAACACCAACTTACTCAGTGGAGCTACAAAAGCCCTGGGCACACACTGACGCTGGAAGCCTGGATTCAGTCTGCCCTCTCCAGACAAAGCACAGAAACACCCCGAGTGACCAAATCATGGAGCAACCCTGGCAAAGTGAAAGCACACTGGCATCACGTGTGACAGAGGGGAAGCAACACATCAGTTGACTCTATCGTTTAAATAAGAAACAAACAGCCAAAGAAAGCCTAACAATTTGATTTCATGTTAAGTGGAAATTATTATCAATCAAAAAAGATGTTAAAAATCTTACCGAAACATTTTTTAGACATTCTTCACAGGACTTCTGGGAAAATGCTGAACATGCTACAAAAACAAACAAAACCAAAACATACAGAGATTATATGTTTATTTTTATTCTATAAGGTCAAGCATTTATCATAATATTTAACCTTTTCTTTTTTTCTAATCCTAGATACAAGCAATAATTTTGACTGAATAATGAAATCTCAGTAATTCCATTCACAGAGAACTGCAGCAAACAGAGATAAAAAACATTTAAGTTCAACCTTAGACATAGAGAAACAATTCAAGCTTACCTTTAACCTCAGTTTGCTTTCTCTAAGGACAACACAGAAGATGTAATCCAAGAGCCTCCCTGTATCTCTGCTGAAGTTCTAGAACTTACACACTTCAATTTAGGGAACATTCCAAATTTTGCAGCTTTGGAAGCTTTGCAAAAGCTGACCCTTGCTTAGGATTTATCCCCTTCCATAGGTATTAACTTTTTTCTGTGAGAAAAGAGTTTTTAAAAGATAAAGCTCTCCAAATAATATGATTTTAAGTAACAATAAAAACCACTTCCAAATACAGGACACAAAGTGAATCTGCAAGAGTTCAATAAGAACTTTAACAGAAGCTTGACAAGCCAAGTGATGCAGAAGTACTTAATGCACATTTTCTTTGAATTTAAAAAAAAGGACACACTTATTGGTGTCCATATTTACTTTTTTTAGAAGTACTCCATGCTTATCATCTTAAGACAAGTCTTTTTTTATCCATAACTCAGACGTAATTTGTTCCCATAGGACCACGTACATGCCATAGCCTTGACCTAGATGAACTACTTGAAAGATGAGGGGGAATCTCCTTTTCCTAGTCTGAATCTGGATTTTTCTTCCAGTAATTGTAGTTCCTATGATAATTTTTTATACCATTTAATGAAACAAGCTTGTCCTTCTTTCAGTGTATCACAAATACAAGGGGAAAATATCTCCACATCAAGAATGCAATTCTAACTTTAATGGAGCATTAGTCACAGGCAGTTGTCCATTTGAGCTAAGTTACTTGCTTGCGTGTGAGGCAACTATATATTTCAATATTTTCTTTTCATAATTCAGTATTAAATATTTCCGGTACTAATTCTTAATATTAAATGCATTTTATATACGAGTATATTTATCTTTAATTAATATATTCATATAGAAAAACCCCTTACTAGTTTATCCGGTATCAATTAAATTGTTACAGGTACCAATTAACAGCCTAAGTGTAAGGCCCACGTACCAATGCATAGAAAAACAACATGAGAAGCAGGTTCAGAAACAGTTCTCAGTTTATACTCAAAAATTTTCAAACGAGATTATTCAACATGGAGTACCACCATGCTTATTATAAAAATCCTTCATTACTTTTTCAATGTGAGATTTAAAACACCCAAACAAACAAGCTTTCTGAACACGAATTACCGAGGCTGAATTGCTTCAAGTTAGTTGTCTCAAAAAGCTGGAGACTCCCTTTTCAAGTATAAACCTTTCCCTAAAGAAAATTAAACATCTCTAACTGGGATCTAGACACACCTGTCAAGGTGCACTTGAGATACCCAATTTTATGCCAGCCAACCTGATGCACATCTTTGTGATCACATCTGTTGGTGGCAACTAAATCTGAGGCCGAGCTCCACCAACTGCCTGCCAAAAGCAGGGAAGAGATAAATGATTAAAATAGAACAGGGAGGGATGAGCATCTCCGTCAGCTTCTCCTGAGCCACATTCCTCACCATCACCCAGGGTTGAGCAAACCCTGGCGACTGTGTACTCTAGGATAACCCTGCTTGAGCAAGGGAGGTTGGACGAGGTGACCACTGTGGTCCCTTCCAATCTGCCCCATCCTGCGATTCTGTGAATGCTGTCTCCGTGCCGCAAAGCTCCCGACACCCCCACGGCCCCGCAGGCCGGCAAACCCCAGCGCCATCAGCCCGTCCTTCGGCCGGGAGCGGGCTGTCTCTCCCGCCCCACGGAACCAGCCGGCTCCGCGCCGGGGGACAGCACCACGGCAAGCCCCGAGCTCTCCGCAGCTCTCCTGAAGGCGCTTCGCTGGACTCTTGCAGGCCTAGGGGCGAGCCTGTGCCTGTGCCCCCGTGCCCGGCTCAGGGCCGAGCGCGGACCCCGGGCAGGCCCGCCCGGGAAGGCCGCACGGCCGCACCCGCGGGACGGACGGGAAGAAGGAGCGACGCCGCGCTGCCCGCCCCTCCTTACCCTGCGCCGGCGGAACCGTGGTGCGGATCTGCTCCAGCCCGGCCACGGCGCGGCCCCACAGCAGCGCCAGGCCCTGCAGCCACAGCGGCCACCGCCGCGCCGCCTCCATCGCCGGGACGGCAGCGGACGGACCCCGCTCACTCCGGGAAGCGGCCCCGCGCAGGCGCCGGCAGCCCCGGGGGCGGAGCGGGCTCGGGGCGGGGGCTGCGGCCCTGCCGCCGGCGGACGCGGGGAGGGACGGGCCGCGCCGCCCCTTCCTGGCCCTCGGGGCCTGGGGTGAGGGGCTGGGCTGTGACTGCCGCTCCCCCGCGGTCCTTGTAGGCCTAGATCTGACGTGCATCAGGTCTTTTCCTGTCCGTTCTTCGTTTGATGTGACACTCTTTTTTCCTTCCTTTGCAGTGTGGACTTTGCGGTGCCTGTGAGGGCAAGGAGGTGGCGAGGATCCTGTGCCCTGGCTGCTGCTTCCTGGTTTTGTTCCTTAGTGAGGATGCCCAGCAGGCTGCCAGAGCCAACGGAGACAACAAAGACATATCCCCAAGCCAGGGCTGGCCAGAGAAATTAATAAGGAGATAGAGGCAAATTGAAAATTTGCCGTGACCTTCCCATTTAAAAAGACTAACGAATTGTTGGTTTTGCATGGTGACCCACCTCTTAGGGGCTTTGGGGAGCATTTAGCATTCTTTTGCGTGCCCAGGGATGTACAGAATGCCCAGATCAGTCTGCAAGATGCAACAGAGGCAGAAAAGAAAGACCCCAAACCCTCTGAGATGGCAGGGTAAGGACACACAGGACATTTTGGGCACCTCAGTGGCCCTAGACAGCTGTAGTTAAGCACCAAATCAAGTCCTTAATGGCCAGTGAAGTGACTTGCCATGCTGTGACAGCCAATCTTGCTTTAGCCAAATGATCCTACTGCTGAACTTTGTTAGCTTCTCTGTGACTTGTTCAGGAATGGTGTTGGGGAAGATGAAACAGGAAAGCCATATTGCCTAGCAAAAGATGCTGAGAATATGGAAACTATGAACCAGATAGAAATGAAAGCATACTTTGAGATACCAGGCCTTGGTTACTGAACAACTGGAAAACAATGGTATGGCCACTGAAGGTAATCCCCTCTTGATTGAACAATACCCTCTGCTTGCAGACAGGTCCAAGGGTCAGAGCAGACCCTGCTAGCTTGGCAGAAGGGGTCCAAAGAGTAGTTTTAGAGTTTAAAATGTAACGCAGTATGGTAATGCAATGATTCTTATAGGCTGTATGTAAATGCTATAGGATTTGTAGTTTGTACTAGATTGGTTGATAAAAATTAGAATATTCAAGACAGAAGATGATTTATTGTATTGTAAACGAGAACTGCTCACTTCTACTGTTTCTTCTTCTACTGCTTCTTCTTCTACTGCCTCTCTTGCTCTCTCTCTCTCTTGCTTCTCTTGCTCTCATTTGCTTTTCTGGCCTGCTTCGAGCTGCGGCTGGCAGCTCCAAGCAGGCCCCCTGTACCCACGCCCTTCGCAATAAACCTCATGCTCTAACACCTGACTTCAGAGATCTCTCATCTCCATCCGTCCCGACCGCCCAAACCGAGAAACATCTTACAAATGGGAAGTTTGGTATTTGGCAATCAATAGCTGAAGTACCGGTGTAGGTTTTGTTAGTGCGCAAAGATTCTGCTCGAAGTAGGAAGCAAACATTCCTTCCAAGTATGGCACTGTTCAGTCAGTAGTGACTCCAGCTGCTTGTGACCTCCCTTCTCAAACACTTCCTTCCCTTCTATTTGCACCATTTTTATTACTCTTGTGTAATAAAGCCATTGTTGCTATTGAAAGCACTGCAATTGATTTGTGGACATAGGGACAGCAGATCTGAGCTGAGAGGCTTTTGTAAATACACTTGAGCCTTAACAAGAAATAAAAGGAATGTTTTTCACAGTGCTTGACCTTGCCATCCTATCTATTTTTAGACACCTGATTCACCTTACTGCAGAGATTAATCTCCCTAAAATCCCACGTAGTAAGAGATGAGAAGCTCCAGGAAAAAGTTCAGAGGGAATTAGGATAATTGCTAGTAACTCTGGTGGTTTAGGCCAGTGCGTGAAATTGAATGGATCAAACCAGAGTAAGGTGCCATTACCTTAAATTTTCAACCTGTGCAATAAAAAGTTATTTACATTTAATTTTGTCTATGTCATCTTCGTATTTTTGCCAGCAGCACTAGAGTCCCTGCTTTTTGGTCTTCAGGGATATTTGAAAAATAAAGCCAAAGTGTGGGTATACAGGCCATGTGGAGACAAAGACGGTTTTTTTAACTGAGATTAAATGTAGGACGATATTATCTTGTGACTCCAGTGTGCTTCAGGTGGCAGAATCATTGAATGGTTTGGGTTGGAAGGGACCTTTAAAGGTCATCTAGTTCCACTCCTCTGCAATGAGCAGGGGCATCTGAAGACCACATTTTACCACATGTTCAAGTCTATAAATCTTTATGCTCTGAAAAACTTTTTTTCTTGTTTCTTGGAGTCACTTGGAATGGGCTTTTGGGATAGCAGAGAGACACAGGTGACAGACGAAGACCGCCAAAGAAAGGAACTGTTTACAAGTAATAATTCAATAGACTATAGCTAGGGAGACATATGGAAGAGATGCATAGAGTCATGAAAGGCACAGAAAAAATGAACACGGACTTTTTTCTAATAGAACTAGAGAGCATTAAACACAATTATCATGTAGAAGACTGGGAAAAAAAAGTACTTAGGAGAAAATAAAGTGCCTTAAGTTGCAAAACTCTGGATATTAAGGACACTAAAAGTTTAGATTAGGCCAACAGTATTTTTTTCCATAAACGTGTCTGTTAACAGTTATTAAATACTAAGATATTACCTCTGGTTCAGAAGGTCCCTGAACCACACTGCTTGAAGCTGTGTGCAGTTCCTGAGGAAGATGCATTATATGATTGCTTTATTCTGACATTCTTCCTTAGGCATCTGTTGTTGACTGCCATTTTAGGTGAGATACTCAGTTAAAAGTGCCCTTGAAATGACTTTATAGAGCTGTTCTTATTAATTTTCTTCAAAGCTTATGTTATATTCCACCTGTTTTTACTGAATTATGTAAGAGGCAAAGGGAAAATCCTCTAGCTATTTTTTTTTTGCATCTTAGTTTTGGACGGTTTTATGTATTCAGTGAAGTGTGACTTCTCATAAAACAGCTCAAATTCCAAGCTTTCTGGAGTTTGTGATTTTTCCTTGAGTTGCTTCTAACATGGTTTTGTTAGAGGAAGTATTTAGCTGAAGCCAAGTGGGAGACGAGGGGAGAATAGAATTTGATGAGAGCTCTTCAGAAGTATGGATACATCCGTCTTCTCAGATTTAGTTTTATTATTCCTTTGGGGGAAAAAACCCATTAATATAATTTATGAACAGCTATGGTAATTCTCTCACAATAACTATTCCTACAGTAATGAAACATTTTTTCTTGGTTAGGTAGCCACTCCCTCAGCAGACATAAATTCCCAGGAAACGGAATGTAGATGACAAGAAAAAGGGATCTACCAAGAAACTGACTTTGGAACAAGCCATATATATGTATTAAGATTGAAACAAAAATAAAATCTCAGAACTTAAACCAGATTTTGATTATTTCGTAATTCCATACAATTTTCAAATGATAAGGATTTTTTTGTCAGCTCTGTAGATTTTGCCTGGGGTTTCGAACAGTGTTCCTACTAATGCATTTTCAGCATAACCTCTGGCCCCTTTTCCTCGTCTCTGCTCCAGCTCCACCGTTGTGATAGAATAACTCAATGAGCCATTCACTGGGTATCTGAACAAAGAACAGATTTGGCTGACAGAATCTTGTCTTCCTTTTTTAGCTTGTTTATTTTTCGTTATCACCAATGCTAACAATCTCAAATGTGATATATGGGTTACAAAGTCTGTGTGTGTTCAGTTGATTCCCTTAATGGCAGCATTACTTCATCACTGTGACAGTTTACCCAGCTTGCCTGATTGCAATATGTGTAAATAATTCAGCTGATGAGTCACAAAAGTTATGAGAATGTCACTTTTTTCTTTTTTTCTGTGTTGGGCTTATGAACATAGGCCCTGGTAAAAGACATTTTACTGCAGCAATATATTGTTCACAAAGCTTTTTTTAGTTTGTGGCTGGCTGGAGCATGAACGTATCTTCAGGTTGCAATTTGGTGTGTAATTAGATCATTTGTGTTCCCACAAAAAGCAGTCTGTACTTCTTTCTCCCTGAATATTTGTTCTTGCATCTGAAAAGCACCGTGGCACATGAACAAAAATGTATCTGTAGTCCTATAGAGAACTGATGCAACTGGAAGTTACTCTTTCAACTGGAAGTTAGTCTTTCAGCGAGATCAGTGATACTCTGTGGGGTTCACTGAGCAGGGGACCAAATTCTTGTGCTGGCACAGCAGAGGAGGAATTGTACCCCAGGGGCTCTTGTTTGTTTGTTTGTTTTCTCAGTTGCAGGACCAGCTTAAATGTACATTGGCTTCATATAAAGGCTTCGTGGCATTGTTGAAGTCATGTGAGAGGGTACATGTGAGATCTAGTACTTTGTTAAAGTACTAAGTGATTAAATATCTACAGGGAGCAGATCTGCTGAATAAGGACATGCACCTTCATATAGTCTTCGATAAGAGTGTATTCAGATTTTAATAAAATGGTTTCTAGAGCTGTCATCTTAAAAATATTAATAATACTGTTTTACAGAGCAAAATGTGCAACCATGAGTTCAGGCTATTTCTTAAGGTCAGATACAGAAAATTAGATCTTCCAGGTCAATGTCCACCTTCTGTCTTATAATAACCAGTCTTCCATAAATAATCTTTGGTGAAACAGAACTCTTAGAGATCCTAATAATTAGAAGTGGTAAGTATCATAAACAATCTAACTCCAGTCCTGCAAATACACACATAGCAGATATTTGCAGAGATCAGAGCAGTGTGGTTTATTCAAGGTTTTTGTGGGTTTGGTATAAATGCAACAGCCCAGTTTCATCTTTCAGGCAAACCGTGGGGTTAAACCGGAGATTGGCTGTTAAATGGTGTTAATAAATTCAGACATGATCAGCTGAGTACTGCTGGGACAGTTAAAGTAAGTCAGTCTTCTCAGCCGATGTGGGCCTTTGCTGTCATGGCAATAAGATTTGCACCCACCGTGAGTTTTCACTTGTAAAGAGGTAGCCTAGAGGAATATACAGGATCCGTTCAGTGTTTCTGCTACGGGTGGTGGTAGCAGCTGATTGTCTTTGGTTTTCATTGCACAGTACTCAGGTGACCACACACAATGTTTAGGGAATAAACACACTTTTCAGAAGAGTATCTGCATAATTACTGAATTATCTTGTGGCTATATTGAGAGATAAAAATACTAGGCTCATCAAAAAAGGCATACAGTGAAAATTCTTGCTTTCTGGCCTATATGTAACAGCTCCTGTTACATGTGGAGGTTTTTTTTGAAAAGGAATAGTTGACAATTATGTGCACTGTTCTTCAGAATGGTTAATAGTACTGAATTTCAGTCGAATTGAATTATAGTCTATTATTAGTTAGATTTATTGTAACACTACTGTGACCAAAATGACAAGCCAAGTGCTTCAAAACTTGTATTTCAAATCAAAATGCACTGCCAGTCAAATCTGGCAGTGCATAAACAGCTGTTAACATTTAGTCTTTCTAATATTTCAAACAAGAGAGAGTAATGAATTTTCTAATATATCATGTACCAAACTGATCACTCCTAGCAGGGCTAAATAATTTATTTTGAAAAACTTTGGACATGTTGAGACAAAGACTAATTGTTAAAAGCATGGTTTCTTCAATGGCAGGACTGATTTCGTTTTTGGCTGAGCAGTGTTGCATAAAAAATGGATAGAGTGTTCAAGAAAAATAGTGTCTGGGGCCTTGGCATAGGGTATTCCTGAGATCTCCCAAGCAGGCCAGTTGGTTGCAGTCTGGGTAGCAACAAGAGTTGCTGGATATGGGGAGACTCCCTTAACTGCTTCTCTGCTCAATTCTCACTTGCCAGCTGGCTCCTGATCCTGTGACTGCTTCAGCATTATCCATTGTTGTAGAGTATTTTAAACTAAAACATCTTGCTGTATTAACTGTGTGCAAAAAGACTGCCCTGTGTGACCATGTCTGCATTTACAAGAACAGTTTCTACAATTTACATGCATCCTACCTGCATGCAATCCCATCAGTTCTGCAGCGAGAACCACCAGGAGGCTCTGAAAGGACCAGACCCTTCACCCAGGAGCTTATGGGACAAATTTAGGTGTAGAAATTTGTCTTGGAACCAGCAGGAGCTGCTTGGGAGGAACCCTCAAGACTGTCTGAATTTCTCACCTGAAGATCTCTTGCAATAGTCAGATCCTTTTATTGTGGAGGTGGGGAGGAGCCAAGTCTGTCACCTTGCCTTTGCTCAGTTGAGTGTCTCTTCTGTGCAGGGACTAGCTGAGGAGTTCCTGGAGCACCCAGGGAGGTAATGAGTTAGGGGCACTGAGTGTGCACACAGGGACACCCCTAAGACCCAGCTACACCACAATTACAACTAAAGGACAGCTTGACTTTCATCCATATGTCTCATACTAAACTTAAATATCACAGCTCTTGCCACAGCGCCTCTGTAATTGAAAACCTTGCAGATCAGCGTCCATCCAGCTGTGAAATAAGATAGGCAGCTCGTGATTTCCTGTGGATCTGTCTTGAGGTTTAACTGAGCACAGGCTTTCCCTGGGAACATGGCTATAATGCCACACAGACCATGCTGGTTTAAATTGCTGTTGCTCTCTAGAGAAATCTGTTTCCAGGATTCTGCTCTTTTCCCCACAATGAGTTAATGTAATGATACTTAATTGCATGTTTTGTATTTATCATTGGCTTTGCTGTATTAAGTCTTCCCTCAGTCATAGCTGGGCAAGAGAGACATTGTAGCGCTACAGTCACTCGGGGTAAGGTAAACTGGAGAGTCACAAAACAGCCCGACAAAAGAAGGGTTCTGTTGCATTCCAGAAATTACTAAGTCCACTTGATTTAAGCTATTGGTTTAACAAACTGACAGATAATATCCCTTGGTTGTTATTTCCTGGGACTTATCTAACATCTGAAAGACTTCTGTTATCAAAAACTGGTAAAAATCAGCTAACATTTTAATGCCAAAGAATGGGGTAATTATTTACCCACGCAGCTGCTCTTATTTAGTCCATTTTCTAAACTGTTAGGGGACCAGATTTTCTCTTGGCATTTCACAATCTATATCATATGAGTTACCAGACTGTTTCAGTTGGACATCAGATCTTTTCCTTAATACTGTGTATTTCCTGGCTTGTCAGCACTTCACTTTTCTTTCCCCTGCTGCAGACTTGGATTTGGTTCAGAATGCCATATAACTATGCAAAAACTGTAGTACTGAGATCTCATATATCTCTGTTCTGATTATTTTCAATGTGAAATGCTAATATAATTTGCTTCTTGGATCAACTTAAGTAATTCAAGAATCTTAATACCAAAACATCCTGCTGTAGCTTTGGTCTATCTTCCTCTCCCCATCACTTTAGTTCAGACCAAAGAAATAGTATCTGTATCTAATTATTGTCCAGGAATTTTGTGCAATACCAGTTCTACACCATCACAGAAAATTAATCCCTTCATATGCAATACAAAATTCCCAGCCATACTTAAAAATGGGAATGTATCATTCCAGCACACATCCCCAAATTACCTCATCTGGAATTTTGACTGTAGCAAGTGCTTATATCTTGCTCCTTTGAAGAAATTAAGATACAGAGAAGATACAGTTGATTACCCTGCTTAGTTTCACGCTATAGACTCACCTGTATTAGCCAAAGCAGAGAACTACTGTTTTAGAAAGTAGTAGCTTTACAAATGTTCCTGTGAACACAGCATCCTGTCCAAATCTCCTTGCTTGTGCTACTGAACTGTGATGTTGGTAATCTGGGAGTTTACAAATGTCTGCCTTTACATCCCAGACGTTTTCAACACAACTGTGATCAAATCCTTATTTTGATTTACAGATAATTCCTTTCTAGACAGTGGGTGACAGACTTGTTTATAGATGAATCATATACTGAGTGGGGATTTTCAATTTAAATCCAAATTAAAGTCCAAACTTCAAGAAGTCCAAACTTCTGATATTTTCCTCCATGCCTGTGCCAATGGAAAAGGAAATCCTGCCTTCTACATTCTCCCTTCTGATGTCCAGACAGAGTTGTGCACTTTGGACAAGTGAAATAAGACACAATAGGCACAGTGGTTGGATACAGACAATATTTTCAGGAAATATAATAATAATTTAAAGCCATGGAAGAAACTTTTAAGAGCTCAAGAAATCAAATTAATAGCTCTCTGCCATTAGGAACTTGTGTTTATTCCTGTTAGGAGAAAGATGTGACAGCAGGGCCAGAAATAAACCCAAGAAAATGTGTTTAAGTATTACAGTGAGGCTAATATCAAAATGAAATGCAAAACATTGTAAAAATAGCTGTAAGAAAAATATTTTCCAGAACCAACGCAGGAAACATGATCAATTTTAGTTTGCTAACTTAAAATAATATTGAAGCAAATCTAGGATTGTGTTATCAATGACAGACCATACAGAAGCTTCTACATCTCCTTATGCCATCTCTTGTGCCCTGAAAAAATAATGAGATGTCACCTGAGATACTGTCTTGTAAAAAATGGTTCCTGGAGGGCTGCTGTGAACTTCTGGACCCAGAGAATTGACTCTTGCCCATGCTAGGAAAGCAGGAGAAGGATCCTGGAATTCTTTAGGGAATGAAGCTGTCCATGAAACAAAGACAGTTATGATGTACATAAAGGCTCCTAGAAGAAAAGGACAATTTTCTAGGGACAGAAACTGTCAAAGGCAACCTTTCTTCATCAATCAACATTTGTAGAAATGGTGATTTACTTGGCTGACTGGAGAGTCAAACAAAAGCTGCAGGATTTTAGTACTTTTGTATGCACACACAAGAAGCTCAGAGGCATATGTCATCAAATCATGTTGTTTTCACATTATCTGTCTAGTAAGACCATTTTGAGTTCCTTTACCGTGTTTCAAACCAAAAAAGTCCTTGTGATGTGTTCGAATCTTACCGTGAGTAGTGAAATTCACTCTGAGCAAATTCTGTTCTGCCAAGTGTTCAAGATGTTCTATAGCAGTTCTAAGTAGATTAGTGCTGAGAGCCTGAGAGAATTACAGCTCCCAGAGGACTTCTCAAGTGAGGCATGCAGGCATCAGCTGCCGAGATTAGTGGTTCTCAGGGTTCTCATAACTCCTTGCCTAATTAAGGTGCAGCCACACAGCGTTTGAAAGTGTACATGCAAACTAACTGGGACTGCTGCGGCTTAATGAACGATGAACTCCGTAACAGCTGACACAAGAACTGCTGAAAGACCCACCAGCATCTCAGCTAAGCCACAGTACCAGAAACCTCATGTTGTGGCTGCCAGTGCCCCAGTGTGCCACCAAGCTTGCAGCCAGCTCTTTCCCAGTTGTTCAGCTGACTCTCCCAAGTATTTGCAGGGGAAATGTCCTCCCCTCTGCAGCTGTGGAAGTCAACAGCATTTGGTCAGAGTTGCAGGTAACATGAAGGTGCCCCCACCACAAGCCTAACAAAGAGCAGAAAGGTGAGTATGTTTTTTTGATGACTGGGCTTGTATTCTCAAGGCCTTCCCCAGGAGATGTGTAATTGAATCAAGCAGAATAGGCAGCGACAGAAGGCATCTACATTTGTGCAGTCTGACTTATCTGAAGCTGTGCTGTAAAAAACATGCCCTCCACTAAGCCCATTTTGTGAGAATGCAATTCCTTGTCAACTGCTTCCCGAGATGGTATTTTGCCAGGAAATTCAACCTGTCTATAGAACACCTTAGCACAACAGTAGAAAGAACCTGAGCATTTCATTGTTGCTGACTTGATTAGAGTCAAAACAGTGAAATAATAGTAATCCATGGTGCTGAGTCTCTATAGATAACACTAAACCATTCACATCTAACCTATAAGCTAATGTAAATACCTTACTATCTGGCACTATTAATCTACTTTTAAATTAGCTCTTTTCCTTATTAATATCATTCAGTTTCTGCATACATAGTCTAAAGCAGTGTGATCTTCAAATTCAATAGAAGCCAACTCCTTTTTGTGTTTCACTACCTTTTTTTCTTGCCATACTGTTTTTCTGAATGAATTAGGATGAAACGAAAGGAACAAAGGAATAAACTTTGAAATGTTTTGAAACATGATTTTTTTTGCCTTGCTAATAAATGTTCAATGTTTTTTCTCCAAATGCAGCATTTTTCAACTTCTACAATTAATAAACACAAACCACCTTAAAAAATTTTCAGAGTAACAGAATCTTATGCAAATTGCTCACTAAGTGAGAAAACAAAGGTATCAAAGTAAGGCTTCATGAAGAATCAACCTAAGACTGCCATCTTGCCCTTCTTCCACTCACATACTCCCACTGCCTCCTTTGTGTTGGCAGCAGAGCTTGTGACCAGAAGGCAGAGCAGATTAGCCACCTGGGGGGCTGAAAACTAAATAAGCAGAGAAGATAAATAGCAAAAGAGCAATAAGACATGATTTCATCTTCTGGTAGCAGACTATATTTACATCTGCTTAAGCCCATCAAAAAAATCACATGCTGAAGCCTCTTGAATAGCAGGTCACAAAGTGTCTGCAGTAACTTAAGATAGATCCAGGACCTGTTTTAGGAAACAACTTATTTTTGACATAACTGCTAGTTATTTATTTAAACTCCAACGTGAATTTGTAAATGATCGTACACATTTGCTTATAAATATGTTGTGGCTTTGGCAAGAAAACTAGCACAGTATCAATGTGTCTTGGTTTGAAAGACAGGTGTCTGCTAAGGAAGGCAGGAGCCTCCCTTGGAATGGAAAGTGTAACCTCCTTCCCTCCGAATTATTACAATTTTGAAATTAACGGGGCTTTTAGGCAAAGATATGAGAATAGGAATAGCAGTTCTTTACTAGTATATATAACAAGGCAAACAAACAACAATTACTATGGCAGTAACAGCAAACAGAACCACAAACCCAGTGCCAGCCTCTCTCGGCTGTCAGGCCCTTTCCCCGTTGGTGCAGTTCCAGTCACAGCTGGCAGGGGCGGCTCGGGGTCCCGGGAAGGGATGGACGAAAAGCTTCACAAACCCTCCGGGCGGCTGATCCCGTGCCCCAACAGGACCCGCGGGAGCAGCAAACTGGAACGGCAGGAGTGAGCACAAAATCCCAGGTGGCAGACGAGATGTATCAAACCCCGGAGCTGCAGCGGGATCCCCGGAACACCTCGGCAGGCAGGGGGTACGGAGCTGCAGTGTAGCGAAGCCTCGGGGCAGCGGCAAAGGAACGGCGGGGGCAGGGCAGCGGCGGCCTGGCTCCCAGCAGGGCAGGGAAAAACGGGCCCGGCATCCAGGGGTTTTTCCTTTGAGGCACCCAAGCAGACGGTGAGAAAGTCCCTCTTTAAGTGAGGTAGGGTGTTAAACAGGGTCCCAGGGAAACGGCCGCTCCACTCACGGTAGAAGAGAGGCAGCAGAAGGCAGAACCCTGCAGTGGTGATGAATTCTCCCCACAGCGACTGCAGCTTCTCTCCCCTCCGAACGCCGAGAGAACAAGATAGCCAGGGACTCCCCCCAACCCAGTTTTCCCAGTCCAAATCTCCTGGCATCTCTGCCCTACACGAGAAAACCCCAGGTAAAAGAGAGTAGTCAGCTGGACCCCTCCCCCGAGCTGCGGCCAGGTCTTTTGTCTCTCTTAAGTATTCAGTCGTTATTGTCTCCTAGCAACACATATGGGGGAAAATTCCTTTAGAGAAAAAAACCAAAAGGAGACCTCCTAAAACAATGGTTACAGACCCTCTGACTGGTGGAAGGGGTGTAAAATGGGGTGATAAGATCACAGAGAGACTGGAGAACTCCAGGCTTTGGTGCTGAAATGTCAGCCTTGGCAGTGATGGCTACACAGCAGCTTCTGGCATGGCATAGAGCTAGGAAGTGGTACTGAGCACTTGGGTTAACGTCTGTGGTCCCCAAGGACACATACTGCCTGGGCAGTACCTGCACGCTGTGTTTTCAAAGCTTGCTTATATTCTTCTGGGAGTCTTGGATGTCGAGTAAAGCTTATTCAAATACTTAGAGCTTTAATTACGTATTTTTCTCTTTGTTAGAACAGAACCTAGGACAACAACCCTGCTCTTGGAAGTCCAGCTGTCTGGTCTCTCTCCTCAAAACAGTCAATCACTTGTACCCTATACAGCTCACTGTAATTTCTACTGCCCTGTTCTCAGCCTTTACATCTCCTTGCAGCTGCCACACCCAGAAGACAAGGCCCCCATACCGAGCAGTCTAATACCTGAGTAACCAAATTAACTCTTTGGAACATGGACAAAAAGCAGTTTTGAAAGCTGTAAATACCTCTTACCCTCTGATGAGGTCTCTGTATGTCCCTCTTGATGAATACTGATGCAGCAGTGGAACAAAAAACTTACAGGAAAGCTTATGGTACTTCTGAGGTGCACCACTGCTCAGTAGATATATGAAGGGATAAGTAAGATTACACACCTGATGAACCACACATGTGAACTCAAGTCCTGTGAAATAAAACAAGGCAAAAACTGCCAAGATATTAGTTTCCGATGAGCACAAATAGGTGGGGTCGTTTTTTAGGAATTTTGATATGAAAAAATTTAGCCACTCCCACATTTTGGGAGAAACAGAGTTTTCTGCATCCCAGTACTTATGTCAACATCCAACCAGCCCCTAGGTTTATACCAGCTCATAGAGACAGGAGGCCTGTCTGAAAGTGACAGCAAAGGAAGAAATGAATCCACTGAAGCAGAGATTAAAAAATCATCTTTCCACCCCCTCAAATGAGTTGTGGTACTGACAACTGCTTTTTACTACTTGTGTGCCTACTCCACAAGAATAGTTCTCATACAAACTATTTCCCAAAACAGATAAAAACCCAATCTCCTAGAATGCCGGTTGAGAAGACTAGAAATCCCAAGGAATTACCAGCAAGTCGCACTCTATTCTGCAAAATAATTCAGGTTTTGTGAACTTGAACTATGATATCAACATTTTTAACACTCAAAGGGTTTTTGTATTTCACCCCTTAAAAATGGGGAAAGGCTCAGTACTGAGTCACCATAATGCTGCTGAGCTGTAGTAGCCAGGAGCAGCACACAACAGAAGTGAAGCATCAAGAACCACCACCATCCTTCCGGACTGCCACAAGTCCCTAGGATGCCCAAATGACTTTCACAGGTCAGCAGGCAGCATATTCTCCAGCTGACAGCACATCCTGCACAGCAGAGGGGAGGGCAGGAGGATGGCTTATCCTCCCTTTTCAGAAGGGTTGGTTTAGGGTTTTGTGATGCTTTTAAAAATTATTTTGTTTCGCTCAAAGCAGGAGTCCTATAAAATGAGGCAGCTAAAATGCAGTATACACATTTTAAACCTGTTAAGGCATCTGAAATGGTCTGATGATCAACACTGAAAGGTTAAGTCTTCCATATTCTAGTAGCTACTGCTTTCCACAAAAATCAATCAAAATAAACTGCATCTGAATGAGACTCTTTTATTAAAAATACATATCTTCTGTTTCACATAAAAAGAACCAACACTTAAGTAAACACAATTTAAAGAAGTTGGACGGGAACTACTAGAAAAAATACAGGTTCCTGTAATCCCAGAGCACCCAACATTTGACTGCACAAGCTACAAATTAAAATCTTTCTGTTCAAGACCCCAAGTGCTTGTCCTGCATACAGCAGTGCCCAGGAAGGTGCAGCTGGTCAGAGGCAGGGGTGCTAACTGCTCCCCAGAGGCTCTTCCCAGGCAGACACACCTGCAGGATACATGTGTTCTCTCCAAATCCAGGGAGGCCAGTCACTCCCCAGCCCTGGTGCTGGGCATGATGGCAACCTTAGCAAAAAAAAAAAAGTTGGAGTGGCACTCAGCTCAAGTGTCACAGGTTGGCCATCTCTTTCTGTAACAAAGGAAATACAGCAGAGCACTTCCAAGTAATTTCACTTAGGATCCAGCAGAAACACATTAACAGCATTGATGAAAGGAAACCAGCCGTGCTTCGGTGATAGAACATGATTCAACAGTCTTTTTGCTAACTAAAACCTACGCTGGAATCCATTATCTTCTGGAGCCCCGCTTTTCGTAATTCATTCATCTCTGACTTTTGGAAAGACAGTTTTCAAAGCAACAAGTTATCAGCTTAGGCAGCAGCAAATACTAATTAAAAGTTCTGTGCATAAAAATCAAAGTCAGAATACAAAAGAGCTGTCAGAGACATCTGCCATTAAAGTGCACAGAAAACAACACTGGCTAAACTTATATTCTTGTAGAAAGCAACAGTTTGCCAGGTTGTCATTCTTGTTCTGGAGATGCTGAAAATTCAGCTCCTTTTTAAGTCACCAAGAGACATATTCATCATCCTTCAAAAATGATCAAAATGCTTTGCAAATTCATGCTCAAAGAGCATATCAGATGCTGACTGTAACATTTACTGGCCAACTCATAACTGAAGCAAGGCACAAAGAAAAAAGACACTGAAGTGATGCGGAAGCAAGATGACATTAAATCACAAACCAGCGGCCCCTTTGCTTTGACCTTACAAGGATATGGGCAGCTAAACCAGCAACGGTGCTGGACAATCAGAGTAACAATAAAGCAAAGTTCAGTTTTGAAGAAACAAAAAAATGGCTTGCATGTCATTATACGTGTTCTAATCCCATGCAAGTCATGATCTGATTAAAAAAGATACTCCATACTCTCATACCTTGTAAATCTAAGAGAGTATTAAACTCATGTTTAGGCCTTTAGAGACATATCTTCTTACATATTCTTTATTGTCTACAGTGTTAATTCCTTAAGACCGCTGTTTAATCAAGCACTCTGTCTTAAAGGCCTGTCACTTTACTAACTATGCTGGGAATTATGATGGAGATCATCTTCCTCCCTCAGTCCACTGAAGTCCAAGATCTACCAGCTAAAACACAATCCTTCTTTATATACTGTTATTTCACAGATTTTAACAGAATAAGATTTGCCCAGCACAGTATTTGTTTCTATTTCTAACACCCAGAGGAGGAAACTAACTGGTTTTCAGGACCTTCGATGAATTTTTGGAACTGGAATTAAAGAACTTGATTTGACTTTAGGAAAAACTAATTTATTCTGGGATTAATGAAATGCAAATATCCACTAAGCTCCAGAATGCCACCAATCGAAACAACTTTCCTTACTGGGATGACATCTTAAACATAAGATCTCAATTTACCAAAACCTGAGAGAATCAAATGCTTGCCTTAATTATAGCACTCTTCGATTCACTGTCATCAGATTTTCAAGTCATATCAAAGCCCATATTGAAGAGCTTTGATCCTTAGGGCTCACCTGCTGCTCTGCATTTTAGAAGGAAAAAAGTGATTTAAAGACATTCCAGGTTGGGAATTTACAATCCTTCCTCATCCTTGTAAAGCTACAAGTTGAAGCTCACAAGTAATTCAAAATCTCATCTTATGGAAAATAGGAATAGGAAACTTTCTGCATTTATGAGGTGGCAGCAGAGGAAATACTGGATTTTAAAATAGCTGAATTTGAAAGGTGTTGAAGAACAAGGCTGAAAAGGTTGCGTCTTAATCAGTAATGAAATAAGCTACAGCATGAAAAGTCTATCAACCATAAAGACCAACTCTGAAAAACACACAAGCTCATTGTTTCTTGTATATACACTTTAAAAAAAAAATCTAGATTAAAAAATCTCTCCCCAGGGTTATAATTCCCTTTTCAGAGAGATGTTGTTATAGCTTGTATACAGTGTTTCAAAAGAATATTTAATTGTCTTTAAAATTCTTTATAATTTTCCTAATCCTTTTTGCAGTAAGTGACATTTCTCTCCAGAACTGAACACTTTATATCCTACTTGAAAATCCATTTTGAAGAAGGCCTTCAAATAAAACATTCAAGGTTCTAACCAGAATTTTTAAATACTAGTGTTTTTTGTTTTAATCACAAAATAGATCTAGTGAATTTACTAACTTAGTAAAAAACAGACTAGAAATAAAATTCACAAAAACTTTCTAGCCTCCAGTAATTCACAAAATGCTATTACAGCACAGAACAACATTCTTAGTTAAATCAGTTTTATTCCTTCTGATAGCTACTTTGGAAATAAAGGGTAATTTGGCACTAATTCTGTTACAGAAGTTCCTAAGCAGGTATCTGTTTGTGTGTACAGTGAAAAACAAAGACCAGTGCACAGAACTGAATTAGTCTGCCAAACACCCTTTTCAGACATGACATATCACAATATGTGTGTCAGGATGAGCAAGAAACTTGGTGAATCCCCTACACCCAGTTCCATTGCCTGCATCTGGACAATACATGGGTGCAAGGGTTCTACAATGGGATCAGAATCTAGGAATAGCTTATCAAATTTCAAAGAGATTCAAACCTGCTTTGCTATCAGTAAGCAAAAGGATGGATACATACTATTGTTAGTGTTCTGTTCCAGCATTAGCAGCAACTTTGACTGTAGTGAGCTCAGTGTCAAAAAAAAAAAGAAGAAGAAAAAAAAAAAGAAAAGGTCATCAGGAAGTAACAAAGAGACCAGAACAGCAAAAGACTTGCTGAACTTGGGCCTCCGTGGCTTTGAGCCTTAGGAAACTTGACCCTACAAAGGATTATGCTCAGTGCAGGGCAGCACAGAAAATCAAGCCTGCAATTTCCATGGCTTGAATGAGCACAAGAACTTGGCTTCCAAGGCTTTGTCTCCTTAAGATGAATGTGTCACAACAGGAATGTCAATTTCTACGGCAGAGAGGCGAGAACGTGCGGAGTAGGGCTGAGAGGCATAGCTGTGCATGCTGGGGGCGTGGGAATACAGGGGCTGCCAGAAAGGAGAAGGGAGGCTTTTGCATGCACAGTACCACAGGAACAGCAGGATGGAAGTGAAAAACAGACCGCCGGCACTGGCAATGGCAATAAATACAGAGATGTCAAAGCTAAAGACAGGCTCATATTTTCTGTTCAGATAATTGTTATAAAAAATGACCCAGATGGACGGAGTGAGACAAATGGCGCAGGCAAGCAGGAACAAGAGGCCGGCCACGAGATGGCAGCCCGCACTGTTTACCAGGCACTTGGCCAGTTTGACGTTTGGCACGCTCGATACAAAGGCTGTGTTACACATGCCAATCATGCAGAGGAACAGAGCTGAGACAGCAGTAAACATACTCAGAGGAAGGGCAAACTGAAGAACACGCAAATCCAGCTGATCGACAGCCGTGTACCACTGTGGGTCATAGATCACACAGTCTCTACTCCCATCAAAGCGTGCACACTTAATCCAGAGTCCAGTGTAAACGGTCACATTCCTCTCATTCTTGTTGTATGTGTACAGTCTCATTTGCCTCCAGTTTGGAAGCAGAACTGCTGCAAGGAGTCCAGCTACTGAGGCTGTTCCACTGAGGAAGGCCAGTACGGTCGCTGCATGAACATCCCGGCAGCCCATATTTGCCCACAGAAGTTGTTTCCTGCAATTAAAAAGAAAAATATAAAAGAAAATCATGGACACAGGACTAACTACCGTTGATTTGTGCCAGGTTAATAAACTTAGATGACAGCTGGTAGGCACTAACTCTCTGGCACCTTCTTTGTCTGACACACTTAAGACAGTGGTAACACTACCACATTCATGCTTTAATGAAACGTCAGATTAATTTGCAGACTGTTATGACTTCTCAGCTGACAGACTGCTAAAGTCGCTGTGTTCAAGATGAAAAAGAAAGTGTGAGTCTACACAGCCTTTCTCCCTGTGTCACTGCATGGACTTTGTTACAGAGTCCAGGTGAAGAAGGTGAATCACTGAGCACGATTTAAGTTCATCTGTCCTCAACTAGCAGCTCCCTGTCTTTAGCCCAGATACAATATCAGGGTGCATGCTCAGTCCTACCATGCTGCTGCATGAGTAAAAGAGAGTTGCTTAAATTCTACATCATTAGACTGGCAAGGAATGCATATGTAGGCAGTTATACACATTTTATATAGGCCAAACTGTTGACGAGAGCTGCGAGATAGTGGCGGAGGCTCTGCTGAGTAATTTACTATGAATTTTTCAACAGCAACTAACAGTTCTTCCAGACTACTCCTGCCTTTCAGAATCAACTGTCCAAGCACACAAACAATTACAGAAAGCAGATGACTTTTCAGCTTTCACATTTTCCACTTCAGAGCAAGTGTTAAACTTTGCTTGCTTGTTGAAGCTTCCTTTTCAATATAACCACTGTCTACATACCTACTATAGCCTCTTGCCTGCAGAGATGCTGAGAAACAGTCTCAATGACAGGTCTTTAAAAAACAAACAAAAACTAAAAAAAAAAGACTCAATTCAAGTTATCCCTTCTCTGCATGCCCAAGATATTTTGAAGATGCCTAATACGTAACAGGCACTGAGCATTCACCCCAGAGTGTACCTGAAGCTGGACACTAAGAATTATAGTACCTAAAAATGAACAGATACTTTGCAAATTCTCACTGAGCGCCATTCAGTTATAAACTCCTCCTTAAATTTCTTCCAATTTATTATACTGCAATGTGCATATTTGTCTAAAGTCATAAACCAATTCCTTAAGTACCAGAAGTTCTACTTAATGGATATACAAGTAACTGAGTATCTGTATCACAGAAAGGTTACAGACAAGGTTGCAAACAAAAAGGCAACTGGATCTGATCCCTCACTCTCCTTTTGTACCTCCAAACATCCAAGGACCAGGGAGGTCCAGTTTTCAGATAAGGAATTCCCTTGTACACTGGAAATACACTAAAAGCATTATCAAGCCATACAGCTAGCCAGCATTGTATTGATTTATAGACAAATAAATGAAGTCCAATTTGTTTCCTAAGAAACCATTAGGCAATTATTTTATGCCATCTAACCCCAAAGAATTGCAGAGGAATGTGGGCACCATTAAGTACTGATCACAGTCTTCTAAAGAAGCACTCTAGAAAGAAATAATGACAATCACATTTATGCTAAAAACTACCTTATTTGTAAAAAGATGGCATTATATTGTTGCTAAGGATAGCTGAGCGTGGGCAAGCTACTCTTCTCATGGCAGTAACTTTTCAGATGGTGGGTCATTAACCAGATACCCCCTGGGTAGGGGGACCAGAGAAGTATTTCCATCATGATTATTTTAATATGATGCTTAACCCTAGCTTCAGTAAGGTCAACAGAATCAACTTGCAAGAAAATGGAACTATAACAAATGAACTTGAGGGGTAAATCTAATATAGGATCAAATTTTGTTCTCCTCAAGCTTGATGCTTTTGATCTTCCATGAAGAGCTTGCCTTTACCTGGATAAAACTTCCATGCAGACAGTGCATACTCCAATACAGAGCTACAGGAGAACCAGCTAGAATAAACACATCACTGACCATTTTCAGAAACCTGCTGTTTCTAAAAATTCATTTGCAGTAGTAGATTACTGAAAATAGGCAAGTTATCCATGATCTCTTCTATTAGGGGAGACCCTATCCCATCTTGCAAATACTGCTGGCTTTATGACTGTTATTATAGCTTCAGATCCCTGATGAAGACAGTAACAAAACAGGTATTGTCTTAATTAAGATGGCTCTAGCATACTTACCAGCAGTGTCCTCAAATCAAGAGAAACCTTAGCAACTTCTCTAAGTAGGAAAAAAGGTGTTATTGGATCTAAGAAACAGAACAAAGAAAGAGTCAACATCACATTTGTTTCATGCAATTTCAGCAACAGCATTTACATTGCAATTCAGGAATTAGGAATATCAGATATGTTTGCATTAGGCCAACTCCATCACCTTCTACAATTTCCTCTTTTTTAAAAACAAAACTCAAACTACTCTTTTTTTTCTTTCTTCAGTTTTTTTCTCCAGAGCTTGTTATCTATCTATTCATCTCAACAGATAAGAAGGGTGCAAAAAACTGCCTTTCTTATGGGTGTTCCAAGACACAGGGTTTGCATCTTGAATTTTATGTTTTTAGCAAAAAATCCATAAGTCATACAGAATGATTACTTCAGATGTTAGGTTCAAGGCTGCACTTAAACAGCAGTGAGGAAAGGGTGCAATGATTATTTAATGTCAGAAAACAAGGCACAGGCTCTGAATTGTTTATACCCTTGTGGTTCTCTATTCCTTCCTGCCTTCTATACGAAGGTTTCAAGGAAATGGGAGAAAGACAGGAAATACTGGTAACGCCTTTTCAATGGCTGTCCACAAGATTTCAATGGCTGTCCACAAAAGATCCTCTTGTGGATTTTCTACACCCACATCTAAGTCCCAAGATCAACTCGGCAGGTCACAATAGGTAAATCACTTTACTACTGGACAGCATCAGACCTCCAACTACGTCAGTATGCGACTGTTAAAAGCTACAACCTAAAGGCGAGTTTGTTGGGCTAACATGTACAGTTTATTCTAAACTACCCATATCAAACCCTGAAATATTATAAAATTCATATATGAACAGGCTCCATCACCTACAACAACATCAAAGAAATTCTTCTATCAAACTATCTAGGCAAGAAAGAGACCTTACAGTACAGTCATGAACCCCAATTTTTTCACTAAATGAGAATGCAGGCTTCAGATTTGGAAACTCATTAATATGAATGCTATTGCATATAAGACACAGAAATGCAGATGCACAGCTTGGAGCAGCAGCTTTTGTTCACTAACATTATTGACTAATTTTCAAGCTTTCTGTGCACTTTGCAGCTGAAGCCAAGATAAACACACAGACCTCCTTCTGCAGGTTCACACCCATGAACAACCACAACATAATTAAGTAGAAAATTAGTACAAGCAAACAAAGCTCTCAAACAGAGCTGTCTCCAGCCCAACAGTCCCTCCCATTAAATGACGAAACCTGTGTTGTAATAAACAGATACAGAGCAGCTATGGAATATTCCGCAATATCCAACTCATTTCTGCAGACATGGAGTTTCTTTTGATTTTCTCTTCCTCTCTTCAGTCCATCTGATTGTATTGTCTGTCCCTGGTGGTGTTGAACAACTAGGGACCTCAACCACTTCTGAACTAGTTGTCCAAGGGAAGGAAGCACACTTTGGCTAGATAAAACCCTGCCTTGCCTTAGATTCTCGGCTTCAGATTTTTCCATCCCAAGGATTTTACAGCCGTACTGTGCAGGGCTCTTATATCTGATCCACAGAAGTTACCAGTCCTAACTGCACTTCAGGGACAGATTTTACCTCCTATTCTAAAGATCCATGTTGCTGTAACAAGAGATGTTGGCCGAAGCTGGTTAAAAATTGGTAAATCATTAATGTCCCACAAGATAAAAAAATGAAACAAAGACAAAAAGGACATTTACTATAAACATAATTCAGAAATGAGTAAAACCAGCTCTGTTCCCTTGCATGGCCTTGAGAAGACCACGGTCTGGGAACCATCACTGTTTTGTAAAGCCCTATAAGAGAGAGGTCACAGTATAATTTATCAACACAATTTATAAATAAAAGGATTATCTAACTATCCACAACCGTTTAAAAAGTATTAGCAGTTTAAAATGTATTACGAGTTTTGGGTAACTGGCCACGAGAAACTGGAGGCCTCTAAAGCTCTCCAGTTTCAAGGGACTGTTTCAGAACCAGTGCCACCACTCTTTTTTTTTTTTTTTAATTCTGAGAATCAATCATGCAGTTTTACATTCTACAAAACTCCTCTTAAAATGAAATCTAGGTGTACTGGCTTAGAATTAACGATCCTAGCTAACAGTTTAGGACATCCAAGAAAAACTTGGAGCGCGGTAATTATTTTTCTGAATTGGAAAGAGCAGCTGACGCACGGAGAGAACACACAGGTCTCCCCGGGGAGCACTGCCGACCCCCGCCCGCGACAGCGCTCGGAACCTGCCGCACTGCGATCCCGGACTCGCGAGGGACCGGGATCCCCATCCCGGCGGCGGGCGGAGCGCCGTGCCGGGGCCGGGGCCGCTCACCTGGCTGCGGCGCAGAGGAGGCGCCATGGCCGCCATTCCCGGCCGCGGAGCCGCCGCTCCCGCCGCGCTGAGGGGAGGCCGCGGCCGCGCGGGGCCTTGTGGGGCGGGGCGGAGCGGCGGCGCCGGCGCAGTGCGGGCCCGGCCCGCGCACCACAACTCCCGGCGGCCCCTCCGCGCCCGCAGGCTCGGCGCGCTCCGGTTTAAAACAGCAGCGTGGGGAACTCCCCCGGCCCTGGCCGAAAACACCCATGCTCTAAAGCACATCCCTCCGATAAGCCAGCTTGCCGCAGGTCAGAGGAATCTGACTACGGTACGCAGCTACGGCCCACGGCGGACAGCTTCAGTCAAGCCATGCTGGCTTGTTCCGAACGCACCCCCACGCCCCCCTTTGTGTGTGAGGTTAAGAACGGTGTTCACTAAGTCTGGCAAATGCAAAATGTTGTTTTCATCTATGAAAATAGCCTGCAGAAAAGGAGGCTCAGGGGTGATTTTATCAAGTCCCTGCGGAGGTTGTCGCCAGGTGGGCGTGGGTCACTTCTCTCTGCGGCAACGAGCGACAGGATGAGAGGACATGGCCTCAGTCTGTGCCAGCGCAGATTTAGATTGGACATCATGAGGAATTTCTTCACAGAAAGGGTAATGGGCTGCCCAGGGAGGTGGAGGGTAGAGGTGTTTAAGGAAAGAGTGGACAGGGCACTGAATGCCATGTTCTAGTTCACAACGCAGTGTTCGATCATTGGTTGGGCTCAATCTCACAGGTCTTTCCCAACCTAACTGATTCTGCAATTCTGTAAAATGGAGTATCAAAAATTACTGACAGCCTATTCTTAGCTTTAGTAAAAACACACTAGCTCCAAACACAGTCAAATTAGAGGAAAATCACAGTAAGAACCAATACCAATGATAAAAGAAATGCATTATAAGAAACCATACCTTTCTTCCCAGTGACTGCTTTTAACAAAATTTAAAGAAGCAGGGTATGATACACGTATTACAAAACAAAACTAAACCAAACGATTAGCCTTTGATATATTCAGTCTTATTTTGCTTTACAATCAATTTAATAGCTTTAAAGTAGAAAACACCCTGACAATAAAGGACTTCTAATTTTTTTCAAAGTAAAATGTAAGTGTGCCTTCTTGTAATACAAAATCTAGAACACTAAATATTCCCAGAAATGTATAGCTCTGTTGAGAAGCAGTCATTTTCTTCACCAAGACATAACATAAACTCAACAACTCCATAAAAGGAGGGAATCACAAATTAAGCATGAGAATTTGGAATCAGGATTTATACAACGAAGATGACTACTGTAGGCACCAGCAGGTGTCAAAAAAACCTCAAACATTACAAATCAGTCTTGCTTTTTGTGCTCCTACAAATCACTTCCTTGCAGCCATTTATATGTGTTTTCCTTTATATCCTTAAAACCAACAAAACCCCTACAGTCCAATGCCTGTCACAATAGCAGAACTGGTTCACCTTGGAAGCCCCAGACCCTGGAAAATACTTCCACCAGAAACTCCCCTCGGTTCTTCTGATGCCCACAGCAGATGCAGAGTCTTTGAACTTGCTCCTTTGTGCAAGTTATATTCCCTCCATTCCTCTCACTTGGCAAAAAATACTCCAGGGACCATCAGTTGTTAAGCAGTGCTTTGAGTTGCACATACTTTGGTCTTCACTCTGTTGAGCTTCATAGCCAACGTAAATAAAAAAAACTTGCCCTTTCCTCACTGTGCCTGACCCAAGTGCCTTAAAAAATGGAGGGAAGCAGGCAATGATGGAAGAGGGAACAATTAAATGGAAGGTCTGCACAAAAAAGGCTTCATGTGCATAGTAAAAATACTAAAATGTGTTGGATCCATCCAGGAGTGCTAGCTTCTCTTCATTTGTTCTTCTTTGGAAGTTTGTAAAAGTAGGAGTTTCTTCTTCCGATATTCTTCATTCACTTGCTCTGCTTGCTCATCTATGGATTTTCTTATACATGTTTTGAGTTCCTCAATTCCTTCTCCAGTATATGTAGATATAGGAATTACCTCTCTGAATTCAAGAGTATTTGCTGGAATCATTTCTTCCTCTACTAAGTGTAAGAAATCTGAAAAATTGTATTGAAAGAGTTAGTACAATCCCCAAATACTGTATCACTACAAAGCCCATAAAATCCCATTAAATGTTGAAAATAAACTTTAATAAATTAGTTATAAAAACAACTGCAAGTAATATGCACATTATCTGCTTAATTAGTCTTGTAAAATATAGCTAAAATCTCAGAAGACAAGCACTAGCATAGCAGTTATACCACTCTTAATGCTGCCATGACAAGATTCTATACACTTCCAAAGAGTACAAAGAAATCCCCAATTGCAGATTATGGGAGAATATGGTCCTAAGCCTTTCTGGTTTCTACACACTCCAGGAAAGAGAAAGCAACTCACCCCAATGTAACTGCAAAATTGAAGTAAACCTACAAAGACCTGTCCAGAACTTTCATGTGTTCAGGCCAGAGTCACATGACAAATGCTACATATGTCAGTGGCCATAAGGGGACCTTCTATGCAGGTAACTCTTATTCCAGACCTAGACTGGGAACTTACTCTCCCATATCATAGTTGGGAAAGACCATCTGGGATATCTCCATTTTATTACAATCCTTTCCCAACAGTGAAGCCATTCCAAATGCATATAAACAGAGCTCTAAATGCAGGAAGTGATTTTAAACATATGTTCAAATAGTAAATTTAATAGTTAAATTCAGTTTCAAACAACTCCCTGCCAATGCAGAGTTATCCCAATGAAATCTTACTACTACTTCTGACGAAAGTTATTGTTGTAATTTTATTTACCCTGAGGATTCTCTAGTTGTGTCATAAGTTCATCCAACTTATCCTTTGCACAAGGCAAATCCATTTTATTTATGGCAAGAAGCGCAGGCTTTGTTACAAGTTCCTCTTTGTACAGCTCCAGTTCCTTAAAAGAAAAGTAAATTTCCCTTAGTAGGTATTTGTAGTTTAACAAGTGCTACTTCAATTTTGTATCTCCTCTCTCATTTGTTTAATTGCCTAAACAGCCTTTCTTGCCTAAGCAGCTGTGAGTTTGATTCAAGTGCTCAAGGCTGATATATTAAAGCAGTCTGAGTGAAGAAAATAATGTTCAGTGATTCAGTCATTTTTTGCTCAAAGACAGATTTCAGGTAAACAGGCTACCTCATTCCAAAATGCCTCTTACAAAAAGAATGACAGTTTTGGTTTTTGTTGATTCTGATATCCATGAACACAAAATCAACTTCAGAAACACTTCAGACCTATGAAACATATATGAAAATCATTCAGAGTGTTAAAATTCTTTAACATTTTAGTAACAGAAAATCACAACCATGAATAAACTAAAAATAAACAGCAATACCTGAAATTTAGAAGATTCATCAACTTAAATCACACAGTTAAGAGCTAAATTTGAAATGACATAACATGTATTACTTTAATCAGAAGCATAGTTAAGAGATGGAAACAGTGAATATCTGCAAAGCTGGGGCCCGATGTCTTTCCTCTGTTAGGATTTGCAGTGAGGGCATCAAGGCAGGGATTTAACTGTAACCATGTACTTCTACTTCTTAAAATGCTACTGGGTTGGGGAACTGAAAATGATGTGTCTTTTTACCTTTACTTGGCTGTAAGAAATATCCCACATGCTGCACAGATTAATCAATTATATGATTAATTATGATTATTACCCAACATAAACTAGAGTGGTTTAACCTGGGCAGGTAAAAATAAAGACTTCATCATTTTGGACAATCTCTTTGTTAACTGGCCTTATATTATAAATTCAGAAGACACACTAACATTTGAATGCTTCTTGATCAAAACTGAGCCATTTTATTGACACAACAAATAACTACAACTGTCAAATAGGAAGATGAGAACTTACCTTTGTTAGAAGCAATACTGTTTCAAAGGCTGTTCTGAACTGAGTCTTGATAGACAGCTGAAACCCAGAAATATCAACCTGAAAAAGTTACACAGAAACAAGCTTTGTGGTGTAAAATTACAGTAAAGTTGTGGTGTAAAGTTACAGTATCAAGGTACTCTCCATCAACTATTTTGCCCTGGAATGTCCATAGCCATGTGTTCACTCCTGGGCAAATAACAGAGGGCAACTATACACCCAAGAAACATCAGACACTGGAGGCACAAACTGGTTAGTTCTGACACAGTGTTTCTCAAAGGTCTGGTTGTAAACTTCTTATGGGGACCTTACAGGAAAAAAAAAAAAATCACTCCACGCTTTTGTTATGCTTGGAACACTTCACTGTTCTAAATTAATTGGGAACTTTAAATGATAAATTCTATTTAAGAATTTAATTTATCATTAGTCATTTGAGTGTTCCATTCTGTAAACAGAATTACAGCTATATTTATCATAAATCATGCAAATTACAAATGATTTTCTAAATTCGCACTACATTGCAATTAAAATGCATTTTCTTTATTGCACTGCCTTTGATTTCAATAAACTGTAAAATTTATTTAACTTACAACTAAGAGAAGCTGTTTGGTTCTTTCTATATGTTTGAGAAATTTGTGGCCCATCCCTTTGTTTGCATGTGCACCTTCAATCAGTCCTGGGAGATCAGCTACTGAAATCTAGGAAAACAAAAGTTTCAAACAAAATACTTCCAGTAAGCAAACCCAAGTACTTTAAACTATCAACAGGGATTATAATTATACATAAACAAAAGAACCTAGACAAAATAACATGCATTGGCTGTTTCAATACATTTACAATCTACCATTAGAAGCAGATTAAACAAAATGCTATTTACAAACCTGGTGCTCCTCATGTTCCCCCTGTCTACTTTTTATAGCTGTCTCCAAAGTACAAAATAGAGGCTAATAATACCTCAGCAGAGATCTTAGAAAATTTAGTATTACCTGAGAATAAAACAGATTCTGAAAGGCAAGTAGCCTAGGCTATCACATTTGTACAGAACTCAAACTGTCACTAGAAAAGAAAATAAAGGCTGTTCCTTGTGGCTATGGAGTATCATTACCCTAAATACAAACTCTCTTAACATTACTCCCCTGAGCGTGAGAAGATACAAGAATTTGACTTCTGCTCTTCAGCTCAAATGAGACTTTGATTAGTCAATCAGCTTCCAGCCAGAGCCCAGCAAAGACTGCCACAATGGACAGGGACCTTGTCATTTTCTCTGCTGGTTGAGAGGGCTGTTGGACAGCTGAGGCAGACTGAAAAAGAGCAGAATAATAATGAAACCCCCAAAATAGCTACTCAGTAACTCACAGAAAGCTAAGACAGAGAGTGAAGTAAAGAAGAGCAAAGGTAGGGTCTTCAAATCTCTGTAATGCTCATTTAGGCAGCAACTGGATTAAATTGAACGATGCCTGAAGCCAGCATACCATAAAATTTCCAGTGTGCCACCTATTGCAGAAGGGGGCTCAGATACTCTGGTAGAAAATGTAAGTGCTTCTGCTACTTTTCACAAACTGGTACTGAGACCCGAAACCCAACTCATACAGAGATCCTCTACCTTTGTGTCTTTTCTTTTCCAAGTAGCAATGACACAATACCAGGTAACTTGCATGTATTTTCTTTTTTATAATGTACTAAGATAAAATAAGCAAACTGCTACATAGCTCTTTAAAAATACCAATGTTCTGCAGGAAAAACTGAATCCTTGTCCCTTGAGTGATACAGGAAAGACACCTCACTTATTGCTATTAACTACATTGCTTATGTTATTTCAGTTTCAGCAGTTGCAATACGGAGAGTACTTCCTCTTACTCCCTGAAGTTCCCTGTGTCACAATCACTAGTTCCCTTGACTTTAGAAAAGAGGTATTTTGTCCATATCTATACCCAACACTGTGCTATTAAAACCATGAATTGTAGAAATGGCCAACAATAAGGATCACTGGCTATGCCAAGAAAAAGACTTCAGAAAAGAAAGCCAGGAGTGCAAGTAGGTCTCTAGCTGGAGAAAGATACACCAGGAAGAGCAAAAGATCCTCATTCATGGCAGACAGTTTTTTGAGAGGGCTATGAAAAATCCTGTTTACTTGCAGCATAGCTTGCTAGGATAGGCTACCCTAAACTAGCAGATAAAATGAATACAAAAAAAATTTTCCCTTAGACATACTGCATCTCTACAGGGAACCAGACAAAGTAGACTTACTTCCTTTAATACAGTTTTGTTGAGGTTTGTTAAACGAAGATTTCAAGCATCAGCTACTGAATTTCCCTAGCATGATTGCTTCTGAAAGCAAAAACAATAGTTTTTTGTCTTTTCATATCTGAGGGTTATGTTTTTCTGGTTAACTCATCTGAAACCCTTTTATGCACTCGCCTTTTATCTTGAAAATGATGAGTCCAGTGCTGCATGTTAGCATACACTTCAAAAACAAAGTAAAAGCACATCAAAGAAGATTCAAGCTTGAGGAATGAAAATGTTTGCTGCAACTTTCAGTGAAGTTGGGGTCCAAAACCTATTAGTAAGGGTCTCATTTAGCACTGGTTTCCCCCTCAGTGGATACTGTAGAACGGATTCCAGGTACCACACAATTATCTGCCAACTTTTATCTGAAGAAGCTGGGTGGAACAGAGTTCACAAAAATTAAAGTGGTAGGGCCATAGCTCCACCAGTCTTCCAGAATTTCAGCCTACCACAAAATGAACTGGACCCAGGTGCCTTACCTCTCAGGTAGTGCACTATCCTGGCTGTTCAGGTCATCACTATCACATCATACTATTTTACTTTTTAATTAAAAAACCCAACCCTCCAAACAAACAAAACCCTAGACCCCCAAAACCAAACCAAACCCAACCCACAAACACAAAAAACCGAAAGAAAGAGCAGCCAACCCTGAAAGAAGTTATGGTAACAGGGTTAGAATCACAAAATTCCCTGCCATTCACTAATGTAGATCTTCAACTATTGGACAAATCTGCTATTATTTGCAATGCATTCTGAAAATTATTCACTCAGTCCAGAGTTCTCTGTATAGGCAACTTGCAGAACATTTGCTTTTTCTAAATAAAGATAACAGGTGGGTCTCTGAAACAGCGATTTTTTTCCAAGTCCTAAACTTGTAAGAGTATACTAGGACACAGCAATCTCAATTCAATAAACAATTTCATACTTCTAAGATTATAAGGCAGGATTAGAACCACAAGAGGGAGGTAAGGGAAAATGAGAAGCCATTTAATAAAGTGACTTGAAATAAGCTCTACATCATATTACTGTACTTGGCTATGAAACTCTCTTATTATTATTTCATAAAATAGTACTTTTCCCACAACTCCTGTTAAGTCCATGCAATTGCATTTGACATGTACACATAATAGACATACATATGAAAATACCTACAAGTTTTCTTTCTCTTTCTGAAATTCTGTTAAGCAACATAAACAGTCACTCTACATACCTTTAACAAAAAAACAGCGTGAACTTTCATACCAACCTGCTTATAATCCGCATACATGATCTTTCCTAGTTCAGGCTGTATTGTTGTGACTGTGGCAAGGGGACAGGAAGAAAACAAAACTTGTTTTAACATTTAAAAAAATGTTAATGTTATAGAACATTTAAATATTGTAGGACTTTCTCAGTGTATTTAAATTAAACAAATGTGCAGTAGCAAAAAGATAAAATAAGGAAAAGGAAGAAAGAAAAAGCAAAATAAGATAGATAAAAAAAAATCCAGTGCTTCACCACATCTTCTCTCTTTCTGCAGTTCTGCTCCAGTCATCCCAAAAAGGGAACAGTGAAGGTAGAGAAGTCCCAGACACAAAAATTATTACTTAGATTATGGATTAGCTTCCAAACAGGGAAAAATAATGAAAGGTAAGTGGGATAGGACTCCTCAAACTGAGAAAAGGCTGTAGAGAATTGGGAATGGTGCAAAAAGGTCAGTAGGAATTATCAGTCCTTGCACTCTTACTTTTTAATTAAAGAAGATTAGATGACTAATCCTAACTTACTGATAGAAAAATAACAAAAAATTTCTGTCCATTTTTCAGTGGATAGATTAAAAACCCAAAATCTTCTTTGTTGCAAGTGGTAGCAAATTCCAAAGCACACAAGATGTTTATGCAAAGGAACTTGACAGTACATATTTAGCAGACTAAGGTTATTACACACCACAGAGACTCTCAGTTGCAATAAAATGGGCTGGGATGAAAATAAATGTTAAACAGACCCTGCATTAACAGATTGAAGCACTATGGGGGTGTATACATGAAAAACTGAGGTGGGTAGAGGAACTGGATACTGAAGCAGCAAGTTATCTCCTTGAAGTATTTCTTATAATTAAAAAAACAGGCAACATTCCTATACCACATTCTTTATTATAAACCTTTATTATGAGGAAGTCAGTGAAAAGACTTTTTGCTCTCAGGAAATATTGCTGCTCTAAAAATAAGAGTATGAACTTACATGCATAATTTGCAATCTCGGGTTTGGCATGAGAAATCTTGCTTAACAAGGATGACTTTCCCGCATTTGGAAACCTAGAAGGAAAGTCAGGATTTATACACTGACCTATGTGATTCCTGTATATTTATTTCCAAACATGTTCTTCAAACTCAATGCTATCAACTCATGTTTGTACTCATCTACTCAGACTATTTTTTTGTTTACAAAATGAACAAACCCCAGATCATTATGATTTATTTTTTGACATCAAATCTGAATAATTTTTCTAAATCCAGCAATAATTCCTAAGGATGCAGGCAGTAGAGTTATGTAAATACATGTGTAATAGATTTAAGAAAAGTCTTTCAAAGTCATGCAGACAGAAATACAACATCACCATCCAGGTATACTTGAATTCGGTCTTCATGTGCTACAGCTAATTTTGTAAATTATGCTTGCATTTTGAAAAGCTGTCATGCTAACATATCTTACCAGTTGGATTTACAGTCTCTTAGCATACACATCATGGTTTATGAAAGTCTACAATTTAAGTACCAGTGGTACCTAAGCTAGAGTTTAGCTAACATAGCAGAGCAAATGTAAACTCAGAGAGAGTGAGACTGTGTATAGAGACACACATGTGCACAGTTTATGTGTGGTTTTAGGGCAGCAAAGTTGTGTGAGGGATCCTGAAATTAGTACTAACCTGTTTTGTTACCAAGTAGACCTAAAAGAACACCAGGGAAGCCCTAGGAGCTGGTCTGTGCACACCTGACTGTTATAACATTTTCCCTTTACAAGGGATAGCTACACCTGCATACTACAAAAGTGTTCCTTAAGGGATACACCAGCTTTTACAAAAGCTTCTTCACAGAATACATCTACCCACTGAAATGGAAACCTAAGTTAAGACTGAAATTGTAACACCCACTTGTTTTAAAGATTGACCTGACCTGTAAAAGTCACAATAGCCTTGATCCATGTAAAACCTGAAGTCGATCCTGACATCCAAGGATAGACTACCATCCTTACTCTTGGCACATACTCCATCCAGAAAGTCCACACAAGATTTGCGTTCCAGTCAAATTCACAAATATTCATCACAGCATGATCAAAGAAAACTGTCTATAGGCAACTCAATACAGCCACAAAATACAAAGGAGGTGTCCCACAGAAAACCAAATACTCTCCACTTGAATACATGCAGAACCATGGCCTGTTAACAAGGCTGGTACTACATTACAGGCCTTTATAAAGGAGCTGTACACAAATCTTTCTTAAAAAAGAAAAAGCAACCTAATGACTCTTGTTATAATAGGGATACTATTGAGTGTAGTTTTAATACACTCTGATGTTGAAAGATGCCTTAAAGACATTCCAGAAGGTTACTCTGGTCATATCCTCAAGTGAGCACTTTGTTTCCACTGAGGTACAATACGTTCTTTGAAGTTTAAATTGCAACCTAGACTAACACATCACAATCTGTACCCAAACTTGATGAGCCTTTCTCAAGTCTACATGGTTTTTTTTTTACCTGATCTAATAGCAAACCACTCACACAAATGGTAAAAATAGCAAACACAAAGAGATCAAAGTACAACCACAAAATATCGGAGGCTGATGCATACTCTCAATAAGAAAATATATGCTTCTCTAATTGACTGATAATGATTTTTCTATCCATTTTGAAGGCAAAATGCCAGCTAAAATACAAGATTAAAGAAGCATCAGCATCATAAAACTCCTGTACTTTCACGCTGACAAAAACAAGAAAAAAATTCTGTCATGTAATTACTGAAGAGCAATTGAAAATTATGTAGCTTTAGAGAAAGTTTATATTAACCAAATTACTTCTAATAACAAAAAAGAAAAATATAGCTAGAAAACCACGTTGTCTACAAGTTTCCATTCTTTATTGGTATATACTAACTAGACTATTTCCACCTCAGACTCATCATCATTTCATGTTTCCTATGTTTTTATTAATAAGGACCACAGGCCTGATTTATGTTAGCAGATGCTGAATAGAACAATAGCTGTACTACACTACAAGCATAGGTTCTTGAAAGCTTTCTCCAAATAAACATGTATTTATCTGCATTGTTATACAGCAGCAACATTGATATGCAAGTCCAACTGCTCTAGTTTGTAATTACGTCTTTCCAATGTTCCAAGCTGTTTTTTTGGGAGAGTAGGAAACATAGCCTCTGGAATTCTCTTTGGAATTGCTACTGAAAGGCTCCACTTGTTCCAGTGCCATGAAGTTAAATATACAATATGCAGTGTTCTTGGCTCTGTTTTGCACCTCCTATTTATTTCACAAATATTGTGCTAATAATATTGTGGCAATCACTGCAACTGCCAAATACAATTATATTACTAATTATGTATTATCCTGATTCACAAAGCCCTTCACTCACCAAAACATAACAAATACTTTGAAAATGTTAAAATTAATTTAATACCTTTATACTCCATCTGATTTTTTCAAACTGCAAATAACTTATGCAACAATGCAAATGTACAATTAACACTCATCCTCCAGACTCTCAAACTTCTTTGAAACTGAATTTGAAATGTACTACTTTGTTTTCTAATATCAGTTTTCAAACTACAGTACTTACCCAACTAAGCCAACATCTGCTATGAGTTTCAAATCAAGATGAACAGTTCGCCTCTGACCTTTGCAAGGCAGAAAGTCTGTAGCCAAAGAGCCTCCAAGTCCTCCACGAGCAGCTAAGAATCTTTCTCCTGCTGCATTAAGCTCTCCTGAAAATAAATTTGTTAGTGAACAAACACAATTCCCTGCAGTAGTTCAGTTGTCATTTTCCATTTAAATGTCTCCAGTTAAGAGAAAATTTTCTGTATGCTTCCTTGCAAGAACTGTGCCCTCAAGGTCATGGTGATTTTCCTTGTTTTGGAAACAAATGAAAGCCATCACACCCCAGTATTGCTCTCTGTCATACAGACAATCACCTCATGAAAAGTGCAGGCAGGGAAAGTATGGCCAAGATGGGGGTTCTGAAGCCTCCGATATTTGAATTCAAGAATGCAAGGAAAAATATGCATTGATAGAGATGTGGCTCCCTTCAGATGTTCCATATTTTTCCATTAAGATGCAGGCTGGGATATCTCCCTTAGGGTCAGAATAAATAAAACAACAAAAAAAGCACAGCATTTGAGTATCGTTAGCCACTGCTACGCCTACATCATAAACAAATCTTGCAATACATCCAATTTACTTAAACATCCAAACTAGGGCAATTTGTGAATTTAGTTTTAATTCAGAACAGTCTGAAAAGAAAAACTCTTGAGAAACTGCAAAGGAACCATTGAGAGCTATTTCAAGAGCACTGTATTGAAAGAGATCTTCCTGGTGAGTAAAAAACAGATATGCATTTTAAGTAACCTAAAATGTTGACATTCAGCTAGGATCTTTGTCTTCTAAGCATTTCCATAATTCGGTAAAGATATAGGGACACTTGGGTTAATGAAGACATAATTTATGTGAGGTCATGAATGGCTCTGTGGAGGATGAGTATGGCTTCCGTCCTTTAACACTTGTTTCCAATGGCAAAGGACTTGTATGTAGTGATATAAGCCAACTACTGCTAATTTCTGGAAGGGGTCTCTGCTTTTCCAACAATTTTTCCAGTGTATTTGTCAACTCTTTGGCTAAACAAAGAAAAACAGACACATATTTTAGAACAGTGCGGCCTTAAAACATCCTGGTATTAGAAATCCACTAGATGTTATCAATAAATGTGACAAACATTAGATACCTTAAAACAAAGCAAATGTTCTTACCAATCTGCTTGCCGTCATCATCAAGAACGGAAATTCCCAAAGGTACATGAACTTCACAATCTTTTCCTTTTTCACCTTTTAGAGCTTTAACACTGGGAGAAATTAAACCAGTCTTAGTAACTTAAGATGACATTTTTCTTTCTGGAAAAGTTGTAAATAACAACTTCCATTAAACAGACTCTTACCTGCTGTTGGCTCCTGTTCCAGCTACAAATCGCTTCTGGGGATATTTCTCCCTAATGCTCTTTAAGGTAGTCCTTTCTCGGGCGACGAACCAGACATCACCACCTCTTCCTCCTTCCCCTCCCAGATTAGGATAACCCATTCCACCAGTTCCTCCTCTCACGTAGACCCGCAAATCGTCTATGAAGTTGCTGTACTAATAAAACAAGAGTTTCAACGTCAGTTAATTATGTTCTGTTCATATTTCGCTTCATAGAAACGTGTGTAAAATCGCTTGGATAGATCTTTGATGGCAACAGACGAAACTTCAGAAAGCAGAGCGTAAACCTCCAATACAGTTTTTAACCAACGTTTGGCACGACTTCCCCGGCAGCGACACCTCACGGTGCGGTGCGCAGGGCCCCGGGCCGGGCCGGGCCGGGCCGGGCGAACCCCTGCGCCGGAGACCCGCGTGCGCCGCCACCGCGGGACATCGCCGCCGGCCCCTGCCGGGCGCCGGGCACTGCGGGCGGGCCGGGGCGGGACGGGGCGGTACGGGCCTGTGCCACCCGGCACACGGGAACTCCCGGAGAGGCCCGGGAGCGGGGCCGCGACTCCCCGCCAGCCCTCCCCGCCACCCGAGCGCCGCCGGCGGCACCGTCCGCACCGCTCCCCGGGCCGGCCGCACTGACCTTCCGCAGCACCGCCGCGCCGCACCGCACCATGGCGGGAGCAGCCGCCGCCCGGGCCCAAGCCCAGGCCCAACCCCCGGTGGCTGCGTGGAAGGCACGGGGCAGGAGGCGAGCGAGCTCCGGGTGCGCTCCGGGTGCGCTCCGGGTGCGGCCCGGCGGGAGCGGAGGACGGCCCCGCTCCGGGCCCTGCAGGTGCGCAGGCGCGGCCCGGCCCGCCCCTCCCGCCCCTCCCGCGGCCTCCCGCCGCCGCCGCCGCCGGGTGCGGCCGAAGGGCGGTTGCTCCGAGCTCCGGCGCGGGGGACGGGTTCGCTGCCTGCCACAGCCAGCCCCGCGCCTCGGGCCGAAGGGCGGCAGTGGTGCTGACACCTCCAGAGTCAGAAAGAGTTAACAAATCGCCCAGAGAGCTACGGAGGTTGAGAAGGGGGCTGCGAACCAGGGGAAAACACTGCCTTACCAGTGAAACAGGTCTCACAACCTCAAATGGGAGGGACCCTGGGCAAAGGACCACCTGGGCTTTTATCGCACATTCCTGTTGAGTCGTCGGCTCCTGCTATGTCACTGGCTATCTCTTGTCACCTGCTGTGTCTCTTGTCCCTTGGCTGGCGCCACAGCTCCCCGTACCCTTTGTAGTGCAAGGGATTGGTCTATACGGCCTTTAGAATCTGGCAGTGGGAGGTTGCGACCACCAACCCATGGACCACCAGCTCAAATGAAGAGAAGACTGAGCATGCGGACTACTTAGTGTGGGAAAGGAAATAATACTTTAAGCAACAGAAGATAGGACACTAATTAATAACTAGATAACTTGTAGCCAATGAATTGTGATATCTTTGTTTGCTAAAATGTATAGATAGTGTAAAGTTTTGAGAATTGGTGTGCTTGATTTGTGGAAAACTTCCACCTTGTATCCTGCACAGAATAAACTGTGTCTCCTTTTTAAACGTGGCTCTGTCCGTCTTTAGAGAGTCCCTAAACTGGCAGCAGCAGGAGTGCCTGAGGGGAGAGCACAACCCCAGCTGCAGGAGTGGCCAGGTTTTGGTTAACATCAGCGATCTCCAGCAGCGTGTTCTCCTTGGAAGCTGTGTGCTGGTCTGAGACAGCATCTACTGTTGGCTGTCCCCATGCAGCTGGACCCTTTAAAACCTGTTGGTCATATTGCTGGTGTGCTCTCCCTCAAGAAATTGAGACCTGACCTTTAAATTATGCTCGTTTTCAGGATAAGTATGACAATTAAAAATATATGACTTGAATAAGGCTTAAAGTGCTTTGCATTTTTTAAATGGTCATGAATAAGAAATTATTTTGTAAATTGTGACATCAGTAAGGTCTGAAGAGTAAAATTGGTGAAAAAATCATAGAGTCATAGAATGGTTTGGATTGGAAGGGACTTTAAAGATCATCCAGTTCCAATCCCCCTGTCATGGACAGGGACACCTTACACTAGACCAGGTTGCTCCAAAGCCCTGGTGAACCTGGCCTTGAACACTTCAGTGGATGGGGCATCCACAGCTTCTCAGGGCAACCTGTGCCAGTGCCTCACTACCCTCACAGTAAAGGACATTTTCTGTGTGTCTAACCTAAATATTTCCTCTCTTGGTTTGAACCTATTGCCCCTCATACTATCACTACAGCTCCCTCTCCAGCTTCCCTGTACGGCCACTCCACATACTGGAAGGTTACTATGAAGGCTCCATACAGTCTTCTCCAGGCCAAACAGCCCAAATTTCGGCCTGTCTTCAGAGGGGAGGTGCTCCAGTCCCCTTCATGGCCTCCTCTGGGCTTGCTTCAACAGTTCAGTGTCCTTCTTGTGTTGGGGGCACCAGAACTCCACACAATGTTCCAGGTGGGGTCTGGAAGAGAGAAAGCAGAGAAGAAAAATCACCCCCAAGTTCTTTCACAAGCCTCTATTTTGTAGATAAATATTTTAGATAATATGAGCACAGTTTTAGGTTTTTGTGGGTTTTTTAAGCACTAATCCTCATCAAAAAGTAAATATTTTTCTGTTCCTTCTTACAGCTTTTCCACAGAATGTTGCATTCTCGATTGCACCTGTCAGCTGCCTGAGGAGAATCATTACTATTTACAGTAATTTAATACAAAAAATAACTTTAACAATGCATTTTATCTGTTACACAATAAAATAATTTTAAAAAAATTAGGAAACAGTGGTATGCCTTATACATTCTAATGGCCCAGCAGAACATTTAAGTTCATGTGAATGGCAGAACAGAAATTATCACCACATCAAAAAATCCAGAACTCCCATGTTGTGCTTTCAGATCATGGGGACCCCATCTGTAGTCCTGAAACAGGTAATATGTAAAACCTAGTGGGAAGTGTTTCAAACTGATTAGTTAAGAATGTTATGACTGGAAAATAGCAAATGTGGGTCTGGCCTTGTCCTTGAGGCATTTAACTGAGGGCTTGTAGGCTGAGACTCCTGTTCTATACTTGGTGGTGACAGGTGTCTCCAGAGATCAAACCATGTCATGATTGTGCAATCCCCATCTCTCTCTGTTAAGTGTTTTAGGTGAGCTGAATTTGGACTGTGATTGCGTATCTTTGAAAACAAGAAAAGTAACCTGGCCAACCACAGACCCTGAAACCTGGTCTCGCTGCAAAGCTTTGGAAAAACTCAGATTTGCTATATTAATTCCCAAAAACATTTGATATGGTATCACCTGGGAAGGAATGAGCATATGGGGGTTAGGAGAGAAATTGAAAAGTGAGATAGCCACAAATAAGGTTGAAAAGAAAGATGTCAGGCTTAAAGGGGTTGGTTTAGGATGGTCTTATTTGATATTTTTTGTAGTAGTCCTGATAAAATCAGTAAGAGCATGCTCATGAAATTTGGAAGTGAAATATACTTAGGAATCACCATAAGTAGAGAAATGTGCTGCTTTTGGCTGGGATAGAGTTAATTTTTTTTCTCAGTGACTAGAATGGAGCTGTGGTTTGGTTTCATGCTGAGAAGAGTGTTGATAATGCAGGGAATTTTTTAGTTATTGCTGAGCGGGGCTTGCATGGAGCCAAGACCTTTTCTGCTCCTCACCCCACTCCATCAGTGAGTGGGCTGTGAGTTCATGGGAAACTGGGAGGGTACACAGCCAAGAGAGCTGGCCCCAGGTGACCAAAGGATATTCCATACTATGTGGCAACATGATCAGTAATAAAAGCCAGGGAAAGAAGAAGGAAGGGAGGACAGTCCGAAGTCATGGCGTATGTCTTCCCAAGTCACTGTTATGTGTGACAGGACCCTGCTTTTCTGGAGATGGCTGAACACCGGCCTGCCCATGGGAAGTTGTGAATGAATTCCTTGTTTTGCTTTGTTTGTTGCATGGCTTTTGCTTTCCCTATTAAACTGTCTTTATTTCAACCCACAAGTTTTCTCACTTTTACACTTCCAGTTCTTTCCTTCATCCTGCTCGTGCAGGAGTGAGGGAGCGGCTGCATGGTGCTTAGTTGCTGGCTGGGATTAAACCACCACAAGGAAGTTGTTTAATCCAAGGAGATGGATTTCATTTAAAGTAAGGAGGTATTAATATCATTGTGTAAGGCCCTGGTAAAATCTCATATGGGGTACTGTGAAAACGTCTAATCAATTGTTCTATAGCTGAGCTAAGGCTGAACTAAAAGAGGGCCAGAGAGAAGTTAGGTGCATCACCAGAGACCTTGAGAGTCTTTCATAAGAACAGATCTTAGGATGGCTCAGCTTGTTTACTGCAACAAAACAAAACCAGAGAGGAGACACAAGTGCTGTCTATAAATATATCAGGAAAGTAAACATGAAGGACGAAAACCATCTAATTGAAGGGGAAAGACACAAGAACAAACAGATATGTACTATTCAGTAATAAACGTATCAGGAAATCAGAATAATGTTTCTAGTCATTACTGCAATTGAATAATGAAACTGCTTTTCCATGGAATTAGTGGGAACAAAAATATTTCTGTTTTTAATATGGCACTTGATAAATGTATGAGGCGACTGTACAACAGAGCTTTTTTGTAGTGGCAGGGAACTAGGCCCTGTCATTCAGGAGGAATGTTCTGTGTTACCATGCCAATTCATAGTACAAACAGCAGAACATTTTGTCCAGATTTATGATTAATAATATGGGAATGACCTGTCAGTTTTCTCTGAATAGGAAGCAAGGTTCAGAAGTCCTTACAAATGCAAAAGTTAGATTGTGTTACTGTGACTTCAATAAAGCATATGATATCAGCATTCTATAGTAAAGAATAGAAAGAAGGAAATGAACAAAAGAACTTTTAAGTGACATGAAAAAAGCACAGGTAAGTTGCAGATAGCTCTTCAAGGATCAAGTCACAGGCCCAGAGCTCTCCTTGGATACCAATACAAGTATGTATCAACTTACACCCTGGTTTTGTGCTGTGTTCTGCTTTTGTGGTACATAGTGTTTGAATTTAGTCCTTATGAATTTAATCCTTATGACTGTTAAGAGCAGCCTGGTCTGAAACTGGTCCACTTAGCAGAGCCTTAAATTCAGTGTGCCGCGCTTCCTTAACATGCAGCAGGAGGTTAGCAGGTGAATGTGTAGACTGGCCCAGAGCTGCCAGCAGAGCTACTAACCAGTGTTAATTCATGTAATCAATCCACAACTTTACCTTGAAAAACAAAAATAAAGAAAAGCTGGTCTCCTATATGCTATGAGTTGAAGGTGTTAAATTTATTGACAACACTAGATTTGTTTCAACAGAGAGCAAGCTTATGCCAACAAGCTTATGCCAGCAGGGAATTAAGTAACATTTCATTTGAAATGTGGCATTGTGCATTTTCTGGAACCTTTTATAACATTGAGTGGCTCATCACACATGCATGAGGCTAAGAATTACTGAAACAGAATCATTTAACACTCCGAAGTTTGATGACATTTAGATGTTTTATTGTCCAAATACTTTCCTTCAAAAATGTATCTGGTCCCTTGAAGAGACTCTGTTTGCCAGGGCAGGACTGATTCTATCACCTTTCTCTCCTGTTTGCATTGAGTGTATCATACTTGACCTTCTGTTACAGGGCTGTGAGCACTTCACTGTCAAGGCTGATGGCAGAACAGCACTCTGTCATTTCTTTGCTTCAGAAGCTGCTAATCAGTGATGCAGAGGGTGACTCAATTCTTTATCCTCAGTGAATCAATCCTGTTCATGTACAAGTGTCCCTGTGTCACAGAGATATCTATAACTCAGTCACAAAAGGCTAGTTGCATTTTAAAGGTTCCCAAACTGATTTATACATAGTCAATGCATATTCTGAGTTTCATGATATATAATGCTTCAGTACGTGCTCTTTCATTCTTATTGTGTACTTCACATATTTGTATATGAGTGCTTGAAAATCACAAGGGTACAGCTACCTCAAATCACAGTTTTACCTCTCTGTTTCTTTTCTCTCATGATATAAATTACTAAGTAGTGTACTGTCATCCACTCTAGCAAGAAGAGGCCATAAAATCTCTTCCCCAACAATTTTAACACTTCCACCAGCAGTTTTTTGAAATTTGTGCTCTATTTGCTGGTTTTCTCACTCCAGAAAAGAACTAACTTTGATGGAAATACGTAGAAATTAAGCTGAAATATTTTAGCAACACATCTTTATTTAGAGTTGAAATAATTAAAAAATGGAAGTCAATTTTCCTTTCCTTGCCTTTCTGAACATGCACACAGCTGGTAAGTTGGCGTAATGGTCTTTCTAATTGAAAGAAATAACCACACCAACATACCCAAGGTCCAAATATTGTAAAATATTGATGTTTTAATTTTACAGTTTTATGGAAAAAGATAAAGAGATTTAACCAATACCAAGGATACGCTCCTCAGTACAACAAACTCCCACTAGATGAAGGCACCTCAGCTGCAATAATAGAAGGAATAAGTGGAAGTACAACAGTTTAAAACATGCTATAGAAAGGTAGCAATGTTGAAAGAATTTTGAGGGAAACATTTTATTTTGCCCAGATTTGGCTATCAACTGAAAAATTAAAAATCACAGAAATAGCCACTTTTACTATGAGCCATATGAGCCATCTCATAAAACGCAGTGTCAGGCAGCTGTGCTGGAGTCTTTGGGTTTCTATGTAGCATAAGCTGCAGCTTTGGAATTCTTTTGGAAGCCCTGCAGAATTAAGAGAACAACAAAATTTTTCTCTAAATCCCATTTATATTTAGCCATTAGCTCAAAAAAAAATCTTTCCGAAGTACATGGACAGGTTCTCTGCTTTAAGAATTTTCCCCTTCAGCCCACGTTTTATGTAGCTTTCAGGTATGTTAGATTTTACAAAGGACATCACAGATTGATTTATCTTGACTTTCTTTGACCTTTCTTGTTCTGAAATAGAAATTTTAATAACTAACTTAATAGACATGACAGCATCTTCATGATGCTTCCATCCTACAAACCTCATTCAGAACTCCCATGTTGTGCTTTCGGATCACAGGGACCACATGTAACATTCCACAGGATTATTAGTTGCCAATAATTTTGATCTCTGCCAACTTGAATTCATGGGTCCATCCTTGTTCCAGGTGGCATTCTCTCACACCTTGTTCCAGGTGGCATTCTCCCAGAGTTGATGATCCCTCAGTGCATGACTGACAAAGTGCATAACATCAGAAAGGAAGATAAAATATGGAAGTCAGCCTTCAGAACCTTTTTCACTTGGAGAGGTGATTTTTTAGGTATTATCAATGAATTCTCATGTATACTCCTAAGAGAACATTGTTGACGAAGTGGCATTTTAAAAAGAGGTATTTTTATTTGAAAGGATTTTACCAATGAAAATCTGTATCTTAGCATTTTGATTTCTATAGTTGTGTTCTGCGAATACCTTGTTTTAAGACTAAAAATGGTGGCTGTAACCAGAAAAAGGAAAAGCAAGAGGAGAGTGATAAAAATAAATCTGTAGGATGAAGAAATATGATCAAAGGCTGCCTTCAGTGGCTTTTGGAGTAGAAGGAAATCACTGTGTTTGCACCAGTATCCTGTGCTACTACACCTAGATGTTTCAAGTGGGAATGAAATGAGAAAGGATTGATGCCACAGCCAAGAAGCTGTGGAACTACCGACCTGTATACGTGCTTTAAACGCCTTTGAAATTTTGGCAGTTTCCCTGTGAGATTGAAAACACTAATAAATTTGATAGTGCATAAAGCAAACAAAAGGGGAAAAATTTCTTAACTTGAAGACTTACTGAATGCTTAATTTTTTATTAGTGATATGAAGGAGCTCACTTAAAGGTAGGTTCCTTGTGAAGTCTTCCTAATGCTTTAATCTCTTCGTTATGAACACTGCTTTAGAATTTCAAGGAACAATTACATCTGATAGAGCTTTAGCTCCTTTCAATGATACAATGGGTTCAGAGATAAGCTAACTATATTCCAGTCTTCCAGATATTTTCTGAAGCAAGATTTTGAAACAGTGTTGACATAGATTAGGTGGAAAGGCTTCCAGAAGATACCTAATTATTGTGAACAGTCATTTAAGAGCAGATTTGTATTTGTGCTTAAGTACTGTATATATGGGTTTTTAGTCAGAAATTACTATATTTCTACTTGAAAGAACTGACTGTTCCTGTCATGTTGCACTCCACCAAAGCATGTTGTGAAACCGTAATTGTGAGACCCAATTTTACCACATATTTGTTCTTTTTCATTACTTTGAACATTGTCCCTGCATGTTCTGGTAGGCAAACAGGAACATGAATGGAAACCTAGGTTTATGAAATGGGAGTTTATCAAGTGGGAGTGTTCATGTTCCTGGTTAGGAGAATGATTTGCTATCCATTGTGTTTTCCTCCCTCTGACAGCCCTCTGTCTCTCCCCTTCCCGAGGAGCCGAGACACCCCCCACCCCCGGAAGGCAGTCTCTCCAGGTGAGGCCCCAGCCCAGCCTGGGCTGACACTGGGTGCTGCTGCAGAAAGAGGTGGGGCTACCACAGCCACAGCTCCCTCCACCCTTCCACCCACCTGAGTTCAGCTGCTGCTGCTGCTGCTGTGCCAGTGGCAGAGTTGTCCCTGTGCACTGTAACCTCAGCATCCTCGGAGCATCCAGCAGTTGCCAGGCACTTGCAGCCCTCTAATGAATGTCTTTCTTTTTCTCCAAGTGGCTGACTTCTGTTTTTCAAGGCTACTGTTTTCCATCTCCTTGCTTAAATACTGTAAGTACAGCTTCTGCTGTGGCTCTTTAGTTACTGCCTTTGTGAAATTCACCTCTCTTGTACTGAATAGTGGGAGTTATTTGTTCAAAGTCTCTGAGGTTTGTTGTGGTCTCTGCTCCTGTTTGTGGTGTTCAAATGGACTTTTAGCATTTCAGTTTTTAGCTGGATTAAAACATGAAACCAAGAATTCTAAGAATTATTTCCTATTCAATTTCCAATTTCCTATTTTGTAGTAAATTGCCAGTGTGCCCTTCCTCTGAATGCTGGTGCCTAGTGATGTGGAAGTGAGAAGAGAAGCATTTCCATCCCTACTTGTTTGCTGGAACCAGTTTTCTAAGAACACAAAGAAGAGAAACTAATGCATGTTGATCAGCTCTCAGGGTGCTGAGGCAGGTAATTCTGCTGCCTGCTGAAATGTAGCTGGCCCGGGTTTTAGGAAGGAGCTAGCTTGGAGGGTATCTGTCTGGCTCAGTTTCTTGGGTTCTGAAGCTGAAGGAATACATGACTAAGGACCTCAGGTGGCTGCAGCAGTGTGATTACACATTCAAACCAAAAATCATCCCAGGACCCTGAGGCTGCAGCAAGAAGGCCTATTTCAAGCTTGGTCCAGTCTTGGTTCCTGACCTAGTTTGGTGTCACTGTGAACTCCATGGTGTCACCCCAATTCTGTATTCTTACAGACATTCCACATAAATGTTATTGTCATCTATGGATTATTCTCTCTTTAATTGCATCCTAGGAGTTGCAGAAAGGACATCAGTGTGTTAGCACTTTGAAGACATCACAGACTAACTTGCCATATTGACACTGCCCAGAGATATTTTGAGTGGAAGAGCACACTTGCAATTCTGGCCAAATTTCCAGTAAAATTTGCACAGCTGCCCAAAATGTTGCCCTTTTTTCTGTACAAAACCTCACATAATTTTTGCAATTGTATTTTACACTCTGAATTGGAGACTATGGGAATAAGCATGGCACCAACTATTTGAAATGAAATTGATTTAGGATACCAAAATAAGGGGCACTGTCTGAGAGTTTTGACTGTCTTCTTTTTCTTCAGACTTCTTCCTATGTTTGTCTTTTTTGTTTGTTTGATTGATTTCCTCTTTATGTTTATTCTCCTGTTCCACTGCACTTTATCTTGATAGGAGGGACTGATAAAAAAATTATCAGGTGTTTTAGTGCTGTTCTGTCTAAACTTGATTCAAGGATATGGAATATACATCATAAGAAGACTACATTTTTCCCAGGGGGAATCTGTGTGTAGTAAAGAATACATATTCTGTAGCATTTGAAGTTCTCCTTATGCCTCCTGTGTTATTGCTCTTTCCATCTCCGATTCCCCAGATAGTTTGTGTGTTTTGCATATATACTAGAAATAATAATATCAAATAATGCCAAAATCTTACCTAATTTTCTAATATAAGCGAGAAAGGAATTTGCCCTCTTCCAGTCTTGCAATAGCTACTGAATGAGTTCATAACATGCCTACACTCACCCAATACAGTGTATGCTCTGGTTTATCATGCCTTCATTACCATCATTCTGAGTTGGACTTTCCATGAAAGAGTGACTGTTTATAACTGTTACTTGTCTGCAGTAATTTAAAATAGCATTCGACTAGAACTCTTTAAGCATCTGCTATTAACCTGATTTTACTGACAATCCAAGCACAGGAGTTTAAGGGAAGAAGTCTTGGTCTCAAGGAGCAGTTCTAACATAGGCTAAGGTCACTTCAAACTTTTTGCTTTAGGTTTTCATGTTCTAAATATCATTAACAACTTCTAGGTGCAAACCTAGCTTCCAGCATTAGGGTTCATTGGTATTTATTCCATGGTTTGAAAAAAAAGTATTTTTCTGAATAAGTGTATAAATCATCTCCTGGGGTACTCATGAGAGTTATGTGGCAATGAACTACATAACATCAGAACCACTGTGATTTTATACACTTCTTTTCAGGTATCTTCTTGAAGTATGGAATTTGTATGGAAACGATGGTGGTATCTTCAGCTGGGCTATATATTGATAGTGAATTTGGTTTATGCCAATGTAGAGTATCAAAAAGAAACTCCTCCAAGCCTGCGTGAGATTGACCATCAGTGCTGGCAGGTATCGTCCCAAGGGCTGGTGGAAATGAAGAAACTCAAGGTAGCAGATACAGTCATTGCTCTCTGGGACTTCATGATGTTCCTAAAGGAATCCCCTAAGCCCAAGCACAATGAACTCTTCAATGACTTAGCCCAGAACTTCTGGGATATGTATGTAGACTGTGTGCTCTCAAGATCCCATGGAATGGGCAGAAGACAATTAACATCTCCCAAATATTCTTCCACACACTCACACAGAACTTCAGAAGGTAACTACAGGATATGGTAGTAACATTAAACTGAACCAATGCTCCATCCTCATCCTTGATTGTTTAGACAACTCAATATACTAATTTACAATTTTCTGTCTCTACTTGTCAAACCTGTTTGCATCTTTCAATGGTAGCTACTTTCACAATACACGAGTCACAAGTTGTTAGGGTACTACATTTCAATATTTAACAAAGTGTAAAAAAGGCTGGGTATGCATGTGGGAGTGTGTGGAAATGGATGCTGCATTCTCTGTTTATCACTGTGTGCATATAAATGACAATACATTAATAAAGCAATTACAATACTAAAAGTTTCCTGGTATTAGGAGTTCAGTCTCAGCTTTGGGGAGTCATTGCTCTGTAGAAGGGAAGCTCAAATCCCTGACAGTTTGAGCCCTATTCTTCCTACTAAAACTACTGACATACAATGTGATGTCAAGGTCACTGTGAATCACTAAACAGTGACAGATTCTGGTCATCATGATTGGGGATGAGTCTGAACTGAAATCACGTAGGTGACTTTACATCTTACTAATCAGTCCTAAATCTGTTGTCCCCCTTCCTCCTCAGCAATAGACTTTTTTCTGATGTACACCCTGTCAGATGACTCAGGTTTTCAGAATGAACATGAAGATTATTTAATCATAGCATTTCTAACATATTGCTTGGACAATAACTACCTGTCTTTCACAATCTTGCAGGGTCTGCTTTCACCAATCCATTTTAGGCCAAAAGGGGAGAAAATGAAGATACTTAAACAAGGCAACATCAAAAGGAAGGAGCACAGAATCACAAGACATATTGTAGATGCTTGGACAAATCGTGTGGCATGGTTCAATCTTTTTTTTATCTTCTTTTTGTATAAAGTACTTAATCACTTCTAAACTGAAAAGTACATGAACCCCCACACTACCACTTTTGCTTTCCTGTCTTGCAGTCTACCAAGCTTGCCTTTTCCTCACTGCATGTGTGAATGCTTTTGTGTTTTGAGTCAACACCTTTGTTCTCCCATGTAAACTTTAAAGTCTGGACGTGTCATATTTTTGTAGAATCTTGTCTTTTCCAATAATTCTCTTTTTAAAAGTTAATTTTGATGGAAACCCAATATATTTTTATACATTATGTAACAGAGAACATGTAAACAAATGTATTTTATACATTGTCTTGCACATGCTATTAACTTTAAGAATTGCAAAAAAAAAAAAAAAAGAGGTGGGACATTAAGCTAAAGGGAAGGATTATGCTCATTGTAATGTCCTGTGCAGTCTAAACTTTGTATTTTATCATTGCTTAGTCTATGGAGTAATTAAAGTATTTTTCTAAGCAGCAAGGTCTGAATAGCAGTAGTTTTCTTGTCTATTAACATGTTATTTGAAAAACCACTACTACGTGACATTAAGAACAGTGCTTTACACAAGACTGCAGATAAGCTGATGCAGTCCATCCCTGTCATTGCAGGCAGCATCACAGCTGAGACGGGATCCATGCACCAAGTGGTTCAAAAGAGGGACAGACTGACTCGGCTACTGCTCTCAGTATAAACCATTGAGCATGGATAAAATAATTCAGTGAGATTAACTGCCTACTTAAACCAATTCTTCAGAGTATAAAAAGCCCGAGAAATACTGACTGTTCTCTGCTTTACTCCTTGGGCAATGCAGCTTGTTCAGTCCCTGTTGTGTTTTAGCCTTTTACGAGATTCCAGGTGGTTTTAATTATTTTAGGAAATAGTACTTATGCTGTAACAGCATATAAAGCTTCATAAGTAACAAGAAATCCATCCCGCATAATGCTAGCTCATATATAGCTTGTAAAATATCCAACAAGTCTCACAGATTTGTAAATGTTCATTTAGGTAAACACAATATTGAACTGTGTTGCCCTGAGTTTGCAGTTCTTCGATGTTTTCATTTTCTGTAACAGTTTCTCACGCACTTTCTGTAAACATGGCCATGTTTTGTTAACCGTCCTTTTTTGTTTTTCATTCCATTCTCCTAGGCGGAGACGTTTGATGGATTTTTCCTTTGACCAGTGTGATTGAGGGGTGGTAATTTCTCCCTCCAATCCACGGTGGTCTTTAAGAACATATATAATAAAGCTCGGGGTCTCTGACCCCCCGGCTCTTTCTTGCTTCTCTCCTGACAAGGTGTCTGCGTGGTTTTTTCGTGTCCAAGCGCGACATCCGGTGGCCCGTACGGGGAAGTGCAGGCTCGAGTCAGGTAGGGAGTTTTTTCCCTGGCCAGCTAGGGTTTTAAAAATGGTGATTATTACGGATTCCTCAAGCGATTCCTTGGCGTTAGAGGTTTTAGAGATAGCGTTGGAGAGAAAGGGAGTCTCGGTTTCCAGAACGGAGTTGGAAAAGGTGTATTTCTGGGGGAAAACACGGAGTTTCTTCCAGGACGCTGGAGATGTTCTTTCTAAGGCAACTTGGGCGGAGTTAGGAGATGCTATGATTGATACGCTAGCTGTCGAGTTTAGTCTCGATGTGGCAAAGCTGTTGGTCTCCTGGAGACGCGTGAATTTTGTTATTCAAGGCCACGGCAGTCTGTCGGGAACAGCTACTCCTGGGGACTCGCTGATCCAGCCCGGAGCACCCCCCGAGCTGGCTGAGGTGGAAGAGGAACCGCCCCTCTCGCCTCAGGTCGCTGATGTGGGGAATGGACCAGCCCCGGAGAGCGCTCCGCTCGCTGGCCAGCCGAGCTGGGATGATCGGCAGGCGTTCGGGGACGAACTGGTCTCGGAAAGCCCCGAGGGGTTGGCGGCGCCGGCTTCGCCCCCCTCGGGCCCCGGGATTTCGCAGGCGCCGGCTTCGCCCCCCGCGCTGCGGGGGCGGCGGAGCGGCGAACACTGCCCTTTTCCCTGCGCCTTGCCGGCGCTGGGGGACGGGGCCGGGCCGTCGGACCGTGCGAGTTTAACCGTAGCGTGCCCGAATTGTGGCGTTTCCATCAAGCACCAGCCCGGGGCAGCGGGCGAGCAGTTTGACCCGCCCTCTGCTGACGCGGCGGTAGCTGATTGCTCGGCTTCGGCCGAGGTTGACGCGAAGGTTCGCGCCCAGCCCGGCGCCGGGGGCCGTGAGGTCTCAGCGCCCGGGGATCTGCTGGGTTTGACAGAAACTCTGGGTGCCGGAGAGAGCGCGCGACCCCCTCCGCGGCCGGCGGTCTCTGCGCTCGGGCACCGCCCCGCCGGCGGGACCCCTTCGGCTGCCTTGTGGGCTCTTCCGCCGTGTAAGGTCACGGTTCGCCCCCAGGACCCTGTGAAATTCTGGGGGGATGTGAAAGCTAAAGTTGAGGAAGTGGGTGATCGTGCCACGGCACGTCGCCCTGTGGCTTGTGGCGATAGGCCCCTTAGCCCTGCTGCGGCTGAAGTCCCTGTGGACACCATGGGACGGGACGCGGCAGGTGCTGCGGTTCCACAGGACGGTCTCCAGGCTTTCTCTGTTATTCTCGGTGACAATCAAAACACCCATCAGGCCATGTCGTGGAAAGCTCTGATGGACCTCCGGGAGAAGGTTGGCAGATATGGTCTGGGGTCTAGTGAGGTTATGCAGCTGCTTAGAGTTTTTAATGCTACTTTACTAGTACCTTATGATATTCGGACTCTGGCTCGTGTTCTCTTTCAGCCTGTGGAATATGACATCTTTGAATCAAAATGGCATCACTTAGCAACTAGGACACTAGTGCAGAATGCTGGGTTGGGCCAGCAGGATCCCAGACGTGAGATTGGACTTGATGTGCTGCTAGGTACAGGCAATTTTGCTGACGCTTGCAGGCAGGCTGCCCTGGGCTGTGTTGTGGTCGATCAGTGCCGAGAGGTAGGCATGGCAGCGTTGATTCAAACTATTGAGATGGCTGCTCCTGCGGAGGAGTTTGCAGATATTGCACAGAGGAATGGTGAATCCTTCTTGCAGTTTGCAGGGAGGCTGACTGCCGCTGTAGAGAGGCAGGTGGAGGATCAGAATGTAAGGACGCTGTTGCTTAAGCACCTTGCCAAGGCTCATTGCAATGCTGAGTGTAAGAAGATTATTCGGGCACTTCCTGGTGATCCTTCTTTATGTCAAATGGCTGAGGCCTGTGCACCAGTGGGCACCGCCGGTTGTAAGGTGGCTGCCGTGGCTGCTGCCCCGTGGCCGGTCTGGACAGGGCTGCAGGGCGGGCGGCAGAAGCAGGAGAGTGCTCAGGCCAGCAGGAAGCCGGGAGGAAAGGTGTGGAAAGGCACGGCTGTCTTGTTTTTCTGTGCTCGCTATGGGAAGCCGAACCATACTGCAAATGTCTACAAAGCGGCAGTTTCTGTTAATGGTCAGCTTTCCTCGGGCTCAGCTTTAAATGGGGGGCGGAGCACGCGGGGGAGACGTGCTCAGACACAAGTATCTCTCCAAACCCCGGAGCCGATGGAGGTCTGCTTGGCCAGCTTGCAGCCAGCACCAGCGGCTCAGCAGGTGTGGACGTCTGCACAGCAGCAACAGTCGTCTTAGACTCTTGCGCAGTGCACAAAGTCCCCTTGGATGCCTTTGGTCCCTTGGGCGATGGCATGAGTGCTCTCCTCATGGGGAGGTCTAGCGCCACTGTTCAGGATATCATTGTGCATCTGGGACTCATTGATGCGGATTACACTGGACAAATTTATGCCACGGTTTCCACACCCATCCCCCCGGTCACAATTCCTGAAAAGACTCGGATTGCTCAACTTGTCCCTTTTAAGTCCTCTGTTCGCAGGGCAGAGTCGAGGTCACAAGGAGACGGCTGCTTTGGTTCCACTGGGCCGCCTCAAGTTCATTGGACTGTTGTCATGACTGAACAACGTCCTGAGATGCAGTGCACCCTGTCCATCCCTGATGCCACACCGCCAGAGGCCCGCCTCCGCGGGCTCCTTGACAGCGGCGCAGACGTCACGATTCTCTCCCTTGCCGCTTGGCCTCCGCAGTGGCCGTTGGATCCGGTGGGGACACCTGTTGCGGGATTGGGAGGAGCGAAGCGCTGCTACGTGAGCCAGAAGCCTGTGGTGATAACGAACTCAGAGGGACAGAGGGCCGTGGTTAGGCCTCATGTTACTGAAACTGTTCTTAACCTCTGGGGGAGGGATGTTCTGGCTGCGTGGGGGGTGCGCATCGGGACGGATTTTTGATGGGGGCCACTGTGGTGAAGGGCGCAGAGTGTCCCACGCCTCCTATACGGTGGCTGGTGGACAGACCCATCTGGGAGAATCAGTGGTCCCTGCCTAAAGATAAACTAGTAGCCCTTCATGAGTTGGTTCAGGAGCAATTGGACCAGGGTCATCTGGAGCCTTCTACCAGTCCCTGGAACACTCCTGTCTTCTGCGTTAAAAAGAAGTCTGGGAGATGGAGATTGTTACAAGATCTCAGGAAGGTGAATGCCGTAATGGAAAGCATGGGTACGTTGCAGGCTGGTATGCCGTCGCCCACCATGCTTCCCGCAGGTTGGCCGATCCTCATTGTGGATCTGAAGGATTGTTTCTTTTCAATTCCTTTGCATCCCGATGACAGACCGAAATTTGCTTTCATGGTGCCAGCAATTAACAATGCTGGACCTGCACAGAGATATCAATGGAGGACTCTTCCCCAAGGGATGCGAAATTCGCCGGCCATATGCCAAATGTATGTGGCCAGAGCCTTGTCTGGAGTTCACAGGCAGTTTCCTGATGCTCACTTCTATCACTATATGGATGACATCTTGGTGGCTGCGTCCACCCAGGATGAACTGCTGCGGATACAGCCTAAGTTGCTCGATGTTTTGCATTCTCATGGGCTGCAGGTGGCTCCAGAGAAGGTTCAGCAGCAACCTCCTTGGAAATATTTGGGGGTCAAAATTTTCGAACGTACGGTTCAACACCAAGAGGTGCAATTTGTGCATTCGGTGAAGACACTGAATGATGCCCAGAAATTGGTGGGTGTCATCGCTTGGTTACGTCTGTATTTGGGACTGACCACAGCGCAGTTGTCTCCTTTATTTGATTTGTTGAAGGGAGACTCTGATTTGAAGTCGCCTCGCACATTGACCCCTGAGGCACATCAGGTGCTGGAGGAGGTGCAGCAAGCTGTTTCTGCTTGACAAGTCTATCGCACTGATACCTCCATTGATGTCACTGTTTTCATCACCACTCCAGATTTGCATCCCACAGGTATCATTGGCCAATGGAGTGACAAATGGTCCAATCCCTTGCATGTCCTGGAATGGGTCTTCTTGCCCCATCAGCTGCAGAAGACGGCAACCGCATTGTTTGAGCTGATCGCTCATTTGATAGTCAAATGCCGGCAACGGTGTTTGCAATTGATGGGTGCAGACCCCGCAAAGATTGTACTACCGGTACAGCGGGAAGACTTTGACTGGAGCTGTGCGAACAGTGTTTCTCTGCAAAGTGCTCTAGAAAATTTTTCTGGGCAGATTGCGTACCATCTGCCTAGCCACAAGTTGCTGCAAGTGGCAAAACTCACAGAGATTTCTCTGAAGCGCAAACATAGTCAGGAGCCGGTGCACGGACCCACTGTCTTTACTGACGGTTTGGGAAGAACCGGAAAGGCCATTGTTAACTGGAGGGATGGATCTGAGTGGCAGGTTCTGGAAGGTCATGAGGATGGCTCAGCCCAGTTGGTTGAACTGAGGGCTGCTCTTATGGCATTTCAAAGATTTTCCCAGGAACTTTTCAATTTGGTCACGGATTCCGCCTATGTGGCTGACATAGCACAGCGGTTGGGTTATTCAGTTCTGAAGGAAGTCGGCAATGCTGATTTGTTTCATTTGCTGCAGACCCTGTGGTGTGTCATTCAGGACCGGGTTCATCCGTATTACGTTCTGCATGTGAGGAGTCATACCAATTTGCCAGGGTTCATAGCGGAAGGTAACGCGAGGGCTGACAAGTTGGCTAACCCGGCGTGGGTAGCACCTCAGCCTGATACACTCACGCAGGCCAAGGCATCGCATGGGTTTTTCCATCAGAACGCACATACCCTGCAGAAGCAGTTTCAGTTGACGCCAACTGAGGCCCGTGACATTGTCGAGTCGTGCGACGATTGTCACGCGCTTGCTGCGCCTTTGCCGGCGGGGGTAAACCCCAGAGGCCTTAGGGCCTTGGAGATTTGGCAGACTGATGTCACCCAAGTTGCTGAATTTGGCCGGCTTAAGTATGTGCATGTCATGGTGGACACCTGCTCCTCTGCCATGTGGGCTTCTGCTCATGCTGGAGAAAAGAGTCGCGATGTCATTGCCCACTGGAGGCAGGCCTTTGCCGTTCTAGGCATACCTTCTGCTCTGAAGACCGACAATGCTCCTGCTTTCACCTCGAAAGAGGTGAGGCAGTTCCTGCAGTTGTGGGGTGTGTCACACAACTTTGGTATTCCTTATTCTCCGACTGGTCAAGCTATTGTAGAACGTGCTCATGGTACTCTGAAGCGGGTTCTTCAAAAACAAAAACGGGGAATGCAGGGTGAAACCCCGCACAGTCGGTTGGCAAAAGCTTTGTATACCATCAATCACCTTACGGTACCGCAGAATTCTAATAATCCTGTCATTTTGAACCATCACCTCTCGTTACAGGCTTCGGACGAGGCACAGCAGCCTCGAGCGAAGGTTCGGGTGCGGAATTTAGTCACCAAACAGTGGGAAGGTCCCTATGACCTTATCGCTTCGGGGCGCGGGTATGCTTGTGTATCCACAGATACTGGGGTGCGCTGGGTACCTGCAAAGTGTGTTCGTCCTGACCTGCGACCGCAGAGGCAAAATCCGGCCAACAGGCAAGGTGGAGACCGTGACCAAAGTGAAAGTCATCAAGTGGATGGAACATCGAGTGACGACTCAGATGCGGATGATGTGGGTGGTCGCTCCGATGGTCCTTCCACAAGCAGAGATTGAACATTGTTCATTTTTCTTTTTTCCTTTTCTTTTTTAATGGAAAAAGGGTGAGATGTTGCCCTGAGTTTGCAGTTCTTCGATGTTTTCATTTTCTGTAACAGTTTCTCACACACTTTCTGTAAACACAGCCATGTTTTGTTAACCGTCCTTTATTGTTTTTCATTCCATTCTCCTAGGCGGAGACGTTTGATGGATTTTTCCTTTGACCAGTGTGATTGAGGGGTGGTAATTTCTCCCTCCAATCCACGGTGGTTTCTAAGAACATATATAATAAAGCTCGGGGTCTCTGACCCCCCGGCTCTTTCTTGCTTCTCTCCTGACAAGGTGTCTGCGTGGTTCTTTCGTGTCCAAGTGCGACAAAACTGCTCCTACAGTATTCTGGAGAGGGTACAAAAGTAGTGAGAGTTTTCTGACCCATGAACATCACTTTAAGTTCCTGATAGAAATAATATATTTGAGCAAATGGAGTTATTACACACCCAAACACAACAACTTCAGGAATTGATACATCATGATGAGCAGCAGTTTGAGAGCCATAATCTAACCTACCCCAGCAATATGCAGTTTATAAAGCTGTGTACTGGATTGCATTTGTAACAAATGTTTCAACTGGCATAAATCACATAAACAAATGCCCCTTGTTCACCTACATTGATCACCTACAGAAGTGTCAAAGTATAATAACATTTTAAAGGGATTGTTTCCACTATTAGTGGTCTTTTAATTGAATGCCAGAGCAAGGTATCCTATGCAGTTTTAAAAGCTTCATTCTTCTTCAGGCAGTAAGCCTTTGTTTAAATTAGTTTTCTATAAGACACAAAAGTGCCTAGCATTACCATAATTGGCTGCAGAATGTTTGAACAATTGCTATGGTCACCCTGCAGCGTCTGCCAAAGGGGCAGGTGATTGTGAACCCCAGGAACACAGCAGCAGCAGCAGCAGCATAACTAATTCCAGGTGGACATGCTAGAGTGTACATCCATGAAAGCCGTGGAAAGCCACAGCTGACTACTCCTGGGATGTCAACATGAGGGATTAACAGTGAATGGGATGATCTTTTCTTCCACCAGCACCCCCTCTGTTTCCATCCCTGGGTTACAGCAGGGACAGCAAGCCCAGTTTCTTGGGTGTTGTATGTTCCCCCCTGCAACAGCCAAACTACGGTCCATGGCTGTCTGGCAAAATCAAATGCTGTTTGTGCTGCTGTGAGCCTTGTATTAGTGCTGATTTGTAAAGAATAAATGCATGTATTTGGGGAAATTCTGTCCCCTCCGTTCTCCAGTCATTATTAATTAACATTAATACTCAATTAACAAGAGCATTTGCATTTGCAGCTGCTCATTTGCAGTCAGGGTGTCTATAGCAGAAGCAATACAACTGGGGAAGTTGTATTGGGCTCACGGGGCTCACTTTGTGCCTCATTTAAAGTTTTTGCATAAGCAAAACTGATTTCCAGTTAAAAGTTCTTTATCCATACCTTGGCTACAGTGTATTGCTGTAGCCTTTGCTCAGAAATTGGAAGGACATGTAAGCCCTCTACATTTTTTTTTAATGGGTCTTTGCCTTGCTGCCAGTAGTAATGAGTCACCCACACATTCATGTAAGTGCAAGCACGTAAAAAACCCTCAAAATGTCACAGGCTTTGGTCTCCTAGTAAAATTTGCTTGGTTTGGTTTTAATTGTGAAAAGACAACACACCATACATTCTCTAAACCAGTAATAAAGCGGCAAGTCTGCTGCAGAGCTGTCAGAGAAATATAACCACAAAAAACTGAGCAAGACTACTTGACACAGAGGAGTTCAGTTAGAGAATCTTTATATACCTTAGCTAACCTTTCTTGTAGGCAGGCAAGAAATACACATACAGGCTAGTTTAATAAAACAAACTTTATACAGAAAATTTTGGGAAAATGTATAATGAAACTAGATTATAGTTAAAAATTATCAGTCAGCAAATGGTCAGCATAAAACCTTAAATTAAATTAGCATAGTTCAATTTAGTTTCTTTAGCTTTAAGTACTAGATGACTTTCTTACTCAACAAGGGTTTAACAGACCTGCCCATAAGAAAATCCTTCTGATCTTTGGAAAACACATACAGAGATTTTTCTAAACTTCACATACCATTTTTCATGCATATGTTTTATTTTATTTCTTTATTTTCTTAGAGTTTTTATAGAATTTAAGCAGTCAATTTTTAAACAAAACTATTTGCCTTTATTTTTAGTGCCACCACTGCTATATCTTGTTATAGAGACAAACATATTTTTACAACACGCTTATACACACACCTATTCCCTCTTCCATGAAGAAAAAAAAGGGAGTTGGAATATGCTTAGCCCAAAATTATTTTCTTTTTTCCAAGCTGGCAGTTAAAATAGCAAAAGTTTGTGCTTTTCTCAAGATACTGCTTACAGGCAAAAATGACACACTAAGTGGCAGTTTGTATGTCACAGCATAAAAGCTTGCAATGTCACAGAAATTTATGCCATAGCACTGGATAGCAACTGGTTTTAAAATGAAGAGCCTCAGGGAATCCTGCTCTATTGTAACATAGCAATTTCTGGCATGGCTCAAATTAAAAAAGAAAATAGCTCAGAAACGGAGTCATCTGCAAAAAGGTCTGCTGCTCACCAGTTTGTGTAGGTATTCTAGAGGTGCCAGGGTGGAAGAAGATGAGTTCTTTTTGGAGACAATAGGAATAATAGCCCAACAATTAATTAGATTAGTAAGATCAGTTAAAGAGCTGTGAGCAACCTAAATGGAGCAGGACATTCCAGCATGTCTCTCCAACAGGCTGGGAGAAACTGTTGGCACAAACAAGCCTCTTAGTGAGTGTTTAGATGAAAACTGAGATGTCAGAAGTCCTGATGCTAAAAGTGGCAATTCAAGAAACAAAATGGATTTGGACAAAAACCATGTGGGTATGGTATCCAGGAAAATGAAGAATTGAATGTGTTTTTGTGAAGATTTATCACCCTGCTCAATGAGATGCTTAAACTGCAATGTAAGGAATGCATCAGCAAGAGATGGAAATGAAAATAGTGGACTGCTGACAGTGGATATTAGCACACAAAGTTACTAGACTAACATACCTTTGTGCCATACTGTACAGGGGGCTTTATTAATAAAACATCCCCACATTATATCAATTAACAAAAATATAATTTTACTCTTATGATGTTCTAAACAATTTATCAACTCATTAAAAACAGATTTTATCTTGTATCTACATATAGGTAACTACATATTAATATAGCACTCTTTGGAACAGCATTTATTCTCCAGGTACCGATTTTTTCTTGACTGAGTCCAATGTTTTATCTCTTTTGATCTTTTTTAAGGCTCCTTTAAAAACAGAGGCCTTTCTAGGAGCCTGGTCTGTAACAGCCACTGGCCCTCCACCGTACTGACGAGGTGTACTTTCCACAGCTACTGAGCGACCAGGTCCGACCTGAAATACAAAATAAATACATTGCTTGATCTTCATGCTAGCATTGCAAATGAGATGAGACCTAAATAATGAACTGCCTTTTGAAAATATTATTCAGTTGGTGGAGACACCTGCTGACGTTTCTGAGGGCCACTAAAACTATCCTTTATACTAAATTCACAATTTGTTCCCATCAATAGAAAAGAAAGGAGAGAGTGTTTTTTCAGCTGGTACTTTTATGTGCTCTGCTTTTCTGCCTTCATGTCTGATCTTATGAATTGAAGAAAAGAAAATTTAACCTTTATTCCAATAGAAGTTTGCTGTACAGTGTTATTTGGATTTGTACAGAATATCAGCCACAGTTTGCAACCTCAGAATTTCCCTATACTTTATTACTTATTACTTCAAATAAAAAAAAAGGAACAGGCCTTCTTTCAATCAGAATGCAATTGCATAGAACTACTGCTCCAAGAAATCTCCAAGACTGAAAGACACATACCCTTTGCAGATTCATTATTACTCTTTATACTGAATAGGTTGGGGTCTTGGAATAAATATCCCTGAGTGACAGCTCTGTCTTCTAATCATGACCTACTGAAAAAAAATGCAATTCCTTGAGTGTATGTGGTTCACATGTTTGACTACTTGACCATGACTGGTTTGCAACAACCATCTTAGCTTAATTTTCATCTCTCCCTGCTAAGGGTGTTTGGCAGAGAGGAGAGAAGAAGATGGTTGCATAAAAAAAATTTCCAGCCATATCTGTCATTTTTAATTCTCCTAAGCAATGTACCCAAGGAATTTTATATGATGTTGCTGATATATTTGTTTTCTCAATACACCTTTTCTGCAAAATGGACTAACCTTTTCCTTGTTTGTATCTACAGTTATTGAAATATTGATTATAGAACCAAGAAGGTACTTTCTTGTTAAATCCTCCAAGATATGAACATGCTTGGACTGAGGTTCAAGCCTTTAAAATAAAATCTAACAATATATTTCTCTCCACTAACAATTTCCAGATTACTCGCATTTATATCAAAATTTTTCAGATACTTTCTGCAAAATATTCTATTTAACAGTCTCACTGTTGTTTATGCGAGTACCTAAATAATTTTTCCAGCCCACTTCATCTTGCATTCACAGATGTTTTCCTCCGTATCTTTCTGAAGTTTAAGATAATGAGAGAAAAATCCTAGTCCAGCACTCTGAGACAATCCCCTTGCTTCCTACTACGCTCCTTGCTTCTCCATCACATCAAACATGAACTTCCTCTTTTCTTAAGTTGCAGGCACCTTAGTTATCATTATTCATTAATGCCAGGGAGCCCAAGATAATAGAATCTCTTGCCCTCATACAAGTTTGAAAACAGCACCTCATGTTTATCCTTTTTCCTCACATGTAGGAGTAACTTACAACAAGCAACAAGAAAACTATTCCCCTAAAATCCTCCTTAGCTGTGACACTTACACAGAAATAACCCAGTTAGTGCAAAAACAGTTATTGGCTAGACTGAGGATTCCCCCATGTCTTGTCATAACTCAACGTCTAAATATGCTGTTAGGTATGAATTAGATCTTAACAAAGGCTTTTTATTTTCTCACACTTCAGTTAACTGATAGAAATGAGAAAAAAATGTTTTCTGCAGATGCAACAAGTGGCTTACCTGCAGACAGTCAGGGACATGTTACTGATAAAGGACACCTCTACAGATGTATCAAAGATTGCACAGATGCACCCAGCAATGAAAGGAGGAGGTCTTGACCTCAGCAAGGTTTTCATGAACAGCTGTTTCGCAAGAGGTACATGTCACATAGCATAGGGACCATCTTGCCCACACTTTTTCAGAGTAATTTGCAGATCTGAATCTCATTCTGGCCAACTGCTTGTCTAAGGATATGTCAGAATGGGAAGTGGCGATTTGCAGAAGATACAGATTCTTTCTTATGTACTAGGACTTGTCAACATAAACATTATTAAAGTAAGCAGCAGCACGTATACAGCCAGAATAAACTCCATACCACTTACCTATTAATGAAAATGAAAGTGTCATTAAGGATTACTTACTGTTGTATGGAGATTTTTAATATCAGCAGAATAGACTGGTCCATTTTGAACCTTTGCTTTTGATATGGAAGCCTCTATTGATATTTCCTGAAGCCTTTTTGCTTTCTAAAGATAGTCAGAAAAAAGGCAAATTTGTTTTAATGTGCATTAATTGTGTCATTTGCACTAGTTTGAAAATATACAAACAGAATGACAACATAAATGAGGTTATAATTCTATTTGCCTTTAATTTTAAGTACCCTTCCCCCGGTTTTTGACTCTTTCGTGTACTGAGGACCCTAAAACAGAATAAATGGGCATGGCATTGCAAGGGTGGGAAGGGAATCCCTGCTCGCTGTGACCTGCGGGCTGTATTCTGTGCAATGCAGCCCTGGGTGCTGTGAGCCTCCATGGCCACAAGAGCACACTGCTGCCTCACGATCAGCTTTCACCCCACGCAGAGCACACAGCCACCTCTCCAGGCAGACCCAAGTGTACTGAGGCATCACAACTCAATCTCAATGTATCTTACATGAACGACTTCACGGTTTTTTTCCCTGAACTTCATGAGCTTTTGGTCAGCCCATCTGTCCAGCTTCTGAACAGCAACCCTACCTCCCAGCATGTGGATTGATTCCTCCAGCTCAGTGTCATAGAATTACAGAATCACAGAATGGTTTGGGTTGGAAGGGACCTTAAAGTTTATCTAGTTCCAACTCCCATGCCATGGGCAGGGACACCAGACCAAGTTGCTCAGAGCCCCATCCAGCCTGGCCTTAAACACTTCCAGGGATGGGGCATTCACACCTTGAACTTGATGAGGATGGATACTGATCCAATATCCAAATCACTAATGAAAATGTTAAATCAACACTATATTATCAACCCTGTAACTAACTCTGAGGAATATCACTCAAAACTGACCACTAGTTAGATTTTAGTCACTGACCACTGTCCTTTAGAGCCCATTAGTCCAGCCAGTTTTTCACACAGCTTGTAGTCCACCTGTATGTAATCTAGTCCATATATCCCCATTTTGACTACAAGAATGCTACACAGGACCATGCTGAAAACCTTGCCAAAGCCAAGGGAATAGGCATCCACCTTCCTCTTTCTCCAGGACAAATAATTTTATCACAGAAGGCAACTATGTTGGCAAGGCATGATTTGTCCTTGGTAAATCCATGACAGTCTATACCAATCTCCTTCTCCCTCATGTGCCTAAAACTGCTTCCCAGGGACTCAGTTAAAACTAGTGAGTCTCTAGTTCTTCAGATCTTTTTTCTGGCCCTTTTTCATTTCTAATTCTAGCATACTTCTTTCCATAGACCAGGGAGGTGCTTGCATAGAAAGAAAATTGTTCTCCTTTAACACTCCTTTGGGAAATGAAGAAAAATTAAATTTAGCTGCCAAAGTTTTTCTTTTAAGTCCGATTTCATTCATTTTCCAACTTAATCTGATTGCCAAACCAGGACTCTAAAATTCTTATGTTCTTTTGGGAAAGCGCAAATATTGCTAGAAGAAACTGCTTTCATCCTAAAATATTTCCCATCTTGAAAGATGTATGCTGTACTAAAAAAAGAGAATGAAGAATTAGAAAAAATAAAGTAAGAATGAACAGACTAGTAGTTTCAACAGTTTCATAAGAAATACACATATATACATCCACCCCTTAACTGCAAGTGACAATGTTGATCCCTAATTTGTGATTGTAGTCAGAAGAATCAAAGATTGTATAACTTTTCCAATACATCTTATGGTTACTTCTTCTACGTCTGTGTGAATAAAAAATTTACTATCACTTCTACTTCAATATCCACATAATTCATTAAGAAATGTGTTTGGAACTTCACAATTATTATAAATACATCATGAATGTAAATTTTTTGCTCCATCAGGTTTCTTACCTTCATTGCCTCATAGTTTGATGTCCGAGCCAAGAAATCTTGCCAAGATTTATTTATCAATTCTCTCTGTGTACAGGTAGCTTGGACCTGTAACATAAATGAGATTTACAGGATGCAACAAAATCCTATTCTCCTGATCTCTTCTTATTTCATTGCTTGTGCTGTTTGAAAAGAATGTTCACCTACACCTCTTTGACTACCTTAGCTCATCCCTCTCACCTGAGATTGGATAATAATGTTCTAATAAAGTACTTGTCCTTTAAAACATTCACTTATGCGCTGCCGTTAAAAACAAAGAGAGGCTTACTTTGTGCAAACTAATTTTCCTCTCTTCCAAAACATATGTTGGACAAGGCCCAGCTCTTTCAGGAATACTTTCTGTATATTTTTACTCTCAAATGTTGAATAAAAGAGATAGAATCAGCTCAGGTGACAAAAGTGCAGTCGTCATAATGCAGGACAATCCCTCAAAACACTAGCATGAGATTTCAGACAACTGGACCAACTGATCTTACTTCTCAGAAAGCAGGAGAGGGTGAGACAAAAGATGAGCAAAACCACCAAATGTTTGCCTTATAACCAAAGCTGGAAAATGTCTGTACCTTCTCATTCTCAGCATGCTGGGAAGCACAAAGCCCTACTTTCTGAAGTAATAAAGCTTTGTGAATATTCAGCAAGGGAGCTTATAATAGAGACTTATATTTCATTTTAAGAAGCAGGTGTAGTTATAATAGGTACTTTGTATTGTTATCTGCTACAGACAAACACAGGTGCAACTCTAGTAACATAATGATCATTTCTTGTTACCCCATTGCTGATTCATTGCCGATGATACTGCTTCATTTTTTCATGTTGCTCTCTAAATACTGTGGAAATTATACAAGCTGGGAGGACTGAGGTTAACCTAATTTAATTTAAAGTTAAAATTTTGCTTCTGAGACAGATTAAAACATTTTCAAGCAGTGACGGATTAAAACATTTTCAAGCAGTATACACGTACAGGATTCTCAACATTATATAATAGGAAAATCTGCACATAAATGGACAAAAAAAGCTTAGGTGGGCTTTCCTTATTTAAATACTCCTTGTCTTACTTCTTTATATGTTTTTTCCTCCTCTTGGATTTTGTGTTGCTGTTGACTTTCAAGCACTTCAGTCTGCAGAGCAACAACCTTTCTTCCAGTATCTTCTGACACCTTTGAAATAGCCTTCAAGGTTCTCTCATCTGACGTAATAGGCCTGAATTCTTCTTTTATTTCTGCACATATTTCACTCCAAACCTCTCCAACCTGTGTGTGAAACATACACCACACTACTTGATATTTATCTCATTTTTCAGTTCCAATTATCCAAAATAACATAGAGAAACCATCTCCCTCCTTATTGTTGTTTGAATTCCCAGAATTTTTATGCAAGGTTAGACTGCACTAATACTGTGCTAAATTCATTCATGATAAGCCTCCCTAAGCCTTCCCAAGTCCAAACTTGATTCCAAAGAGGAGTAACAAGAATGCTGATAACTACAGAAAGTCAGAAGAAATAGAGATAGCTCCAAGATACCAAATTACAAAAGCAAAGTGCTGAGTCCTACTGCCTACTTCTTAAAATCTCAAATTGCAGACATTATTAGAGCAAACTGCAACATGAGCCATCAACAGAAGGTCGAATTATCAACCAAAGACTGAGTCTTGCTATGTCCTGAACACTGAAAGCTCTCACAGACTTTGTTCCTAAGCATAAAATTATCATAAACTAAAGCATCTTTTGAGCAGGACAGCTCTCACAAAGCTTGTTATCCTGCTCTAGTTTCCTATAGGCACACCATTTTTAACTTTACACAGAATGGATGGATGGATGGATGGATGGATGGATGCTGCATGTGGGGATAAAGATAGGAAAGCACAGAAGAACCTTTATAAGAATGTGTTTTTAATGTCATTTTTAATACTGACCCCCTAAACTGACCTTACTGGGCAAGGACACAGTCCTACTCTCCAGTCCTTCCCCAGTTTCTTACTCCTGGCACATTCCTGTCTTAATCTGGCAAACAGTTAGAACTATTTTTTCCTGAGTTATTTTTAACTACCATTAGTTTCTAGTCTTATTTTCTTTTCTTAAACATTTGTAGCAGTATGAAGCAAGAACCTGGGGATTGAGGCAATGTTGGAGGTGGGATTGTTTCTTTTGCTGGTGGATACTGGCTTTCACTATGTGAAATTATAGGTGACTTGTGACAGAGGGGACAGCTTTTGAAGGATTATTTGTTTGTTGTGTCCTGAGATATACTTGCTATTTTTGGGAATGTAGGCACAGTAGTAATATTTGAACTATACTCACTTTAAAGTCAATATAACGTTGTATAATAGCAAGTGTAACAAAATCCTTAGTAGATAAGCCAGGTAAATTTTCAAAACCTAAAAGAATATTAATCACATCAGTATGATGAATTTATCTTAAGAGATAATATTCTAAAAGAAGACATCTTGTCATATAAACACATGCAAAATCTTCATCACACATACCCCAGTCAGTCACTCTTGATCCTGAGCAGGCTTTTGCTGATAAAAAACCCCCTGTTTCTCCATAATACATTCTCTCTATAGTGAAATCTTTACTTATGAATGGCTTTGTCAGCCTTCCAATCACTTGGCAGGCCAGGATGCTACACTTTTGTGGTAAGGGTTTGATTTCTGTTAAAACAGCTGAGTCTACAGACCACAAGTTCTAGGGAAGCAACTCAGCACGTAAAGAGTTTTCTTTAACTGTGACGTAGCCAACAGGAAAATTATACTGGTGCTTTGTTCCAAAGCTGTGAAATGAGGTTGTCCTCCATCTTGTAGACTTTTGTCTTCAGCAAAATGCCTTGAGCATCATGACTCCATCTTTTAAAAATGTTTCTAGTATGTGTAAAAGAATAAGGGAGGGAAGTATGGTTGCTGAGATTACGTTTCATTTTTTTTTTTTAAACTGAATGATAATGGTACTTAATTTAAAAAAATCTAAACATAAGTCTATCAAATCTCTGGACTTCATCATATCACCCATGTGGTAACTGGGAAAGTAGCATCTGTCTAGAGTATAAATACATCATGTTTTGAACCTAAGAAATACTGTAAATAAAGATCATTTACCACCACTGCTTTTCTAGATCATTGTGTTACAGGCTGTTATTGAGCTTAATAGTAAGAGGAAGTTGCAGAGAAAAGACTATAAAATATTTCCATATGTTATTATCTACTTTCATATCATTTCAGTACTGGAAAAGCTGGAAGAAAATCTTATGCCTTTTTATTTTAGTAAAGAATCCAGCTGTGATCCAACATTTAATATAATTAACACTACTAAAATTAGTAAGAACTTGGGTTACAATAGAGGAGCAAATAGCTATAGATTATTAGAGAAACTAAGGATGTTTTCAAACCAGTTCATTCTCTAGGTAAAGCAGAGAACTGGCTGAAGCAATCTCAGAACAATTACTGATTATCTTTGAACCTGCAGAGGATGGACATGAAAACAAAAATAAGCCTAAAAAAAACCCCTGAAACAAATAATTAGACAAATAATGTTCTACAGCTAAATGTTAACAGTAAAAAAAATTAATATCCAACATGAATTACTGACAACTAAGACCCAACTTTTGTCTACAGACAGAAAAAAAATCTCACGGATGTGGAAGAATTTATCACTTATCTTGACTTCAGTCTAGGTTTTAAGACAAGGGTATAATGACTATTCATATTCAGTGTGCAAACAACGAAAAATTAGGAGGAACTGCCACACTTTGAAAGAAAAGATTAAAATGCAAATTAATCTTGCCACTCTGAAAAATTATCTAAAACCACAGAATTTAATTCAGTAAGGACAAATAAAAAATTCTAACTGTAGGAATAGCCATTTGTACTAATCCAGGATGGGAGATGACTGTACAACATTCTAAGTTGATTGAGCAAACAATATCATGCCCCTAAAAATACAGCTATTGTTACATTAACATCTGAATGTTTATTTACAAGATGTATAGAGTAACATAACTATTTGGCTCTGAGGCTTCTGTTGGAGTACTGTGTTCAGTTTTGGGACACTACAGACCAAGAAGAATTTGAATAAATTGGAAAAACTCCAGAAAAAAAAAAAACAATTAGAGGGTATGCTAGAAAATGCAATCAGTGAGTAGTATCTTGCTAAATCTAGAGAAATAAATGTAGAAGTGCTAAAATATGTGAAAGAGATATTGTGTGTGGGAAAATAAATTGTAGAGAATTTCAAACAAATTTTAGGTTTATTCCTAAGAAAACTCTTCCTAGTGGTACAGGCAGCAAAGTAGTGCGGAAGTCCTGAAATCCCAAACAAGAAGGACTTCTAAAAACATAATGAGCAAGCATCTATTAATTAGAGAGTACTGATGATGCATCACAATGTTTCCTTTGACCTTGTTTTTTTTTCTAGTGACTTTATTGATCACCAGTGAACAAGCTGAGTTTAACGACAAATATGACACTGACAAGGCAATTAATTTGTCTTACCTAGCTTGCAAAATAATGAATAAATTTTTGCCCGTATGCTCTCTGAAATTTCCATGATGGCAAAGGTGGGACAGTTGGCAGGCACAGGAAAGACCTTTTGCTGTTTCTGGAAGCTGGTAGCAATAGGTCTCTTAATGTCTAATAATATAAAAACAAAAAACCAGGGTAGAAAAATGAAGAGGTAGTAGGTTCCCAAACTTAGAGGAAATCCATCTTATTTTGTGGACACCATGTAAATAATTTCGATTGCTTGGCCAAGAATTTGAACATAATTTGGGTCAGGAAATTTTAATTAGCATGACTAAAAATTTGTGAGAACAGCACTCACTTCTTTTTACAACATGTAACAAAACAAAATGCCTATTGTGGAAGAAATTAAATAGTTTAACTGTCCAGCATTAGAAAAGCTGGTCATGGTTCTGTTCAATACTTGGTTCATTCCCAGTTGATGTAGAAAATGCTATATAGTGGCCAGAATGAAAAGAAAATAAATGAATAAATAAAATGAAATAGAAAATAAATGAAACAGAAGATATTTTAGGTTTGGTAAGGATTACAGTGTAAAGCTGTAAATGCTGTTATTTACTGTCATCAGGATTCAGACTACAGAAGAAAATAATGTCATTATTTTACTGGACTGGTCACAGTTTCACATGCATCATAAAACTTACCAACAATAATTCCATATCGATCACGTTTGACTCCCAAATCCAGCTCCTCCTGTCTCCATAACTGTATTAGAAGGTTAGCAGCTGTTTGATCTCTCTTCCCTCGCCAGATACTCAGGTGCAAAGTGGTTTTAGGGTTGTCACAAAATTCAACCAAGATTCCAAGAATTATGTTGCACAGGTTCTTTTCCTTTAACTTGGTCAAGGAAAAAGTAAAGAAAGTTTTAAACTGTTCAAAACACAGTGACGCCCACCTTCTGAGAAATTGTGTAATATATAATCAAGTAACTGCAAGCTTTTCATCACTAGTTTTGCACAAAACTCGTGTATAAACTTGTAAATCCTTAAAGTTTCGGGAATCCTGCTATGCAAAGTTCCATAAATCAAGGAACATGAGGGGCATGAGTGTTGGATCATACAAGATGCACATTCCTGTGTGTAGAATTACTCAGTAGGTTTTGTGTACATGCCTCCAGGATCACGTACTAGAGAATACACTGCTACCAAGGTTTATTGTTGTAAGAAACAGACTCTGAAGGCAGAGGCTGAGCAGTACCACACAGCACATCTTCTGTTTTGTGGCCAGATCTTTTGGCAGCAGCTGAGAGGAGGCAAGGGCTTCAAACTGAAAGAGGGTAGGTGTTGATTAGGTAGTGGGAAAAAATTCCTTACTTTGAGGATGGTGAGGGACTGGAACAGCTTGCCCAGAGAAGCTGTGGATGTCCCAACCCTGAAGGCTGGATGGGACAGGCAGGATGGGGCTTTGAGCAACCTGGTCTACTGGAAGGTGTCCCTGCCCATGGCAGGGGAGTCAGAACTGGATGATCTTTAAGGTCCATTCCAACCCAGGCCATTCCATGATTCTGTTATTCTGAGGGTCTGCAGCCTTGTACCGCAAGAACATCAGGGGCTGACAGTACAACCAGTAAGAATGAGGAGTGAATGTGTGAAGGAAGGTGCGTTTTTATTTTGTAAGAGGTGAAATGTCTGTGCCAGCTCTGTGTCCAAGACCCCCAGCAGTAGGTATGCACACAAGATACATGGACAAAGTAACTTCAAACATAAAAACTGTTAAAGCCATCAAGTGTTCTTACTAACTTCAATATGAAGAACTGAAGTGCTTTTCTAAAGAGAGGTGTCATCCAAACTAAGAGCATAGTTTGAGTTTTCTTTTCAAAAATAGTATAATTTTGTTAAATTAAAAACTCCCTCTGTCAAATATGTATTAAAAAAAAGAAAAACGATACAGGGAAAATCTATACAATAATTTCTGAGCAGATACGTGGGTCTGTCTCAGGGAATTAAATGTGCAAATTTTTTGGGGGTTTTTTTTATAGTATGACAGTCTTAGGAGATACTGCAACAAAAATAATGCATTTTTCCATGTTGTTTTCCTACTCTTTCATTCTACAAAACCAATAATAAAAATACCTACTGCAAACAAATCCAGAAGGAGGAAAATGCCCTGTTTTTCAATAAAATAGTCCTCTGCAATGTAACATCCAATGACACAGGACCTTAAACAGAAATAATTTCACTTATGTAGAAACACTTTTATGCTTCAGAACATTCTACAACCATCTCATTTATTTTGCTGACTTGCATACCATTTGGTATGCAATATGCTTCATACCTTCAGGGAGTAGAAAAACCATGTTTCATGTGCCTTTTCATTTACACCTATAGCTAAATATACCCTGCTCAACTGCTCTTTCTTCTCCTGCAGGTGGCACACCTTCCTTGAAGCAGCCTAAGAAATTTGGCAGGTTCACAATGAATTGGAGTATGTATTGGAACTGAAACGAACTCAGTAAATGAGCTTAAAATTTAACCAGATCATGTCCCTAATCTGGTTTATTGTAGGGCTGTGTGAATATTTCTGCCAGCAAAATCAAGGGGGTGAGTCAAGCAAGACTTTTTTTTGGCAACAGTTTGCTTCTCCCAGATTAAAATCATCATAAAGCCAGCAGTCATGTTGCTGTTGCTTCCTTATTTCCTCAGCTATGGTCATTTAAAGAGAGCTCCTGCATCAGTATTTTCTCCCAGCAAACATATTCAGTTTTCAATGTATTTATCAACCTCTGCCTTAAAACAAATTAACTTTTTATTTTCCTCCTATGTATTGGCAATCTTTAAAATATTTCTAGCCCAATATACCCAGTTTACAAACAATTCTTATGCTTACACTTTTTTTGTTAATATTGGTCTATTCTTGAGTACTGTTTACTTCTCTAAAGTTATTTACAGAATCTAGCCATATGCATCTCTTAGAAAGTCTTGAGTAACTCTGCATGTCAGGAGGTCACTCTGTGCGGGCTGTCATACTGAATCCATATTTGGAATATACTGCATGTAAGATTTTCTATTTCTTTCGCATAATTTTTAATTAGTCAAATTTTATTAAGAATTTTTATACATTGTAAATAGAAGAAAGGCCTATATGTGCAGAGAAAGGTCATAGCACTGCAGACCTAAAAAATACAAGACTTGACATTTTTCCAAGTTACTGCTGCAAAAATGCTTCACTAACCACAAGCAGTCAAGTGCACTGAGGAGGAGACAGTCCTGGCCTAATCCACTGTATAACTTCTTTGGATCCATCTTAAAGAATGAGATAAGTATGGCAATTCCTTCACAGCTGAAGAGTTCCTGTTGAAATGTTAATTAAAGCAATGTTTCTTAAGCAATATTTACTAAATGTAAACATGTAAGAAAATACAATGGAAACTGAGAAATATAAGTATTTATGCTGTAATAAATTTGGTCCACAAAAGCAGGATATACTCCTTATACATAAGAAAAAGAGATTTTCATTTTTTCCAAAGTGCTAATTCATTTCTTAACACACTTTCATATATCAATTTCAAAATAATGTAAATTAACAATCAAGTATCTTCAACACTTGCTAGTGGATTTCTGAGTGTTTTTGCATTTAGCTGTGTCAAGAAACATGACTTGTTAACAATGAACTACAGTTGACACCTGATTTTAAATTAAAACAGAAAAAAAAGTGTCCCTTAAATGAAAATATAACATGTTTTGGCATTGTCTGCACAGTATAAGGTAGAAAGATACATACCTTTCTGTGGAGATCATGTTCACAGAGAACAGACAAAATAAATAATGTATCAGCTTGGATTTCCAGTAGAATGGTACTTTCTTTCTCTTTAGATTTGTTTGCTGCATACTTTAAGATGTCTGTAAATGGATATATTTTATATACATGAATGCCCCTACACACAAGTCAAAATTCTATTACAGCTGTTGCTTTTTAAAAAACTCAAATTTACATGAAAGGATTTTTAAAGTAAGTTCAGTTTTATCTCCTGTGTTTTTATAATAGCTTACAGAAGTGCAGCACTCTGATGCTGCAGTTTCATGGCCTTTACTCTTGGTGACAGAGTTAATGACAGCAGTTTGCACTGATTTCTCCCTTGTTCAGACTCTGTGCTGCCCCTTGTATTGTGCCAGTGCAAGGAATTCAGGGACCTGATGTGAATTAAGGAACTCTTAGAAAAAGACAACAAACTTACTGGTTCACTCTACTGCGCAGCTTCACAAACGTTTGTACTGACAATGGAAGTGTGGGAAAGACATGAAATACCACCATTGCTGGAAAATCTGCCTTGGAACCACTATGTGGAAGAGGGCATTCATACACAAAGCTCCCCTAGAGCAACAAAAGTTACTTGATTCTGATATGTAAGGGATAATGTTAATTTTGCTTTCACTAAAAGCTGTAGGTTTCCACTGAGTTTTCACTGGAGTTCAACTGAGGCTATAAAATACTTAATTTCTAAGCTTTTTATTAGAACATACTCTTTAAATTCCAAAGGATTTTTCCTGTTTTGTTTCCTTCAGAGTACTGAAAACTTTCTGTTATTGTAAGAAAAGAACTTAAATCAGTTTGTTTTGGAACTTAAACCAAAATTTAACAGTAGGTATGTGTTACTGAACAGGAAATGAATGCTCTAAAATTGCAGGAGCAGTGGTTAAGCAGTTTTGTTCTGCTTTTCTTCCTTCATGTTGTTCACACAAAGGCACCTTGTTATTAGTTTTATTCTGCGCTAAAGAAGAGTTGTGGAAAGCAACACCGTAATAGACTTAGGTGGAAAAATACTCGTGGGCTGGAGCTTCTGGGGACTACCACAATGAAAATAAGATGTACCAAATGCAGCAACATAAAGTGAGAAGGGGCAGCTTTTGCTCTGAAATTAAACACCTAGACTTTTAAAACTGTCTGTTTTGCTTAATCCATTCAATGGGTGTTGAAATGTAAAAAAAATTAAAATAAAATCAGTTACATTTGGGATTACTTGGTAGAGGTTTTTTAGTTTTTCAGCAGTCAAAGGAATAACAGACTAAAAGCACAGCACACAAAAATGCATGAACATTCTTAGTGTCAACAGAAATGTACTAATTAAACAACAGCAATACAAATTGTGCTTTACCCAGTAGCTGGCTAATTGCTCCCTGGTCACACAAATTAATGTTCACAGCATCATCATAAAGGGACACAACAGATCTCAGCACTCGGAGGCAGTAGCGCATTTGTGCAAGTTTGTTGCCACGACCACCTGTTCCATGGAAACTGTTACCTTGACCAAAGAAAGGATCTGTGGAGCAATCACAATGAATAGTGGTTTTAGCACACGGTGTATGTTCAGAATAATAATGTGTTCAGGAAAAACAAAAACAAAAAAAACCCCAAAACACAACAACAACAAAAACCCCCAAATCCCCTTGAAGTTAGAAATTATTCTTGTTTAAAACTGTCCAGTAATATGCTTTTCTCTGTAGGACTATACTTTTTACATGCATAAGAAAGGTAAGATTTTGGTCAACATTTAAAATTATTATACATTTTTTAACCTTACTAGGTTCATGAGCAATTTTCAAAACTCAAGATACGTTCTTTAGTATGACATTTAGTATCAACATTTTGATCTCTATTCAACCCAAATAAAAATTTCTTCCCAGGAAGACATGCCAATTTTATGATGAAAAATATCTGTCCTTAGAAATCTGGTCAACAAAACTGAGTGCACTTAGTTCTCTTTTTGCTTAGCCCACACTCTTATCCTATGCCCAGAAGCCAGCTTCAGTCTGGAACCTGTCTCACGGTGTACCACTCTGAGTTAACATGTCCTGTCTCATGGCAGGAATTACTGGTTGGACTTCTGGCCACAAGGGAAGTGCCTGGCTCACATACAACACAGACAGCAGAGGTGTTTGGCTGCCCACACAGATGAAAGAATATCAATATAGGGGTACACCGGGAAAGGGGCACCAGCTTATCCATCAGCAGGAAAAAAAAAAAGGATGACTGTTTGTTTTTTGGAAACATTTGATTCCTAAGTGACTTATTGAAAAAGAATCGTTCTGACATCATGAGTTTTACATTTTCCTTTCCTGTCAAAGAAAGTAAGTTCAGCTGAACTGTTTTGAGGTTACCTGTGTGTGAAAGCCATGAGCACCCACTGACCTTGGCCTATACACCATTCTAGGAACACAAGGAGAAGAGTATTCGCTTGGCAGGACAAATATTTATCTACTAACACAGCAGCCACTGAAGCTAAAACAGCAATTGCATGAAGCTGTAATTCTTCATATTGGGCAGCAGACCAGTCACGAAATCCAGGCTTTTGATTTGGTTTTACATAATAAAGTAAAGCTGGAATCACATGATTTTTACTGAGGAGCTGCGGAGTCCAGACAAAGAAAAAGAGAGTTTACAGGTTTCACATGCAAATAAGAAAAATCTAAAGCATGAGTCAACTTTATCTGTACTACACTAACAATTTTTTTTTTTATTGAGAAACTATGTCATGAACACTACAAGTACAGGCAAATTCTCTTTATATTCTGTAGCTTTCCCAGACTGTGGTTTATTAAATTTTATTATGTTCTTCAGGTATATTTCAATAATGCCCTGCAGTCACTTGTCAGCAATTTTCCTAGCATGGTCTAAGTTTGTAACTTTCTAAAATAGAAATTATATGCTGCTTTCCAACAGCAGGACTTGGTCTGAAGCTATGTATGAATTCTTGATTTGGAGAACAGATAATTTCAGTGTACTGGGCTATGCCAGATGGACAGATAATATTCTTGTGATTCCGTTGTCTTTTTTTTTTTTCCCACTTATTATTTCTGTTCTATTACAACTTACCTGTGCAGCAGATGGGTCTTTAGATAAGATTCCTATTACATTAAATAGTAACTTCTTCATCTCAAAGTCCTCATAAGAGTAGGTAAGTTTAAAATCTTTTACCAAGGGATTGGGAAGTTTAACTATGAAGGAAATTGTAGATAAGTTACAAAAAAAATCATAATTAAAAGCAAAAATTATGTTATTATGCACTATGGAATCTCTTACCTTCAGTAAATGTTCCAAGTACTATTAAGAGCTCTGCAAATCCACTTTCCTAATAGGCATTCAAAAAACATACATTAATTAAATTAAATTGCAGTGACATTAAGACTTATGATTTAATTTTGATTTGGCATTTTTCTTCAGAACACAGAGTTTAATGTATCGTATGGCAGGATAAACAGAAGTTTATCAAAGAAGAGACCAACCATTTGGACATTATACAATAATAACTAACTGCAGTCCTAAGGGTACAATTAGTTAAACTCATGTTTCATTCAGTACAAGTCTGAACTTCTATGGGGAAGTCCCAAACACATGTATTCACCACTATAATCTAACACAAGAAAACCATATTCTCAGTGCTCTTAGAGCTGTGTTTTTTAAAATGTATTTGTTCATGTTTTACATCAGGGTCATCAGTACATACAATTTTGTGGCTTCAGTTATGCAGACCAATACACTTCAAGTTCAGTGCATTTACAAGTAAACATATGAAAACTGCATGTATGGACAAGAAGAACTTACCAATATCACACATGAAAAGCTCAGAAAATAAAACCTTGTAAATCATAGCTCCTAGAGAGCTAAGAGAAGGACAATAATGTCTAATATAACTATGGATAAGACCAAAGCCAGGAGGTGTCTATGCAGCACATCAGAGGCAAAAGAGTTTTGTTTCTGAGGTAACAATTAGCAAACACACAGTTTTATCTAACACAGAGAAATAATTAATATCATTATGAATTTTACTTTACATATATTTTACAGTTTGCTTGTGATGAGAAAACTGTTTTCCTTCTCAAAGGCTCAGATTCTTATGCTGATTTCTGAACTATGTAAAATACAAGACTGACTTTTCTGAAGTTGCTTGGATAGTATATTAAGAAAAAAAGGAACATTCTGAGGCAAATTTCTCTAGTATTATCTATAAGGCAGGATTAAATAGTAATATTAATGTTTTTTCTACCTGGTATTTATATCTTGTAAAATCTCTAGGCAGGCTGAGAGTAAAGAACCTAAATTAAATTGTTTTAATATTTTCTTTGCATAGAAACAATTTTTCTTCCTTTTAGTATAAGGAATTAAAAATACATATCCTGTTTACTTATCTTGTAGGAAAAAAAATGCCCTGTTTCTACAGCCACATAAACAATTTGAATATTTTAGACATCAAATATGTTGCTGCAATAGTATAACAGACATTTCATACTAGTTAGTGTTAAATGAAAAGCTTGAATGAAAAGTCTGTAAGATCATTACAAACTACAACATCTGTTTAGTAATACAGCCAATTGGAAAACTTCTATTCAAGAAGAAAGTAATATATTCCTGAACAGCCAATAGATCCACAGGGATTTGATTGCTTAATTATTCAAGCTGTATGTCATAACTTCATTTGAAGTTCTAAATCTTAACTGTAAAACAAGAGACTAAAGGGATATTGACACCTATAAAAAGTTAATTTCTCTGCAGGTTTCTCATAAAAATTCTGGAATATTACAAAAGAATGAGTCATCTACGTTTCAGACAAGTCATGGTAGTGCATTATGTGATGTAGTCTTTAGAAGAATTTATGTGCCTCTTATTAACTGGATCTAAGTAATTATTTTCTCAGAACCTTACTTAGAGCTCCTGAGCTGATTTTTGGACAACCCTTCTTGTTCCCAGTTACAAGGCACACATTGAATTTGGGTCATATGAATATAACCTACATCTTCAAACAACAAATGAGATTTAGTGCAAACCTCATGATAGGAGAATGGCACGTTCAAGAATCCGTACAAGAATATGAGAGTTAACATTAACTTTTGCACATAAATAACGTTAATGCGATTTTCTAAGTATTAAAAATAATAAGGTTGATGCTAGCATTCTGGGCTAATGACCTACAGATTTTAAGTCTCTTTGAGGTAAAGACAATTACAGAAAGAAAAAATGTTTTCTTGCTCAGCAAATCCAAGAAAGAAAAAAGCTCTGGAGACACAGTAGAAAAAAATATTAGAACCCTAATGGGGAAGCATACTGAGCCTATGATAGCATAGGAGAAGTGATTAGTCTCTGGACTACAACTCTAAATACTTACAACCATGGGTGCTGCACGGTTTTCAGCTACTAATGTGGCAATCACCAAGAGGTCATTCCGTAGCTGATAATCGCAGTGCTGGAAGCCACGCGTGAGAAGGTCTACAAATACTTCTTTCAAAGCACTTAAAAGAAAATGAAATGCATTTTACCTTTTCCTTTGATATTCTAATGTTAGACAGCTCTATGTATATGAATCCTCATTCAGCATCATACTTTTCAAAGCCTTAGGGCTTAACTGCAAGAGAAATTACTTAAAACTTTATTATAAAATAGATTCTTTTGGGTACCACTTGACATCAAATTTATTCATATTTGTAAGATGCATGTATTAAAAATTGCATCTTCCACTGTTTGTGTTATAATTAATTATCACAAAGACACAGTATTTACTCAACCATGGAACTGGACATTATACAATAATGAATGATTATTGAGAAGAAATAGTCTAATCTTAAATACTTAAAACAGTCTAACTCACTAAGGAAGAACCTGTTATTTACTCCAGCAGAGGATCTAGAAATAAACCTTGTACATCACAGCATAGAAATTCCTTCTAATTTTATAACATAAGCATTTCAACAGTGAAGAAATACTGGCCTGTTGAGCCTAACGTCGGAGCTTGAAAATGCTGCAATTAACTTTTTTATGGTACAAAGCAATAGATAGGGCTATTTCTCCTGCATTATGCAGCAGAACACCTTGTTCTTGCCCTATAACAGCAACAACTGCGTTAATACAGAAAACTTAATGGGGACGTAATAAGAGACCCATTTGCATTTCTCTCAGTCAATTTCAAACAAAATGCTACACAACAGAATACTTTAGATGTCTCCAAAATTACAATATTAATTCATAAAATGCTCCATGTACTTACTGTACACATTCTAAGCTACTGAGCTGATTAACAACTTCTTCTTTTGAGGTGTTTTCTAGCAGGTTCCATAGGATATCTGAGGAACGGAACACCAGCTGTCTTGAGGGATCAGCACCATTTAGATACAAACAGATCCTGCTGGCTGCTTGGGCCTTCACCATTAGTCCGCAGTTTCTTCCTGAAATTATGAAAATCTGAGTAATTAATTCTCTGTAGGTCAGTAATTGTTTCAGGCATGTTCACAGAACAAATGATCAAAGATCAGTGGTAATGAGATTACTGAAAGAACAGTTCGTACTAACCAGAGGTGGAAAGATGCTGGAGAGCTTTGAGTACCCACAATTTCTCAGTAAGTTGATTTTCAACTAATGCTAGTGACAAAACAAGAGTTTCTGCTAATCCTCCTACTTCAGCCATCTGGATTTTATAGCTTGCACTTGTTGGCTGGTAACCTGCACATACAATAGCTTTAGTTATAATGCAATAAATACTCAGAATTTTGTTTATTTCATAAAATGTTCATCCTTTCTCAAGAAAGGATTGAGAATCAAGTATCGTATTTCAAGCAGTTAAGAAAAACAATCCAGTACACAAGACCTGCTTTTCTTATACGTGAATAGTGCCCAAAACATATCCAACAGACTCACTCTCAAGCAGACTTAAATGCTACATAAACAAATTAATTGTTTCTTAGAATTTAGACAATGAAAGCAAAAGCAGGGTTATAGAGGCGAAAAACTTTCTTCAGTCATGCAGGAAGTCGGTGGTGCACAACCTAGCTCTCTTTGGTAGCCTGTTCACTAGAGAATTATTACATTCTATCATCATATTACTTAAAATAGGTGAATCCAAACTTTGATTTACAAGGCTGACTTTCTAATGTGTCCGTTTTTACTTTTGTCCATGCATATGCAAATCTGTATTTTATTACTGAATTATGGGGAAGGTGAAGCATTGAGAAAATAAATTTATATTTATATATGATAACTCATGAAATAAACTTTTATCTTAAGCAGTTTAAATATATATATATGTGTATACATATAAATATATATGTCAAATGTCATGAAGCACAAGCTTGATAAATACAGATAATGCACATGGTGAAATGAGATTTAACTAAGCATAAACTCTGATAGGCTCCAAGTTGATACTACTTTATAGATAAGTGAACTCTGCAGGGTCAAACTTTGGCACGATTTACACATATTCTTAGAGAGGAAATATTTGACTTTAAAAAAATCAGACTGAAACACATTCTTCATTTCAAGATAACATACCTTATTTTCTAAATCAGAAGAAGAAGAATAAAATTGCTCTATTTCATTCACTTATCCTGATGGAATTATTTACAGATACAGAACTAAATGTACACAGAGCTACTTGCAGGATTTGAGTCTTGTTTGTAAGGTAAAAACAGATTTGGATGCTTTCATATTTCTAGAATTTTGAAAGGGCTGTAGTAGCTGCAGCTTCTTTAGGCCTCCTAAAATAAATGAAAACTTGTAAGAGGGCACAGGACTAGTGTCACACTGCATGAAGACGCCAGGGGAGCACACTGACATCAAGCATGCTCCTTGACCTGCACTCGTAAGCCAGACTGTGGCAATGTTCACCTGACGTTTGGTTGCCTATAAATCCAGTGCTGTCTCAGAGCACAGTGATGCTGTGCCCCTGTGGGAGGGGATCCATGCCCGACTTCACCTGACAACAGTCTCTGGCACCATAAGAGTCAAAGGAATTATATAACAGTGGATTCTGACCATGCCTGAGTTCATGCATAGCCTCTTTCTGCAGAGACAAGTCACAAGATTTATTCAAACCTATGCTCAAATGTGTCCATATAATATGAACTCAACCAAATTTAGAGGGGTTCAGATCTGTTCCTCACAACACAAGTGAAACCAGAGCTGCTTCTCTCCAGGCTATATATACAAAGCTGAAAACTACATTTCCCTTCTTATAATTTTTATCCTAACTACCTTTTTTCCGCCCTCCACTACCCACATTTCAGAGATCTCGTATCACTTCACATTTTCTGGATGCTATTTAATGCTAATTCCGTAAGTGTAAAAAATTAATTCCTTGTACAATGATGAACTTATTTCAGATTTAGAGTATGCACCTCTATAAAAACATGTTAATTGCACATTTGCCAATTATATATATGCTATATGTCTAATATATGAGATACAGCAACCACAGTTATAAAGAAAAATTAATCAATAGCTAATTAAAAGAGGCACTTCAAAGTAGCTGGGATCACTAAAAAGTAAAAATACTATGCTTTACCTGAAAGTAGTTTTCCTGGTAGCTCCATGTTATAAAAGCTAACAATACACTTACAGATTTGTATTTTAACTTGAGAGCTTGGCACTCTCATCAAGTAACCTGTCAGAAAGAGAAAGAAAGGTAATTTACAGACTTTTCAATTTTTTTAGAAAGTATTCTTAACACAGTCTTCTTCTTTTTACAGCACTTAGTATTACCTTTGGTCATATCTCCTACAAATCTGTAATTTAATGCGAAGTTTATAAAATATTCAAGAGACAGAGACTCCCACACTGGAAAGGACAAAGGGGTATTAGAAGAGTAGCATAAGTTCAATCAAAAAGTTACCTTCTCTGTTTTATGGCTACAGACACTTATGAGACACTGGATGTTATTCCAGAAGTTGTGGAATTCTGAGGAAAGCTACTACACTAAGCTGTTGTCAATCGTTACTATGTCATTAGAAACTCGTCTTCTAAGCAGATACGATATGAAATAAAGGAAGCATAGAAAGAGATCTTTTTCACAAGTTAAAGAGAATTTCATTGACAGCTACCAGTGTGTAATATGAATAACATAAACAATCTTTCACATTTTAGTGTCTTTTTGGACATGAAACTCTAAAGAGAACCTGGAACCGTCAACAACCAGGTGGTCATTCTGCTTGGAATTTGTGAAAATAAAGACTTCTAAAAGTCTTTTTTTACCCATTTCAAGGATATTTCTTTCATGTGTGACAGGCTGATTGTGCTACCTTTCTACCATTTATGTCTTACTATTAACTGAGCTGTATTATCACTCTTGCTCTATTCTGAATCCTTTTAACCTACAGTGCTTACAGTATTTTCTTTGAAAATCACAAATGTGACATGAAAGAAGATGTAAAAGGGTCATAAAAAGATACTTTGGTATTAAGAGGTCCAGTGACATTAAGACATGACTTTGACACCTTTTCCTCAACAGCACTCCTAAAAGAGGTTTCTGAAAAAAAGAAGCTCATGGCTCAGATGCAACGGGAAGCTGAAGCCAGAAACTATTGCTCTTAGTAAGGCATGGCATTAAACTGTCTTGTACATTGCCTTTGTAGGTGATAATTCTCAGGCTTTTGGGTTTTGAAGGTTTGAGCTGGAAGTCAGGAGTTACTATTTCTCACTTGTGTCTTCCATTTGGTTTCAAAGAAGCAGGAAGGATACATGTTCCTCACATCCCAGGTTTCAGTGTTTACAGTAATACCCCCATTTCTCAGATCAAAATGAAATGAAACAGACTATATACAGGTTTAATTCTTCATCTGTACTGATAAAGTCTTCTCATGTAGCTTTTGACACTGGCAAATAGATAATTCTGCTAGGCAATCTGCAGGTTAGCTGTAGAGCAAAGTAAAAATTGTTTCTAATACTAAAAAGCGCAGAGGATTGAATGAATAATTTAAAGAAATTACCTACATTTACTAAGGAGTAACAATAAATTAAAATCCTGCTAATAATACAGTTGATTTTATTGTGGCATAATAATAATTTTATTGTGGCATATCAGGTTACACTCACCCAGGTGTGCAATGGATTGTGAAACTTCAACGGAATAGTTTACTTCATCAGATGATTTCTTTTTTTGAAATGGTAACCTGAAAAATGAAATATAAAAACATTACAACTATGCTTTAATCAAGTCACCAGAAAAGTTCAGCAGCTCTTCTCTTCTTCCTTGATAATTTTTGCAGATAAGGACACTTTTTCCAGGATGAACACATTCTTTGCAATGCTGATTCTACACTGAGAGCTTCACAATCTGCAATTACATGTTGGCAATTAGTGGTACATGTTCATAGATAATAATTTCATAATTCAAATATGATGCTGAATAAACAAATGTAATGTGGAAGACTAAATCCTACCACCTAGACACTGCCAGGCTACTGCAGAGCTAGGCTATGTACAGACATGTGCAGAGGTGGAAAAAAAAGGGATTATATCTCTGGGCAAGACCTCTTGAAATGGATAAAAGTAAAGCCAATAAACTGACTCCAAATAGCCCAACAACAAATTTATTTTTAAAAACTGAATATTAATAAATCCTCAATAACATATTCAAAATACTCAGATATGACATAAACATGTAAGTGCTAAAAACTGTCTGACAGTAAACATTACAATATTATGCTAAGGTCTTTGCAGCACATACTGTAGAAGCAGCTTTCCGGTAGGTTTACCTCTGTAAACACTGCCAGAGAATAAAAAAAGGAGAGAGCAAATAATGGAAGAAATGTTGGGGGAGGCAGGGGAGGGAGAAACAAGACATCAAAAAAAAAAAAAAAAAAAAAAAGTTGGAAGAAGACAGGTAAATAGAAGCAGTTATGAAACAGTGGAATATTTCACTGGAGAAATTAATGTATCTGAGACTGAATTTAAAAAAAAAACAACAGCCCCTGCCTCTGGTTAAAGGATTCTCTGTCATATGAAGTAGTAGTGAATTGTGGTGGAATTTCCATAGTACAGAAATTAAAGCAAAACCCAAGAGTGCAATTTTCCAAAATATATTCATTGCAGAAACCACAATTAGTGCTGAACTGCTCTAACAGATGAAAAGTCTCACAGCTGCATTTTATCGACTTTATACACTCATTCTCAGTTTTGTCACGCTTGTACCAAACACCAAAGAAAATTAAACTCCGTGATGTACCTCCTCATTCCCCACTGTATGGCAGCAAAGAAAAGCAGGACAACTGAGGGTGATGAGGGAACTAAAAGATTCAGCTGAGAAGTTCTGTGTTTATTAAACCTAGCAGCTGAGAGGAAGCAATGTAAAACCATATTTGAATATCTGTTTTACTATGCCACTAATTTTCTATCTGGCAGTCTGGGGTTTTTTTTCTTCCTTGTTCTCCCTAAGTTTTTAAACTCACTTAAGAGCTTGTCTGAAACAGCAAAACACACCTCAGTACTACTTAACTGCTGAATCTTTTGAGGCCAGCAGTCCCAGAATGACTTAGGCAATAAGACACCTTGGGGAACCTTGCTTCCAAGCAAGCTGGTGCCAAGTACAACACAGTTTTGAATTACGTAGCATGTAACTGCACAGATACTGAACTACTAAAATGGGTCCCTCCTTCAGGTCAACAGAAATTGGACACAAGTAAAAGACAGTTGATGAAAAGGAAGGATGATACAATGGATACCTTGCAGATACAGGTGCTTTGTAGATAGATGCTGTATGGATATGTCGGTTGCCTTAGAAAATGTACAAACCTGTTAATAAGCAGTGTTTAAGTCTCTAAAAGAGGGGCTGAGGTACTTACCCAAATAGTTTAATAAGTTCACATAAAGGCTCAGTGAAAGCTTCTTGTTCATTCATTTTTTCTGCACACAGGTTAAGAATTTTGGTAATTTGTGCTACATTCTTAAGGGGCTTTTAATGTAAAATTAAGGAAATCAGATAGTCTGTACCACTATGAATCAGAAGAAAAAGCAGAAAACTGTGCTCATCACACTTCAAAGACACAACCAAGAAAAAATAAGACCAATGCTTCCAAAGTTAGGTGTTTAAAAGAAGTATGTGAGTCAAAACTTAGGCTTTTTGAAGCAGCCTTACTTTTACATAAGTACAACTTTTGCAAATCTGATTTAGGTGTCTTCTTAGCTGAACTCACTAGAAGTTCACCACTAAATTTCTAAAAATGAAGGATGAAAAGTTTTTACATCACAGTGTCAGATTTACCTACCCAAATTCTGAGACAGCCTTGTGATACTTAAATTTTTTTCTACTCTATTCCCAAGTGACTAACTGAAGTTTGAAAATCTGGACCCAAATACATATTGAGTTTATTTAATTTAAGGTAGAGGCACAAAATCATAACTGAACAGATAACTGAGACTGAGAAGTTACTACCAATCCACTGACTCATAGAAACTGCCTTTAAGTACACAACTCAGTTGTAGTGTGATGCCTTAAAGCACTGTGCAATTATCTGAACTGTATGAAATTAATCACATTTTTCCATATGCTGACACCCTTCCTAGTACTTCTTATTATTGGAACCTTTCAGTTTGTACTGTAAATATGAAAAAAAAAGTTAGTCTGACTTCATTTTTCCTTAAAATGTCTCCTTACTGGAAGGCATTGCTTTTTTATCTGCTGTTTCTTAAGTAGTGGCAATTATTATGCTTTTCTATTCTGAATTTAAAGTACACCAGTTACATTTTGGACACTTTCGGCCACTGTACAGGTGAGAACCCTCTTTTGAATTTTGTGACAAATGAATATAATATCCAAGAATCTTGCCAACCTACCAGCCTTGGCTGTGTGCACACAAGAAGGCCAGTGATGAGAATGTATACGGATCATCCCTTTTCTCCATGTGGAAGCATAGTACAGCATCAAATGCTTGGCTGAAAAGTCAGAGTATTACCATACATAAAACACCATGACTTCAGAATTCTACAGTGGCAAAAAGGATACAAGTCCATTTTCAAAATGCTTGACTACCTTCTTGAGAGTTTTCAGCTGCTCTTTTTCCAAATCTTTCTTAAGTAAAAGAATGAAAAGCAGGTTTTAATTGCAGTTTGCCCTAGAACATTAAACGATTATGTTTATCCCCTTTTCAGTTTAAATGAAAGTGGAAACCAGATTAAAAAGTTTACAAGACACAAGGAAATTCTGACAGTGCTTTGCAGCAGGATTAACTCCATGATGAAGCCTCATTTCTAAGTATGAAGTCTGTTCTTTTGTAACTGAAGAGGCTTTTAAAAACTCCTGTTCAAACGTGTGGACTCTTTCTCTTAAATTCTTCGGGATTCTTTGCAATGCAACGAAGAAAATCAAACCTATGTCACCCACAACATAAACATATAAGCATGCAGATCCAAGTGGCTTAGAGTGCTCTGCACCACTAGGAAACAGCCTTCAAATTCAAAGCTGAAAACAACCGAAGTGAGGATATGTCAGGGGGTGTCAGCGATGTGCAGCGTTCATTTCAGCTCTCCTGAGCACCTGCAACTTGAGGCAGGCTGGGAAGCTGTTTCGGGAATCTACAAGCCCAGAATCCTATGGGCATTTTATCATATATCTTATGCCCTATACGGAAGCAGTAAACAATATCATCTGGCACTTTTTTCTTTGGGCAGCAAGTTTATTCTATCAGGGGGAGAAGGGAAAGATATAAATACTTCTCTGTGGGGCATTAAAGTGTGCTAGGTTTAATCAAGTCCTTGTTTAAGAGTATAAATCATCCATATTTTGGATCTAAATTATTTGATGGCTTAGTGAATTTAATCTGCCAAATCATCTTGTGGAGACTAAAAATCGTCTGGAAAAAGCCCATGAGATGCTGCTTCTCCTGCGTGCCGAGGTACTTGTATTTATTCTTCAACATTGACCTTTGTGTATTTCTCCTTCATTTACAATCACCTCCCTGGAGAACTGTTAGCAGTTAACTTGGACAATTACATAAATTCATGACATACTTTCAATAAGGTTGTATGTATATCTGTTTCCCGCTGTAGGTTTCAGTACTCTAAAATTCTCAAACAGGCTAGAATTCTTCATGTCTAGTTGTTGAATGCACAAGCTTTTGTCTTTTTTTTAGTGCCTGTGTGATCTCTTTCTCTACGTATTTTTAACATAAACCCAGAATTGGCACAATTTTTTTATAACAATGTTCATCTCCGGAAGCATTCAAATACCAGAAGAAATACTCGGCTTTGTGCTCTGTAGCTCCAGCCACCTGTGCTGGAGTTTATTCAGGGCGGGTGCTTTAAAGTAACTGCATAAAACATTTGTCTAAGCCGCATTACTGCCTGTGTAACTGAGATAGCGAGGTACCAGGGTTACTTACTGAGTTATCAGGGTTACTTACTGAGCCCGAACCTTTGAGTAGTTTGATGACGTGATCCAGATCCACTGATCTCAACTGTGTATCCTGAAAAAGCAACGCTTTTAACTTTTTTTTTTTTTAATTTTGAGATTTTGCTTTTAAGGTGCTTAAAATGTAAAGTAGCCGCGTTAAACCAATATGAATTTACCCAGGGACGGGTAAATCCAGGCTGTGTGCGGAGCACAAAGCGGGGCTTGTTCTCAGTCCGAGGAAGCCGCCAGGGCAGGGCAGGGCAGGGCAGGGCAGGGCAGGGCAGGGCAGGGCAGGGCAGGGCAGGGCAGGGCAGGGGTTCCGGGCCAGCAGCAGGGCTGGCGGTGCCCCTGCCCGCGGGAGAGCTCACCTGAGCGGCGTCCAGGGTGTTCCTGCGCCGCTCCCCGCCGCTGCGAGAGGGGCCGAGGGCCGGGGAGCGGGAGGCCGCCCGTGAGGCAGGGGGCTCGGCCGCGGCCAGCGAGGCCATGGCGGCTCCGCCGCGGCGCAGCGCGGCCCGGCCGTTGCCATGGGAGCGGCGCGGCGCCTCCTCCTCCCGCCGGCGCGGCCCGGCCCGCCCGCACCGCCTCGGCCCCTCCCGCCTCGTTCCGCCGCTACCCCTCTGGCGCGACCCCCGCGGGTGACGCCCTCCTCCACCCTGCCACAAACGTCACTTCGTGGGCTGTTATCTGTGAACGCGACCTGGACGAGAAAACCATTTCCCCACTCCGTGCGGTGCAGAGGCTCGGCGGCTCCCACATGCTGGGGAGCTGGAAGAGGCTGGTCGATCCCTAAGAAATAATCATGAAAAAACCCTCCATGAAAGATCACCATGACAAAAGCCAGACAGGAAAGCGCTGCCTGGAGTAGCATGGCAGCGGGGAAGGGGGCGAGAGGAACCTTTTCTCTGCACAGACCAATACAAAAAAGTAATAAAGGCAGGGACAGAAGGGTAAGGGGATGTAGGTATGTTCTACTTGCAAACAACGAGCAGCTGTTTGAGGCTTAGTTGACAGCTGAGATGCAAGGACAACACAGCGCTTGGTGTGCTCACAGGTACTCTTCCGGACTGCTCACTTTAGCTGCCCTTCCTAGGATTTGGATACACTTTGGGCAAGTTGCACACACGTCACGTTGGATATGCACATATCCCAAATCTTTGAGTGCAGGCACTGTTGATGCCAACCTCAGTTTTCATTAACAAATAATGAACTACAGTGATTCCAAACAAATATTTGAATATGTGAATAAATTTATTAAATGCTAATATAGCTGTTTAAATCTCCAGACAGCTTTTATGTGAAAAGAAGTGATTGATAACAACAAAGAAAGACACCTTTATGGCTCCAACTATAACCAACACAGTTCTAATTTTCATTTTTCCCAGCTTGTATGCTACACCCCTCCCATTTCATACCCGCCTTCTGCAGAAATAAGGTGCATCTCACGTTTAGTACTCACATGTGCTATAGAGTTCTCTTTCCATCAAAGGGTAAATACACAATATTGTGTATTTGTGTGATGCCTTAGGTTTTAACTTTTATATTTTTTAAACTCTGTACTGCTTAGTGTGCAACTTTGAAGCTTCTTGTAGCCTGTTAACTTTCTGCTCTCTCATGCTAGTTAGACATAACAAAGCCTCTCCGGACTGCTCTTCAAGGACACCTGGACCATCCTGAGCCCAAGGGGTGTAAACCAAGGAGTCTCTGAAGGGGGGGTAGCTAAGGGGAATTACATCATTTAACTGGGGTTTTAATTGGAGAATTGACCCTGATATGCAAATGAACCAAACTATAAAAGTGTGAAGAACTCGTGACCTGTCGTCCATCTTGGGGTCCATCTTGGCAATAGCCTCTGGCTCCCCAGGGTGTACCTTGAAAGCCCTTCAAATAAATACCTACTTTTGTTCCTTTACTCTGTCTAGTCTCTGTGTCTAAGAGGCCTGATAAGGCATCATGTGTATACACACAAATATCCATGCACACTTTGCATTTAGCAGAAATTCATCCTGTATGCAACTCCAAAATGATGGCAAAAATATAGCCTAGTATAGTATGAGATTCTGAATTTAGAAAATGCAATGACCCCTTTGACATCCATGACATCCTGAGTTATGATCACAGAACCCAGGTCATACAAAGGCAGGACCTGTAGCACATTATACAGTGTCCTCACACGATGTGACAATGCAGTTGGAGCTGGTGTTTGACACTTCATCTGTCCATGTACACACACGTCTCCATTACCACTTTACTGGCCCTTCCATTTTCTACTTAAATATTTGTTTCTGTGAACATTCTGTTTTGTATCTGGGCTTACACTGGATGGAACACGATTTTCTATTAAGCATCTGAGATTAATTGTGCTGACAATGCTTATATGTCTGCAGGCAGTTAGCTGAACAAGCTGGATTATAGTTTTTTTTCCTTGGTGCGCAGATAGGAACTGAAATTGTATGTACTCAAAGTTTTAAAGCTTATATTAAAAAAACCTGCTAACATTTATTTTTGTTGTCGCTTAAGTTGTTTTAAGTTTTGTTGCTCCATGTTCTGAATGACAAATGTATAGAGAATATACCTAAATTGGGCAACTTAGTCTGTAAATTATAAGCTTAGGTCACATGCCATTTATTGGCTCACTGTTCCAAAGATCATATTGCAAAGCTCCATTTGCTCACTGTGCACCTTCTTCAAAATGAAGCTTTTAAAATTTGGGATGAAAGCTACATTATACAACTTTGACTACAGGGATTCTGCTGCCCTTGGGAAGTGGCAAATGCCCATCCTCAAAAGCATGCATCAACTGTGAAAATATTTACTCAAAAGTTAATAAAGCTCAAACGGGTTTATATTGTATTTTAATCACATCTACCTCTTCTGTTGGTAATGAAAATATTCAAGACGCCAAGGCCTTACTTATGAGAGTATTGATTTTTAAGTCTTACAAATGCTAAGAAATATGTTTAAAAAGGTAGACTTGATGTAAAGAGGATTTCTGTTTTGACAGATGACAAACTATTTTGGTGTGAAGACAGTTCAGCAAACTCTATTCTTGAGGTAAAACGTAAATTTCATAAAACCACAGGACTCTGTGTGTAGGACACAGCTGTGTGTTAGAAAATCAAGGTTACATATCTAGGTCTGCCACTAATCTCCTGTTGACTTTGCTGACTGAATTATTTCCTCTACCACTTGGTATTTGCTGTTTTACAAATTAGGTTGCAAGCTTTTAAAGGACTATTATTCAGTATATACCTTTCATCCGCTGCAATGGGGATCTTCAGCTCCAGTCAAGTGATGTCCATTCCTTGGCTGTATTGAACCAGTGGTCTTTAAAGTACAGAAATCAGTGTCTTTTTAAGAAACAGTCTGTTGACTCCTTGACTTCCTTTTCATTCTCCTTTTTTCTTCCTGTCCTGACAGACCTTCTGTGTTTGATATTCACAGAAAAAAAGGAAAAGACCTGTGAAGTGCCTGGCAGTAGACCCAGCCTTAAACCCGTAAAGTCAACAGAGCTTCCAACATCTGGATTTACCTGCCTGTACTATTAAAATACAGTGTTGAGGTCATGGGGTGGTATGGAATTGAGGGGAACTTTCACACTGATCTTTATTATTGTAAGGAAACACAGTAAATCACAGGACACAGAACTTACACTCTTGTACAGTACAAGGTAAGGCTGGACAAAGGTGTAAGTTTGGGGCCCCAGCTGCTGGCATCATATCAACATTCAGTAGAACGAGCACTGAGATATAGAGATACGGGGAGATGAAAAAAAATAAAAGCCAAGAAAAGACAGACTTTGAGGTCCAAAATGTTACTGTTAGGTTAGGCATGGCACAAACAGATATTAAATGTTCTGAATTTTAAAAATACCTATATTCCATTTGAGAGTCTGGGAAGACCACGTAACCTAATGTGAAAGTAATGCAGATGCTGCCAGCTCCACTGACCCATGCATCTTTACTTCTCTGAACTCAGCACAGTTTATGCTGCCAATCAACAGTTAAGTAGGACTGTACCTCTCATGTATTGTTTTTCTGTTTCCTTTTATGCTAGTGTAAGCCTCTTAGGAAAAAAGTTATGTATTTCCAAATAGGAGGACTGCAAAGTGCTTCACCTGTTTGTTTCATTTAAAGAGTAATGCTTTTTCATACACACAACCAGACACTTGGCAAACTTACTGGTGCCTGGCAGTCTCATCATGGCCAAACTTTTTGTTGAATGAAAAGTGGACTGAATATATGCTGATAGTACCGTAGTGTTCACTCTTGTGTTCTGAAAGCATGGGGAACATCTTAGAGCAGGATAAGGGATATATCTATCCAGCGTGTCTGTGTGAAAAATCTGTTATCCAGACATTGAAAAAGAAATAAATTGCCCTTAGAATGTTTTTATGAACTAACATTCAAGTTTTCTCTCTCACAGAAAATGCTGATCAAAGCACCCACGTATTAGAAAGAAACACAAGCTAAAATTTATTCGGCATAAGCACAGAAGAAAAAGCAAAATACCTTACATTGATTTTTATTGATTTTTGTGTAAAACACAGTCTATGGAAAAATAGATAAGAGCATTACTAATAATTTATAATAGCCCTGTTCAGAGAGACAGCACGAACAGTCTGACAAACACAACTACAAAGAGAATATCACACATGGGAGACATATTATGCTCACTGTAAGACAATGCCAACAAGGCATGAGAAACAATATATAATGACAGAGATTGTTGTTCAAGTCAGTTAAATGTGTCACTTATTTTAAAGGCTGTAATCTAATTAATTCAAGCAGTATCATACAGTGATACAATATCAGTACTGCAACATTTCTCATTACATTGATAGAAAATACTACAGGATGATAGCCAAGAAATCAAAACCTTGTGTATTAGGAGATGCACTGTCTGCAAGGATCTATGCATATGCATCCATTACCACTGCATATATGAAAATATTATACTGAAAAACTCAATCTATCTGATTTTATGCACCTGATATATCTAACTTTCAGAGGAAAGCTGTTTCCTAACTATATTCATACCTGTGAAATGTATAGCTGCTTGGGAACTCATTGCCTTATATTAATTAATGATTTCCTTTAATGCTAGTTGGGCAGCTAACACCATACAGACACAAACACAGAGACACACTATTGTATAGGCAATTAATGCCAAATAAAAATATGAATGTACTTTCTCATGTTGGCACATCATATAATTCACAATGTCGGAACAAAAAATTAAATATGGCACCAATTCATAGTAACCATTACCACAAGCCAAAGAACTTGCAAAACAATTAAAAAATAATTAATCTCTGAATAACTCAAAAAATCGAAATAATTCAAGAACATGTGCACTTAATTAACTTGTACATAGTTTTCACAGTTAATAGAATTGTAAGATAAAATGAAAGACACATGGAATCTGTAATAGAACTCTATTTTAGACAATGTCAAGAAAGAATACCTTAATATCCATAGAAAACAAATAACCTGTTGCTAAATACATAGAGGTCTCCATTTTATAATACGTGTACAATTCTGTATCACATATTAAGCACTTTCTTTTTAACTGTACAGTAATTAAGATAAATTAAGCTTATTTCATTACTTATTTTCATTAGGCAGTTAAGCAATTTATATAAAGCTACACAAAAATATTTTTATAGCAGGCTATTCCTCAAAATATGTATTTATTCTCCTAAGTAACTAAGATGTCTAAATTAATTTAGTTGTTTATATTTAGGCAATCAAAACTAAACAATTAGCCTCAGGTATTTTTCCAACGAGAAGTCCTATGGTGAATTCTACAGAAATCAATGTGTTTGGTCACATGAATAAAGATCCCTTGTGGGACTAAATATATGCTGACTACAAAGTTTGCTAAATGCATGAGTGTTGTTTTACCTTCAGGCTTAATAGTGTCTTGTTAGAGTGAATTGGTCCTTAAAGAACACTATAAAATATTAAATCACAAGTCAACATGCTATTCCAGTTAGAAGTAAATACATGGCCTAACAGGAAACCATATGTCATTTTTGTAGCAGAAATATTTCACAAAATGCCTTGATCTAAAAATATTATCTATTTATTAATACTTCAATATTTAAACCTTTCAAGTAACATATAAAATTAAAACACATTTTTAATTTTCTACACACAGTTTAAAAAAAATGAATGACACGTCATTATTCTCTCCAGACACCTTTGGCAGTTTAAAATTTAGCAGTTTAATCATTCTTGAAGAAATCTAATGATGAAATAACTTTTTGCATAGGAAAGACGGCCAAAACATTTCTGTACATACTGTCAGTGGATGCATTACAGTACAATATCTATGGGCTTTGACAATAATTTTCAATTAGTACAATATCATAGTTCTGCAACATTATCACTATTGCATCAAAACAATTAAATAACTGTAAGGAATATGAATGTTAATTACATATTCTACAGAAGTGTAAAATTACCGTAAAATAATAGCAGCATATTTAATTTTGAAATGTAGTCAGATTGTCAACAGTAATACTTTCTGCCTAAATCTGTTCAGAGGTATGAAATTCTGCTCTCAGTTATACCAGCCCATTCTAGTGCTTTTCATTAGGTTTCATGTACAGGTGTGGGGTAGAACACAGCGTGATATTTATACCATTAAAATTCTCCAAGACTTTGTATATTCTAAGATTTTTAAAATTAATTTTATTTAAAGGAATGAAGCACAATGCTTCAACCTTGTGTGGTTTCACTCTGCAATAATTAAATAGGAAACAGTCCAGGACATTCAATTCTGCAAGCCTTTTAAGAAATATACACCTTTTGGCACTGGAATGCAATTACAAAGTTAAGTTAGAAGTTGTAATGGTTACTTGTTCTTCATTTTTATGTGAAAATCTCATTTGTATTAGTTTAGGCTCCTGTCTGTCTCCAGCAATGGCAGGGTTTTCAGTGAAATATCTAGAATGCTTGATAAAACAATATTGTACTTGTGTATCACCACAAGTAACTGAAATAGCTGCGTATTAGAGGAGGAACAATTAAATAAGTACCCTGAAACAAACTTATTTGGTTTTGGAAATAAGAAAGAATGCAAACATTTTTATTTATTTGATAGATATATTGAACTTTTTTTTTCCTTTATTTTTCTGTAAAAAATGGGAAAGTTTCAAATTTCTAAAATGTTTGATAAATTTTTGGAGAACATAGCTATTAAATGCAGTAGTCCAGAGGTAGCACCTGTCTCAGATAACTCCAAAATTACTGATTTCCAAGAGTCTGAGAAGTTATGTTAGGAAAAAAAAATCACTGGACACGTGCTTTCCTTTTGGAAGCATCTGCCACTTGTCAGCTATTGGAGACAAGTCTCAAAGACGTTAGTCTGACCAATCATAGCTGTTATCATCATTTACTTTTCCAAAAATGGTGAAATAAAATGAATTCTTCTCCTTCCAATTGATTCCATCCCCAAAGCTTAAAAAGGAAGATAAATCTGAGCTTTCCAACTACTTGAAATTGAAAATTTGTGAACTAAAAAATAAGTATCAAATATCTGTTGACGCACATAACATAGTTGTTTTTTTCAAAAAATGTTTTCACAAACCTCCATTTTCAAAAAGAATCCATTGACCTCTCATTCAAAACAAAACATGTCTAGAGACATATAAAAATGCTTTAATTCTGAAAAAACATCATGCAAGTATTTAATTTTTCATCTCTACATTTGAACATGCTTAAAATGAAAGAAAGTTCAACTGTGTCTCAACTTGTAACAAACCCAGAATATACACAAGCTTGATGTGTAAGTTTGGGGAATTTGAATACTAGAATAAAAATAAAATTGTTGTAGATATTTTGAATTTGAAATGAAATTAAGAATAACTAACATGAATTCTTTAGGCTTGGGTTGGTATAACTGGGGGCAGAGTTGGATTCTAGAATCTTGTTTTTCTGTGAAGGTTTTATTATAAGCAGAGGTAATGAGATTTACATGACCAGTGATGTTTAAGGATAAATTCAAGCTTAATTCTGTGTATTTCTGATGTATGATATTACGACAAATTCTTCCAAAGTAATAAATAGTAAGAGAAGGTTCAGCTAAGAAAATCAGAGATTTTAAACAGTGCAAATATAGATAAGAAAAATATACTTTCATACAAGTAAAGAAAATTAGGACCAAATACACACTCTGATTCACTGAAATAAACATTTTGCTAATTAAGCAGTAGTAGCCTGAAGGTATGAGTTGAGTTTGGCTATATTGTTAGAGAAGAGTAATTACTACTGGAAGAGCAGTAGTAATAAATGGTTGTGAACATTATTTAGAATCCAACAGGAAATGCAAATGTCAAGGTTTAGAGTTTTTTAAGTATAAGAATAATAATTTGGTTTCTCAAAACTTCAGGCATAGCCCAGAGACACTTGTTGTAAAAGTTAGACCTTTATATAAAAATAGAAGATTGGATTTGCACAAAAAGATACTAAGAATTTAAGACACACTCTGGGAAATTCATATATAATAACTGAAACTCCAGTGTAGACACATACAGAACATGAGTATTGTGATGCTTCCAACATATTGGAAGTTTCACAGTGAAAATGGATTTATATTGTTGCTGAATTCTCAGCTTTTCGTTTTAAAATGTTTCCTCATGTTTCAAAAGCATTAAAAAATCAAAAACTAGTGTCCACACATCTTTCTATAAATGTATAGCACTGTTTTGAATCTTCATCATATGATGTATGGAAATAAAGAGACGCCAAAGGTCTAAAATCCTACATAATACTTCGAAAAAAAAAAAAAAGATGGTATTAGTACAATACCCTTTGCTTACAAGATGTACAATCACACCACAATTGAAACTGGGTTTGCATATTCAAATCATGGAATGGTGTAAAACCACACACAGATAAATATACTGTACATGTGCAATACATTTGACCAAGTGCAAGGTGCTGCACCTGAGTCAGGGCAACCCCCAGTATCAACACAGACTGCGGGATGAACGGATGTGGAGCAGAAGGACCTGCCCACAAGGACCTGGGGGTGCTGGTGGATGAGGCTGGACATGACCCGGCCATGTGCACTCACAGCCCAGAGAGCCAAACGTGTCCTGGGCTGCACCAAAAGCAGCGTGGGCAGCAGGGCAGGGGAGGGGATGCTGCCCCTCTGCCCTGCTCTGGTGAGAGAGACCCCACCTGGAACACTGCATCCAGCTCTGGGGTGCCCAGCACAGGAAGGACATGGATGGGTTGGAGTGAGTCCAGAGCAGGGCCACCAAGATGATCAGAGGGCTGGAAAACCTCTCCTGTGAGGAAAGGCGGAGAACTGGGTTTGTGCAGCCTGGAAGAGATGGCTTAGGGGTGACCTAATTGCAGCTTTCCAGTACCTGAAGGGAGCCTACAAGAGTGCTGGAGAGGGCAATGGCATGTAGTGACAGGACAAGGGGAAATGGCTATAAACTGAATGAGAGTAGGTTTAGATTGGGTATTAGGAGGAAATTCTTTACTGTGAGGGTGCTGAGGCCCTGGAACAGGTTGCCCAGAGAAGTTGTGGATGCCCCATCCCTGCAAGCGTTCAAGGGCAGGTTGGATGGGGCTTTGAGCAACTTGGTGTAGTGAAAGTTGTCAAGGTCCATGACAGGGGGGTCGGAACTTACTGATCTTTAAAGTCCCTTCCAACTCAACCTATTCTGTGATTCTGTGATCATTATAAATTAATTTGTTTCAAACCCTGGTTATTTCCTAAATAATTTACTTTATATTCTGAACTCATTAACCCAGAAATGTGGTTGTAATAGAAGAAATACTGCCCAGAAAATGTGGTATTAATAAACAGCACTCTGACACATATGCGCTAAGTCAAAAAAATATCTGAAAAGCCTGGTTCTAATAAAATACAATTGTGATATAACTGTGCAAAGGAACAATAAAATTTTATTTCATAATCATCTGCCCTCTGTAATCCAAAACAAAAATATTTTTGTAGTTAGCAGAAGTAGTAGTAGTCTTCCAGTTATAAACTTCTCATACTTTGGTTAAGAGCTTGTACTATATGCGAAGCAAGAGACTTTACAAAGATTCCTACTTAACTAAACTTCTAAAAATGCAAGTTTATGACAAAAAAATCCAAGCCCAACATGTACAACAGTGTTAACAAATATCATCACATTACAGTTATCCTTTCTGGAGAGAGATGTGGAACAGACCCACTTACTTCTTCTATAACATGGCTTTTTTCCCATCCTCTTCGAATTCTCCTCAGTTTCCTACTTACACACGGCAAAAGTAATACGATCTTACCTAGAATTACAATGGAAGGCAGAACAAGGGCAAGAACAAAATTTGGTGGTGTATAAAATCTGTAATATTCTTCTTCAAAAGCTCTCTTCCATCCGTAAATCAGTACATGGAAAGTACTTATAAGCAGAGCAATGTATCCAAGTGTAGACTTTGAAGAAAGAAAACAGGAAAAAAAAAAGATATAATAGCACTTGGTCCTTCACCTGACAACTCTAATAAATTATTTGCATTATTTTAACATTTCTATTAGACATCAAGTTAAAATCTCTTACCTATTCGCTACAATAAATTAGAAATATATGGTTTTAAGTTCACATTCTGAAATTTACAGACTGAACTGAGCACTGATTTACAGAGTAGCTCTGCTATCATCTACAGGCCTTAGTCAAAGCTGAAATGATGTCTGCCCGAGTTCTAAGTAATGGAAGTCAACCTCAGAATGTATGCTAAGAAGGAACAATTCCCATGTAGTTACTGGAACAACATCCATTGTGATTGGAAATTAAGTTTCCTATTTCTTAACTATGAGGATAGATCACTTCCAAGATTCCTTATTATGGAACAATGCAATTCTGTTGGAAGAGATTTGAGCCTCAACTTACATATTTTTAACACTCTGAGATGCACAGCTTACTTCTTCCTCACAAAGGCCTATACCCACTTGTCTGATGTTAGCATAAATCATCCCCTACCTTCTCCATCAGTTGTTGCTGACTGGTTAATGGGAATGTCTGAACTACAGGGCTTGGGCATAATAGCACAAAGCAGTGGTGCAGTTTACCATGAACAGGCAGTGCTGGATAAAAGGTGAAAGAGAAGGTTCCCACAGCATCCTGCAGAGGACAGACCTCACAGCACATAAACCTAGAGCTTGCCACAGAAGGTGGTGATAATAGGGGTCACTCACCAGTTCCATGAATCTGCCTTTTTAAGGACCCTGTAGTTGTAATGCTTTGCAGACCTGACAATGCATCAACCTTAACTTTCTCAAACCATGATAAAAGAAGTCTACTATGCTTTGACTTCTGGTAGTGATCAAATGAAGAAAAACTCTTTCTGGCCAAAACTGATGTAATGACTAACTTGCCTGGGAAACATTTGTAGAAAATCATTGAAAGAGACAATGAGCATTAAGAAAGGTAATTGGCTACCAAGGTATGGTTTAATTCCAGTAGACAGATAAGCAAAGAAAAATGCAGCCTAAGGGTCTATGACAGGTAGTGAAAAAATTAATTCCTTCTACTTCAAGATTAAGTAGTTTTAAGTAGGGGAAGAAGAATGTCTGAGCTAATACTATTTGCAAGGATTTACAGGTATAATGGTATAAAAGGAAAATACTTCTGGTAATTTCTTGGGACTGGTACCTTGTTGTTTGACTTGCCAATATTTATGTATCTTTTTTGCCAACGTTTTCAGGGCCATTTTGTTAAGCTTTAGATATGCCGCATATACTTTTTCTTAAAAAAACAATTTGCTCCCAAAATATCCCACAGTAAACAGAACATTTAGACAAACACTTGAGGATATGAAAATGGCATATGTGGTATCTGAACGGAACTTCTGGTAAGAAATTTGGACAGCAAACAATACTATCAAACCTGATGTTTTAGTATGTTATTGCAGATTTTTGTTGGTATGACTGTCCTGAATTCATTGTTATACCACTGCCAGCAGGGAGAAGGGCACAAGTGAATCATATCCCTCATTTCTTCATCAGGATTACTGATGGGAAATGTAACAATTATTGAAAAAAACAGAAGGGAAATATTATACAGTCATTTCCAAATTATTTTAGTGCTTATTTTGATTCCATTTGCAAGCTATAGTTTTGAGACATCTATATATGTCTTTCCAGCTAATGGTCAAAATGGAAACTAAGAAATACATCAGTACATTTTAAACTAACAACCCAAGGACAAGGAAAACATATGATGTACTTTTATTAAGCTCTTTTTTTTCGCCCTGTGAAGAGTTGCTTCACTGAAGTGTTGGTAGGGCATGTGCCAGTGTGTACTGGACAATTTCAACCACACATCTAAAAAACTATCAAAGACATTCCCACAGGAGCTTCTGTCAGCTACTAATGCTATCTTCAACTGGGTCCTTAATTACCATTACCAGGCACCAGATGGTAATTCCTTTAAGAGCAGAGAACATCTGAAAGCAGCAAGAAGCAATACTATTTCTTCACTGGTAAATTCACATTGAACAGTGCAGTGAGCAGCAATATCAGCTGTAATTCTTGGGAACCCTCTGCCCGGGCTTTAGAATGGCTGCCAGGAGAAGTGGAAGAATATCTTTGGTTGCTTTGCTTCCTTATCTTCCATAATACTGTGTTTCCTGAAAGCTGAGTAGTAGATTAGCACATTTCCTATGGACTCCCAAATCTTTTAGCTTTTCTCTAAGTCCTCCCTGTTTTGTTTCTTTTCCTTCCCGATCAAAGTCAGCTTTTAGCCAATATGGGAGATTCCCAGCCAAGGCTACTGATAAACTGGACAAACTGGCATTGTTTGAGAAAGGAACCAACAAAAGTTACAGGAGCAGGAAAGATGAAAGAGAAAAACCCCTAAAATGTCCCCAGCAAGATATATGTATTTAGAGACAAAAATGTGCTGTGGGGCAATCTGCTTCAGGAATTTCTACATTCACAATGGTTGAGTAGTTCCAACCAATTTATATATACGAAAGATATTTTCTAAATTCTACATTTATGCAAGATATACTTTAGATTCTCCCAGTAACAGGATATTGCTAAACTTAGAAACTGTCTGTAGCAACTTCTGACTGGAATCTTACCCATAAACTTGCTAAATACTCAGACTTCTTTACTCTGGGGAGAAAGTATCCTATTCTTGTGGGAGAACCAAGGCAGGGCAGCCTTTCCTCAAAGTGTACGCATGAGAAATATTTTAGTAACACTGCCTCCACAAAACTTTAGGATTGTGCTAGGAGAGAAAAGGAGTATCTACAAAAAGGTCAGCTTCCTGCTACTCAAATGGCAGATTTGTGTTGTTTTTTGCTAAAAAACATGAAGCTCAGCTTTCAAAACCAGTCTGCTCTGTCCATTGCCACTTTAAATGATGGGTTTTGGACTTGAAGTCTTAGACTGGAAAACAAAAGCAGCAGTCATTTATGTTTACATTATATATTTACAGTTTAACTTTCCTCACAAGACTGAAGGACCCAGTGCAGCATAGCTTGCAGACAACATTCTCCATTTCCTTGTATTTTATGTGACCACTCAAGGACTGGTTTCAATAAATGCCTTTTTTTCTGTTTGCAGTGTGTTGGTTTAGGCTGTTTATTCTGCCTGCTCTGACAAAATACAAATTATTTTGTATTTCTTGCCCACATCTTCCTTTGCTCCTTATCCACATATATTTAGATCAGAAAAAGAAGAGTACTGAAGTGGCATTTAAGAAAACTGATGCCTTAGTTTATCAGCCCCAGCTTTCTTCCCTGCTGCTTTTCTCAGTAAACTTCAACTCTGGGTCACGTTAAGGTGCCTGCAAAGTTTCACACTAAGTTTCAGTCATCTAGGATCTCCTACTGAGAAAACTCTTCATCACTGTCTCATTCTGTGGTTCCTCTGTCTGGATGTTACGAATGTTTCTCTCCAAATCATAAATCATGATGAAGTAATCAGACCTTTGTTTTGTACAGTGGTCCGCTCTGTACTGTAACAATTCCTGTTTTCTGCTGGTCTCTTAGGTCCTTCTAGGACTGACACAGTAATTTCCTTTTGCACTATTAAACCTTCTCATATCTCACTTTGTTCATATTCATACTATGAGCGAAGGAGTGGAGCCCGCACTCCTTGTCTTCTCGAAGTCCTTTTCCCTTGATGAAGCAGGCTGGAATTTTTGGGGCTGCTGACACCTGTGTTTGAAACCAGGCTAGGTAAGATGGAGGCATCTCCAAAATAATTTGGGATATCAAAGATAGCAATGATTTCTGTGCAATAATATTGACAACTGGTGTTTCTTTAGAGTATTAGGAAGACTGTGTTGGGAGTCTGTTTGAACTGCTGTAGGTTGGGGAGATGCTGCTTAGGGCTTGTACTACCAGAACAAGGCTAGTCTATACTGCACATGTTGATAAACTCAGATTTTCCTCGCATGTTGTAGTGGTAAAACTCTTTAGAAGAGGCCAGACCCTTATTTTGATGAAACTGCATTTACTAAGATGAGCAAGCAATAGTGTGTTGTTGTCAGCAGGAAGTGCTGAGCTGGGAAACTGTCTGAGTGTGCTGACTGACTGATTCTTCATCTGTCAAACGTGAAACAATTTCAGCAACTGTTGCAGCAAATCATCCGAGATTCAGGACTAAAGTAGAGACACACTGCTTTTCCCAGATGAAAAGAAAAGCAGCAATGGGATGATAGGTCAGTAGTTCCATTTTTTGTCCCCCTGACTTAGAGAAGATTGAGAAATTTAAGTTCAATTTTCCTTCATTGCACTGCACTTCAGAAGAAGAAAAATATAAAAGAAAGTACGTATTATAGTATTTTTTCTGTTCTACTTGCATACTGGGTACAGTGAAACATGCAGAAATACAAACTCCTTTTACTTTAGTAAGTAATCACTGGAAGTCTGTTTTCTGATTGAAGAAAGCAAGAAGACTTTTTTTGACAAGTAACTAAATGAAGAATAACTTATATCCTGGGAGTTAATGACGAAGTAAATATTCACTAACATTAAGAAATTTTTACTAGTTCAATACTTTAATGATTAAGAATTGCAAATGATCATAGTTTGTTACCAATACCAGTTATCTTCTCCACATTATGCAGTATGAACTGTAACATACATCCAGAGCAAACAACTTATTCCCAAACAAATTCCTCAAAATATGACAGATGGGTCATTAAAGTTCATAATTATTTAAATTTGGAACTATTTTGACTTAATTTACAATGGAAATAACTGCAGTAAATATGCAGTTGCATTGGCAATATCATTGTGATTATTGTGTGGGTTTTGACTCAGTCACACAAGCCTGAAATTTGGAAACATGAGTAAGGAAAAATAAGACACAAATGCCGTGTTTGTGGCTGGAAGTTATTACTGGATAAAGGCATCATGTCACTCTCAAGTGAATACATATTTTTCCCTTTTGCACTAATGGTTTATATCACCCAACAACAGTACTATTGTCCCCACACTGAGAACTCCAGATGGCAGAGATGTTGCAACAATACACTTGAGTATTTAGTCCCTCTGAAGGCTCAAAGTCATGACTGTGAATAAACAGTTCTGTCAGGGTAACTGCACTTTGAAAAACTTTTCAGCAAACTTTTTGTAGGTCTACCTGCAGTTTTCCAGTAATGGAAATCACAAGGGAAGGGAAGACATTACAGCCTCCGACAACTACAGCCATTGAAGTGTTCCCCACCACTCTCTTTAAAACGTCTGTAAATCATGAAGTGCGACCCAAGCCCTGAACTTTAAAGTCAGTGCCCACGTTCTGAAGTGAACGGGAGTCAGGATTAGGCAATATTATTACAATGGCTAAGCTGAAAAGAAATGTTAATCAGAAAAGACTGAGCTAAGACTACAGTACTAAGGCCAAAGTCAGAAAACAAAATGTAACAAAACCCAAAGCTGCGCACACTTAGGAACTTTCACCAGACTGAATCCTAGTAAAATTTCTTATACCTGACTGCTACCTAAAACTACGGGCAATTATGTGTAGGAGCCAGCACTGAGCTGTTTATTAAAGCCCGTATTTCCCAGTATTTTATGCTGTTAGATTTGCCTGTTGTAGATATTTAATTGGGGAAGGAAGGCAGCAGATGGTGTGCCAGGGCCTTGAAAAGCCTCTGATTTTAATAAGCAAAGCTTCATATTTTACTAGTGGGTATTTTCAGCTAATGGGAATAATGCAGTTGAGATCTCGGTTAAGTCCCACACAATGGAGGGGAAGTAAAACTTAATGGCATCATGGCTGTCAGAGGGTTGTAGAATAAAAATCCTGCAGGGCAAATTAGGTCTTCAATTTTACTCGTTATGTGCATCTACCTACAAGTATGTCATCAGTATCACTGCATTTAGCAAGTTTGTCCAAATTTATCTAATTTGACCTTAGCAAGAAATTCTAAGAACAGAAAAGAAATAGATTAGTGATCATTTGGTCTTAGCTATGTTGGTTATTTAAGACCAAAAAGTGTAAAAAGTCCTGTTCTAACACTCATGAAATGCTTAATGTGCCTTCATGGTAGTATATTTGCTAAGTAATTGTTACTTTTATTAAATTACCACAGATAGAGGAAAAAAAGGCTCTTGTCACATTGCAATGAGCTTTTGTTTGTGATCGTGATCAAGGAATTCTTGTTAACACCAAAACCCCCTCATTAAAAAAGTAACACACCTGAATAAAACTGAACTCCCTCCAGTTTAAGGTACTGTTTACTGAAGGGATGGAAGTTACTGCCAGCAAAGAAAGCAATCCAAGACTCATTATTCCAAAGGAGATATACATTTCAATTCGCCACACTTCTTCCTCATTCCAAGAATTTTCAACATTTGCATGAACCTGATGAAAGAACAGAAAGGAAGAACTTTATTCTAAAGAATATTAAAAATACCAACAGAAGTTTTTTTGCTAACTTAAAGTTCACTGTCAGAGGATAACCATAAAATGGGGTCAAATATTTCAGAGGTTTCCTCATGTCTTGGAGAAAAACAACTATTTCCTTACTGCTGGTACTGGCTCTTGCTAGATTAAAAATATGTTAAATATGAAAATTTAGATGAGATGCTAAAAGAAAATGTAACATTATATACCGTTAACAACAATACTCTTATAAAATCAGGTAATTCTGCACATTTTTACACACTGTAGAAAATGAGCTGTGTTCTTCAGACTCTGCGAACTTAAATTCTGTAACATAAGTTGGATGAACCTGCAAGTTCTTTTAAGTTTGTTACATTTAGAAATAGTTTAGCATCATTTCCTGACTTTCCTTCAGCTCTCTGTGCTGAGTCCAAGCTTGTTTCTCTCTTTCACTATTGACATCAGATTTTTCCAAGATGGTTCTTGCTGGAGAGCTTTACCAGAAAAAAGAAACAATTCAGGACCTTGACAACTAAGAAGCTTAGATACTAAATTCTTTTTTCCACTTCCAGGTTAACTATTGCAATATGACGTCTTGAAAAAGGTTCACTAGAAACATTAGCGAGAGTTTTACAATATCATTAAAACCAAGATAATTTCTTAGTAAAATTACCAGTGAATCCTTTAGTATTACTAATTTTAGTGTGAATTAGAGTTTCTTGCTGCCTATGATAGTTTTGCCCTTCCTGTCTTTCTCTTAAGTTCAGTTTTTGATGCTAGCTCTTTCAGAGTTTGTGACACTCCCTGTTAATTCGTTCCATTTGATTTTATTTCCTTATTTGGTTTTTCTTTCTGTTCTATCACATCTCTCTTTTCCACAGATTTTATGTGCTGAATGGCAATGATGTTTTTCTGGCAATGCTGCATTTCTGCCACTTTAAAGGTTACAATAAGCTGTCTCACTGACAGTCAGAAGCATCAGACCCTCTTCTAGAGGAAGACAGATTTGTCGGAGAATGTTTCAGGGTTATGCAAGATCAGTTGTTCCTGGGAACTATGAGTTAATTTCTATTGCCTGCAATAGATGATGTTTACAGAATTTTAAAAGAATAAAGTATTTTTAGCACTGGTCCAAAATGTTACAAATTATCAGCATTTTCTTTTTATTTTCTTTTTTTTTTAACATAGACGTATCTGTAAGCACGATTACAGTATCTACCCTTATACTTTTCATATTTGTAAATGTACTTACAATATACATACTTCCCCCTTGTGTTAAGTATACATAGAAAGGAACATACCTCAGAATTTTCCTGCCGTTGCTCTTATCCTGTCTATCCTACATTCTTCTTGTGTATATTGGTATAAGGAATATCCTATTGTCCTTGATTCCCCCTACCACACCAACCTGACTTCAGATTGACCCACGAGGTGAGCAAAATGTACAGACCTTCAGTCTCCTTATTTGGCACCACCTATGCATAAGACAACCCATAACATTCTGTGCCAAAAGCAGTAGAACAGATTAAGAAAACCCATCTGTTGTATTCAAGAGCCATAAGCACACAGCCAAGGCATTTTTGGCTTATTGAACTAAAGATTGTCTCACCTGTTGATATGCCATGTTGAGGAACAAGTAGCGCTCCGATCTCCTCATGGGCAAGCAGAGGCTGTACACCACATGCACAGCTGCAAAGAAAAAACTGAGCAGTCCAAGCTGCTTTCGACACTGGAGCCAATTGTCCAGCCAAGGAGGAAATCGCCGATACTTAGTCCCATAGTAAAGCTGATAAGCAGCTGCAATAAGTCCTGATAAATACACTAGAGAAAGCAAAGTGATAGCAACAATTGGCAGAGTCTTGTTCACAATCTCAATGGGAATCTTGTAAAAGTCACTCTGCTGATTTCTCATGTATGGATGGATGACATCTCTGACAAAGGAATAGATGAAGAAAAATGTTGCCAGGCTAATGGCAATCACTACAGGTCCCTTCCACAGGGTGAACAGTCGCAGAGGCAGGTTTTCAATCTCCCTTGAAGATGACAGTGCCCCCAAATCAATAGGAATGAAACTGAGCTGACGGGCAAGCTCAATAACTTGATGACGAGCCTGAACATTATTACTGCATATATACACCTGTTGGGAAAGTCAAGGGAGTTGTCTGTAGTCAGAGAAAGCGACTCAAAGGTAAACAAAAAAACCAACAAAACCCACCAAAAACCTTAAGGGCCTCCAAATCAAAACACAGCTGCTAAAGCTGTACACTTTATCCCAGCTTATATCACCAAGATGACAATAAAATCACATAAAAATGTAGCCAAAGTGCAAATATGAACACTGATTTAGCAACAGAGTAAACAAAATAAAATTGGCTTTTTCTTGGATTTAATAATGGGGATGTCTTGGTAATCTGTACACTGAAACCTGTCATACTGAAATGTCTACAGGACTGGATTACCTTGAAGCAACAGCTAAAAGCATTTCAGAAAATTCCAAATCTCTCAAAAATACACGAATCTTGAACGATGACCCTTAAACAACTATAGCATACACAGAATGAGAAGCAGCAAACTGTGTTATCTTTCCATGGGTAACAATTTTAGCTTAATTTCACAACCCAGATTTCCACAGAGTTCAGATTTGACTATTTAACAGAAAAGACAAAAACCAGCAGCCAGATAAGAAATTGTTCTAAAGGCCAGTTTATTACACAGTGAAAGAAGTGTACTGCTACAAAGTACTTCAAGGTTCCTTTAAAATTTACAGTGGGCTATAGTTTGCCCAGCACTGTTTGCTGATCATCTGCATTGAAGCAAATACGATCTGTTTTGACTGAAGTGAATTATTTATAGTGTAGTGCTATTCTGAAAAGGGATAAAAGAAGTATGGTGAGGTTATTTTTTAAATTATGCTAATTCCATATTAATTGCATTCCATTTAAATCTACCTGAAGTGCCAGAAAACTCAATTTAGTCTCCAGCAGTCATGCTACATCAGTTATTTCTTATGTATTTCTCAGATTTCATAAAGCTGTGAAGGACTGGATGCTCGCACAGGCTTAAATCCTTTATATCACTTCAGCAAAACATGAAACACATAAAGGTGCCTTTTCTACATGCAGGATGGATTTGCAGAACATACTGGGAAGGAATCTGAACATGATGTTCCCAAGCAGCCCTGGATCAAATGAATGACCACTTAGAAACATATGTGCCTCCTTCTGTTCCCTCATATTTATGATTTTGGGGCACTCTAAAAGCTAGATAAGTTCTTTCAATCACTTTGCTGCTACATTGAATGCAAGCATTTTTACAACAGCTGATTCCTGAGCTCTGGGATCAGGACCTCAGATTTCTGTGCATCTTTCAATAGTTCACCACAATGCTGTAACTAAAATACACTGGGAAAGACTGTCTCTATCCTTGTATAAAGCACAAGGATACACATGAACATATTTCCTATAGAAAATATTAAGATCCAACTCTTCTCCTCTGTCTGTAGTCATCAAAAGGTCAGTTGTCTACTCTAAGCTAGTATCCACATTTCCTCTGCAATCTTTAAAGACAAACAGGCAACACAGGGGAAAAAACTGGACCACTTATTTTATTCATCTTACAGTAGGATGAACTAAACTCTGACGGTTTTATTGGCTACTACAACGTAAGCTAAAAGGCCCAACATTTTAGACATGTTAAGTCAGGCAGGGTAAATCTGACGAATTCTGGCTGTTACATTCAGTTCCTGTCATTTTCATCTTACAAATTAGTTAAATACAAACAAAAACATTTACCTGTCTGCTGGCATCCTTTGGTCCTAACTGCAGTGACCATGCTGAAATGACATTGAATCCTTTGACAATTAGGGAATCGGGAAAAAGTGATGCCAAATACTCTGCATTGGAGTCTGGATATTGGTCTACTCTTGTATTATTGCTGACATCAATCAGAATTTTACCAGCAAGTAAATGTTTGAGGTCCCACAAAGAGGTGTAATGTTCTCTGTGTATGGCTACAAAAATGATGTTTGTTTTAGCTACTGCATCTTCATGGTGAGTGACATCAACCACATGGGGAAAGAAGTCAGCAGCATGTTTAGGGTTTCTGCTTCCTATGACCACGTGGTACCCACATCGGATAAGTCTAATTGTCAACGACTTAGCAAAGTCTCCACTTCCAATGATGCCTATTGCGACCTTACTGGCATCCTTGATGCCATTGGCAACATTTGGTAGAAAAGTTTCATTGAGGTTCTTGGGACTCCCCATCATAGAGATTGACTCCATACTTCCAAGACACCAAACCTACAATGATTTCTTTGGGGGGAAAAAAAAAAAAAGAGGAAAGAGAAGAAAAAAAAAAAAAGAGAAAACAACAGAAAGAAAAATCAGCATCATACAATTTTATGAGACCTCAAAATCCATTAACATCTCTGGAAGCAAAATCTTTGGTTCTAAGTTTCATATTATATTTCCTCCTTAATCAAGTATGTGCTAATCAATTTTGTCTTGCAATGTGTCACTAATAGAAGGAGAAACAAGAAAAATAAAATACTTCAAGTACTTCAATAATACAGTTACCCAATTAAATAACAGTTTTTTCATCTTTTCCTATTTCCTAGCTTCCACTGCCCTGGAATACGGGACCCCAAGATAACTTTGTACTCCTCAAACTAATGGTCAAAAGAATAATGAGAAGAAACATGTGAAGAAAATTGGAAAATAGTAGAATGTAGAGAGCACTGGCCTGTGATCAGCATGAGGACAGTGAGTACATGGAAGCTGAATTCCATTAAAAGTTTATGCAGGTTATTATTGTGGTATCCTCTCCTGGCCATGATGGAAGAGATGCAAAAGTCTCAAAGCTACAAATGTCAGGGCTACCACCACGACAAACATCCATCTGACATACTCACCTGTCAGCCTGGAAAACGGGCTGCCCATGTGGATCCAATGGCAAAAACAACAAGGAAAATTTATCAAGACCTAGTTGTGAGATCACTAATGACATTTCTAGGTCAGACTTCTAGGCCTGGCCATGGATGTATAAGGATTAACTGTGGATGCAAGGGTAAAGGATTCAAGGCCATGAGTCACAAATATGCTTAACAGAATTTTCTATCCAGGGAAGTAAGATAAATCCTGGAGACAAACACATGGGACAGCCTTCCATAAAAAGCTAATTGCAGGAAGCGACAGATTTCATGCAATAATAAAAGGAAAGATAGTTTTAGGGCTCAAATTGAGCGTAGTAAGGGATGCTTTGAAGAAGAGCAGAAACTAAGGCTCGCAGAAAAATAAAAGAAATACTGCTATATCCTTGGTCACAGAACTGCAATAAAGCTGTAACAAAGACATTAAAAAACAACAGAACAACCCTCAGGAGGGAAGTCTTCACATGAAACCACAGTTATGCACTGTTGTGGGGGGTTGACCCTGGCTGGAGGCCAGGTGTCCAAAAACGTGCTGCTCTATCACTCCCCCCTCATCTGGGCTGAGGAGAGAAAATACCATGAAAGGCTCATGAGATGAGATAAGGACAGAGAGAGATCACTCACCAGTTACCACCACAGGCACACCAGACTCTGCTTGGGAAAATTAACTGACTTTATTACCAATTAAAATCAGAGCAGGATAATGAGGAGTAAAACAAATCCTAAAAAACTACTTTCCCTTCACCCCAGGAAGTTTCTTCCTGGGCTTAACTTTATTCCTGATTCTCTACCTCCTCCACCTCTGCAGTGCAGGGACACAAGGAATGGAGGTTACGGTCAGTTCATCACATGCTGCTTCTGCTGCTGCTTTCTCCTCAGGGAGAGAAGTCCTTCCCCTGCTCCAGCGTGAGGTTCCTCCCACAGGAGAGTCTTATACACACTTCTCCAGTGTGAGTCCTTCCCACAGGCTACAGTTCTTCACAAACTGCTCCAATGTGCAGTGCACAGAGAGCACTCCTTCAGGAATAGGCTGCTGCAGTGTGGGAGCCCATGGGGTCACAAGTCCTACCAGGAAACCTGCTCTAGTGTGGACTCCTCTTTCCACAGGTCCATGCCAGGAGCCTGCTCCAGTGTGGGCTTCCCATGGGGTCACAGCCTCCTCTTAAGCATCCACCTACACTACTGTGGGGATCCTCCACAGGCTGCAGGTGGATCTCTGCTCTACCATGAACCTCGTGGGCTGCAGGGGAATGTCTAACTGAGTGCTTAGGGCACCTCCTCCTCCTCCTTCTTCTTCACTGGCCTTGGTGTCTACACAAGTTGTTTCTCTCACATATTCTCGTCCTCTCTTCTGCAGCTGCAATTACTTTTTTTATTCCTTCTTATCTATGTTACCCAAGAGGTGCTATCACCACTGCTGATGGGCTTGGCACTGGCCAGCCATGGGTCCACCCCAGACCCAGCTGGCATTGGTCCCATTAGACACAGGGTCTAGCAGCTTCTCACAGAAACCACCCCTACAGCACCCCTCCCCATCCTGCTACCAAAGTCTCGCCAGGCAAACCCAATACAATTTTAGAACAGGAACAAATTCTGAAAATTACAAAAGCAATGAGGAAAGGCAGGCTAAGAAGGAGCAAAACGAAACCACAAGATTGCTGTCTTGGGAGCAATGAACAACAGACCACATAGAACCTTTTCCTGAGCCACCATCCAAGAGCTGATATGATGGTAAATAATCACCAGTAGGGGACATTACCCAGCCATTGGCTATAAGTACACCATGTGTGGTGAACAACCTCCCACAATTAATAGTACCTTTGTGTTACAGAAATTAGAGGAAGCTACTACAAGAATGGGCACGTTTCATTTCAGCTTTGACTAGAAGTTATGAACCCACTGAAACTGGACTCAGAAGTTAAAGACAGAAAGCAGTATGTGAAAATGACCACAAAGTCAGTACTCGAAAAAAAGAGTCAAACAGTGAATCCTTCTGGCAGAGGCAGAGCACGAAGATTTTTACGCATGCACTGAAAAAAGCACTGACTTTTTCCTTACCATGTGACCTGGAACATATTTAACACATGACCAAACTACTGGTATTTCCTGTATCACGATGGGTTCGCACCCAGGAACATAATGAGAATAGATGTATTTTCATCAGGTAAGAGACATATCTGGATATGACAGAACACGTAGGCTTTCACCATGTGATTACAGGGGCCCATTTCGTTCATGCCATGTAACCAGAAGGTGCTGCAAAACGTTGAGATTGAAAGGGAATCACCATTACGAAATGGGCTACCAGTACCATTTAACCGTGCTGCAGCCCACTTTCAGTTTTAGTCCAAAGGATCCTTGGGAGAGTGGGCACACAGGACTTGTAACATGATGAATTGCTCTAGTGAGCTGAATTTGGCCTGCTGGCCAAAGTTTCTCACTGTCTGTTCTAAGGAAAATACAGTGTGAGTAACAGAATCAAACTGACAGACTTCATAAAAATCCCTGAGGGAATAGGCTGACATGACTTTTAGACAAGTAATCTAAGAGATGTACAAGAGCAGAGAGCTAGCAGTTACTGAAAGGGACTACATTAAATGTACAATAGCAATTCAGAGGCGAGAGTGTATAAGACTGTTGTAACTGCAACAAGAGAGCTTTCCTGACCTGAAAAATCACACAAGAATTAAAAAAAAAAAAAAGTTTGTATGCATGGCTAAGGAGCAGTATAAAAAGATAAAGAGACAGTGCTACCATGTAGGGATAAGATCAGAACAAGGACGGTAGAGAAGTGAGTTTGTAACTAGTGAAGAAAAATGGCAACAAGTAAAAGTTCCATAAATACAATAAAAAGACAAAAGACAGAAGGCAAGGTTTATAACTTCAGAGGAAAAGGAACAAGTTATAACTCATACAAAGTAAGACGAATTGTTAAATGTCTTCTTTATTTCAGCCCTCAGCAGAAAAGTTAACTGTGAATAGGTATTTAAAGAAATTCCTTTTACGGGGAGACAGATGGCGAGGTCAAAGTAGAAAAAGGTAAGTTAAGAGTAAAGGATAAAGTTAAAGATAAGATAAAGATTTTCAAGTCAGCAGACACTTATGAAATCAGCCCTTGATGCTTAAAATGCTGATCAAAGTGACATCTTCAGAAAGACAGAGGTGACAAGACAGGCAGACTAGCACATATGGCTAAAAGAAGGGAGGAGGACGACTAAGGAAAACAAAGACTTATTAGCCTAACTTCAGCCCCTGGACAGATTTTTCATCAAGTTATTGTGCAATCAATTAGTAAATAAATGGGAAGCAGATGATAAGAAGCAGCTGAGGTGGGTTGTTCAGGAACCGATTTCAACAAAACCAACCTTCTTTTACAAACTACCTGATTTCAGAGTTACAAAGTAATAAAAGTGACATACATTTGACATATGCTCTTAAATTATCTAAGAGAACATCACAGAGCTATGTCAACCAGATGGTGACACACGTGAAAAACTGCTCCTGGAAAAGGACCTACTGGAGGAGAAAACCGAACCAACGCAAGCCGGGCCACTGGATTTGTGGCCCCCCGCTCGGGCGGGCACTTACGAGGCGCGGGCTGAGGCGCGGGGCTGGCGGGAGGCCGGGCGCGGATCGGTGCCCCCTGGGCGGGCTGGCGGGCAGCAGCGCGGTGCGGAGATCCAGCCCGGAGCGGCTCGGCGGGGCCCCGGTCCGGGCCGGCATCTCCAGCTGCAACGACAACACCGCCCGTGACAGCAGCCGCGGCCCCACCGCCCGCCGGGCAGAGCCGGGGCAGCGCTGCCAGGCCCGCCCGCCGCGGGGCGGGGGCTCGCCGGCCCCGCCAGGTACCGGAGCGCCCCCGCGGCTGCCCGAGGCCGGGCCGCACCGCTCCGTGGGGCGCCGGCACCGCCAGAGCCTGCCCGGAGACGGGGGCAGCGGCGGGCGCGGCTGCGCCAAGGAGCGCCCGGCGGGGATGAGGCCCGTCCCGCCTCGGCCCCGGCGTTGCTCACCTCCGCCCGCCCGCCAGGAGCACCGCGCCGCCGCTGCTCCTCCTCGCACTCGGGCCCCGCAGTGCCGGGCGGGCGGGGAGGCGGCGCCTCTCCTGCCGCTGCGACCCGCCCCCTGCGCCGCTCCGCCAGCGCCGGCACCGCGGCCGGGCGGCTCCGGAGGGCGTGGGAGTCTTGGTGGGTGACGAGTTGACCGTGAGCCGGCAGTGTGTCTTTGCGGCCAGGAAGGCCAATGGTATCTTGGGGTGCATCGGGAAGAGTGTGGCCAGTAGGTGATCTTCCTCCTCTGTTCGGCCCTAGTGAAGCCACGTCTAGATTGCTGTGTCCGTTCAGGGCTCATCAGTGCAAGAAGAACTACTGGAGAGGGTCCGGGGAGGCAACAAAGATGATGAGGGATCTGGAGCATCTCTCTTATGGGGAGAAACTGTGGAGCTAAGCCCGTTTAGTCTGAAGAAGACAAGACTGAGAGGGAATATCATCAATGCATATAAATATCTCAAAGGCAGATGTCAAGAGGGTGGTGCCAGACTCTTTTTCAGTGGTGCCCAGCAACAGGACGAGGAGCAATTGGCATAAACTAAAACACAAGAAGTTCCGCCTCAACATGAGGAAAAACTGCTTTACACTGAGGGTGGCAGAGCACTGGCACAGGCTGCCCAGGGAGGTTGTGGAGTCTCCCTCTGGCGACATTCAAAACCCACCTGGATGCTTTCCTGTGTAACCTGCTCCAGGTTACCCTGCCTGGCAGGGGTTGGTTAGATAATCTCCAGAGGTCCCTTCTAACCTTAACGATTCTGTGTTTTCTGTGATTCTGTGACAGCACGGGGGGAGTCAGTGTGGGGAAAGAGAGGGGTGTGGATGGCCCTGCGGTGCCCTCAGCTTTGGCCGCTGTCACTGTGCTCCAGCCCCAGCCCCTCCAGCCTTCGCAACACTCCCAGCACAGGCAGAGCTGGACCCGGGGTGCTGCTGACACAGGAGCAGCTGTGAGCAACTGGCCGGTCCCCAGAGGAGCTCATGGCCTGGAGGGCGAAATACACCTTCCAGGCCCTGCCCTGCCTCGGCTGCCCTGCCCCAGGCCGTTCTTCAGCAGGAACCCACCACCAGCCGCCTTTCCTTATCCCTCCTGGCAGAAGGGTGCTGCTGCAGACAGTGCCAGCTGCAGGCCTGCGGGTGAGGAATTGTACCATTGTATGCCACAGAATGGCAGGGTTGGAAGGGACCCTCAAAGGTGACAGAGTCCAACGTGACTTGTTGCAATGAGCGTGAATATCTTCCACTAGATCTGGTTTTCCAGAGCTCTGTCCAGCCTGACTGAATGTTTTCAACAATGAGGTGTCCACCACCTCTCTGGGCAACCTGTTCCTGCATTTCACTACCCTTCTTATGAAAGATTAATTCTGAGGGGGTGTTGGGTGTTCCTGCAGCCCAGAACAGTTTCCCAGGTGTGGGTAGTGGGGAGGTCACTCCCCATGTTTGCTGCGTGCCCAGTACACTCTGCAGGTGGAAGTTGTGCTCTAATTTCAGTGTTAGATGAAATGAGAAACATATGGTTCAGCCACACAAAAGCAAAGATGAGCCCCAAGATCTGAATTCTGTGTTGTTTGATATGGAAATTTCCAGTTGAAGACAAATGGAGCTTTTCCCTGAAAAAGCGTAGCTTCTGATTTTAACATCTTCTGACTTACCTAATAAATTCTACCTTTCAATAAGCTATGCTATATATGTAACAAGGTGTAACCCTCAATCCTTTTTTTTAATGCATTTCAAACTGACCAACCCACATGAAAATGTGTCTCTCATGTTGCAGCAAAAACTGACGAATGCACAGGTAATTGAAAAGAAGCCATATGATGACACTGAAACACTGAAGGTAACAGTTTTCATCCTTTGTGTGTGCATGCTGATTTGTTTCTATAGTGCATTAACTGAGGACTTCAGCAAAATGAACTATGCAATTAATTCAAACATTTGTTTCCATATATAATCATGATACCCATGCTGTAGAATTTGAAAAGATGACTGTGACACTTTTCTATTGTAGTTCAGAAGCCATTCATTCCCCTCCCCAATTATTAAATAAGTAATTTTCTTGATATTGAAAACATATATTTTTAAACTATTTTTTTATTTGGTAAACAGGTGCATGGAAATTGTATCGCTTGATTTTCCAAACTGCATTTTTTGCTCCCAGACACTGAGGACTGAGTTGATACTCCACAGAATAGAACAAAATGGTGAATCCATTGACAGACTACTCAGAACTGATTTGGTGCTTTCCATGATGAGAACCAGCATTTGAGCTCTTCATTTTCTTGTTCTAATATTCTCCTTTGCTATTGATTCAAAAGTTGTTAGCCCAGGCTTGTTTTTTGTTAGCCAGTCCAGCTACAATTGTATGAGCTCAAAAATTTTAGTCCAACCAACTAATGTATCAAAAGAAAAAAGCAGAATGTCTTTCCTGCATTATTTTTGGCTGTTTCTCTTTATATGCTACTTTATGTGACTCCTGTTACCAGAAAATGGGCATTTGAGTCATGTGCCTCAAAATGATAATGTACCGCACAAAATCAGAGCAGTCACAGTCTTATAATTCTTAATTTATTTGAATTAAAGCCTTAATAAGAAGGCTATAAATTGGAATGTTTGTCATTGCTTTCCTGCGGGATTTTTTTTACATTATTTTTGCAGCATAAAGTCTTGAACAGAAGACTCCGACCTTTAGGAGATGATGCATTTTATCTGTGTTGTTTTTTTAAGCAGGAGGGAGCTTTGTTCTTATGCGGGTACATGATTAACAATCCATGATTTGTTACCCGTTTCTTGAGCAGCTGTTTGGCCCGTGAGTGCTGTCTAGCTACGTTTTCATGGGAAAGCGTCACAGGTTCTGTCCTCCAGCCTGCACTATGTAGGGTGTGCCAGCTCTGACCCTGGTCCTTCATTCCTAACCCACAACCCCCTGGATATTATTCAGTGTCATTTCTCACCTACATTGTTCATTTCTTCTCCAGTTGTTTCTCCTCTTGCTATGTGCAAACCTATCTGACTTGAGCCTTTGGCACAGGGGTAAATGAGGGAACTTTTGAGACACGGTCATTTACCAGGCTGTTGAACAGATACACTAACTTGGTATCTAGTACATTTAAAAATTAAAATCAAGGCAGTTTGATGGATTTAACTTGTTCTTATGTTTTCCTTCTACCTTTTTGCAGTTTGAAAATTCTTGTTTGAAATTGGGACTAAAACAACCACAGCCTCCCTTCCATTGCTGTGTAACTGATCTGTTCAAACAGGAAAGCATAGAGGGCCCTGTTTTGCATGGAGATTAGCATGAGAGTAAGGGTATATAAATACCTTTTATATACTTAAGCTCTCAGCAAAATTGGACCATGTCTCTTTAGTGAGAGGAGGAAATTGGATAGTTACAGTTCTCTCAAATTATGTACAAAGATCTATGGTCAGCATAGTTGTCAGATACCCTGTTAAATGACTGCCTTAAACAATCTGTTAAAATAGGAGATTATTTTCTCTTTGCAGGTGTTTTTCTTTTTTAGCAAAGTCCAGGGCAGCATTATTATTTCTTCCTTTAAGGGCTATAACGTAACAAAGGATTTTCCAAATAGCAAATGGAACAGATATTCTGGTTCTTCCTCTTGGCAATGGGAAAGCAAAGCCCTGGGGATTTCCTTGTGGCAAGAGAGTGAAAACAAACACATAAAATTTTGCTTCCTATCAGGGCAACAAACCCAAATACAATAATTTTTGGCTTACTACACTCAACACAGCTAATTTTATAACCTAGCAGAAAAATACAATGTTTCCCAGCCAGGAACATTTAGACCAACTAATTTTTTCTTATGGCAGCCTGCAATTACTCTAAAAATAAAACTTATACCTCTTACCCATTCTTTGTAAGGACAAAATGGATCTGAGAGATATGTCATTGTTTACTTGAAAAAAAGGGGTTTTTTTGTTGAAATAAATATACTATTAAAAATACCACAACCTTAGAACTGATTAAACGAAGAACAAAAATGAATGGCAAACACCTCAGCTAAAGTCTCTTCTCTTCCTTCACTAATTGGATTTCATCAATTTGTGATGTCCCCTTTTCACTAACTGTCCAGGTATCACTACTTCTCTCAGACCCTGTAGGATCTGAATTTCAGTAGTCAAAAGCAAGGATAGAAGCACAAACTGAAAAAATGAAAACCATTTAGCTATTCTTTTGAGAAAGAGAGGAGAAGAGTGGAGAGAATAAAGTAGTAAAGAAAAGGAAAGGAAAAAAAAGAGAGAAAAAAGAGAAAGAATGAAGGAAAGAGAAGAAATGCCTTTATAGACCATGTTTAATGCACTATAGTTGAGAAATACTGGCAAGTCATGTGAAACAAGACAAGGTATCTCTTTCTTCCCAAGAGAAATTACAAATTAAGGGTGATTCACCCAAAGCAGAGGACTACTCTATCCCCTCTTCTCCCTCTGCCGAAAAAAAAAAAAAATCCAGGCTTACACTTCTATTTCTAAGGCAATCCAAGTAGAAAAACAGTGAGGATTGTTTCTGATTTTATGATCTATCAGATTAATTAATCACCAGAAAGAAGCTGAAGGAAGGAAGGAAACCTTTCCTACATTTCTCTGACTATGATTTTCCATAGCTGTTGTGATGACCAGTTGAGGGGTTTCAGGACCTTTGTTCTTGGTTTCACGTGGAGAACAAAGTCATGTGTGGCCTTTCCACTTCTCCTTGAAACAACATTTGCTTTGTGGTGTAAGTAACAGAAGGTCAGAATTTTTTTTCTTGATTTGTGGCTGCTCATCTTAAAAGGTATCTACAAAGTGAGACAGTAGGTTCTAAAAGTGTGATCTTATGCCTGCAATAATTGTTGGACCCAAAGTCAGGGGAAAAAATAGATTATGTTTATAATGCAAACAATTGCATCCAGACCAAAGTTTTCAGTCAGTTGACTTCTTAACCAATAACAGACATACCTCCTTCCTAGTGAAGCATGGATATTGCAAAACTGAAAAACTTACTCAAAAGACAAAAATACTTGCCTGAATACTAAAGTAGCTGAGGGAAGCATAGGCTGGATTGTGGCTTGACCACCATTTGACAGCCTAAGACTACTGTGTTTTACTTTTTTAACTCCTTGATTTCAAATTTCTTTCACAAAGTTGCAGATCACAGGTTTTTCTTGAGAGCAGGAGAAGTGAAAATCAAGATCACAGATGTTTCAGGTTGGAAGGCATCACAGTGAGTCATCTGGTCCAACCTCCCTACTCATGCAGGGTTATCCTAGAGCACATGGCACAGGATTGTGTCCAGATGGTTCTTGAATATCTCCAGTGAGGGAGACTCCACACCCTCTCTGGACAATCTGTTCCAGAGCACGGTCACCTGCACAGTAAAGAAGTTCTTCCTCATATTTAGGTGCAATTTCTTGTGCATCAGTTTCTGCCCATTGCTTCTTGTCCTATTGCTTGGAACCACTGAGAATAGCCTGGTCCATCTTCTGGGCACCCTCCCTTCGGATACTGACAGACATGGATGAGGTCCTCTCTCAGCTGTCTCTTTTTGAGGCTGAACAGGCCCAGCTCCCTCAGCCTTTCTTTTCCTTGTAAGAGAGATGCTCCTGTCCCTTAATCATCTTTGTTCTCCTCTGCTGGACCCACTCCAGGAGCTCCATGTCTCTCTTGTACTGAGGAGCCCAAAACTGGACACAGCACTCCAGATGTGGCCTCACCAGGGCTGAGGGGGCAGGATCACCTCCCTCAATCTGCTGGCAATGCTCTTCTTAGTGCACCCCAGGATACCCCTGACCTGCAAAGCCACAAGGGCACTGCTGGCTCATGGACAGCTTGTTGTCCAGCAGGACTCCCAGGTCCTTCTCCTCAGAGATGCTTTCCAACAAGTCAGCCCCCAGCCTGTACTGGTGCAGGTGTTACACCATGTACTATGTATCATCATGGTGGTGAAAACGTGAAAATATTCAACATGTAAAATATTTGTAATCTCATTATTACATGTACCTTGTCATAGATTAGGTCTTCAGTTAATTGATTCTGAACATTTTGTTTCACTGAATGGGGTCATGCTGGCTGTGTAAAATATTCCCTGACAAACAAAAATGAAACCATAATTCAATAGCAACTTAGCACTGTAAAAGGAAAATCTGTATGTTTATAGAGCAGTGGAATACTAATTGAGTTCCCAGTCCTGTAAAGAATTATGTAGTTAATTCCACAGATATGAACTGAGACCAATGAGTTGCTACAGATCCTAAGAGTTAAGCAGTTTTTCACTATCAAGGCAATAGCTTTTTCTTTAGAATTTAAGTTGTCATTCCTAACATATTTGTTTTCCAGCCATGACACTTAGAGGAATGTATTAGTCTGAGTGATTTACTCTTGATGTAAGGGAACATAAGAAACCATACTTGGTCAGACCAATAGCCTATCTAACCCACTAATACACGTTCAAGAGCAGCAAAACAAAATGCTTTTTAAGGAGTGTGCAATCTTGTCCACTGTATTTTGTACTCTCCTCCCAAATCTGTATTTACCCTAGTGTTGTCATAGGGTACGTACCTTCAAAGCCCTTTTGGTGTTGCTTTAGGAGCTGTTGTTTCTGGATTTGTCTAACCTCCTTTTGAACCTGCTGATTCTGTTTGCCTCCACAGCCCTCTGTGGCAGCAAGGTCCAGAATTTGTTCACTGCAGAAAGATTCTAATCAGTTGTAAACTGATCTCCTAACTATTTCCATTTAATCCTCTCTTTTCCTGGTGAGGTAGATTTGGTGAAAAATAGTTCTGTGCTTATCTTGGCCACTGTCTTCAATATTTTGTAAATCTTGATTGAATCCCCTTCCACCTCCTCCCCTCTCATTTGAAGAGCTCCCACCTTTTTAGTCTCTTCCTGTAATGCAGCTGCTCCACACGCTGCTCGTGTGAGAAGCGCTTCTCTATATTGCTGGGTTAAATTATCAAAGGCTAATTGTGGCAAAACCAAAGACCAAGCGAGGGTCAGAGGAGCAGTAAGGCAAAGGAACCCCAGCAAGCTGATCAATGAAAATGAAGCCAAATTGCCTACTGCCAAGACCATCCAAGGGGAATGACCAGATCATTGTCACTGGGGTGAAACCCACCAGGGTCATCAAGGGAAGAGACTGTTTCCCCTGAATGTAACATGAACTGAAGAGGTGTTTTTCTAAAGAGATGTGGGACTTGGTATGGTATGCAAGGGAAAAAGAATTGTCTGAAAATTATTACTGGATATTTTAGGGGAATTGTAAGAATGTGCTAGGCTTACTGTGGGATGTTTAGGGAAGGGATCAGAGGTGGGGAAAGGGAGGCATCAAGGAGGATAAAGTTAGAATAGAATGTGAAAACAGAGAGAAGGAGGCATTAAATTATAATTAAATAATACCCTCCCCTTCCATCTCCCAAACTTTCTGTAGGCTCACAGTTTCCCCCTGCTTCATTCACTCACCCTCACCTCATTCTAATAGCTAAGTGTATCTCATTCCTACTTACCCTGTGTACTTAATTTTCTCTTCCTCACCATTGGCATTCCCCACCACCAATTTTCCCTTATTTTTTAGCACCTTGGTGTCAGAAAGGTGTAAGAACTCAATATGTGGAAGAGTTTCCAGGGAGATTTTGCTGGTTTTGACACTAGTAGGGAACTGCATTCCAAATACGCCACTTCCTTTCCCCTGCCTGTTCTGGTAAGGGAGGGACAATAAAGTATAGACTATGGACTGAAATAGCCATTTACTAAAAGAGCAAAGCAATGGAATAAGAAATGCACAGTAACAATGGCAGTTGTTATTAATAGCAAAAGTATGCAAAAGAGAAGATGTTTTACCCACAAAGGGGTATCCACCACCAGGAACAAAACCCCCAGATGGAGTGCTTCAGGCCAGGCTGATAATAAAGAATGGTAATAAATTTAATTGCTGTTCTCTTGATAAGGCTGCCTTGATGAAAGGTACATGGCAGGATAGAGTCCATCCCAAACACTGGAGGAGGTGAACAAGTTATTGGTAATAACATCAAAGGCAGTGAAGACATGAAGTATTTCTGTGATTTTAGGGGATAAATGTTGCTCTGAATAGCTAAGTAAAAGTCCCATTGGTTTCACTGAGAATTTTGTCTCCACAAGAACTAAATGGTGACGATTTAATACTTGAAGTAGAATAGTGATATCAGTACAAGGGTAAAACCAAAGTTCTTAGGGATTTTCTGAATATAGTGTAATGCACCATCTAAATCTGGTTTCAGTTGGTTCCTTATTTTGCGTAACATTTAAGAGTGGTTTAGTTTCATTGTGTCTTACATAAATGTTTTCCTTCGTTCAGCATGTGATGTACACATTACCAGTAAATAAAACAGCAACGTCTGCTGTTATTTGAAAATAACTCACTGTATATATAGATCGTTATGAAAAGTGGTACAATATCTATGACTCATTCCCCAAACTTCAGAAATGGTGTGTTACCGAACCACTTATAACCTTGCTGGTGTTCATCTGTATCACTGGATTTTGAATGGATGTCCCCAGAAATGCCTCAAATAGTATTTCAGGGTTGGAGAAATGTTTGCAACTTAATAGGTTCTGCAGGTCGAACTCTACATATACCAGGGCTCTTTGTATTTATTCTTTCCATTCCTCAGCTCCATGTGGATAACCAACCCTCCCATCCCCTCTGTTTCAAGGATTCACTTCGGTGTTTTCAGACTCTCCCACCAGTCATTCAGTTGTCCTCCATTTTTCCCATCTCCCTTACTAAGGATTTCTATTCCCTACTAACTTGATGATGTTCATTCATCTCATTCAGCATCCTCCACCTACTTATTTTTACCCTTTAACATCCATTGGACTCCTATACTCCTTCCTCTCATAAGAAAATCTGAGTGCTTGCAATGTCTCCTTTCCTCTTTTTCACAGATCTCCAGTTGTCCTGTTCCTTCTGATTCCATGTTGATGCCTCTTTGCATAGCTTCATAGCCCCACAATACCCTTTGGCCCATCATTAATTATTGGAGAATAAATAATTTAAGATGTTCATATCCTTGTGAATGTACAAAATCTATTGCAAATTAGAAGGGGGAAAGCGGTCATTATTTTAATTATGGGTGACATCTACCAATTGTTAGATTTCTAAACTAAGGTTGCAGAGATACTTGAGGAGCTCTGAAAGTGGCTTGTTTTTTTCCAGTTCCAGCTTCTTGTTTATTTTCTTTTTAGGGATTTCCTGTTAGATACTTAGAGTATTTTTGAATGAATGAGATGCACTGTTCAGAAGTTATTCTAGTACATGCACAGGTACATGCAAGAGAGAAGTGCCATTTAGTTTTATATATGAGTCACAGGACTGAAAAAATAAAGCAGAGAAATAATTCGAGGTGGGTTATATGGCCATTCATTTAAGTCCAGCAATAAGATACTTCTCAGCATTCCAAGTAATGGAGATATTCATATGGGAAATTCTTTTTCGGTAGAGTACATTCAACAATAAAGTGTAAGCACGTATATAAAGACTGCACATGACTGCAAACTAGAAATTTGACCATCCAGTTCAAAAACCCCCACCTTTGCCTCGCTTCTTTTTTAAGTGAGCCCAAAAAGATGAAATTTAAGGACCAAATACTTCTATCAGTAGCAGTGGTAGTATTCTACAGGTCTCACAGAGACTACACATCTTTAACCAAGTCAAAGACATAGCATATTTATCTCAGCAATATACTTTCATGCTATGAAGATGAAGTATACATAAAAAAACCCCCAAAAATACAAAACAACTCTGTCTTCTGTTGTATCATTGTTATTGAAAGTAGGTGTGGTCTTTTTTATGTTTATAGAGTTTGGTTCATGGATTGGTTTTATGTATTTTCAGTTGAAAATCTCTGAAAACTTATTAGGCCTACTTAATAAATTAGCCTCACTACACCCATTCAAATGTTAAACTCAATCTACAGAAAAGTTAAAAAAATAATACAAAAATTGAACCCTGATGCAACTGAATTTAATGAGACTTGTTTTAATAAAAGAAGTAATAAAAGAAGTAATTTTGCCATCAGCAACAGAATATGCTCATGGGATCAAGAAATCCTGGGACTACTGAAAAAAACAGTGGCAATGATCAGCCATTGCCAGACACTTACAGCAACTACAGCAGATTACATTCTTCAGGGGTAGATTCAGTGTGTTTTCAAAAATTGGTCATTTTGTTTTCTTTTATTCCTTTGAATTATTGCTTTCATGCCACTTAAAGAAAATCAGTTTAAAAGAAATTAGTTTGAATTTCAAAAATGGTTTTTTGACAACACAAACCATTTTGTGTTTTCAGGGGACAGTACTAGAAACTATGGATGTAGGAAAAGAGGAGATGTGAGATCACTATCTCTACAAATGAAACCACACAGCCCACAGTCACGTAGAGGCCAGTCAGTTTTATACGGGTTTTGATGACAATTTCTAGAACACATTTTTGCCCGCTGATTCATGGAAAACTAAGAACATGACAAATAAATGAAGCAAAGGAATAATCTTGCTACTGAAATAGGATGAAATAATGTACATTTTAACTTTTACGAGCACTTGGAACCTTGCATTTAGGGCTGGTTTAAGTTAAGCTAAGCTGCCTGTTTACACCATTCCTATTCCCGTCCTTCCTACTGACATATGTGCATGGCTGTCAGGTGAATCAGACCCATGAATGGATCTGGCTGAATCATTCTTCTCTCTGCATTGCTTTTCAGCTGGATCCAACACCCTACTCTGATGAACTTCACATCTTTAAAGACTTGCAGAACTCAGAGAACAGAGAAGAGTGGCCAAGGGAGGGACAGCTTACAGTAAATGATGCTGTCAATAGGAATTTGCATTGCACAATAGCCAACACAGCCCTGGCTCTAGCTTCCTGAGCAATGATTGTTGCTATGACTTCTTGGGAAGAGTATTCTGGATATGACCTCTCCAAATGAATTTGGCATAAAACTCCTCAAGCCCCTTTAACAACTTGTATCTTCAGAGTTTCAATACTGTGTCTCTCAAATACATTGGAGACACGTAACAACAGAAAAATGTACTTTGCAGGCCTTGTAGAGGCATTTTAAAGCCACTGCCACTAGAATGATGGATTCTTACCCAAAAGTATGCCCATACATGCCTTTCCTCAATGCCCTTGCTATTCTTGAACTTTTCTTGGTCTTTGATCAGTATTTCCAGGGATTTTGGGTCTCCCTCCAAAGCCTTCTCTTCCTTCTCACAAACCTCCTCGGAATGCTAGAATATACAGGCAGTCAGTTAAAGGTTTTGTCAGGAAAAATGTAATTTCATTACACTATGAAAGTGTCCATTTTGCTTTCACATCTTTGCTTTCTTTCCTTTGGAGGCTCCAGGCTCTTCACCAGCATGGAGAGAATGGTTCCCCTTGACTGTTCGTATCAGCAGCTCTTCTAGAGTCTACTGTGCCTTTTTACCATTTTACCCTGGATGTATACGACACAGTGGCAGACACAGCATATATTGAAGCATTTAATGATGCACAGTTTTATAAAACTAGTTAGTGTTATACAAATAAGTGCCTAAAATGTGCACACACATTCAATTAATGTATTATAATAGTATATAGGCCTATTAATACACTGAATTTTGAAATAGGTACATAAACATAAATTAAAAGGTACATATGAACTTAGTTTCATTAATGTTGAACTAAATCACATCTGCTACAAAGGGAGAAATTAAATACTGTCAATGGCATTTTCTTCTTAGCCCTATATAGACTTTACATGACCCTCCTCCCTCACTGTTGTATCTGAATGCCTTAAAAGCAAATCATAGAATCATTTACATTGAGTCCAACCATAAATCTAACACTGCCAAGCCTACCACTAAAACATGTCCTTAAGCACCACATTTACGTATCTTTTAAATACCTCCAGGGGCAGTAAGTCAACCATTTCCCTGGGCAGCCTGCAGAGTGGGAAGTGAGTTACTAAGATGTAGTTTCCTAAAGACTTACAAAGCAGGGAAGAGAGTCAATATGAAGTCTCAAATTCTGGCTGTAAGCATTCAATGGTAGCTTCTAGAGAAATGGCTAGATGTGACACAGAAAACCTGGCTCCTACTTGAAACAATCACTGGGGAAAAATGTGCTTGAATGTTCGGATGTCATGTGTGATTTTTGGAATAGCTTCTGTAGACTGTATGCAAATTTCATCTGGTAGAAGACACTTCTGGATTTGCCTCTGGGCAATGCTAGAGAGAAAAGTCTGAAGTGTGCTTAATGTCCCCAGCTGAATGATGAGCATAAAAGGTCAGTTTGGATAGTCTGTGATGATCTTGGAATTGGTTTGCCCCTGTAATTTATGTTAGGAATTCAACCCATATTAACTGGTAGAAATGAATGAAGTTATGCTATCTTGCACTACCTTCTGTAACAGTGCATAGAGCTTATGACTTACAGAAGATTTATTTCATTCATAGAAATGTAAATGCAAATGCATTGAGAGCCATACTTTTCATGCTCTGTTAGAAACTGCTTAGATTAACATTGCCGTCCAGCTTCCTGCATTGTAGGGTTTTGGCCTCTGCTATGCATTACTGGTTTGAAACATAATGGCACAGATTTCAATCTATATTATACAGGCCACCATGTCCCCAGTTATGTTCACAGTGCTACATTATGTGCAAATAAAAAGGCCAACTTTTAAGTTGCAATAGTTGATCAGTAACAACCAGGAAAATACAAAATGTAATATCCCTGTAGCTATTTTATTTGTCTGTTATTTATGCGCAGTGTAAAAGTCCAGAAAGGGACAACAGATTCATTAGCACCATGTATTACATATTTTTTTAGGCATATGTCGTTTTCCTGTTTGTTATAATACCAGAGCCATTACCAATTACAATTCTCATTCAGATGATTCCAGCAATAGGTGGCATCAACAGTCCATGTCCTAGTCAACTCCTGCAGGCCGACTGGCAGAAATGTTCCTGATGTTGGGTGAAAATATTAACTACCAAATAACATATTTCAAAACAGATACTAACAAATGAATTACTCATTTAAAACATCCAGCCAGACATTTGCAACATAAGGAAAGTAGGATTTAATGAGCTTATTAAAGTTATAATGAAAATTTCTGTAAAAGCAAATGCATTTGGAAACCATTTTACATGAGAATCTCACCAAATCAGTGGCAAGATTCAAATGTCTATTTTTAACGTTTTTCTTCCAGTCACACAATTGTGCTGGCCTTAGAGTAAACAATAAAACACATTTACCTGATGGAGTTATCCCACTGGAATAATTTGGGCAAATAAAGTTTAGCGCATGTCAAGGGCTGCAGGCTTAGGTCAAAAGCATGGAAAATTTCCAGCATCAGAAACAAAAGAAGGTGTTCATGGAATAAAAAATGGGAAATGTTTTATCGTTTCAAGTAAACAGAGACACACCTAGTCCTGGATAAGATAGAGATCTGAGTCTAAAAACTCTTTTTTTAGACTGTGCCCAAGCCTTGGGAGATATTTACCTTGTAAAGATCCCTGTAATTCTGCTTGCCCAGTTGTGTACATTCAAGACCTGGCGGGGATACACAGTTTCTGTCCGGCTCCTATGCCAAGGTCCCTATTTTGCAGAGTGGAACACAGGCTGCAGGTGCTCAGAGGGAATGGGATGATAAATACTCTAGTTTTGTCCCATTATAATTCTGAGATTTAATGAAGGTACACACATGGCTGTGCAAAGCAGAAACCATTCTTGAGCTCTGTGGTGTAATCGTTTTTTTACTTTCTGTGGTCATCTGGAGAAATGATTTATGATTGCTTTTGCCTCCAAAAGAATTGGGATTGAGACAATGAAACACTTGGATTTTAAGAGCAGTGAGTTGGAAGAAAGAAATCATCAAATACCGAAACACTGAATAGATTAAAGTGTAAAATAAATGTTTTCATTTTCTGTCTTCGAAAACGGTAAAATTGCATCAAGTATCTCATACTCCTGAAGTCAAAAAAAAGTGAAAAAGAAACATCTACAGCAAATGTGAAAACAGAGCTCATGAGTGAAAATTTCATGGCCTTGAGCATATTTACATGCATAGACAGGAAATGTCCATATTTGATCTACAGTCTGGAAGTTATGCTGGTTTGATTGGCATGTGTGTTAGCTTCCCAACCACTTCTGATCTTTCTTATCCTCTTCCTAAAACATGGGAGGAGCAGTAAGCATTTACAAAGCAGAACCACGATAGGAAGAAAAACTGCAACCATAAACGAAGGTGGCGTATACCAGATGAATTGGTTAGCATCAACCCACTTATTCCAAGCAAACACCAGTGCATGAACAGTGCATAGCAGAAGGGCTAAATATCCCATCTTGCTCTGAAAAGAGAAAGAAAATTGTAAGCTATTTATTTTTCCCAGCTTGGCAAAAAAAGTACTCTATTAAGCAAATACGGAAATCTGAACAGGCCTTGACCAACACGCTCAAGTCAAAGAAAAGAGACCATTGTCTTTAAACTAAAATGTAAGAACTATAAGTCAAGACTCCAACTGTACCCCTTTATGCCACTGTAAAAGAAAATGGATGAGGCACATTTTTCAAGTATTGCTATACTTAGCTGAAATACAGAAGAAATTACAGGTTATTCCTGAAACATGCTCAGTCCTGAATATCTCAATTTACAGATGCCATCTGTATACTAAATTACTTTAATTCTGTGATAAATTATTTTGAGTTCAACAGCAAATATTTTAAGGGATTAATTGATTACTTGCAAAGAAAAATTCTAAGCTAAATTAAAATCACAAACTCTAATAAGTCTAGTACTATGGTAAAAGCACTGTACAACTACAGGAAACTTGAGTTTCATTTCACTTAGTGATAAATTTGGCTTAGCTTGTTTACAAAATTCAGGAGTAAAGAAAATGTACTGGTAATTTTGAGTTTCTTGTCACTTAACAACCTTGTACTCATCAGTGAATTCGAACACTGCCTTTCCAACTGCTGAATACACAGAACCCGATTTTTGAGTAATAAGGTTTTTTTTATAAACTAAGTCCAACACAGAAGTATTACTCTTCTGGGTTTCTTCACCATAGTCTTTCAATACTGAAAGCAGTCATGCATTTGGAGACTCCCTCCTGACTTGTCCATATTCTCTGTACACCTGAAAACTTATCTTACAAATGATGGACTTCATAGAGTGTGCAGAATATCAAATCACTAATTGGTGATTATATACTTCAGATCTGCTTTTAAAATATACATCAAATTTTCAAGTGCCAGGTACTTAGTAGTTTATTGAATATTCAGGTTGTGGTGTTTGAGGGCCTGATCCAACACTTGCTTAAGTCTAGTGTGACCATACTGATGTCAGCAGAACCACCCCTGATTATTATTGCATATGACAAGAGAATTGAGAGCAAACCAAATGCTTGGGTGAAGGAAACAAGCACAGCTGTAGCAAACTTGACACTGGCTGGATTTGATTATGCATCTGTTCTAAGATGTCTCTTTCAGAATACACTGTATCTTTTGGGAACAGCATTGACTGGTTGAATGCCACCTACTTCCAATTCAGGAGGACATGGGGCATTCAGGAAAGATAAGATGCCTAGAAGATGACTGAAATGTCTTCAGCACCAGAGCTAAGAAGAGGTCTTGAAGGGACAACTGCTGCTGGTCACAAAGGCAGGAGGAGAAAAAAAAGTAGTATGGGATTGTCTTTTCTTCCCATTTTATACACTGAATGCAACAGCCTGTTCTCCTGACAAAAGAGTAAATGAAAAGAACATTTCTCGCAAACCAATTAACAAAGAGTACGGAACAAACTTTTAGATTGGTTTCACTTAACTCCTCTGTGTTTGATATTCCTAAGTCCTAATGGCCTTAGCTGATAACACACAGTTCTACAAATGGGACTGATGACGTGCAGTAATGACATTCATGCACACCTGAATGTAGTGGAACTCTCTCCAGGTCAAAGAGTGACTGACAGATGGAATTGATGTTATTGCCAACAGGGCCAGCAACGCAAGTCCCAGAATTCCTAGAGACACATAAACCTCCATTCTCCAAACATCGTGTTCAATCCAGGCATTTTCTTTTTTTTGTTTGACCTGCCAAAAGAACACCATATTAAAAATTACAGACTGGCACTAGCACACTTGGCTGTTTGTGTGAAATACAATTTCACTATTTTCACCATAATATTAATGAAATAAGCAAAGAAATACAGTATTTTGGTTTGTTTGAATGTCTTTGAATGTAACTGCTATTTGCTTCTGATGACAAAGTCTTTACTAGTATCTGCAGAGCTTTTAGAGAGAAGAATTTACACTTCATCAGTGTCTTGGCCCAGAAGAGCCTGATTCTGAGGCTGCCTTCACAGCAAGGATAAATCTTGGTTTTGACAAGAAAAAAAAATCCACCTATAGCCAAATACCATATCAGGGAGATTACAACAACAGGAAATATATTAACAGCGCTACTTCAGGGAAGTAATTCAGCAGGCAGTCTTAACAGAAGTATCCTGCCAGGGTAGTTGTTTCACTCTGTTTTTTTAAAGAACACAACTTAGTACATTTGTGATTTTAATAAACTGATGTCAAAGCTTCTCCTGTTTACAACTACTTGCAACAGCACTTTGATCCTGCTCGTGATCACCATGGCATGATATGCCCCAAATTTGATCATTTCTGCATCTTGAAGATTGGCATCTCAAGGAAATTTCTAGTAATCCAATAAAGTCATTTTACCAGTAAGGCTGATTTCAGTTTTCAACAGGTAGTTTGACTGTTTACAGAAATCTTAAGAATCTACGGACATCATCATATTGTGCTTTTAATAGAACTCTAGATTAGACTTTGGGGGCAATAAAAACATACATTTGCAGCCAATACCTTATACTGGAATATTCCTAACACTGCAGTACTTAGAGTGATAGGTGAGCATTAGGAATTCTCTGATCACAAAGGATGTTGGAGAGCTTTGCAAGTCAACTATTGCCCATCAGTCAGAAGCATCATTGAAATTCTATCTTTAAACACGGTGGTGTGTACCAGTCCAATTGTGAGCCATTAGTATTCACAAATTTAGTTTGAGCAAATACAGATTACTGTGATTTAGCTCAGCCTTCCTTTGCTGCTGGCTGACTCACTTTGCAAAGATGTCTAAAAATGTTGTGTTCAGTGCTCAGTTTTTGTTGATAGATTTCACTAGTCCAGAGAAGATTAATCTAAACTAATAGTGTGAGAAAGACTTAAATGTTCCTGTGAGATACAATTTTGTGCATTTTACAGACAGAAAAAATCCCAAATGAAGAAAATAACTTATTTACTACACACTGGTACTGTGATGACTCTTGACTATTATATGCTTTGGCAACTAGGTCCTGCTTCATCCCTTAAGAGTGCTCTCTGGGAATCTCCTTCAAAATCAAACAAAGGCAATGAAAATGGCTTTCCCCCATCCAGATTTGCTTGAATGATCAAAACAAGGATTTTCTGAATACAGAAGGGTTGGTGTTTGTGTGCCCATCGTACCTGCTGGAATGCCCAGTTCAGCAGCTTGTATCTGTATGATCTTCTCATTGGATAGCACAGGCTATAGCAGGCGTGCAACGTAGCGAAGAAGAAACTGAGAAGTCCAAATTGTTTCCTTGATAACATCCATCTATTCAGCCACTGGGGAAACCTTTTATACTTGGTGCCAAAGTACAGCTGGAAACCAGCAGCTAATATTCCTGGTAAATACACTAGCGCTAAAAGGGTAATTGAAGTCACTGGTAAAACTTTGTTTATGACAAGGATTGGAATTTTATAGAAAACGTTTTCCTTTCTGGTTATAAAAGGATATATGACATCTCTCATAGAAGTGTAAATAAATGCTAATAATGAGATCACAGATGCTATCTTCATTGGCAAGTGCCACTCGGGGAACAGATCCTGCTTGCAGTGCTGTTCTGAAGAGTGTTCAAACTCACCAAAATGGTGTGCTTGATGTAAATCAAAAAGTGCAGCTGCTTCTGATGGATTCGCAACCTGCATATCCACATTCTAGAAGGGACAGAAAAGAAATACAAAGCGAGTTCAAGACAAGATTAAAAACTTCAGTAATGGCAGTATTTGCCATCATAACTTTTACAACGTACTGCAGTGAAACCATACACAAAACATATGCCCTATTAAAGACAAGGTACCTTGGAAACATAACATTTCAAACAGCATAGTCAGCACTTGAGCAAGGCACTTGTAGCAGAGATTTCCCATTCTTCATTATCTGCAGTGATTTTAAAATAGATTTTAATTCCAGGAAGATAACTACACTGCAAGGAAGGAAGGATTACATTATGTGAAGCATCATTTCAGCTTCTTAGTATAGAGGTTATAGATTTCAAATGTCAAATTTCAGCTATAGACTTAATGACGTAGCCCAAATAATATGCACAAGAAAGGATTAAAAGATCTTATTTTTTTTGGACCTTTTTTTGTGTGATGCGGAAAACTTCTGAGTGCAACATTGCTATCATGAAGATTCCTCCACAGATAAATTTTATATTCCTGTGTAAAAATCCCAAATTATTTCTGTGGAGTTCTGCTCATCCGGTAAGATACAATTAGCAGTTACCCTCATGTAGTTTTTAGCTGCCCCAAACTTTGTGTATTTTTTATCATGGACTGTGATTAAATTGAATGAGATGTTCTTTATCTTTTTATCTCTTCATGTCAATATTGTGACAACACTTCAGAAATATTCATGACATGCCAGTGTGATGGTAACACTGTCTCTGGACAAAACTGAATCAAAGATTGCAATATTCTATGTGACCTATGAGCTGCTTTTTTACAGAAACATTACCAAGTAGTTAAGGTTTCCTGTATCTCTTCTCGGCATGATGTTCTGACCTGCATTCTGATCAATGGCACGATTACCACCTTCCCTCTTCTCCATTGTGGAAACTCCCTGCAAAACAAACACAGGATATAAAACAGGTTTTGAAATGCCATATTGGAACTTTGAGGCCTATTTTCCCTCAAATTGTTTTCTTCCTTGTCCTCCATACATTTGCTGAAGAAGGTACAGTCAACTAGGGAAAGGAAAGTCTGTCCTCTGGGAACAGAAAAGCTCAGCTTATTTTCCAGGTAAAGAAGAGAATAAGAGAGAACATAAATCAATGGAACAAAATCACTGATGAAAAATAATATTTAAGCCTAATATCCCTGTCCCTAGTGGAATAAATGCATTAATTCAAGAGCAAAGTTTTTAAATGACAACAAATTAGTTTGAAACAGCTTACAGAAATAATGTAAAATGTTATGAAGATGGATTTTATTAAGTTCATGAGACCTGCTGATGCAAGAAGCCCTTGTGTTGTTACTAATATATTTTAGGGTTTAGTATTGCTCTACCTGACCATCACTCTTGGTCTTTAGAGGTATATTTTCCCTTCAAGATTGTCAAGAAACTGGAGCTTCACTCATGCTATTCCAAGGTATTTTGGCAATGCTCATCACCACAAGTACCAGCAGAAATGGTTCTAAGCTATTAGGGACTACAAAAAAATCAGATGCCAGAAAAAAAAAAAAAGGCAAGAGAATTGATAAACTGTAAGAGATGTTTCTGAAAATCCTAGGGTAGCAGGAAAGGCAGTATTTTGAAGAGTGTAAAATAACTAGAGACTGCAAGGACCTTGCAACAAGGACTTCTCAGGTATGTGTCACACTGTTGCACACTACAGGAGGAGAGGCACTAGCACCGCACTACTGGAAGCTCAGAGTGCCATACCACAGGGTGACCTTCTGTGGCAGCCTTTAAGAAAATGACTAGGTGGCTCTTACATGTAGTTTCCTACCAAACAGCTGAATTACTAGATATTAAACTCTTTTTCTATCTACTGATTCTTTTATATCCATAAACCTTTTGGGAAATTACATAGAGAAATCAGACTGACAATTTTCCTTCATTTACTGTGTCTGGTTCCTTCAGTGGATGAGTCTTACAGTCTTTTACTGTCTTCTATGAGGGTCTGCTCTCTGCCAAGCCACCAGGCACGTGAAACTGAAGTATTCTTTTTTGAAGTGTTCTTTTCCTTAGTATTTCTCTTTGGATTTTTCCCTCCTGGCAGTGAGCTCTCCCTTTGGGCATAACCTTTCAGACAAGTGTTGCAGAGTAGGGTCAACAAGAGTTCTGTCTGAAGGTCAGGCTGTTAACCCATTCCTACACCAGCTAATGGTGTAGGAAAAGGTTATCCTTTGTATATCCTGTACGCAAGAAAGCATGGACTGATGAAGGCTCATTTCTGTTTTTTCCCCCTATTCCTAGGGCTAGTCCCAGTGATTTTATCAAAAGTTTTGGGGTATCACATATCTTCATAAAACCTCATATTTTAGAATTTCTACTTATACATGTTTCAACATACATGATTTCTAGCTATTGCAATTCAAAGAACAGTTTACAGATAGAACTTAGTATGGTGAACTTACCTGGAAAAAACCCAGTAACAAATACAGTGAACTCCACATCTATTTTTAAGGAACTCGTAATATACAGGGCAATCACTGTTATTGAGGCCTACTTTCTGGCTACCACACTCTCTTAGAGGTCCAAAAGCATAATTTAGATTGGGAAGCTCTGTATGGAAAAGCCTGACTCACCCAGTCCTCATGCTGCTATCACTCTTCATTCAGAAAATTTAGAAACAAAGCGTCCAGTAGTAGTTTCTAGTTAAAGGTTTATATTGATGAGGATGTAATAAATGATATCATGATGTGAAAAAAGCAACCCATGAGCTAGAATGCCAGCTGCTGATCCTAAGAGCTGATTTATTGGTTCTTTTGGGCTACAATGTTTAATATAATGTTAAATACAGCGCTAAAGGTCTATGCAGCAGAAAACAAGACAGAAAGAAAAAAAGAAAGTGTGTGCGAATGAATGCAGGTGTTCTTCCAGAGAACTATGAGTTTCAGCCGTGCAACTGCATGCAAGGAAACTCAAGTGTCATAGCATAGTATTCCACTTGGCATCTGATACCCATTAACACCAAATTATTTCCCACTAACAAAGCACAGTAGTAGCTTTTGAAAAGCCTAAAAAAAGAGCACTTACAATTCACTACTCAGTGCCTTATAAATTGCTAGGAAGAAGTCATTTAGACTATGTATCATTTTGGAATACATCTGAAGAAAGATTAGGAGTCCTGCAAGAGACAGAGTTAGTCATCTAACTCACAACTGTTATGAAAGAAAACAGTTATATTAATGTCCATCCTCAGTGCACACCCGTTCTGCTCTGGGAGGCAGCTGTCAACGAGGGTGGAAGGCGTCCCGCTGCAGAAAGCCAAGTTTCCAGCGCTGTGAATACGGTAGTGAATTCTGTACCGAGAAAGCACGCTCATTGTAAAGCTGAACCATCAGGGATCCATACATGTGCAGACGTGTTTACCGCGGGAAAACATCATCCCAAATCATTGAGAGGTTTTCCTGAGTAACGGGTTTCAGGGCTGGGTCCACGAAAAAAGAAAAATGGGTAAAATAAACAGGCTATGATAATAAGGAGGAGGTGATGGAAGAGGCACGGGATAGTGCCTGCACCTCTCTCTCGGCACTATCGAAAATGACAGCATGAATAAGTTGGGCATAAGTGTCTCGCTTTCCAAGTGCCCGCTGCATCGTGCAGGACGCTGTAAACACTCGGCACGCGAGTTCATAACTTTCCCCGCTCGTCAAAAATTCTGCTGAGCTCGGTGGAAAATCGAATGAAAGCCCGGAGGGTGGGAGCCGGAGAGCGTCGCTCGGCGTTCCGCCTCAGCCAGAACGAGCCCGGGGCACTCCCCCTCAGGGAGCCCGAGCCCGCCGAGGGTTCCCGGCCCGGCCCGGCCCGGCCGCGTGGCGGGCGGGGCCCGAGTCGGGGCCCGAGTCGGAACCCGCCGCAGCCCGGCCGCGCGGGCACACACGGACACCTCCCCGGCGGCTCCGGGCACGGCCGGCCCCTGTCCGCCCCCGGGCTCACTCACCTCGGCCCGGCAGCCCGGCCTCTCCTTCCCGCCGCAGGTCCCGCCACAGGGGGCGGCGGCAGCGGCGGCCCCGGCCCGGCTCCCTCCGCGGGGGCAGCGCCCGGCGGCGAGGCTCGAAGGGGAAGGCGGCCTCGGGTCAGCAGCGGAGCGCTTGCCGTCCTCTGAGGCGATGAGAGGCGGGGGGGGCCCGACTGCAGCCTCCACCTCTCCTCCCGGCCCCGCCTTCTGCGCCCATCCCGCTCCCCTCCGCCCGGTGGGTGTGAGCCGCAGTGCTGTGCCCCGTCCCGAGCAGCGGAGGGCGGCGGGACGGCGCGGCCTCGGGGGCTCCCCTCCGACACCGGTCGGCCCCAAGAGCGCCCGGCCGTGGGTCTGCTGGGCCCTTGGCTGGACAAAGGGCGCATTCACCTGCTCCCTCCCTGCCCGGCCGCAGAGAGGAGGAGGAGGAGGCGCCGAGGTGCGCTTCCCCCCCAGCGCCCCTCGCCTCCGCCAGCCGGACTTCTGCCCGCAGCCCCGCCGCTTGTGACGGGGTGCGCTCCTGGGCCGGGGGCTGCTCCTGGCCCGCCACTGGCCCGCGGCCCTTCGGATCCCGGGAACCCTTCTCCTCTCCTTTCGCTCCCTTCTCTCTTCCCTGCCGGTTCCTCCAGATGTATCACTCTCCTAGCCTGACAAAATGCTCTATTAATCCCTACTTCTCATATGAGCAGTCCTCACTTAATTTTTTTTTCCTAAAATACCATGATTCTGGACGTTTGGATTTTTGGGGTTTTTTTTTTTTTTTTTTTTTAAACCTGTGCTGGCGATTTTGAGAAGGCAGCTGTTTCCTGAAATTTTACTCACACAGCAGTGTGAACTATCATTATCTCGTGAAATCTCTGTTTTAGTGGATATTTTGACATCTAGTGGCTTACTGACGTTGAAGAACACATGGCCAATTCGTCTCAGGAATGTTTTCATACAGAGCTCATTATATCCTCCTGAGGATGTCTTCAAAGAAATGATGCCAAGTTCCATGTCTTTGTGTCTTGGGAGGGGAACAGGATTTTTTTTGGGTTTTTTTTTCTCCTTTTCAGTAGCTGTTAAATGGACATGACTCCAGCTGAATGCCACATCTGAGAGAAAAGAGCAGTTAGAAGAAATACAAGACAGAATAATTGTATCTTCTGTGCTAAAACCTTAACTTTTTATTTTAGTTATCTTCATTGGCATGTTTTTCTGTGCTTTGCATAAAGGCTATTTCCCACGTGTTTTCCATTAGTTACTTTTTTTTGCAAGGGATGCTAACTTGGGTATGCTCTCACTTTGTGCAAGTGCCGTTTGATTTCCTTCCCTACTCCTTTTTTTTGCACGGTCGGTTTGGGATGTTTGCCCTGTTCCCATCAGCAGGGTGACGCCTGGCGGTGGGAGCGCAGGGGAGGAGGCTGCCTGCGGCAAGGTGTGCCGGGCGGTTCCTACACCCCGGCCAAGGAGACTTTGCAGTCCAAAGGGCTAAAGCCATGTTCCTAGTGAGCTCCATGGCAAAGCACTCAGAAGCCCTGGTGTAAGCTCGTGTTATGGGAACTACATCTATAAAAGATAGCTCAAGATGCTGAGAGATTGCAGCATCTGGGTATGCTAAGAATAGAATATACTATCTTAAAGATAGAATATCCTTAAGGTATCCTTAGCCTTTTCACAAAACACACAAGAGTTAAGTTCCTGCATACGCATTCTCAGAAGATGAGATGAAAAGCCAGCCAAAGTGTGAACCTGGCTATTAAATAAGTACCTGGTAAGCTGTTATGCACAGATGCTTCTAGGTATCTCTGGACAAGCAATCCCCTCTCTAGTCTGCATCCTGAGTAGTATTAGGTGCCTGTCTGTGAATAAAAATGGAAAGCTCATTTTATGTGGTTGCTGACAAAGTGGGCATAGATTCAAATGCTAGTGAAATCTTTCCTTTCATAGCTACCCTAAGGCATTACTTCCATGTCACTCAGAGTACCACTTATATTAGAATGGTTACTGGAAAGCAAACTGCATGGCACTCCTGCAGACCATTACACCCACATGATACCACTGCATGCTCACAGCTTTGAACTGGTATTTATGCGATGTGCTTTGCGAGAAGTCTGAGGCTGAAGGTAGGAAACACCACAGGAATCAGGAGCTGATTCAAAGTGAGATAATTTCTCTTGGCACATGCAGAATGGGCATGATGTAACTGACAAGAATGTAAAGTTGTGCAGGTTTGGCTAGCTCCAGAGGTTTAGAAGAGTGTCAGTATGCTTTAACTCTTGTAGGAGTTGGGGGAGAAAGAATAATACTTTTGTGGTTGCTGAAGTGTGTCAGGGTTTTTTCCAGAGAACAAAAATACTCCGGTGACAAAGTCTTAGCCCATCTATGTTTTATTCCTTCTATATTCTGATCAAAGTCTGTGTGTGATGTTGACAAACAACATGAGGGAATGCTTGATTACATTTTCTGGAGGAAAAATATATTGCATCATTGACAAGATTGCCAGACAGTTCTTTAATCTTGATAACAGTTTCATCAGAGTTTTTACATGGAGAAGTCTGTGGTCAGGACAATTTGTCTGCTTCTGAAACTGCTCTTTAGACTAGGAGTTCTGAGAACAACTTGCCAAATGGCTGGAAAAGTGATGCAGTGTTCCAGTAACACACAGACCTACGTATAGTCATGCTAACAGTCTTGCTCTGAACTTGTTGAGTAAGCTAAGTGTAACCATTAGTGTCAGCAAGATGACTACAGCATGCCCTTGGGTGACTCAGAAATGATGCTACAGAGGGGGAACTGGTGTGGAAGGGTGGAAACCGTTCCCTGTAATTTAACCAAGTGCAAATGGGCTTGGTTCAGCTGGGTTGAAATGCTTAAAAGGTGACCGAGTTTCCAGGATGGCACTTGAAGGGTTCACTAGAGGCTTACCAAGGTGGTAAAGGGCTCACAGCTCATGCTCCCTGGGGAGAGACGTGGGGAAACTGGGCTTGTTTAGTCTGGTGAAGAGCAGACTAAGGGGTGACATAGTAGCAACCCTCCATACTTGAAGGGAAGGTACGAAGGTGAGGAAGCCCAACTCTTGTTGGTAGTGCCAGGGAACGTAAAAACAGTCAGGGATCACAACTGGCAGTTCGAAGGTTCACATTGGGTACTAGGCAAAAATTCTTCACTGAGAAGATACTGAAAATCCTCATTGTGTCCTTTGCTTCTTGTCTTTCCTTTGAACTCCACTGAGAAGGGTGTGGCTCCATATTCTTTACTGTCTTCCTCCCTCAGGTATTCATATGTAATATTAGGAGCTTCCATGAGCCTTCTGATCTCCCGGCTGAATAGCTCCAGCTCTCTCAACCTCTCATTGTAGGAGAAATGCTTCAGTACTTTAATCCTCTTCCTAATGACCTGCATGGAAGCAATTTCAGTACATCTGTGTCTTGCTTGTACTGAGGAGTCCAGAACTGAACACAGCAATGCAGATGAGTCTCAGAGGGGCTGAGGGAAGGGGAAGAAGGACCTGCCTTGACCAGCTGGCAGTGCTTTTCCTAGTGCAGCTTAGGACTTGATCTGGTATTGACAGGGGTCTTTCTTTGAGTGGGACAATGAACACAAAATTTTACTGCATTAATGTTTTTTGCCCATGAAACTATGTGAGATGACACCAAGAAGACTCTTGCTCAGAATCTGCAAACTCAGCAGTCTGTGAAAAGGAACATAAAAATGTAGGTGCTACAAAGAATCATGTATGAATTTGGAAAATTATAAATGAATTTGAAAACTCATTTTGAAATGCTATCAAAATCTAACCTGATTTTGAAAATTACAGCCTAGGAAACTGCAGTGTTGACTCCTAAAAAGGAGTTGGGAATGGAAGTGGCAAGTGCCCTGTATTCATGTTGTGAGTAGGAGTTGCAGATGCAGCTGGTGGAGAATGCTTGTCCCTTGTGGACTAAGGCCATTTGAGAACAGAGACATCAGACAACATGTTTGGTTTACTGTCATTTAATAAGCTCCTTTATCCAAGGGAATATGTCAGAAAGAGATCAGATAAGCAGACGACTGCTCTATTCCCTACTGAATGACTATGTAGTAAAGGACCAGCTGTTCTTAGTGAGGAACATTGTTAAAGTCAAACAAATTTCTTACTTGGCCTGGATTTATCACACAAATTCTGATTCAAAGAAGTGGCACTCAAGCTACTTGAAATAGTTGAATTCCTCTGGAGGATTTAGGTCATCGGTGCCAAGTAACGGGAAGCTGAGGAAAATAACTACAGTGAAAAAACAGAGAGGCTCAAGATTGTTTGAGAGGGCTGTTCAATCTTGTCCAACATGCGTAAGAAAATTATGTACTACTTCTCTTGAATTATGAGAAATCAACAAAGCCACATGACACTCAAATAATTTTTTAACAGTGATGCTTTTAGACATTGTTGAAAGTACAAGTAAAGACCGCATGACTGCCACAGTTAAAGTTTAATGAAATGAGTTGAAAAACAACTCAAAGTAGAGGAGAATAGCAGTATTTTATTTTCCCATTCCCTGTTAAAAATTGCATTTTGGATTTCAAGTATATAATTTATAGACAAATACAGAAAGCACTTCCATTGTTAATTTATTGAACTAACACCTTTCACAGCATTCGTTTCTGATAATGCATGTTGTTTCTTGGAAACAACACAGAATTTGTTTTATATTTAAGAAAAAAAATTGGTTGAATCAGACACAGGGATATTCTTTGGGTACAATCACATACTCTTAAAGTAATGCTTGCCCTTCCCAGTGTGTTTGTCATTTTTGCTTACATAAACATCTAAAATTGTACTGTTATCCCTTGAGGCAGCTGTGGTACTTCTCTGTGGTGTTTTGTTGATTTCAGGATTTTGCCACACACATATCACTGGAGTATAGAGCTGGCTGCCTTAAAATACTTATAATAATGAAACCAGTGATAATAAAAATAACAGTAATTTATATACAGATTAACAACAACAACAAAGCCACAACAACCCTGAAGCACTTCAAGGCTGTAAAATGTAAAGAATACAAGGGTAGAAATAGAGTCACAGGGAAAGTGTTACTGAACAAAGACAGAATATTGGTCATGCAGGGTTTTTTACAGGAAACCTTTTTACCTAAATCTGGTTATGTAATAGCAAACAGCAGTGATATATTTTCTGCTGTGGTATATATGGGTATTCATTATCTCTAATTGTTAAAAAAAATGTTTTATTATTTCTCCAAGAATCCTTTGAAATTAAAATGTTTTGGAACATATCTTGTGAAAAAGTGTGGCTTATTGCTCATAGCTATGGATCTTTGATGGGTTTTGTTGGATGGTTGTTGTTGTTTAACCCCAGCCAGCAACCAAGCTCCAGGCAGCAGCTCCCCCACTACCCCCTCAAAGGAATGGGGAAGTGAATTGGGAAGATAAATGTAAGAAAACTCACGGGCTGAGATAACATTTTAATAAGTGAGAAAAAAGCTATATTCACAAGCAAAGCAAAGCCACTTCCTGTGGGCAGGCAGGTGCTCAGCCATCTCCAGGAAAGTAGAACTCCATCAAATGAGCATGACTTGGTGACTTGGGTGACAAATGCCATCACTCCAAACATCCCCCCTTCCTTCTTTTTCCCCAGCTTCATATGCTGAGCATGATGCTGTAGGGTCTGGGATATTGCTTGGGTCAGCTGGGGTCAGCTGTCCCGGCTGTGTCCCCTCCTAGCTTCCTGTGCATCCTCAGACCATTCACAGATGGGGTGGTGTGAAGAGCAGAAAAAGCCTTGTCTCTGTGCAAGCCCCACTCAGCAATAACAAAAATATCTCTCTATTATCAACACTGATTGCAGTGCAAATCCAAAACACAGCCCCATGCCAGCCATTGTGAAGAAAATGAACTCTACCCCAGCCAAAACAGCACGGTGGTTTAGGAATGGCATTCTAATGTCATTATGCTCCCCAGGAGGAGTTACAAAGGCATGTGGTGACACAGAATTGTCAAAATGTTGTAGCATCCCTCCCACAACCATGTTCTTTCCCAGGTCTTCTACCTCAGAAATTTATCAGAAAATCTTGTTCCAATACCGTATTTTAAAATCCTTACAGTTTGTATGGAATTTTTTGGCACTACACCTACTACAAAAACCTACAGTTTTTTTTCCTACCCCCTTAGTGCCTACAAACCACAGTCCCTGGTGTTAGATGTGGTGCAAACACAGACCATGGGCACTGACACCTTCTCTGCAGGCCATGATGTAGGTTTCACATTCAAAACAGTAGGAGAGAGGTGATGCAAGCACATGGGGAGGAAGCTGAACTGAACATGGTTTTAGGAATGTAATGAGGGAGTGATGGTTTGGATGCCAGGCTGTGGTGATAATTGTCCAGTGTGATGATAGCAGTCTCAGCTGCTGGATGCCGTTGTAATAGCCACAGCTTCCTAATTTTAAAGATGGATTTGAAAGAAGAAAAGGAATTGGCTTTATCAGAATTTATAAGTGATTTCTTGGTTACTAGGGTGTCTTTGTGAGTTGAGGAGGTGGGAGAAATTCTTAAAACACTATGTTAAGGGTACTGATATACTTAAAAACACCCTAAGTCTGTCAGACAGTTGTTAGAAATTTGATATGATCTAAACAATTGTGGAACAGAACCTGCTGATGCATTTGAAATTACTTAAATACTTTAATCAAGTAATACCATAATTAATTTAAATAAAGCAAAGTTGTGTGCCAATTTTGGAAAAATACTTTTTATGTGGAACTACTGCATTAATACATTTATTATGGTTGACTGGTAAGGAAATTGTTGCTCGCAAAGACTGACAACACAGTTACACATATGTCTTCAATATGGAAGTAACTGTGCTAATTAGAGCTTGTTAAATTGGATGTTTTGCTAGATTTGGAGTTAAATTTTAACAATTCGAGTGCTAATATTGATATTATATATCAGTTGTAAGTTCTTAGAGCAATAGTATTTTTAAATCTGAACAGTTTTCTTATTTACAAAGGAAAAGACCTTTTGTTCGAAACTTAATACTGGAATTCTGGTTTAAGATTCTGTCTGTTCAAGAATACTATCCATGGACAAAATTAAAATGTTCCTGCCATCCAGAAGCACTATTCTATGTGACTAACTTCACACTACAAACAACACTAGATAGCTGAAGCTAATTGTCAGAAATAATCCAAGAGATTATATCTAAAATGAGATATTTGTTTGGACTTATTCCCACTGCCTGGGGCACTGGTCTACTCTAGAAGCAGAGCAGGGACTCAAAAAATAACTGGAGCAGGAAATGAGGCAGGGCTGGAACAGACAGGGAACTCAAGCAGAGCAAGAACAGCAAGCTCTAGCATGCTGCATGTTCCAGAGAAAAACTGTAAGCTTCCATCTAACAGCCATCCCATCAGAAGTGAGTTTTGCAGGAGACACAAAAACTGGATGGAGTGGTACATGTACCAGATGGTTGTGCTATCATTCAGAGTTGCTTCAGCAGGTTTTAGAAATGGGCCAATGTGAAGTTCAGCTAAGTTCTGCACCTGAGAAGAAATAAACCCATACCCCAGAACAGGGTGGTGGCTGACCAGCCAGCTGGAAAGAAGCTTGGGAGAAAAGGCCTTGGAGGTCCTGGGGAGACACCAAATGGACATGAAACAAAGAAGGCCACCAATCTCCTAGGCAGCAGCAAGCAGAGAATTTCCACTGGGTTGAGGGAAGAAGTTATCCTTCTCCTCATCTGTCAGTCCACATCTAGAATGCTGTGTGCGGTTCTGGGCTCTCCATACTTGAATGAGTCCAGCGAGGGCTGACAAAGACAATTAAAGGATTGGAGCATCTGACGTAAGCAAAGATGGGCTACGTAGCTTGGAGGAGTGAAGGCATGGGGATATTTTATCTATGTGTAAATACCAGGGAGTAAAGAAGAGACAGACATTTCTTGATGACAGAACAAGAGGCAATGTGTACAAATTGAAATACAGGAAATTCCATTTAAACTTAAAAGAAATATTCCTGGTGAGCTGTGGTTGAGATTGCATTGATTGTGAAAAGACTGAGGTCAAACTCCACCCTAATGACTATGGACAGTTTCAGGAACTGGACTTGAGAGTGCACTAACTTGAGTAGAGAGGTTGAGTGATGACATAGGACCTCAATGAGGACTTTAAATCCATATCAGAGGAAGTGTAGTCAGAAATCTCCTTTCAGGTAATGTTTTTGTTTGGTTATTGCCCTTTCTTGAAGTCTAGAGTAGAAGTCTGGTTTTCTGCTATTTCACTACTTACTTTGGCACCCTTGTTTTAGTAGAGTTGTTGACCTAAGGTGACTTACCATTAATGGTCCTCTGAAAATTCTGTCTCTGCCAATTCTACTTGAGATCTCAATGAAAATGGAGGCAAGGAGAGTGTAGTGAAAGCAAAGACAGACACTGACATGGATTTAATCATTGCAGGCTGACAAATTTAATCTTGGCAATTGCTTCACAAAGAGATGAGAGTCAAGCCAGAAGGTCTTTAAACTACTTAGTAGAAAAATTGCGTGTATCTTGTCTCCTATCTTGTTTCAAAACAATATTAGAAGATTAAACAGTGTAGAGAAACCCAGTGTGAGCATTCATAAAGAGCAGCAAAGCTAAGGAAACAAGGTTTTCTTAAAATGATTTATTATTGTAGTTCCCTGATTGTCAGTATGGATCTGGTATAAACTACAACATGATTTTTTTTTCCCTTCCTAATCTATGTCAGCTGATAACATTGTCCTGACTTACTTAGTCAACAGTTTGTGAAAAAAATAGAGACTTCAAAGACAGGAACTATGGTCCTAAATATTCAGGTGATCTACAAGGGGTTGAGTGTTGCTATTTATCCTTCACTCTCACTTAAGAGATCCCCTATGATTACAAGCACTTTTTTATTATTGCCTAAAACAACTGTCTGGAGCTTTGTGAATTCCATTCTGCAAGGCATCTATCTAACTTTTAGATGTTGTGGTGCTTTGCAAGCCTGAAAAACTGAAGTAGGCTGATATGCTTAAAGATGCCTTAGTGTCTTTGAGGAGCTTGCCTAATGACTGCTGTAGTGGTATTTAATGAATGTTCTTTAATAAACTGGTGTGGTAAACTATAAACCTTTTATCTTTGTCTGTAAGAAGATGCTCCTTTTGACTGACTCATGACTAAATCGTTCCCAGTTCTACCAACTGCCACTTCTTGTAAATTTAGAGCTTTCAGCAAAACAAAAATCATCCTAATACATAGTCTCAAAACACAATTTAGAGGGGAAAGTTAAAATAAAGCACTCTGAATAGATGTAATTCAGTATCCTTTGTGTTTTATAGTCTAGAGTGGTACTTAATTTTGGGCTCACAAGTGCTATATTATGTTGACAGAAATTGAAAATTCTGATTTTCATTACTTATCCTGACTATCTTCTTTAAAAGTAACTCAAATAATGTGTTTAAATTTATGTAAAAGCCACTTGTATAAGAATAGTTGAAATAATTTATTACATTTCAATAATGGTGCTGGTAAAGTTATAAAAATGAATTATAGAATTTTTTCCAATTTTGTTTATGTTCATACTGAGTTCTGCCCTATTATTACTGCTTTGGTGCTGAAGAAAAAAACCCAAATTCTGTTTTAGTATGTTTTTTGCACTGTTAATTTGTGTAAAGCATGCATAGTTATAAATAACTCTACAAAAAATGACAGCCAAAAAAGGTCAGGTTTTTTTATAATGCCTTTGGAAGGAAGAGAGGTGTAACACATTTCAGTAGCGCAAAGTAAAATGGTGATGAAATAAGTTACTTTGGTAATACAGGAATTTCAAATTCAAGTTAACACAGAACATTCAGATGTTGCAAGAATTTTCATAAATGAGTTAAATACTGTATCAGTGCTAGCTGTATATACATACAATTGTAATTAAGAAAAGAGCTAGAAATTATATAAGAGAAAAAGAAATACTCTTTATCCATATAAGTCTTTCTTTCTGCTCTAAAATGTAGTATATTGTAGAGTCAGAAGTACTAAATGAAACATTGAATCTGTTTGGTATAGAGTAGTGCCTATGGGTTGGAATAAATGGGACTGCATGGAAGCAGAGAAAGAAGTTGGCTTGTATTTAAAATTAAATCAGCAATTTGAAAATGAAAATGATTGGTCATGGTGCCTAATTCTACTGTTGTGGAATTGATTCAGCATCACATCTGCTGACATGAGTGTTGTGTTATTGTTGGTGGAATTAATTGTTCCTTCTTTAGCATCACAAAAGAACATGGCTTAACCCTATAGAATGTCCTCTGTGGAAATTCCTCAGTAAATTATGGTACAATTTAATTCATGTGTTAGATAATGGAATGTCCCATATTGAAAGAGGTTGTGGTCCTTTAAATATTGTATAAAAATACTCTTAGTTTTACTTTTACCCTTGAATAGCAGCACTTTATAGTGTAATATACAGGAGCAAAGTTAATCCATATGCTAGCAAGCTCTTTTTCTCCTAGAAAAACTTTTGAGTTTTGATGGCATAGGAAATGACAGAACTCTCTCATTAAATAGCTTCTCCCATTACTGCCATGCTGATCACCTCCTCTTCCATTCACAAATTCATCTAGCTATCTCTCTGAAACACATAAAGTTATATTTTGACTCAAGGGAAGAAACAACAGCTTCCTGTATACTCTCTTCTCATTCTGGCTGTTGACTTTTCCACGTGGCCAGCTGTTTCTCTGTGACAACCTTCTCTCTTCAGAACAGCATACTTTGGAAAATGTAAGACATTACTCTATTTCTGGAAAACAGCTTCTACTCTCCCCACTCTGTTCTTGGCCATGTTCTGTGGCCTGAAGAGTAAAACTTCAACATCAGTGTGGGTTTTTTTGTTTGTTTGTTTAGTTGGTTTGTTTGTTTTTTCTTTTTTTTTCTCATTGTTTAAGACCAAAAATGAACTGAAGAAGTGATTTCCATTGTCCTAATTCAAATGTTTTGTTTTATCTGGGAGAAACAGGAAACTTGGATGTGGGTGACTTTATTTTGAGACAAAACTGCATTAAGTCCTCTAATATGATAAAGAAAATCTCTGGGTGAGGAGAAATAAACAAATACTCAGTGTTGGGTCTTATCTTGTTTGGGTTCTCTGAAAAGTCGTTTTTTGTTCACCCCCAGTACTACTACACCTAAATTTGCTACAATGCCAGAGCATGCTATTACAGCCCTAAGAACTTCCAGCTTTCAGCAGCCAAGCTTCCTGCTAGTGATTTAAACTAGCACATAGTTTTTGTAGGGGTGAAAGCCTGACCGAAAGGTCATTGAGGTCAAGGGCAGATATTTTGCCACTGATTTCAACAGACTTTGTATCTGGTCCTTTGTAAGAAGCTGTTACACCTGAAGCTCCAAAATGCAGGTCGGTGTCAGACTCAATGCTTGCTTTCCTCTGAAGCTGAACACTAGAAGGTAGCTGTGATTCCATGGTGAACATGCATAGTGCCTTGCTGACACTCAACAGAGGCACCTGAGATACAAGGATGGGTATTCTTTTGGTTCCCTGGCTATTTTTTAGTACATGGTTTGCTGCAATATCTCATGTCTGCTGTGCCCTAAGAACAGGAACATATAAAGTTACCATAACTCAGTTGGTGTTGGATAACTTGTTAAGCTGCTGTCAAATTGTAACAAGGCGTGAAGTCTGTACATGAATACAACTACCACTCCCAGCAACAAATGGGAATTAAAATGTTGTGTCAATTATGGTTTTTATAGCAGGAGTAAATCTGTTTTAATTACGGAAATGGATTACGTCATGTCCAACAAGAATAAAAATGCAATGAAAACATCTATTTCCTAAACTAACAGGATGACATGAAACAGCCTTCCTGAAGTAATAAACACTTAGAATTAAGCAATGAAATCTCTGTAATTAAATACTTCATAAAGGAGGCCTAAACTTACTGTGTATTCATTGATTGTTTCTACAATAGGTGTTTACTTCATAAGCCCACTATGAACAGAAGTTCACCAAGTCATCAAGGGTGCTGAAAAGGAAGGTGCCAGCATGTGAGCCAGCATATGCTGCTCATCGAACTTTTGACAAATCCCAGAGCATGAAAGAGATAATTAATGCTGGAGGGAGATTCCAGAATGATATCTTCCATGATGCTCATATTTTATCTGGATGAGATGTACAGAAGTATAAACTCCAACACAACAATGCTTCCCCGCTGCTTCAGAGTATCTGTTTTCTCAGCCGAATGTCTGTCCCCTGAGCCAGACACTGCCCATGGGTGCTGTCCTGAGGGAACATTTTCGGAGGGGCTCTCGTGTGGTTGGTGGGAGATGCAAGGCGGACTGGAGGAAAGCGTCCTGGAGTAGGACTCTGATGACTTCGTTCCTGGCCACTTTTGACAGCTTATTGGATGCCTTTGGAAAAGATCACTGCTTTGTTTCTCTGTTTCCCCTCTTTAACATAAGGATGTTCATCTTGATATCTATGAAAATATTTTGAGTTCACTGAGGGCAAATAGTACAGCAGAGAAGGAAAGTAGCAATTGCCGTACTTACCAGTCTTGGGATGTGCTAAATTGTAAGACTGAGACTTCACTTAGTCTGTAGCACCAAAGTACAAATGCTTCTGTTACTTATATATACTCTTCCTGCAGGTTTACACACTTCTCTCCCACATGTTCCTTATTCTTACCCAGTTGAATAGAGAAGGTGTATCCATGCTCTGGGTGTTCTGGGTTCTTACTGATTTCAATTAATTCATGCACTTTGTGGCAGCCAGACAGTATGCTGCTTCCTGAATATGTGACATTTGGTTAATGAAGGAAGAGTTAAGCCCTTAAAAAATGAGCAGGTGTACTGTAGGTCCTCAAGCCAATTGGTCTCAGCATGTGATAGATACTTGAGTCTCTTTTGTGGAGGTACAAGTTAAAATAATGTTCATCTCTCTTGCATGAACTTTTTTTAATGATTTATTAGAATGTAAAATGGTTTCACTAGGAAGCGGATTTTGGGTTATGTCTCCTGGGAATAGTGGATGTCTTGGGTGGTGTCTGTGAGAAAAGTCTGTTAGGGATTAGGAATGTCTGATGCTCTGCCACTATGCCACACATGTTAGAACAGCCTTAAAATTATTTTAAGTATTACCAGTCAGAGCTGGTGTCATAAGAACAATTCACTGCATGGAAATAAGGGGGTGGATGGTGATAGCCATTTATCCTCTTGGCCTTTTCTTGTGTTTTTCTGCTGAGACTACAGGAAGTAAGGGGAGAGAGGTGACTGCCAGTTCCATGATTTTTGAGGCTCCACAATGCTGAAGGCCATTACAGATTGCTTGAGGAATCAACAAATGTAATAATATTGTGCATTTGCTTTGGAATGATAAATACTTTGGTCATGAATGAAACCTTTACTATGTGTCTTTATACAATAAAGTCTTCTCCAGTTGCATTTTAAGTGCTGTTGCTGTTTAAACTTTACATTAATATATTTGTAATAATAATTTATTAAATGTTATGTATGCCTTTCTATGATGCCAAGCAGTCTTCATTGTGAAATAGGATTCTGCTGTACATTAACAAATGTGAATTCTAATGATGATGGAAGAGTAGCTAAATATTAGAAGAAAACAAGTGTATAGTGGGAGCTATTGATCTATGGAGAGAAAACAAGTAGATACTAGCTCTTAAGTCAGCATATCCAGAGACACTTTATAAACTTGTGTTCAATTAGAGTACCTCAGGAGAGCTGTGAATCAACAGCAATGAACCTTTCTGTAACTGACTTCAGAATAAAATAAATCTGGGGTTTTTTCCTGTCTGACCTTTTTCTTGTTCTTTATGTTGTTTTTTTCTTTTTTATTTCTTTTTTCTTGGTTTAGACTTTGAAAATGTTGAGATTGAAAAGTTGTATTTGTGTCATCTTTCACATTCTGATCTGGATATACTTTTGGATATACTGGATATACTTTTTTTTGTTTGGGGGGTTTGTTTGTTACGTCGCTATTTGTGTATTGCTTTTAAAAAGTAAAAATATAAAAATAATTAAAAAAAAAAAAAGGCAATAAGAAAAACGTTTGACCGCAAGGTGGCAGTGAAGACACGCAAAATACGCAATCCTCCGTTTGACTAGAAATCAGTTCAAAAGAAAAACCTAACTCGCCTAAGCTTTAAAATATTATTGTTAAAAAAGTTTCCAGTTAGTCTGCATGTTAATGCACCCTGAAACTCCAAAAGAAGTTTGACTTATTGAAGTAACTTACTGCTTGATAAAAGTCTGCTATTGACTTGTGTGGGCTGTGTGCAAGACAGGAAAAGAATGGCTTTGCCTTGACGTTGTCTAATGCTCAGAGAATAGATGACAGAGGGCTCGGATGGCTAGGATTGAAATGGAAACACCCAAGGCACTGCCCATCCATCATTCCCAGCGCACAATCTACATGGCCAAACAGCCTTTCTTTTGCTCTTCTGATTCTGGCTCTGTTTGAGAGCCAAGGAGGAGCCAACACTTGACCTCTTTGGCCCATGGTAGATCTCTGCATGCTGTGCTGCCGGCTGCAGGCCCTAAGGGTGTTTGGTTCGCTGATGTCTTTGGGGCACATCTATGGCCTTTCCTCTGCTGGGCCTGCCAAATGTTTAGCCAGTTAAGTAACACATATGACATTGCACTCTTTTGCTCCAGAAACTGATTTTGTCTTAAAAAATTATTTGCTTTATTATACTTATTAGTTATGACTGTAGCTAAATAATCTAGTTGTGCTGTGTAGAAAATCATAATTAAACTGATAACTTCTTCCTCAAGTAGTATTACCCTAGGGCTTAGTTTCCTTTTATGTTCTTAAATTGTTCCTCACTTGCACTGAAACATAAAACTTGAAGAACCCACACACATGTATTGATGTCATTGCTGAAACACTCAGATTTTGTTTCTGGGTTTAGCCCATTGCCAAGGTCGAATTCCTGTAAATGTCTTTTGTTAGCTCTGTGTATTTTTCAATGCATTTTCTCCTGAACATTAGTCAAGTATATTATGGAAAGCAGGGGCTATGTATATAATGAAAGACAGCTTCATTTATTTATATGGCTGCTTTTCACAACTTTTAATGCATGGATCACTTGATCTATAAGACATCAAAAACGTCTTCAGAAAAAAATTAGTTTCAAACGAGTTATGTCTTTAGCATAAATAAGCAAATAAAATAATGGGAAATGTGAATTAAAAAACAAATATGCAAGATTTAGCCTGATTTTTATTTGGTTGGAAATTAGAATGCATTGTGAGCACCCTTTTTTTATAAAGCTCTAAGTGGTTCTCCTTGTGAAAAGAGGTTAAACAATGCTGTTAGCCAGTATCCTACTGAATGTGTGATCCAGCCAGCTTAAAAAACTGACAGCCTGTCCTCTGGGAAGCTGCATCACTGTGTGATAAATTTCTTTGCAAGGGAATTTTCATGCCATGCAGCCCAGATTTACTTGGCATCACATGATGTTCATCAGGTCCCACTATTTTTTAAGCCTGAAATAAGCTGGAAGTAAAACCTACAAATGCTGCAGTGTTTTAAGATGCTGTATTCTTAAAAAGCCAATGGATAATTTGTGTAGGTTAATCCCATTAAAATTAGAAACAAATTAGCTTGACATTGTGGATGGGAAAATCAATCCTTGCTTTACTGAGAGCAATCCTTTGTTTTCCCACCAGGAACTGGAAAATGCTTTTCCTGCCTTCCCAGCTTTAGGTATATGTATTTAAGAATTTTTTTCTTCTCAATGCAGTTCAAGACAACCAGGGGAAACCACTGACATGAGATACATTAAATGTATTTACTTGAATCATATATCTTTCTGAATAATAAATTTTCTGAGTTTATTAAATGAATGAAGATGCCACAGAGCTTGTGCCATTTGGGTTTCTTGTTCTTCCAAGGACTCACAGCTGTAGATTTCTTAGATTAGCTCAGTTTGGAATGTTTGTGCAGTTTTGATGGCAATTGCAAATACTTAGTTAACTTGTTCTAATTAAATTCTTTGCAAACTGTTGATGAACCCTGAACAGATGAAATTAAATCAAGGAGATAGAGACATCATAAACATATAGTTAAATACTTGCAGAGACCAACACGTGGAAATTGCTATTTTTTTTAAGTTCATGCTGTGAGGCACCTTTTGAGCTGTATACTTTTAGCTCCTATTTTTTTCCCCTTTTTTTTCTTTTGTTTTGTGTGTGTGTGTGTGTGTGTGTGTATGTGTTAAGTAAAGGTGTCATATAAAAGTCTTAAGTAGCTACCTGGGAGTATTGGGGTGGCTACTGAGAAACTCACAGCTGTTTTGTAGTCAGTTGAGCTGATTCCCCACTGGAATGGGTGCTGGAAATGCCTGAATGTGGACTTATATGTGAGATGGCTGTGGCCTCTTCTATTAGCTCTGTATCAATGTGGTGCTCCCTCTGTGCTGTGTGGCACAGAAAAAAATGCAGCACTGTTGATTTGGCTCCCTGAGATGGGGCTTTCTATTGTGAATCTTCTGTAATAGCAGAGTTCTCTTGTCAGGTTTGGCTCTAAGGAAATCTACGTGCCCCTCAATGGCATTGATTTCACTCTGTCCCCTGTACTGCTGTTATCACTGCTGCATGTATAGAGCTCTTAAGATGGAGGAAGGATGTGCTGTGTGCATGTCCAGCTGAGGCTGGAAAGTGACAAAGGCATTGGTTCTCCCCATCAGGAGGAAAATCAGTGCTGAAATGAGCTCAGATTCCTTCGTGGAATTAAGGAAATGCCCTCATGTTCCTGACAGCACCCTTGCAGCAAATGGAACTCATGCCTAGGGGAGGGCAAGTCCCTTTCTGTTTGCTTGCTGATGGGGTATTATCTTCCCATAGCACCTCATCAAGACAGGTGGGACCTACTTTGGCTTTTAATTCCCTTGCTTCCTTCTGAAAATGGAATCTACTTAAAGCATATATAGAAGGCTTTGGTAAACATCGGAAAATATAGCTCTGTGCTGGGAACTGCAAAAATAAAGACAAAATGCTGTGCTTTGGCTGAGATACAAAATCTCCCATTCTGAAATTTGACCTGAGTTTAAGAAGTATGTATTTAAAAAGTCGTCCCTCTTGTGTGTTGCAATTAGTGGTGCAGAAACCTGCTGCCTTCTGGAAGACAGACTGCAGGTGATAAACAGTATTTCTTTTCCTTTGTAATTATAAAAGAAAAATAATTATTTGTAAACAACAAAGAACCACCTTCTTTCCCAGCTGACAAAAAATAGTGTGTGTAGTTTCTGGGGATTTTTTGTCAGTAATATTAAGCAGTCCTTCAGTTAAAAAAAGATGAAGTAGTATTTGGTTGCACTGCTACTATTCCATATAAACTTGAAGTAACTCCAAAATTTAAAGCTTTTGGATGAGGTCACTGGTGATCTGAAATTCATCTCTTATATGGTGGATAAAAAAATCCAGTCATTTGGAAAGATATTTATGCGGATGAAAACAGACAAATTTTTCATATTTGAATGGAGAGGGAAGGACTTTCTTGTAGAGAAAAAACCCAGGAAAATTCATGTCGACAGTTTCAGAAAAGGAAAGCAATCTATGATATTTTCAGAGTTGCTTCAAATACAATTTATATATACAAGCTGAAATGTCAAAAAGACAGTGGTACTTGAATTTTAGTGAATTTCTTTGGGAAGTGTGTACTCAACTACATATTGTCCTTAGCCTTACTCATTATGTACACCCGTTTTAGTTCCAAACGTGAAAATTACGAATCTAAAGCATGGTTCTTTAAGTCCTACGTGTTATGGAATATAGAAGGTCCCACTGACATTGTAGTTCTACTGCACTTTACAGTTTGAGTTTGGATACTAGTTCAGATACAGCTTTCCTTAGAATACATAAAAGTTTTGCTGAGGACAAATTTTCCCTACTTCCACATACACAGTATCAGCATCAGTAATGCCAAGAATCAGCACTGGCTGCTGCTATGCTTAGCTGATAACATCCATTTGGCTGTTGTGCCTGGATTTCCCTCTGTGGAAGCTGCAGTGCTGAGGGTTGACTAGATGCATGCCTGGATCTAGCCCTGATAAGGAGCTTGACTATGCTGTAAATTGTGCCTAGGACTGGGAACTTGAAAGGACAGGGGATTTGCAAAGTAAATGTAGCTTTTATGAAATAGTTGGAGCCCAGTCAGGGGGTGGCAACCCTTATCAGTGTCTGTTAAAGCTTCAAAGTGAGGCATAGAGAATCTCTGGGTAATGGTTTGTTTGAATAAATCTTTGAATAATGACTCCTGTTATTATTGTTGTACTATTATAATCTTTGTCTACAACTTTTGTTATACAAAGAACTGATGACTTAGCTTGCCCTGTTGTGTACAAAACACATCTCCTTTCAGGTTATCCTCCTTAGTTCATGCTGTTTATTTCCCTCTCAAGGTATGTAGTGAATGCTTTTTACTTTCCCCTGCAGACAGAAAAATATCTTCAATTAGATATTTATCTAAAGCTGTTATCGGCTTTAGCTGTGTTTGTTACATAATGGAATTCCCATGCAGCAAACTCAAGCAGACCTGCCCTGCAGCCCCGTCTGATAACAGCAAGAGGTGCACATTAAACTCCCAGTATGGTCACATTAGTTTCACAGCAACTTTTATACATTATCACAGGACAAAAGTAAAATTAGCAGCCAGTAATGTTGTAACCAGGAAAGCAGCACATCAGAGGGATAAAGAAAGAACAATTTAGAGCTATCAATTATGAATATTTAATGATAGCAAGGTACTTTTTTTGCAGAGCTTATCTTAGCTGGATCCCTCCTTGCCAACAGGAGCATCTAATTTTTTTTAAAGAAAAAATTTAATTCTGGTTTAAACAATTACTAAGCCCTTTTGTCCAATTTCTCAAGTTCCTTCTTATACCCTTGGCACATGACTTCACACTGAGAGCCTAAAGAAGGCTTTGCCTTTCTTCCTATTGAAAACATTTTGCTTCTTACACCTTGGGAGATAAAGGTAAAGACCAGAATGAAAAGAACATACAACTTCTGAGTGGGAAGTGATGTGTTCTTTTCCAATGCATTTTGCTCAAAGTATATACTAAGCTGTTGTTAGTTGTTAGACTAATATAAACCAAGCTCTTTCTAGTTTTCAGATGTTGTCATTGATTTGTGTATCTGAAATCTGCAAGGCTGTTGACATCTGCTGCTTTGAGACTGAAACACTCTGAATACTACTAATTGTTCATTGAGCTATGGAGCCCCTTATGCAATTAGGCCACGTTTTTTTGATGAGAAAATCAATTTTAAATTAAAGGACTGCACTAGGGAAAGGTATAACTTAACGGTTCTACCTAAAAGGAAATCGGAAAACTATACTAGAATTGTAGTGCTTTATCATGCAGCAGCTCTGAGGAGCTTTTATTTCTGCGACGCACCTCGGATCCTGAAGATGAGCTTTTTGCAGAACATGGTAATTCACTTTCAGAAGTTTAGTTACATTACTTTGGAGTTGGCGTGATTGTTGTGCTGCTGGTATGAGAGACCACAGAGTATGCACGAATGACAGCAAAAGTATACACAGGACAACTGAACAGTGGTGCTCGGGGAATCTTATTTGACGCACTCACATGTTATTTAATTGCAGAAGTATTTTTTCCTAGTGAAGGACAAGTGCATTTTTTGCTAAGAGAGTAAATGCAATTGGTACAAAGAGCAACCTTTATGACATCCTGAGGCCATGGTGTTTTCCTCCTCTTTATTCTTATGCTGCCAAAGCAGGCAAGCAAGCTCAGACATAGGGCTGCCAACTGGACTACTCCACTTTGTACAAACTAGAACAACCTGAGCCTACATTCTTTCACACCGCTTCTAGCTGATGCTGATTCTCCTTTTCACCCTTTTCTTTGCTTCTAGGTGGATGTGAGATGCCTCTGCTTCATGTCAGGTCAAGGTGTGAAACTGGGCTAAGTATTAGGTTTGTAAGCTCCTTAGTCAATCTTCCTATGTTCTGTCTGAAGACCTCCAATGATCTTTGTTTCAATTACTAGCATTACTTAATCTGGCTTGGCTTGACTATGTTAGATGATGAGTTCACACTGATACATTAGTATGTACATTAGAGACTCTTATATTTAGGCTGAACTGCTTGAATCCTTGCCTGTAGACATGGACAGATGGACTGGAGATGGACAGATGTATCAGTGTCCAATTCCCATAAGATGATCCCCTCACAATGTCAGAGATACTGACCTTTCCAGGAATAGAGAATGTCTCACTCACATGTAATCTACTTGATCTTCTGAGAAAAGAAAATATAATGATGATGTGAAAAGGTTGAAATGCATCCTTTCAGTCAAAGCATTGGTTGGTTTGAGTCAGAAATAGTTATGTATGTATAAGAAACTTGAGTACTACATAAATACAGGCATATCTGTTCACATGCAAGTATGAAGCGTTTAGATGATGTGCCCTTTATATTTCCCAAGCATGGCAAGCACATGTATTAAAGAAAGCTCTTTGTTCCACCTAAACTTAACAGAGAAAACACTCATCTCCTTGGCAGAAAAAAAAGAGGCATTATTTTAATTTGTCTCATTGATGATGCTTTCAATTAATTATGCAAATTTCCTGACACAAAATGAAAATAAAAACACTGGAAAGACCCTTAAGTTTAGTACAATTCAGTTCAGTATCTTCTCCTTTAACTGATTTGCCAAGGACTTTTTGTTAGATATTATTATAACACAGATTTCAGCACAGAATTCATATGGTATTATTTCTATATTTAACATACCTTTTGTATGTAAACCTGTTTTAAATGCCATTTCATGCACTACGTCCCATAAGAGGAGCTGCAAAGAGATGCTAAAGGTATTGTCATGTGAACTTGATATGCTCTCTTTAGTCTGGTAGATTATTTTCTTACAGACAGATTATTTCTGCACAATTTGGCTTGGTGAACTACACAGAATGTTGAGTCATACAGTCAGAATTCAGCAAGTTGTTATGTGCCTGAAATGTAATAGTCTTGTTACCGTAAATAAAAGAAATACCACCATCGAATAGGTGCTACCCTTATTGAGATGTGGAAGGCAATGTACCAAGTTCTTATATAAATGCCATCACTGCCTTGTGTCTTTTGCTTTAATTTCCCCGTATTTTTTTTCCAACAATAATTTTTTTCCACCCCTGCTTTGGTGCACAAAAAGGTAGGAGTGGCTTTATCTGAATAAAAGTGCTTTTTCGCCCAAAAGTTCCTGTTTGGAACTTTTATCTACTTGAGTCCTTGAGCTGTGCTAACTCAAGTTTGTGGTAATAGACATAAATTACATTTTGTTGTGCTGCTCCAACTGTGTGCTAAGGAGATTATTTTCAAGGCTATGTATATGTTTCTGTCTCGCTGTTCTCTGTGGCTCCGAAATGGGAGGGCAGCTTTAATTTGCTCCAGAGGGGTTTGTAGGGAGGGATAGTGACTCAGTTTCTTGTTTGTGCTCTGCATTTCTTTCCTCCCTGAGGTAATGCTATCGACAGCTTAGGTTACACAAGTCTCTTTGTAGAGGAACATTGACCCAGTCTTCCATTTGTGAGTGTTGGTCTCAACCTTGTCAGGATGTAAACTGATAAAAATATTTGTGAAGCCCTTATCTGTGTGTTGAATCATTTGTCTTTGTGGTCTTTTGAACCTGGGCCCTCTGATGAAACCCATAGAAAAATGTGGTGACCCTTATCTAGGGCCATCTCTAGCACAGGCATGGGTAGCATGGCCTGTAAGGGGAACGTTTTCAACACTTGCGTGGAGAAGCAGCACAGGAAGATCAGGAGAGGCCTGATCCCTGGATTAGCTGAACCGAGACCAAGCAAGACAGGGTATCTCATTCCATGGTTGGTGGCTGGTGAGTCTGGGGGTTATTATGAGCAAACACTAAAGTAGTTTGTGTAATTCATTTAATGTCAAAGAAACCTAGGCATTCGCTCAGACAGTTTCAAGCCCAAGTTCCTTTAATTTAATGTGGTGTTATTTTATCAGTGAAGCAGATAACTTCCAGCAGCTTGCTTACGTGTATGCACTTAGCAGTTGTTGCCTTGATCAATTCGAACTTCTAGAATGGCAATTCTGGTTGTTACTTTGCCCAATCCTGATTAGAGACTGCAAATATTTTTGCTCATTGCATTTTGCTGTTTCAGAATATGCCCTGACCTGCAAGAATTGAAATTCCAGGGAAGCATATTTGGGACCACGAAAGCCTTGATCTTAGATCTACATCTCCCTCAAAACCTTCACATAAATTAGGATATATGTAGATTGTGATTATTTAATATAGAAAATTATACTTTCCAGTTTTCACAATTGGTTCTTTAGAGATATACTTTTATTTACTCACGCACTAACTCAAGGCTGTAAATAAACCAGAATTGCAATCAGTTTAAATACAGACATATTGATGTGCCATAATGCATGTGCCCAGTGCAAAAAAAAATTCACTATGTGTTTGCAGATGGGTGGCAGTTGTGATATTCAGAAAAGGATATGGAAAGCATGATGGAGAAGAGGCTGTACAGAAAATTGTGTACCTGCGGGCCAGTTCTGAAAATGGAGTGCATGGGGCTGCCCTGAATGAATACTGGATAAGCATGACTGAATACAAGATACAGGAAGACACTGACTTATGAAGAAGTAGTATTGCTATGAATAGTTCAGTTTAGGGTCCAGGGAAGACAATTCAGTAGGAAGGTTACAAGGTGGGAAGGATGGGAAACAGGCACAACTTCTGAGTACTCTGTTACAGCGTAGGACATCTGTATTTCTAACATGTCATGAATGTTCCATGGAACAACAGAAGCACACCAAAAATCATAAGATTAGTCAAATTGCTGGATAATTTATACTTTTTATGATGTGCAACATAGAAAGGCTAGTAAAGTCACTAAAGTGTTAAAACATTTGTCTTGTGCTTTCTGTAGAAGAAAGAATATGTTAAAATTGCAATATAAAGGTCTTCTTAAACTGGAAATGGAGAGAGAAAAGAGGGAGTAATGATTCCAGGAAGTGCTTTGAATATCAAAGGCAACCCTGAATATTTCATTTGCTTTGAAAGGACACTGATCAAGCTTTGAATGTTTCATTTGCATTAAAAAGGGACAAGAATACATGGCTAAGAGAAATCATCCAGGATTGGAGGAAATCAGCCAGCAGATGGAGTAATTTGATGAATTCTGCTCCCTTAGCTTCTGCAACAAGACTTTTGGGGTGACTATTATTTTCTGAGCACCTAAGAAGAAAACATATTGCTATTAAAATTTATGTGTGCATTATTAAGTGTTATTACTATTTGCAATCCAGTTTAAAAGTTTGTAATTAATTGTGTGAACTTTACCTTCATAAACTAGCATTTATTGTGCTTTAAGCTTTCATATTCACATAGTAGTATAGGGGAAGTTTGGGTGAAGCTGAGAATTTGGGGATTTATAATCTCTTTGAATGTAAAAACAATTTATATGAAACAGCTTCCTTGGGACAATCTGCACACAAAATAATGTTTTTAAGGAACATGTGTGCTTTTCTGGTAAGCCACAGGAGCTGGCATGCAGCCTGTTAAATGCAGAAATTGGTCCAGTGAGCAACCATCCATGGAGATACCTTACCACGAACTGTGCGGAATGGAGCAAGTTCCTGCAAGCCTTTTTCATCTGGTCTACTTGACCTTAGGATCAATTGGATTGGAGCAGAGTCAAACTAAAGCAGCTAAGCTGTGTCTTACCCTCAAATAAGATTGTTTGAAAGTTTGGCCTGAAACCATGCCTAAGTCAGAGAGTTCAGTTTGACAGTAGCTTTCAACTTTTATTTTCTAACTTCACCCCTCCCTCCCCGCAGGCCTTTAATTCAGTCTCTTTGCAACCGTGGAACACAAACTTTGTGAAGTCTTCATAGCATTTGTGGAGGTCCTCATGGATTCAAAAAATCTGGCATTACTTTGCAGATAGGCATAGAATTTATGAATCTCGTCTTGCCAGTCTGGCATTTTTTAAAAAGAAAAATGTTTAGATTAAATTAAGGAAGAGTGATATTGGTGAAAACGCCAATGGCGAGTGGGTGCTAATACAAAGAGTCAACCTGCTGACTAGAATTAGCCATTGTACCTCCCAGTCCTCCTCAAAGACATTTTGGTAAGCAAAACCAGAATTTACAACAGAGTTGTAACAATTAAGGAAGTTGAAGAATCTTCATTACAGAAGTTTGGAAGGTACCTGTGAATGGCACAAATTACTGCTCAATTTATTTGATGTATTGTGACACAAAGGTTCTTGCCAGAGCCCTTGGCTTGTAAGCTGAAAAAACCCCCAAATCTCTTACTACTCTAATTAGACACATAAATCAGGTCAGATTTATTCTATTTTGGCAAGAGACGGACAACTCATAAATACAATTGTAATTGTGCTTTGTAGGAATTTGAAGGAATGCTTTGTAGCATTGCTGCTGGGCACTAAAAAAAAAATAGGGTTGGTTGGGATTTTTTTTCCTAAACTTTGAAGGAAGAGGATTCAGTGCCCCTTTTGAGAATCAGATTAAATTGTTGTATATTAACCCCTCATTAGGGCAAATAATAGATAATTAGATTTCAGAATCTTTTTCATTAGAGGGAAAATCTTTGCTACTCTTCCGTATTCTGTTGTGTTCTGTAAGTTATATGACGCATGCAACAAATTAAAAAGTTTTTTGCATATGTCTGGTTCTAAAACCCATGAAGACTTGCTTTCAAATTATGAGAATGCATTGAGATCTGTGTACATAATATGTGTGCAAATGTTGCAGAAAATTGTTTGCTCTAGGATAGATGAAATACAGTTTTCAAGTTTAGCAAATGACAAAATATCTAGGATATTAATACTAGGAAAGGAAAATAGCTGAATGTGCTGGTTTGGGTTGGGGTAGAGTTATTTTTCTCCACAGTAGCTGGTGTGGGGTTCCATTTTGGATTTGAGGTAGGAAGAGTGTTGATAATATGGAGATGTTTTTGCTGTTACTGAGCAGTGCTTACACAGTGCCAAGGCCTTTTCTGCTCCTCACTCCACCTCACCTTTGAGTGGGCTTGGGGTGCACAAGGAGTTGGGAGGGCACACAACAGGACAACTGACCCCAACGACCCAGTGGACATCCCAGACCATATGGTGTCATTCTTAGCACATATAAATTTGGGGGAAGAGAAGGAAGGAGAGGTCTGTGCACTGCTCAGCAATAACTGAAGTATCTCTGCAATAGAAGCCCTGTTTTCAGCACAAATCCAAAATGCAGCTCCGTGATAGCTACCATGAAGAAAATTAAGTCCACCGCAGCAAAACCAGCACGCAAAATCAATGCCATTATTGCACCAAGCACTGAGAACTGGTTAAATGAAGGTATTTCCTCTTAGACTCTCTGAGAAAAGAAAGATGGAAATTATTATTTCTACGGAGATTAAGTAAGCCTTAGGGAGATTCCTACCTCTATAGTAATTTCAGAAAATGGGGATGCTCTTAAAAATGAAAACCACCTTCTTACCCTTACCTTGACACTATTTGGCTTCTAAAGCTGTAGTGGTATCATGTTTGTAATAAACCAGTCCAGGCAATGTCTACTTTCTATCACAAATGCAATGCCATTGTGGTCTAGTTCCATTATTTATGGTTCTGGACTTTGAATTTTAGTTAATTTGCAGTATTCATTGGACCCGTCAGATAAAGGCCAGCTTGGTGTATCAACATCAGTTTAGGCTTCACCCCACGTGGAGAAAGTTTCAAGCTAAAAATTGAAGAGAAAGGTTCAGAAAAGACTGGCTGCCTCACATGTATATATACACCTCCAAAAATATCTCTGTTCGTAACTGAGGCCTGGATCCCACCTATCTTGAGCTGCCAAGAAGTCTAGCATGTTCTTAAATAAGGCGATATGTTTAGATATATCACATCGGAATGAAGTCCCAAAATATTTATGTCACGGAAATACCCAAATCCTCTTCTTCCTGAAAGTGGTACTATTTATACAGACTACCAACCACGCAGTGTCAGCTTCCACTGACACACCAAAGTTCAGACAGACAAGTATTATAAAATTATAAAAATGTACTTACATAGAAAGAATGTTATGTATTATAAAATTATATATGTATGGATTATTTATACACACGTATGCACATGCACCAGTAGACAGAGACACAAATAAAGTTATAACATGTAACGAGAATTGGGAGGAAACACTTCGCTCACTTAGAATAAAAAGAGCAACATGGGAGATAAAAGGAGCATTCTTTGACCATGGTATATATCTCATTCAATTTTAACAGAAATGCCTTGGCCACTTCAGGGGTCTTAAGAAATAGAAGTTGAACCAACTGACTGATATTGAAGGTGTAGAGGAAGAAATATCAGATAGGTTTTTGTTCAAGTCGTGTCTTCCAAAGTTTGGGTCTGGTATCAGTGTGATTCTAATACACTTAGTTGACCTTAATAAATGGTGTCTCTATACAGTGTAGAGCAGGCAGTTTACTACATTTTTGGTGATTGTGAGATGTGTGAAAGAATACTGAATGAAAAGCACTTGCCAAGGAACCTTAGTCCCCTTGAATCTGTTAAATGGATTCTATAGTTGGAGTCTTAGACAAACAGCTGGAGTTAAATCATATATTTCTTTTCTGTATTCTTTTTCTCTCTTCTTCACTTTCCGTATTTTTCTCTCTGACTTTATTTGCCCTGTTTTTGCTTGTTTATTTGCCCTGTGTTTGTTTTAGTGTGTGTCATATTAATCAGTGCAGAGGAACTACTGTGTTCTGTGTTCAATATACAGGCATCCAATCACTGAGAGAATATTTTCATCTGTTCTCATGTTTAATATTTTTTTCTTGTGTTGACACAATTTGTTTGGTTTGATTAAAAAAACAAAGATAAAAACAGAGGAAAGCTAAAAATGTTTAATAAATAATTAAGGGGATATGTTGACAACTCTGTGACAGTCAGAGAAGGAAATACATGAAGAATTTTAGATGAAAATACAACCCCAGCAGGACGTGAACACGATGGTTTTTGAAGTATGCCACAGACACTTTATCCATTGCACTTAAAAAAAAATGGTTTGGTTAATACCCGAAGGATGCTAAAAGTATTTTTTTGGGTGGCAGATTCATGGAGTGCTCTGTTAATTGAATAGAAATTGAATCTTAATCTCACAAAGTTTGCAAGAAATTTTCCTGACATGGCACAGTAGTATTTTTTAGGAGGAAATACTAAGAAAGCAGAGCACTCGCTGGTGAGTTCTAACTGAGTCTAAGAGGAGTCTGAAGTGTCAGAGTTTTTAAAACATGAGTTTCCTGATACCCCGTTTGTGTAAGTCTTATTCTCTCTCTAATGTAAATACTTCCTTTTTATATGTTAAGGACTTACTCATTTGTCCTTGTGGAGATAAAGTTCCTATTTGTGGACATAGTGACCCTTAGGTAAGATGGGTGCAGTGTGTTCCCCAAGTTTACATGAAGTAGGCTGCAGCAATCCAAAGACAAGTCACTGTACCCTCATATCTTTAACCAGAATTTGATTTGAAGGATATATTTTGTATTCTGAATTTAACCGTCTCCTCTGTAGACAAAAACCTGTCCTAATTTCCTAATTAAACTTGTTCATAACCTCATTTATCCATTTATTCCAGTGTACTTGTTGCATTTTGTCCGCATTAATTATTCTTTTCTCTGGTGTTTATCCTTCTAATGTAGAGACTCATCTTTTTCACTCCTCACTTTCATTTTGCTAAGATAAGCAGGCCATGTCCTTATAGTGTTCACTGTAGTACTTGTTTCTCTAGCCTCCGAATCATCTCATCATCCTTCCACTTTGACTTCACATTTTTTGGAAAGAAAGATGTCCACCTAGGTAAGTTCTCAGTGGCAGCTGGTAATATAGCAGTAATTTTCCATATTCCCACAGGAGTGCTGACTCCATCTGATATAACCTAGGATCCTATTTGTGCTTTCCACGAAGGCATTGCAGCAGTAGGCAAATTGTGTCTAAAACTAACCAACTGTTCAAGACTCCCATGTTCTTTTCCTGCCTTATTAGCATTTCCCTACCAACGAGCTCCCAGGTTATGGCAGAAACACTTGTTATGCCCTGACTGTGGGTCTTTGCAGCTTTTCCTATATAAATTCTATTTTTTTTCTAGTACATCATTTCTTCCCGTGCAAGTTTACAGTCATCGAAATATGTAATTTTTTAAATTGTTCTACCGTTAGAAAATTTCGTCATGTTGTGGTCATTAATGGTGACTTTTTATTGAGAAACTCCACTACAATGACAACTGCTCTTTTCAGAACAACTCACTATTTTATTTTCAGTCAGGTTTTACCTGCCTTCAATTCTTGTAGTCCCAGTCTTTATTTTAACTGATGATTTCTCATAGGGCAAACACAGGAAAATTTGTTGAAGACAACTTTGGCCATATCTTTTCAGTCTTAAAAATCAGTTATCTTATTGAAGAAGGGATCTGGCATGTTTTACCTTTAGTAAATACATGCAGGATTTTTATATCGCATTTTATTTAGCTTCAAGTCTTAATTTTTAAGGTTACCAGGCCATTAATATTATTGAGTTGTTCATTTTTCTTGCCTATATTTAGAAGTTTTATATTTGCTATTGTGCCGCTCTATGGAACAGTCCAATTTTGATTTATTAAACAACCTGTTTGATCTTTGCCTTGGATTTCACAACATCCTTTTAAATATACACCTTGTGCAATTGTCATTGTCCCACTCTTCCGGGAATCCAGGAGTGCCTTTTCTTTCTGTCATTAAAATCAAAATGAATACTAGATTCCTCCTTCCAGGTCTTGTCCTCTGGCTATAGGTTGTTCTGCCTTCTACATTTCTACATTCCTATTCCTTTTTTCTCTTTGAGTCTGTTCACTGGTTGTCTCCACCAGAGATTCACTGTTTCAAATGGAGAGGGTTTTGTGCCTTCTTCCCACTCAATTTTTTTATTTTAGCAAAGGAACATGGTAAATATGTATAGGATCTCTCTGATTTTGGACCTATAAAACACCTTGAGTTCTGTATGGTTGTCATTACTGCTCATCTAGAGGATTATCTGGTCTTCATCCCAGTGTGGTCCATGGAGGTCATACAGCTTGGATCCTGTGCTCCTTGCAGTCTGGATTTTGTCCAAAATCAAGGTCACACTAACCCACCTTAGGATTCACTCCAAAATTACTTTATTTTTTGCATTACATTTATAACTGATGTTTCATTGTTGTAGATTTTAGAGGCTGAGGGGTTTTTTTCTCTTTTAAGAAGTTAAATGGGACCAGAAAAGAAGGGATTCTGAGGCTCTCTTTACTAGCTGGATACTAGTTTTTGAAGTGCTGCTATTCAAAAATTTACTTAATGGATTGTAGAAATGCAAGAGAAACCATGAAAATGACTCTGAGAGCTTACTGGATTCTATTTGAACATTCAATTAAATATTGTTATGAAAACACTTCCTCCTCGTTTTTCCGTTAGTAACTTTCAGTCTCTCTCATGCCATCTGCTGTCTGCTGAGATCTTTAGTTCCCAGGCCATTTCAGGTCTCTCCTCTCAATATATTTTCTTTTAAGCTTCTTCGCCCACTTCACAATCAAGAAATGTTCCAGTATCCCAGATTACTGTTATAGGAATTGCTACATGCCCTTTCACATTATCTCAGTCTTCCATGAACACCACTGCTCTCTGGTTTTTGTCTCATTGGACTGCTGGACAAACAAAAACTCAGACCTCTCCAGAAACGTGCAGAGTTTGTTCCATTGCACATAATCTGTTCTTGGAGAAGGGTGTTAAAACAGACACTGCATGTAAAGTCCAAAAATCGGATAACACGGCTCTTGTGGATATACTTCAGCTGTGCATACCCCAACTACCTGCTGCATATTGTTTTGCTGTCTTTGTACATTACTGGGAACAGAACTGGAATAAAACTTTGGTTTTATGGCCAATGGGGTCTTCTCTTATCGGGATATGTGGAATCCTGTGGGCACAGTAATATTATAGACCCTTAACATAACAGAATTAGGCCTATGGCATTGAGCTTTCCTGTGTGCCACGCTTCTCTCTGAGGAGTTAATTTAATAAGAGTGGGACACTAACAGACAATTAGCGCGGTGAAACAGCTGACAACAGTGTGGAAACTCTGATGCAATGGACTTCTTTCCTCCCACAGTTAAAAATCTGCTTTTCATTTTACTTTTCCTCCTGCAATGTAACATCTTGTCTTTGACATGTTCATAGATCAAAGATATTTTCTCTCCTGACTGGAGACATAATTTGCTCATGTATTGTTTCAAAACTTATTGAGCTCAGTTATACCCTGGTAGTCATCTCTGTGCACTAAATCTGGGCTGTCCTCTCTTACATTTGACTTCCAAGTCCTTAGCTAGTTTCTGTGTTTGACTCTGCAGGTTCAAAGGTCCCCATTGTGCTGGGGAAATAAAGAAATCTGCCTGCCATGGCAAGAAAAAGGGTTGTTGAACAGATTTCTGTGGTGGCCATCTCAGGTATGTAGCCTTTAGAAATCAATGGCGGCGGCAGCATTCAAGATCCCAGCCTTAATGCCATTAGAAATCAACTTCGTAATGCTGTCAAATACGTTGTAGTTCTTTGGTAGCAGGAATTTTAAATGTTTCCAGTTGAACAGGAGTCAAACTTCTAATCTAATTAATGGATAAATAAAAGATATGCTATATAAAATAATAAACTTGATGCCTTTAACAAGGCATTCGATTTTCATGTGACAGATAGAAACTGATGAAATTGAATCTTGAACCAGGTTCCAAAAATGAATGATGAATATGCTTCTAATGATACTAAGTGATTAGAAAGACATAAACAAATGGTGAACGGGGGGAACAGAAGGGGGGAAGTACTAAGGGAAAAAAGTTAGAAAAGTGAAAAACTCACTAAGTAGTTAATTATAAGTAGGATGCCAAAGGGTGTCTGAAAATAGGATGAGAGTTTAATTATGGTTGCATAAAACTAGGCTGCTTCTAAGGGCTATTAAGGAAAACAGAGGTCATAAAGGGAATGTGTCATGTGATCTGTTCACAGAGATATATGTAAATTTGAATCTTGTTGGCCAGAGAAAAGAGTAAAACTGTTTCTTTACATCAGGGAAAATTTGCATTATTCAGGAAAATTTTCCAGTATTGTGGACTAAGTGGTCTGCAGGAAGCGTGGACTGTAAGTAAGAAGAAAGCTGCAGAGAACCTGTAGACCAAATAAAATCATAGCAAATAGTAGCATAAAATTGTTTTAGCATTTTGTATCTTTCAACTTTCATTCAAGAAATTTATGCTACAAAACAAGTTATAGGGTTTTTAAAAGATAGAGGATTATTACATTGGAATTGGTTGAGAAAATTGAAATTGAAACAATAAAGAAGATTCACAAATATGCTCAGTTTTGGCAGAAACTGAAGTTATGAAGCCTGGTGAGTGGTAATCTATAGTGCACTGTGATCTTACTCTGGGTTTACCAAGATAACACTACTTTCATAGGAAATCAAAGTTTGGCAGTCTGTGAGACTTTTAGAAATGGAGCACCCTTAGAATACTGAGCAAGGGAATACCTGTGTAAGCACATGAATAAAACACACATGGAGTTCCATTTCTCTTAATATTCTGCCTGTTGTCAAATAACCTTTTTTGGTCTGTGTGACAAATAACTTGGTTTCTGTATGGGGACAGAAATCCCTGTTGCCTTTGCTCATACTGTTTTGTGTGTGAAAATATTCAGAGTGAAAGTTAAGTTGAGCACATGAATTGTGTGGCATGTTCAGGAGATCACCAAGTTCTGTTCACTCATTAAATACTCTAGAAGAAATGTCCTTGGATTGAAGTGTGCTCTTGCAAGATCAAAACAAGTGCTGTTTTTCATCTTATCTTTTAAAATTAAATCCTCATAATTCAAGTGGGTTGAGATAGATACATCTTGTGCTACTCTGTTGCTAAAAGCATAAAGGTAAGTGGAGATAATTCTAATGTCAATTCAAGGGGTTGCCTACCTCTCTTCAGCTTTCAGTTTCAAGCCAGCTTCCATTAGTATTCCATAAATACACCCAGATGCAGGCAGACGTGGGTTGTGACATCCAGTGCTTCCAAGCTGCAAAGTCAGATGCTGGAATGGAATTCAAGAGCCTCTTAAGGTCCTTAATTTGCTTCCATAGGAAATGAGGGCTGTCACATCCCTTGGGTTTATAACACAGCATGTGTGGGAGTTGTTGAAGACAGCTGGTAAAAAACACTAGAGAAAAAGCTACAGATGAGATTTTCTCCCCTGTTAGGTCTCTCTCTGAAACAGCTGCTCAGAAACAGAAACTGCTTCCAAGGTTCACACACGTGAGCTGCATAGGTGGGTACAGAAAATTGGATCACTTTTTTCTTTAAAACAGGCACTGGATGTGCATTTATAGTCACCCCATTCAGAAAATGCTCTGGGATTGTTCAGCACATTTCAAAGTATTTCTGTAATACATAGCCATATATTGTATCCTAGTTTCCCGCTATTGGGGTAACTTTTATTTTAGATTAGAAGGATGAAGCAAATAAATCTTCACAGAAAGAGATGCATTTCCAGCTCTCCACAGTGTAACTAACAAAGTATAATAACAGCCAATGAAGAATCTAGCATCAAGAATATAGTAGTAATTGCCTAATTGCATATACAACAGGTGTAAATGAAATAAGTAGATAAATGAAGCCTAAAATAAACAACTCTATAGGGAATGCAATTAATGTAACAGATGATAGACGTAGAGAAGAGTTGTTCACAGCATGACCACAAGAAAACCTTCTGCAGGGAAAATGTGTTTTATAGTTCTCTCCTAAGGTAGGCAAAAAGATTTGGGCGTAGCTACCTCTCCGGGTTTCAGAGGAATGCTTTGAAGTGCTGCTTGTAAAGTTGAAATTATATTGAACAGCTGTCTATCAATGAGTGCTGAGCTTCATTAAATATTGTATATGGCAGTAAACTGAGTAGAAAATGAAAGGAGGAATCAGCACATTAACGGTTGGTTAAATGGGCTGGTTGTCTGCTGATTAGTAATTTAAAATGATTAATCAAAGCCATAACATAAGAAAACAATCAGAAGTCAAAGAAAGGCTACGAGAAGAAAGACAAGTTTTTCAGTGGCATAGTGTTATAAAGGACATTGGAGTAAAGGACCCTGCAGGGTCTGGGAGCCAATGGCAAAGAGGCAGAAGTAGGTGGATACAGAGCTCCAAAGACTGCATTCAGCAGATATTAGTTTTTCACGTAGGCACACCTCAGAAGAATAAATGGGAGGTAAGGGCCTTTCATGGGAAGTCTATTTGCATAACTGCACTCACAGAGCGCAGTAACCAGAGCTTCTGTGATCTCCTTCAATTTGTTTCCATACTTCTTTCATAATGTCCATTTCTTTGGTGGCTCAGTTTCTTCTTCCTGTGTTCATAATTGTTCATTCCTTCCATTTTCCTTGTGTTATAGCACAAATATTTCTAAGAAGACAGAGTTTTAAGTATAAAAGCTCTATGCCATACCTCTTCCAAGGAACTGTGTATGTTCCAGCTGGTTCTAACATGACCAGTGAATATTTTTTGCAATGTATATTATCATCCCACTTCCCTTCTATCCAGTTTATAGCCATTTCGGTTTTAGTAAAGAGGGTCAGAATTTGAGAAATTGTGCAGTGTAAAATTTTATTGCTGAGTTCTTCCACTTTAGCAGTTGTTTCTACACAGGCAGATTGTATTAAAGATTGAAACTGCAGCTTCACTGGACTTGGCATATTTAGGAAGAAGGTAATACTTTCTGAATTCGGGCTTCTTTTTTATGTGTATTGAAAGCAGAAAATCATTTAGAGGCACATGTTGATAATCTTGAGAAATCCTGTATGTCTTTTGTTAACACTGCCAGTTGTATTGGAAGGTAATTGTGGGGAGGCCTCCATTTAACAGACCTTGAGCAGGTTGTCAGTCAATGTTTCATTCAAAGTGATAAAATACGTAGGATCAGGAAGGATGTTCATTTCACACCTTGAAAATAATTTTGTCCAGTTCCTGAACCAATCCTGTATTTCACTTAAACATCCACAGTGAAAAGAGGGACACAATCTACATGATTAGTAAATTCTTTAGATGGTGTCATTAGAACAGCTGTTCATTTTAGCTGGATGCTTCAAATTAATTGTTACATCTGTAAATATGTTTCTTTTAAATGCTGTTATTAACAATGTACATTAATTCAGGGAAAGGCTCATTCTACCATAAAAAGTTAAGACAGAGTATTGGAAATGTCCTTGTTCTGTGGAAAAGCTAAGGATATATGCAAAATCAAGACCATGTATTGTCTTAATGGGGCTTCCACAAAGACCGCTTTTCTGCACTTTAACATTACATTCTGTGAGAAGATAATATCTTTTTCAAAACCTTCTAAGGTTTCATTTTTATTCACATGATCAAGTCTATAGATTAAATTACAGAGAGTGAATAATCTGCCGTGAAAGGCCAACTGATTTCAGTACTTCATAGTTTCCTTTAGATAGAAACAGAGAAAAGCTTTGATTCTGTCAATCACTAGGGAGCTCTATGAGATCAGGGCAGGCTGATGTTACTCTAACTCACTCTAGTTCAGACAGGACACACAGGTGTGTCATCTTATCTTACTAGGGAGATTGTTTCTGAACCTTTGGAAACAACAGTGGGAAGTGGTACCATTCATTATAAAAAACTGAAAAAATACCTTGAAGTTTTTGCATGTTTTAGTAGGTTTAGTTGTATAGCCAGAGATGAACAAGACAGCAGTTGTGCTCTGTTCTCTCAGGTGCATTTGAAGCAGAGTTCCTCTCAAAATTTATTTTCATGTGTAAGCTTAACTCTTCTTTTTCCAAGTTCTTGCTTCCTACTGTAAATTTGTTACACACTATTCAAGAAGGTAAGACCAAAGGACCTTGAGGGCAAGATGACAAGAGGGCACACAGACCATTCCAAACACACAAGCTACTGGAAAACCCTTCTAAGTCCCTATGGAGCAAGATGCTGCACAGGTCACCTTTTACCACCTTTTTACATGTACCTCTAGGAAGATTCCTTGCCCATTAACAGATAAGAGTCTGGGAAAAAAGTTAAAGAAAATCTATACAAATGTACTACTTGACTTGTCCCCTGTTTACACTGAGATGTATTAAACTGGCAGAAGGGCTTGTTCTAAAAGGTTCTCTCCAAGGGTTAAGATTTTTACAATTCTGAATTTACCATGTCTCCTGTATACAATAATTCTTTTAATGTATTTAAACTGGTTATTCCACAGACTATACATAATCTTCAAAAAGACAGCTGAAAATTCAACTTGACATCCTTTTTCACTTGTCTGAAATATGATGCATCATCTCTGTATTTTTCTGCACTGTATGATATCCTGGCAAACTTTCCAATGCTCTAAAATAATGAAGATAATCTGTCTGTACTTTTTCTGTTTAAGATCCTAGTTCTGAGATTGCTCATGTTCTATTTTTGGAAGATTAGCAGGATAGCAGCATGTTATAATTTATTCAAAGAAGGAGAAAGATCAATCAAATATTTTTTACGTTATGTTTTTTTCTGGCTTTCAGAGAGCAGAATTATAAACAATAGCAATATAACCAATTCTACAGAATTTTCGTCTTGCTCTGCTTTAAGTAATGTGTACCAAAATTAGTAAATCATTATCTCTCTAGAAAACAAATAGCAAAGGCTCAGCACTGGTGGATTCAGAGTATCTCTGAAGGCATTCTTTTCAAGAGGCTAAGAGTTGGCACAGCCACTGCTTTTATTGTACCTGTTTTCTAAGAAGTATGATTTTAAAACCTACTGAGGTGATATTTTTCACTGAGTCTTGAATCCCCATGGACTATGTTAGCCTTTTGCTGTGCTGTGTGCTGTAAGATACAGAGGTGACCCGCAACTCAAATTCTTTGTCATGACCAAAACCTTAGATCTCATCAGCAAAGCATACTGGGGGAAAATACATAAAGGTTTAGAATGCTGCAAAAGAACTGTAACCCACAAAATGAAATTAAGAGACCATTTTCTTGGCTTTGATCCACATCTCAGAAATGTTTGTATGATCACAATTTAAAAAAAAAATCGATTATTTATTGATATGCAGATAATAAATTTTAAAAAGATCTATTGGCGAATGGGAGGCATTCTTTAAAAAGCAAAATAATGAGCAAGCTTTTATTTCACAGCCAACATTTGGAACCTTGCAAACATGTTCTAGGATTAAAATATCAGCATCATTAAAAAAGAGCCATGTGGCATTTCTGTTAAATTCACTGCATCCCCCTTTTTTCTATTGTAACTTTCTGTTTTTTCACAGCTGATAGGTATGAATCATTTATCTCTAAAACAACTTTGAAAATTAGCTTTATTTTTATAATATTTTTCTTCAGGAAGAAAATGTAGGTAATAATCTTATATAATATCTTTTAAGACTCTCTACAACGAAGTCTCTATTGAAAATTCAAAGTATCCATTTTTACCTGGAAGGTTTTCTCTGCAAATAGAGTGAAGTACAACACTGAACTGACTCATGTTTACATGGAGATAGAACTGAAAATGCCTAGTGGGTCCTCTCTACTCACAGATACTGGTTTAGCAAAGCCATACCTCTTAAACTGTGCCTACTAATAGGAGACACTCTTGGAACCAAGCTTGCATTTGCCTTTGCATTTTGTAATATAAAGGTCTAACTCAATTACAACTGTTAAGGACGAGCTGTGGAGGGTAAGCAAGCATGGTGTAGGAAATCACCAGGAATTTCTAGCAAGCAGTGGGTTTGCTAATAAAGTGGTTCTTTGTAGCATATATTTATTTTTTACAGCAAAGATGGTTATACAAGGCATTTTAGTGAATTCACCACATGATAAATTGAAGATTTTCTCCTCAGGATTTAGGTGCCCAGTTTCCAATAAAATTTGATAGGTTTTTGGTATCTTATATATTTAGAAAATTGCAGTTTTCTAACACCATTGATACAGGTTGCAACGTGGGGTTAGATACATGGAACATACTGTAGAAATTCTATGGTAAATAAAGTACATCCATACAACAGATTGAAATTGCCCTTTGCCCAAAATAACCACTGAAAGTTAGTCTCAGAATTCATGAAGGAAATCACTGGTTACCATCCCAGTCCATCCCAGACAGACCAAACTAGTCTGGATGTATCCCTGCACACAGGTGTTGCCACTCAGCAGGAGGGGATCGGCAGGGCAGAACGGCTGGCGCAGAGGACCTCAGACCTGGCTGTGCAGGGCGTGAGGGTTTTGCTGCTGTCGTACTCGGTCCTGTGCACTGCGCCTCCCTAACAGCCCGAGTGCCCTCGCTGATGTGACCCAGAACCACTCCCAAACGTGACACAGAGAGCAGCAAGTGACACTGGTTGGGAGATTCTGTTCAAAAGCCCTTTCCCGATCTGAACTGAAAGGCCAGTGTAGATATATCCTACAAATCATTTGTGGGACGCCCCCTCTGACAAGACAGCGCCTTTGAAATGTTTTTTGCCTCTGCTGTGGTGCTCTGCATACACAAGCAGCAGTGGACCTGCTTCAGGTTCTTTGTGTAATATAGCATGAAAAAATATAAGTAAACAATGCATTATGAGTGCAGTATCTCAGAAACACCCCTGATTTCTCTGAAATGCTGAAATTCCACAAGTTTGTCTCAGCACACTTAGATAAAATTACCTTGTATGACAGTACTAAGCTGAGTGTGGTTGCATTAAGTGAGATGATTAAAAGGTTCCTGTTTTCTGGCATTATTAATGCCTTGAAATTTGCCTCCACATTCTTGGCTGTGCCAGTAATATTTCATCTATGCTATGTGCTGGTTGGATACTGCCATGGAGTTGAGCAGAAATCTTATTTCTGTGATGCAGTAGCAAGATGCTTGCAGTACTTTAAATTGCTGTAAATGAAAGAGGCGATTTACACCTTGAGCATCATCAAAGATGATTTCAGCACATTTTATTTCTTCTCTCTAGCAGCATACCTATTTCTGTTATTCAAGTGAAAATAAGCACTGAATTAATGAAGTCTTGGAATTTTTAACCTACAAGCTCTTCCTGGTTCCTTTTAACCAACAGAAGTTGCAGATCAGGCCAGCAGAATCCATACAGAATTTATAAGTTTTCTTATCCTAGCAATGTAAATGTAAAATGTTTGATGCAAATCTCTTATTTATTTCACTAGTCTCACATTCATTTTAACTGAGGTGAAAAACCTGCATATTTTAGTTTGTGGCTGGATGTCTCCTTGATTTGGAAAAAGTTATTTGGTGGGCATAGTGGGGTTCTTATTTAAGATGAGTGGCAAGGGCGTAAAGGTCTACCAATTTCACATTGGAATAGAAAGTGATCTTTCTACTTTTAACACTAAAAAAAGTTTTCTTTCCTAAAACCTGAAAAATTAGGATATTGATCAAATTCGCTGGAAATTTGAATATAATATTGTAAGAAAATATATGTAAATTATATGTAAATAAAATGTGATTTTTATGGAGAAATTGAGATATAATAACTTTCTGCTGCAGATATTAATGTATCAATATATAATCCTGGAATTCTGACCCACTGATTTTTCCATTCTATAAGATTGTCTCAGGACAATCTTATAGAATGGAAAAATCTCCCAATGGAGATTTTTTTCTCTTTGTATTTGCGGAAGTCTGAAATTTAAGGACTGTTAATACAAGCTCTGTACAGATTTATGTAACTTTACTGGGTACAGGGTCATCTGAGTGACTTCAGCAAATGACTTATTTTAATTTAGAATCCAAATTTCCATTATATGAATTTCTTTTATAAACCAAAAGGATTAAGTCCTATGTCAGTGGAAGACATGGACTATTTTACCACATCGGCTTACCTGAATTTCTGCTTATTAAGGGCAGAATTTATCCTCTTACGACATGAGTCTATAATATATATGGGAAGAAAAATATTAAATTAGAGATAGGTAGAAACAGAAAGACTAATTTAGAGAAGTGTTTTATGGTACAAGAAGTTTCATGAAAATGAAAAAAGAATTTAATCCCCAAACAAAATGCAGACATATACTGTGCTAAAGTGCCTCAAATGTCAGCATCTCATCTTGGAAAATTCTTGAAAAATATAGGAAGATGTATTTGAGAGCATTTGATTTTTTTGTCTTTCCATGAACTGAAAAGAGCTGAAACTATAAATTAATCTCTTTTTTAATTAGAACAAGAGCAATATTAATTCATGAGACAGCTTTTAAAGAAAGAATTACAATATGGAAGAAGAAAGAGCTTTAGTTAAGAGAAGTTTAATGTCATCATAAATGTGCTAAAGTATTGGCCGGCTGCTCTCATATGTGGTGTTTTTGTTTTCCAAAGACAGATGTTTTAAATAATTTATTACCTGTTTGAAGAAGTTAATGAACAGTACGAAAAGGGGACACTTTTGTTCTTTCCCTTTTTTCGTTCTGTGATGATGTTTACTGTCTGGCACAATGATTATTCAATTTTCAGAGATGTTGACCACCTTCTGCTGCTGATTAAATTCCTGTTTGGTTTCCCTGCCAAATCTGCTGGATTAAATTAACAAGCTCTGTCTGCTTTAGTGGAAATGACCTGCACTGACCTTCAGCTTGTACAAAATAATAATCTTTTCAGTGATTTATTGATTCAGTACTCTTTATCTTCTTTTAAAATAATGTGCAATGGAAATGTTTGCCTTTACCTTGACAGAATTTGCGGACATGCTCTGCTTATTTCATTATGCTAGAGACTTCGGCCCTTTATATGTAATAGTTTTGTACTCTTTGCTATTATTAACACTTTGTTTTCTTCAGAAGATTCACTGGAGCTTGATTACCCTAAGGAAAAAACTTCATATGGTTCTTCAATCTATAATAGGTCCCAGTCTTGAAAATTATCCCCATCAAAGGACCAATTTAAGAAGATTAAAGCCTCTCTCTTTTTTCTAAAGTAAATTCAATTTTTGTTTAATTACTTCCTTAATTCATTTGTTTTGTGGTTGTCAAACAGGTAGTGAGGAAACTGTAGAGAAATTATGTTAGGAGCAAATGTGAAAAGGATCTAAATTATAGTGAGTGTAAGAATCTTGAGTATTTAATCATACTTCCATTGCTATTCCAGTTGACTTAATAATCACTAAGTGGAGAAACTACTTTTGAAGTCCAGAGAAATATAAGTACAAACTCTCCTTTCTTTTTGGCAGGATAGATTTCTACTGGGTGGATTTGCAGTCCTTGCATTGTATATGTGGGCTGTGAATGGTGCCTTGACTCATGAAATCTGATGGCCATTGCTAAGGCATAATATTTGTGATCTGCTGTGGAAAATAGTGCTCTAAGGACACAGATAACTTCAGACAACATCTATGGAATAAAGAAAGAGAAAGGTGGTTGAAAACAAAGAATGTGTCCAAGTTGAAACAGAAACATTTCTAGACCTTTAGCCGCAGTTTGGTCACCTTTCTTTTTGAGATTATTGCTTAATACTCACTGCCTTTTGTAGTGTCTTAAGAGGCACCCTATTTCTAGAAATGACTGGTTGATATGGGCAGGTGTAAAAGACTGGCCATTAGGAAAGGGATCTACATTCCTTTTCTGAGGTGTTAAGATATTTTTCTGGCTGATACTGTACCAATTTCATAGTTTACCTTGAAACTGATGAGCTCAAGTAGTACAATCCGTACATTTTCAGCTGCCTCGATAGAGATTATTTTGTCATTCATGAAAATTGAATCCATGTCCATATTTTATAACCTTTGAGGCCATGGGGTTATGGATGGTTTAACAGCCAAAGATATAGAATCCTAGAAAGAACAGTTCTGTGTCTGTAGGGGTAAAATTCGTGCACTCTTCAGATCAGGACTGCAGAACTAGAGTCATAGACATGCTCATGGGGTAGACAGAACCCCAGGCCCAGGTTCACGATTTCCATGATCCAGAAGACGTCTGTGAAAAATTATCAAAATGAATGGATTATCATTGCTGTGATGATATTACATTGCAGAGCTAAATATTGTGTGGGATCTCTCACGTTATGTGCATGTGGGATATTTTATGTAATGACAATACCATTAAAAGAAGACATTTCCCTTACATAGAGGGCTAAATACCTGTTGACTTCTGAAAACTTCTTTGCTAACCAGTATTTTTATGGTTTTGATATCATAGTTCATCCTTTTGGCTATACTTGAGTTTAGTATGAGCGTTCCAGTTGTGCTTTTGCAAGATGTGACATTTCATCCTTTGACAATGCTTGGTTTTGTTGACTTCAAGTAGACCTACTGTGTTTGGTCTTGCTGACCGGGTGAGTTGAGAGCTATCAGTTGAGTAGCAGTGTGGTAGCCTGACACTTCAGCTGAATTCTTCGGTGGTCTCAGCTGAAGGCTTTCAAATTTTGTGGTCCATTACTCCAGTCCTTTGAGGTACTGCTGGTAGATATTCAGAAAGTCATTGTCATGACGACCTGTTCTCCATCACGTAGGCAGTGAGTCTTACTCATGACATTCTGGAATTCACAGAATCACAGAGTTACAGCTTTGGAGCCAAGAATCCAGGCCTTTCAAATACCTCTGGTGGGTCATAAATCAGCCAATGGAAATTTTGCTTAAAGCTATGGATACACGAAAACTGAGACTCTGCAGAAGAACTAAGAATTGCTTCATTATTTTTCTATTTATTTTTATCTTTCTCTTCTGTTGGGTTTGCTAAGGTGAAGGTATTTTTATTTTATAGAATTGGTTGTCACTTCACTTTTGAAAATACAGTTAATAGTGAAGTCTTTGTAGATCCAAAGCCCATCACCCTTCAAGTGAATGTTGTTTTCCCCATTAGACAGCTGGGAAAACTTTTTAAAACAGATTCCCTTTATGCATGGCTTTGGAATAGATATTTTTCCTTTGTTGTGTAGAAGGATATTTTTAAAAATCTGCTTTGTTGACACCACTGCAATATTAAACCATTTCTAAGCTATTTCAGCAAATCGGTTCTTTGGTTTACCCCAGTTGCAGAGCTTCAGCAAATCCTTTTTATGTGAAATGTAACGGAAAAATGGTTGCAATACATTTCAAGCAAAAGACAAGATGAGCACTTACAGACATCTTCTTAAGTGACCAATTGATTTATTGATGACACTGATGAAGGGCAGTGTCCCTTAGTAAAGAGAGATGAGGTAACCACATAATACTCTGATATTGGTGTTTTTGTGTTATCGTTGTCTGTGCACATGGATAAAAACCAAAATGGCCATCTAAACCATACTTTAGTGCCTGTATTGATTGCTGGTTCTCAAACCAGCCCTGTTATGAATTGGCCATTTATCACTTCAGAGGAAATGAACATCCCCAGATTTTGAGCTACAACTTCTGTAACAAGGGTCTTTTCAGATAAAAACTCAACATGTAAGATGAAAGCAAAAATAAGAACTGTATTTTCTAGCCTTACGTATGTGAAAGAATCAGGACTGTACGTACAGGTCGTGGTGTTTACTGCATACATGCTGTCTGTTGTGACACACTGGCTGCGCTCGAGCAAGCCCTCCTGCAAAGCCATTCGGTTGTCTTACTCTGCTACACCCAGGAGGATGATAGCTGTCAGTGCACACTTTAGGACACGTTCCTGTGCATTACAGCAGTAATGAAAATCACTACTGTGCTCAAATAAAATTTCAGTGAGGTCCAAAGGCTGTAGCTTTGGTCTGAGCTTCACATTCCATTTAAAAATTGTGTTTGCCTTCATTCTGTTGCCTTCCGCGCTCTGCTTTTCTTGTTTTCTCTAAGTTTGATGTAAAATGCTTAGGTTTACTTTGAGAACACATGAATTTCACAATCATATTTTACTGATGATAACTTTTACTTTGAAGAGGGTCTCACTTTCCTGCTGTGCATTTGGCAGCTGAAACAGGCTAGTATTATTTGCTTTACACAAGAAAATAAAGGATAGAGATTTTCTAAATTGATTGTCTGAGTTTTAAATACATATTGAGTTTTCTAGTTCAATGTCCTGTTTTCTACAGCTATACGCTATCAGTTGCTCTGAGGTTTGGAGAAAAACCTGAGTAAGCAGTGCTTTTGAAAACCAGTCCTGCTTGGCTTCGAAATTAATTCTTGACATCTTGCTAAATGGTTTGATTTTTGGGTGTCTTGCTCTTGTAAACATTTTCGCTAACTTTGGTGGGAACAGCTAGCTGGTTTGGCACTGTCACTTTAAACTCCATTCTTAATGTGATTTGGCATTCCCTGTATGTCTTCCTTGTAAGTATTTCTATATTTTGATCTCAATTATCCAGTTGCTGGTTTACCATCATTTTGCAGTCTCAACAGACAAGAGACGTTAGATAATTATTTTGGATTATGAACCATGTATCACCCTATCCAACTAGGCAAGCAAAGATCTTATTCCATATGAAATCTTCTGAAATTACTGTGAAGGCTCTTTAAAATGTAAAAATACTTTTAAATTGTAAAATAGGTCTATGAAGGTGTCTGGTCCTTGTGCCATTAGCCAGTCAAAAAACTAACTTACCAGAGTTATGTATCTCTGATCCCCTGTATAGACTGTGGGGGAAAAGAAGTTCATTCACAGAGAGTACCAAATCTTGGATGAAGTGTTTTGAGATGTCTTAGGGAGATGGGATGGATCGGAGCAATACATCTATATGTAGACTATGTAACCCTTGTGACTTTGATCTGGAAGGAATCCTGTAACAGGAAAAGGTTGTTAATAAAAGCTATTGTCTTGAGAGTATTCTTCCATATTAATTTTTTGTTACCGGCAGAAATCAATTCTTTCCTTATTTTAAAATATCATTGCTGTCTCTAAAAAAATAAAAATCATGACACAATGATGAAATAGACATCCTTTCACCTGAGAGAAAATCACACTTTCAGTGGGTAGGGGCTGTTCCACATTATGTTAGTGATGAATTGCAGTTTCCTGTACGAAAGATTCATTGACTTCAACTTTGTATCTCCCTATCAGCAGGCAGAAGATAGGCTATCTCCATCAGAAATGTGTGATATAGTGACAGGATGCCAAATACATGGTCTTGGGAAGAATTTGCTTTCTCCTGCTGTGAATCATGGATGCCTGAACTGCATTTTTTCTACAACCTGCAAGTGACTGTAAGGACATCCACACTGTGTAGAGGAAGGCATACAAAACCTGTAGCTAAACAAGGACCTAGAACTTCTCAGGTGTGATTTTAAAATGAATCACAAGATCCTCTTATCGTTGCATGACTCTGAGAGAAGCTGTCTTTTGAGACTCACCCTGATCCAATAGGATTTCCAGCTTGCTCTCACTGCAAGAGAATAGTGATCAAAGTAGAAATCAGTCAAACCATACTTAACCAGGTCATGGAGAAAAGTCACTAAGGATGAACTTGACTTTTGCAGTTGAAAGTAGGTGGGAAAAGGCTCTTTTGTAATGTCTGCTTCACTGTTAAGGTACAGTTGATGTGGAACTGCTACGTCTAAAGATGAAACAGCATCTTTAAAAGCACTAATGAATTTACTGTTTTCATCTGAAGTGCTAATTGCCCTGAGTTTGGTGACAAACAATGCTGTTACATCCATATGCACACTTTTTCAAACTTAGCTTTCCCTTTTCCTCTCTATAAACTGCTCACTTGACCAGCTCACAGAAAACCTGTAGAACCCTGAAATTCAGATTTGTTTGAAATGTAGCTTCATTAACCCAACTGCAAAAAAACTTCTCACTTTTTTTTTTTTTGCAGCCATGTAGTAAGGATGATAATAAGGATGAATAAAATTATCTGTATTTCATAGAATGAAGTTAAATGCAACTGTGTACTTTTATGATGACTGGTTTTTTTTACCAGTGTTACAACTCCTGGTTTCTTATTTCGCTTTGCAGCTGTCTCAGAGCATTAAATAACAATGAACCCCAGAGAAACAGGCTGGCTAAGGATACCCATGTATATTTCTCAATGATATGATGACAGTGTTAATCTGATATTAGTTCTTTGAGGACAGGAAAGTGTGGTTACTGAAACATGGTCAAAATATCTTGAATATCTGTAGGTTAGAAGTATTGTTTAGAACAGCTCTGAAACTGCTGTAAATAACTCGAAAGACCTGACTGATGAAGTATGGGACAAAGCACATGATTATGGAATTACAAGTGGGTCTAAAAACCCTATTTAGCTTTTTCGAATACAAATAATGATATGAAAGCAGCTTGACCCAAGTTACTAATAGTTTCTAATTTTTCTTTGTTTCCTGAAGCAAAGCAAAGGCACATTTCAATGGTGCAGTGACTAGTACAGATGGCAAGGTGACTGGAACCTTGGATGAACACAGTGAATGCTAGGCAGCTAAGAAAATGCGGCATACAAGGTTAGTATGCTAAAGTTAAATGCTCCAATTAAAAAAGAACTTCAGATTATGACCAACAGCTGCCCAAACAAATGCTTCCCTTAAATAAGATAGAAATAATGCTGACCTGCATCTAGGAGGAGCTTACAACTTGTTAGCCAAATGTCCTTTTTGTTGAAAAAAAAATTACATATTTTACACTCTTAACACATTTCTTTTTATAAGCACCTAAACCCAATTTGATCAGGTATGTGGTATAATTAATGATTTATCTGGAAGTCAAAGGACAAATGAGGATTTTTTTGTTTATACCTTGACTGATATTAGACTTCATTTTGACAATGTAACATCACTAACACATTCTTTAAAACAAAGGAAGAAACATATTCTTGAGTTCACACAATAGCAATAAAAAATAGCTGCATTTTTATAGTTCATCTTGCATGGAACATGCTCTCAGGAGAGAATCAGAGATAAAATTTTTCTTTGGAGGTGAAATGAAGGGGGGAAAAAAGCAGATCTCAGTTTTTCATTCTTATTTTTGTCATCAGGATTGACTGTTGCCTGTTTATTACTGGAATTCCTCTTCCTCCTCTACCCTTGGGGCTCTCATGGAGAAGGCAATGGGAGCCATACACGAGGCACGTTGCATGTCCACCAGCTGCTCAGTAATCCTTGAGGCAATGGGAAAATAAACAAAACAAAACTGTGGTGTTTTCTAAATGCTTTCTAAAAGTAATCTTCCAACAGGATGGATTATAGATATGTGGCAATGCTAGGTAGATCAGAACATACAATTCCAGTTGCTTGCATGACAGTGGTACTGCCTCAACTCTGATAAGCAAGGTAGACCTGAAGATTATTCTGAAGCCCACCTCCTGTTGCTGTCCATTTCACAGTTAAACTCTCACTACCACCTGCCCATCCTGATTAGTCTGATCTTACTGCTGCTTTTCAATGAGCTTGATGCCTTCTGCAATGTTTCAAATTCACTTTGTTTTGGTGGTCATAAGTCTAGAGGGCTGTCAGCAGTGATCCCTCTGTGCTGTGCTGCTTCTGCTTCATGATCCTTCTATATCACTTTCTCGCTTTGTCGAGGACCAGCCTAAAAAGTAGACTGCATGGTAAGTTGGACAGAGGGCCTGCTTTGGGTGTCAGAGATGTCAATGTTGGTGGCATTAAGTGGGCTGTGTTGTAGCAGGATGGCTTATATGTCTCAGTACAGTTGAGAACTCTGAAGCTTGACCCTAAATATCAGCATGAACAGATGCTGTGTCTCCTTCTAAAGAGGTTTCTTTTTGTTTCTTCCAGCACAACCAAAGTCCTCATGCCTTTTCTGTGGAAGATATGTGCTGGAAGCATCTTCTGTTTGACTTGCACAGTTAATATTATATATATTGGATGCTGTGAGAAGCAATGAAGGCAAAAGATTGGGCCAATAGGAAGGGCAGGGAGTTTAGGTTAAAATTTCAGTGGAGATGCAAACGTAAAACTCCTTTTCTCCTACTGGTGTCTGAGCTTTCTTGGCTTCTGTTAAAGGAGGGCATTGATCACACTGGAGAAATGAAATGTGGGTTTGCATCTTTGTGCTGGCTGAATTAAAAGTCTTTTGTCTAATTTTGGACACATGCTTTTAGGTACTGCTTGATCTCTCCAGTCAAATAATCCTCATCTTTTGTTTTTTGAACTACCTTGCCTAGAGTAAGTTGCTATCACAGTGAAGGGTCTTCTCAAGTGTGGATAATTACCCAGTACCTAATCGACATCCATAGTTTGTAGGTGTGTGCTATGTCAAAAGATGAATCTTTCTCTTAAATGTTTCTTAACTTTAAAGATCTTCCTACCTACAGCAAAGTGTTAGGGGCCAAATCTTCAGGTGGAGTAAAGCAATGTCTTTCTATAATGCCAGTGGAAACTATTTTGATTTACAGCTACTGAACCTCCCACCCCAGATATTGATTTAATGTTTTGTTTCCTAATGGGAACAGTCTGAATAGCTTCTACATTCTTTTTGCTTCCTTTTTTCCTTCTCCTTCTGCATATAAAAAACCATTTGATTGTTTTAATAGCAAATCCTGTTGCAGTTTTTTTACACTATATAATAAAATCCCTTCAGATTGTTTATGGAAGCTCACTCATTTATTTATGCAAAATTGCTGCATTCTTCACTTTTGTCTCATTTTTCATGGTGTTCGAATCAAATATTTTATTCATTGGTTGCAGTTGTGCCCACCATGCATATTACTTCATCATGATGGAATAAGATTGATGTGCTGTCTTCTAATCACCTATCTATTCAAGCCGTCTTTGTCAATACTGGTTCATTTTTCTTTTTCTTTGCCAAGAGGAAAGTGCAGGAAATAGAATAATCATGTGTAATACTGCTTCAAAATTAAGTTTATAACATGAAATCTGAAAAACGCTAGAAAAAATAATGGGAGACAGCTGGACAAAGTCCAGGCCACTCTTGGAAGGTTTCACACTGTAATCAGTTGGGTTTTTTGTCAGTGTTCCCTGTAGGATTGGATGGGTGAATATTATTAACCTTAAAATATATTCAGCTTGAAGAAGAGTCTGCAAGTGTTGTTGCACTGGGAAATTAACATTGTAAAATTGCTTCACTTTCTATTTTAGTGCCGAGAGCTTTGTTTTAATATTTCTTTTTAGTTATTCAAAGTTATTCAAAGATCTTAATAGATCCTACCATACATATACATATAATATCCCCCTTTTATAGTAAATTATCATACTGTATCACATTTTCTCCACCTCAGAGTACTAAAAGTATACTTCTTGATTTTTTTAATTAGCTTTCTGGAGGAATGAGTTTTTTCATTTTGTACATTGGTTGGCACAGGGCCTCATGTTGGGTTATGAATACAGCAAGAATTAGGCTTTCTGCTCCATGATTCTTGTTAGAATGCAGTTGTGTCATATTTCAGTGTGTTCAATAAAGGCCCTCCTTTCCTCTGAGAAAATATTAGGGTTAAAGGCTTTCCCAACAGTCCCTGGTCTCCACTCCTGACTCAACAGTGTCTGAGGAATGGTGTAAGATACAGAGTCTTATTTCTTATTTAATTCTATAAGGCCACATGTAATGCATGTGTAGGTGTAGGGTTGAAAGAAATGCTGAAAGTCACAGACCACTATGTAACTTCAGGACTTAAATATAGCATGGATCCATTACAGCTTTTCTTGAGCATAAAGTTAGTGTGTGACTATCAGGATTCAAAATATGGCTATGCTGGAGACTATTAATCTTAACAGAGTCATTCGCAAAATACTCAGTTTGAAAAGTTCTTTTAGGATGACTGTTTGTGTGCTTAGACAGGAACACATGCAGAAATAATTGGCTGAATCATGTCTTAATGTAAGCACTGACATGACTTGTTCCAGCACTTCCTAGGAAAAATTTCAAACTAGAATTCAATTATTAACAAAGGATTAAAGAGTTTCGTAGGAAAAGAAATTGTTGTGGTTTGTTTTTGTGGTTTTTTTGTTTGTTTGTTTGGGGGGTTTTGTTGGTTTTTCTTTTTTCTTTTTCTTTTTCTTTTTCTTTTTCTTTTTCTTTTTCTTTTTCTTTTTCTTTTTCTTTTTCTTCTTTTTTTCTGCTTTTAATGGTTTTAGAATGCCTGCAAAAAAACCCCCAACAAAACAACAAAACAAAAAAACCCCAAAAAACCAAAAACCAAAAAAACAGGAAGTAAATATGTAATAAATAACCGCATGACTCCAACTGAGTTGTCATTTTTCTTTATATCATGACCATTTATAACCTGGTGGGCTTTCCACCTCAAAGCATGATGAGATAATGACATTTAGCTACTCAGCAAAGCAGAAGAACGTATGTCATGGTTTTATAAGAAATGATTGAATTCTACACAGGCAGTGGTGGCCATATGTTCTCTTTGCTTGTTACATACTACCTGTAAAGCGCATTTGTCTCCTGCTAAACTATGTGAACCGTCACATTTGGATTTTTATTTTAATTGAACTCTTACTTTTTTTCCCCAGCATTTGCTTAAGGCAGGGCAGAAGCAAATTCTGTTGAAATGAATAGAAATATTCCCCAACATTCTATGGCTTTAGGTTCATAAAATTTTAATCAACTGGCTACAAGTGCCAATCTTTTTTTTTAAGCACTTCTTTCCCAACATTCCTCATGTTTTGTTTCAAAATGTAACCATGCTCATTATATCCTGGCTCCCGGTCCTCAGATAAAGCATGATAAACAAATTACATCCCCTGTACATGTACAAAATCACAAGCACAATATTTGTTTTTTTACCATTGAGCTGCCCCACCTCTTCAAATTGCACCCTCTGTTTAATAGGTCCTAATATCTGACTTCAAACTTGTGCTTGAACATGGTGCTGTTGGAGAATTATTACATTTTCAGCTCTTGAAAGAGACACAGAATTAGATTTCAGCTATTTTAAGTAGTTCTCTGGATGAAAAAATTTGATTGTCCACAAAATGAAACTTTTATTAGCTCCTTGATTTTCACAGTGTAAGAAATTATTTCTACTATTTTGTCCAGCAAAATTTACCTTTCATAATGTTTGACATCTGTCACCTTCATTCATATTTGTACTTAGAAGCTCTGTTTTGTAAGATGTTGGAAGCCAATAGAAAAGAAGCAAATTCCTCTTGTACCACTGAAGTAGGCACAGTAGGGGCACAATCACCTCAAATATGATTTCCCTCTTTTAAATGACACTTTGGCTTAAATTAATTCTCAAGTTTTGAGCTAATAAATAAATCTTATATTCGTGATAAGCCAAAACATTCTTTTATGCAGTGATAGAGATTACTATAATGAGGTAGATGATATAAAGGGTTAAAAATCTGAAATAGATCCTTATAGCGTAGAGGCTATCAACAGCCTGAGCTGCCTCAAAGCTCATGCTTGTTTTCCTTTTCCAGACTTTTTGTGTTTAAAGTGGATAGGTGGTGATGGCAGCATTTCTGGGTTCAGTACAGGACAGTGTTCTATGAATTTGTAAGTTTAGGAACGTGTCGTCTGACCCTTGCCATTTTAGATGTAGGGTGTGTAGTAAAAGAGGGCCACTCTCAGACAGGTAAAAAGGTTAGGTCACCATTAATTTATTGCATGGATAAGATCCCACAGTATGTTGGAACTGCAAGCCTGGTACTGTGTTTGGTTTCCAATGGTCCATGAACATTCATTGCATGTTGGACATGTCTGAGTACTTGCTTAACTGTTTGAATAAGTCATGAGTGATCAGTTCTATCACCTTCAGTACAATTTTCAGAGCACAAAGGGGGAAGGCACATTGTAATGAATGTAAAATTAACTTAAGCAAAGACCTTTTAGGTTCAAGTCTGAACCCAGCTGGATAAAAGCACATTTTCTTGAATATGAGAGAACAGCTGGAGTGTTGAATAAGGCAATTATAAAAAAAAAAATGTCAGCAATGAAAATGGAAATACATCTTCAAGCTAAGTTATTTTTAAGATTTTATTGCCTATATCAGTGAAAATATTGCTTTTATATAATTTTTTTACAGTGAGATATATTTTGTTAAAGAAGTTCTTTCATTTACTTCTATAGAATTACCTCAATTATCTTTTAAGTAAGTGAAAAAATGCTTTTCATTCTTCTTTATTGTGTTTCACTGATTTACCAAAAATACAGAAAAATAGAAAGACAAGTATTATGCTGGTGTCCAGGCAATGGCATCTGCTATTCCATGTGTTTCATGTCATTGACAAATGGTGAAGATTCTGTGTGCTAGTCTGAATAGAAGCTCTTCAAAGGAATAACCTGTCACAAGCTAGTCACTGGTGTTGACAATACTATTATTATCTAGAGACAATGTGAGATGAGTACAATGGAAACTTCCTAGAGTGGAGAAAATATTAGTGAATTTTTTCATGTACAAATGTAATGCATGCTGCCCCGAGGTGGTGAGGACTGGATATAAGCAGGGGATATATGCGAGCATTTCAACACCAGTAAGTTGGATGGATCTTTCCTTTTCCTTTTCCTTTCCCTTTCCCTTTTCCTTTTCCTTTCCCTTTTCCTTTCCCTTTCCCTTTTCCTTTTCCTTTTCCTTTTCCTTTTCCTTTTCCTTTTCCTTTTCCTTTTCCTTTTCCTTTTCCTTTTCCTTTTCCTTTTCCTTTTCCTTTTCCTTTTCCTTTTCCTTTTCCTTTTCCTTTCTTGATGTAATATATATATATTCACTAAAGAAAGCTAGGTTAGTTCTTCAGGAAGAAAATGGTGTGGCGAAAGAAAGTCCTTCAAAGTCTTCAGGCTAATCTTTTGCTTTGTGTTTTAACGGAGGGTATAAAGGAACCCGAACCAACACTAAGAGAAGAATCACTTGGTTTTGTCCCTGGTGCCTTCAGTTTACTCAGCCTTTGGAAGACTGATGCACGTCTCCTCAAAGCTGGATCACAAGTTTTGCTGACACAGGCCTGTGTGTGGGTGACCCTTCATGGTCCAGACTCTGCCATCTTCCACTGCTGCTGCAGCCCATGCAGCCTGGTGTTAGTGAAACTCCGTGAGGGAAGGACATGACAAGTGGAAAACAGGGGAAGCAATGAAAAACAAACCAGAGGAGAGCAAGTCTTGGTTCCTTACCAGGAAGCGAGCAGAGGAGTGAAGTATATTGCCAAGTCTTTAATACAACTCTTAGCAGGAATGTAATTCCTATTTGTGATAGCTTCAGGTTTTCACATATATATTTGTCCTTTCACACACTTTTGGATAATAATGTTTTGCAAAGGCACTAGAATTCTGGTTAAAAGGATGAATTTTCTGTCCTCAATTTCATTCCTTTCCTTCTGCCCCCTTTTGAAATTACTAGACAGTGTGGTCAAAAACTCTGGTATCTTTTAGAAAATGATGCACTAGTCAGAAAGCTCTCGCAAACCATTCCAGTGAGTCACAAATACCTGTCATCAGAAAAAAAGGTATGTAACATGTTGTGATCAGATGTGATTTTTCTATTGTTTATCTGCAATTTTTGTAAAATTTCTACAAGAAGGAAAACTTACATAACAGTCTGGATGGTATGCAGAAAAAATAGATATGTAATTCATAACTTCAGTTCAAGCAACTCCATTTTTTTTACAGGAACGTCAGATTCTAGTGGAAAAATAGAGGAAAGATCTATATTAAGAAATAATTCAACAGTAAAAATCTGAATAATTAAAGCATTTGGGAAAATCTGGTGAGTATTTATAAACAGAAGAAACAAATATGTCAGAATATTAATTGCAAATGCTCCATTTTAAGGAAAATATAACAAAAAAATACCAAAAATCCCCCATCCCAAACATCAAAAACCAGAAAGAAAGGTTCAAGTGGCTGCTGTTTGAAATAAATGAGCAATGGAGATTGTTGCATGAGAATGAGGAGGCTTATAAAGGAAACAAGGATGCTTGAGTGGTAGGTTATCACTATTATTTCAGGAATTAGATAATCAATACATTAAATTTTAGTTTTCTAATAATTTATTTCCTAGCATTTTAAAGTAAGTTTCAGAAATATTAAAGAACAGGGAGTATTTCCCACTGACGATATTGTATACTCTGAACAGCTGATGCTGAAATAGGTCATATTTTACATCACGTGCTCTTACGTTTGGCTGACTGCTTTCTGGATTCTCCCTCACTGGATATTTCTCTTTGTGCAACAGGAAACCAGGGGCACTGTGCATGCAGAGTGTTTCAGTGGATATGCTAAGTCATTGTATTGACATGCTGTTAGTTTCACTCAGTAGACCTTGCTTTTGGTCATGTAGAATGCTATCAGTTTGAGAAATGCTTGTAAAGTCTAACAAAACACTTAGGACACCATACACACTGGGGACTGTGTGATGGAGTATAGGGAAAATTCAGTCTGCTGGGAACTCAGGAGTGACTCTCCATCCCAATCTTTACTCTTTGTTGTGTACAAAATATCACAGTGAAAGATGCTACAGCCTTACTGTGAGTCTCTGCATCCTAGGAAAGGTACGGGACAATACAGACTTGCTACGTAAGTCAGGCCCCAGCTTTGTTCAGGAATTAATACTTCTAGAGATGAGCACCAAACCTGACTTAGAGTCAGTCTCAACCCTGAGGGTTAGAGTAGCTTCTGGAAGAGATAGCAGGAGCTTCCTCAAGGACATACTTTATAAGTATTAAAAGCAGTGGATTGTGGTACAAAACGTAGGCTGTCTGGTTGCCTTTTTGTTCCATGAAATTTCTTCCTTGTACTTTTAGTGTGTGGTGAAGTCTGCACCTTCTGCATATCTGGGTATTGTTCTGAATCCCACAGAGGCTTAAAAGGGATTTATATACCTTGCAGCTCAGGACGGTCGGTTCTGAGTGATCAGGAAAGCAGACCTGTCTGCATATATGTGCCAAACCAAACAGGGAGCTCCAACTGAACTCAAGGGTATGTTGCTGCTGAACAAGGAACTTCTTTCTCATTAATGCTGGGGTTAAAGATTAGTTGTCTCTATAAGTCCTGTGTTAGCTGCATAATTCTCAAGTTTTAGCAGGCTTTTGGTTGATCTGAGAAGCAATCATTGCTTGAAGGCAACAGGACATCTTTGAAATATTGCTATCACCACTTATGCAAAGCAAATGAAGGAAAACTTCTCTGAACTAAAGTATTACATGCCCAAAGAAAGCAGGCAGTCCACTATGGTGTTTCGGCTATTCTAAAAAAAGAATGTTTGTTCCAATATCAAGCCCCAATCTCCTATGTTGCAATTCAAGCTTTTTTAATATACATTGCCTCATATATATATATATATTCCTATAGATGCTTGCATATAAAAAAATTCTGATATACTAGAAAATGTTATTGTGCCAGTTTTTTGTTAGACAAAACTGTTGTGGTTTTCCTTAATCTCCCCTCATAGATCATGTTCTGTGCATTTTTTTCAATCCACCTGAACATGATTTCATCTAGAAGTTAGTTCTCTGGTTTGTATACTAGAACATTTAAAATTTTTCTAGATATTAGGAAGGCCTTAATAAAGTCCAGATATGTCACAGCTGTGACTCTTCTGTCATTCAGTTAGGCCAGTAATCAAAGAAAGAAAGAAATTACATTGGCTTGACATGATTTGTTCCTGATAAGTCCATGTTTTCTCCTTTTTATTACCATCTTATTGTTTTGTGCCTTAGAAATGAATTTTTAGTAAATTGTCCCAGAATTTGTCAAGGAAGAACAGTTCAAGGACTGGTTTGTACCCTTCCAAGCACAGATATTTTCCCGTTTTTGAAGCGTGACATTGTGATTGCCCTCTATTTCTCTTCGGGGAATTCTACTTTTCTTCATCAACTCTCCAAGGTAAGTGCTATGATTCAGAGATTACTGGGGTCGCTTTGTTAAGGGTACTTAATTGAAAGTCTTTGAACTAAGCTAAATTGAAAATATCTATCTTTTTCAATGTCCTCACCCATATTCAGGAAGACATGCCTATCTCCTTCAAAAATTTAATTTAATTAAGTATTGGATCACAGTTAACATCTATTTGAAAATTGAAAGAATGCATTGGATGCAATGGCCTTCCTTGAGTCATTCATTATTTTATCTCCTTAATACTTTCTTTTACTTCTTACATGTGTCATGTGTTCGTAGGATCTTTTCTTGTTGCTTGCTATGTCCCCTGTTAATTGCAACTCAGCCTTAGTCTTGCTGAATTTAACTGAGCAATTCTTTTATATCCTTAAGATATATGCCCTTGTTTTCATTCTGTGTGCAGGTCCTTTTTCCATTTTCAGATCACTAAACTGCTACTAATACAGTAAAAATGTCTTCTACTAGAGTTCTTATCTTTGAGGTAGTTTCAGTTGTGTTGTTGGCATAGTGTTTCCAGTAACCACCAGGTCTCTCACTTTTTAAAAAAACCCCAAATTATCCATGCAAAAGACCTGACAATAAATTCTTTCCACTGATGTCTGCTTTCTCAAAGTGCTGTCAGTACTTTGTAGCCCTCCCTTTTTTTTCTGCTTCTAACAGTGTCTCTTTAACCCAAATTATTTTCTGCCTATGGCAGAATCATTTAAAAATAGCTACTGCCCTAATAATTTCCCTTCCAAAGAAAAGATCGTCTCCAGTACATGGAGCCAATATTTTGGGCCCTACAGTATAATTGTTCCAAAATACATAAAGGAAAGTCATGTCTCCAGTCACCAACAGGCTGCCTCCCTTGGGTTGTCTCTAAACAACCATATCCAACAGCCTCTCATTGTTTTAACAGTGGAGATATTGCCTTAAAATCTCGTTTTTCTACCCCAGAAACCATTGAAACTGTATATGATTTTCCCGAAGTTCAGAAAGTTCTCTTGATAAATAACCCTTCTACCATTGCATCTCGGGTACTTCTCACCCCTCCCCAGGTGCTTCCTTGTATGCTTGCTGTATTCCACTAGTAATTTGTGACACCAATTATACAAATTAGTTAAGTGTTTGAGTTACTCCTGTTTGTTCCTCATGTCCTGACCATGTACCTAGAAGGTATTTCAGATATTCAATCGCTTGTGATGTTATTCTTTTACTTGCCTCATAGTTTCTCATTTCTTCATCTCACTTTCTAGATGAAGGCTGGTTTCCCCTAAGAAGGAAAAATGGCTAAAGACAGTTCTTCTCTTTTGTTCCTAGAATTTTGGAAGCCAAGCATGTTATCACTGAGATGCTGTCTTATTTGCACTGCAGATTGCATATCCCTTCCCTCTCCCGTCATTTGTGTCACAAAGACTAACTACATTTTGCAGATTATCAGTGACTGCTCCAGGTGACAGTGACATTGCCCTGGGATTAGTGGTATAAAAGTAGGAACTGTGCCAGTGGATTAAAGTGTATTTGCCAGCTTGCAGTCTGATGAAGTACAAAACATCTAGCTGTTTCATTTGGTATTCCTCCTTCGGAGCAGAGTAAGGAGAGTTACCCTAACCCTTGTACTAGTGCTGAAGTGACCACATCTACAAGAAAAAATGACAGCCTATTCTAAGCCATGATTTTCTTTCTTATCTAAAATCAAAGGAGAAAAATCAGTTTTCTCCACATGCCTGCATCTGAGAAAGATTTGGGGTGGACCTTTTTCTGATATGAAGGAAAAGGGCAACATCAGTAGAAGTATTTTCAGTGATCTGGGTGAAGATCACGTTTCTGTCTTTAGAAGAAGAGATCATCTATGTGGGTAAACCAGAGTAGTGTCACTGCTGTTGCTGTTAAAATGCAGTTAAAATTCAGTGACTGTCTAGAGAAATCGAATCTTTAGGTATTTCAGCAGCCTGAGTTACAGCTTCTCTTGGGAAGCATGATACTGAAATATGGAGCCCTTCATTCCAAGGTCACTGACTCAGATCTGCCCCTAGGTGAAAGAGCAAAAAAAAACCCCCTCACCTGATGGCTTTTTGATGATACATGTGAAGAAAGCCAATGGATTACAAACAAACAGAGAAGTGCTCACACTGCAAAACTACTGTCCGAGTCACTGATGCCTCAGCAAAATGGCCAAGGACAAAATAGTCATGGAGAATCTACTTAGAGCAAATTCCTTCTGGCAGCTGCTGAAGCCAGTGATGCTGGACATATACGTGTCCTATCACTGTACTGAGCTTTCGGGGGAGCAGTGGTGGGTGGGCAGTGGAGAACTTCAACCTGTAACTTCTCTAAGATAGAAGAATCCACATCAGGAAGCCATGTATGCTCGAGGTCTCCCCCAGGATTAGTAATTTTTATCACAGACATCTGAAGCCTTCCCATCCATTCTGAGGTGAAAGGTAAAAGTGTTTGACAGACTAGAAGCAGTTCTGAAATCTGTTCTGGCAGAAGCCTTCTCCTGATGGGCTGTGCTGCAATAACTTGTTTTCTTTTAGTGCCACCCAATGCGTTAAGAAGAAGAGTGGGATTCAGTGCCGTCTGCCAGGTCTGAGGATTCATCCTCAGAACTATGTACAGAGCAGCACTCCAGGGGTTTCTAGCTTTGAGGGAGGAATAAAGCTAACAGGGTCCGTGGATCATCCACTGAATTCAGTGAAGCTCTCAAATGAACTCCTGTACTATGCTTCGGTTTGCACTGTGGAGCAGCCTCAGAGCACATGAGCTGGATTCCCTTTGTGTGGAACTTAACTGGAAGATGCACTCCAGGAGTTCACCAGTGGCGAGCTGGCAGTCAGTCTGTGAGCAGAGAGCAGAACACAGCTAGTTTGATGCAGAAAAAACCCCATGCAATATGAGCAGGGAGGATGCCAGGTCCTCACCAGCTATTTCATTTTACAGAGCCACTTCCATTGTTTGTATTGCTTATTAATATAGATGTAGTTTAGCTGGACTAAGGGATTTTGGCATCCTATAGACATGTGACATATTTTGCACTTAGGATCAAAAATTGAACGCAGTATATGCTTAAAAATGAGATAGAAAAATAAAATTTTTTTTGCACTTAGTTCAGTGGTTTTGATTCCTCTGCTGTCTATATCAAAGTAAAAGAAAAAATCCTAGTGGATTGAATACTTTGCAATTGTCAACAGCATGTCAGGATAAAATGTATCTTTAAGCATAAAGTATAGCCAGTCTCATTCTTAAGCTGATATAGAGAGTTCTTGAAATGACCTTGGAGGCTGAGAATGAGGAACAGACATAGTAAAAAAAGCTTTTTGCCTTCTGAAGTCAGTGGGCTGGATTTGACCATCAGTATATCACAGAACATCACAAGCTTTCACACTGAATATAGTCATTTTTAGTGGCTGTGGAAAGCATTTCTACAAATTTCTAAGATTGAAACGTTAGTGGCTTTTTTTTCCTAATCTTGGCAAACTCAGGTTTTTACATTTCTGCACCAATCATATTTGCAACTCTGCTTAATTGTAGCAGACCTGTTAATTGTGGAAATAATTCAAGGATAAGATTAAAAACCCAAGGACAAGACATAAAGAACTTTAGATTTTTTTCGTTTTCTGTAATCCTGTGACAGTCATGTTTTATTTCATGTGAAGAATATAATGTCAGGAGGATACTAATCATCAGTTTGCTACAGCTGAAAACAGCACAGCTGGCAGATGAGTATTTTAATGTATTTCTAGATTAAGGAAGGCAGTTTAAAGAAAACATCATGCAAAAATTCAATCTGCCATGGGTTTAAAATAAAGTCCTCATCTGTGCCATGGTAGAGTGAATAGCTACCTTATGTTTTATCATATTGCAGTGGATTATTTTTGTAATGAAGCTTGTGTCCCCCTAAAGCATTCTTCAGGTATTTTGTGTTCACTTTGGTCTATAATAATGCAATGATTGAGTGCAAGAGTGGATTTTCCTTTAGCAAGGCTCTGTCAGGACACTTAACAAATTTAACTGAAAACAATCTATACAGGCAAGGAAAACAAACTGCTGTATATTAATTTCAATGAGCTATTTTATTCTCATCAAATTGGATTATTTGCAAAATTAGTAACGGTTTTGGAAAGGGAGGAAAACAGAAGTTTGGTTCTTGCCTGTATTTGTTTTAATACCTCTTTTTCACTTCCATTCCTTAAATAATAACTCCATATAGTACACTTTAGCTGCAATAATAAAGTTGGATCATAAGAGACTAAAAATTGGTATTCAACACTTCGTCTATGGCCAGAGATTCCCCTACTTTCAAGAAGCCCAGATTGAGGGAGAACTAGATCTTAATTACTCCTGAGAATTAGCTAGAATACAGTGGTTATTAAACATGTGTAGGAAATGGCTTCTAAACTGGAGAACATGAAAAGAACATGTAAGGAAGGTGCAGAGAACATCTGTTTTTAGTCATTCGTACCTGTTGCCTGAGGTTTGGAACAGACAAGATATTTGTTCATGCCTTGTTTCACAGAGGAGTGCTCGGAGTCCAAGCTTGAAGCTTGGAGCAAGAGGAGTGGTCTCAGACACTCTTCACTCCTTTGGGTCAATATGGAGTCAGTATTGACTTCCTGCACACTCTTCCATGAATTGTACTGGTTGTCCATGCACCTTGAGGCAAGTATGATTTCTCTTAGGAGAGTATCCCACAGGCTAATAGACCACACAAGCAGGAATCTGATTTTCCCTACAAGGGTTTCAATCTCTTGATTGCAGTCCATCATGACTCATTTTACTGTTCTAGCTAGTGTCTGTATCTGAGGTCCTTAAATAAGCTAAATATAACAGCAGAAAGAATCACCATGGCTCTGACTAACCTTTTCACATGATTGTTTCTTGCATGCCTCTCTGGGTGAAAGGACACAGCAGAGGGCATTCACCTTTCCCTTGGCGGTAATAAACTTCTATAGCCCAAACAGCTGGTCATTTTTTTGTGCTCTTGCACCAGCTGATCTATTTAAACCCTGTTACCTATTTGCCTGCTTTTTTCTTCCTTTCTGATAAGAAGATGGCATACTCTCTCGCCCTTGGTGGTGGCTGCTTTCCCTGCCTTCCCCTCCCCTTCCCCCCCATCCTTATAGAGCCTTTACTTGGGCTCCTTTCAGTTGTGGCCCTGCTAATGATTTATGTGGAGCTTTCCTCCTGCATCAGCCTCAGTCTCATCCCTTTCTTTGGTGAAGACAGTCTGGCATTCTCTCTCCTCAGTCCAAAAGGAATATTATCAATCTCAGTCAAGGACATTATTTGGGGCTAATCCTACTAACCATATACTAAACATCTCCTTCCGATAACCTCATCCTACATTTGAACATGTTTTTTTAACCAAGTACCTCTAGATTTCAAGACTGGATATGGCTTGTGATATCAAGGATTTGGATGGGTGCTTTTTGGGGATAATATACTAATTAAGACTGAATGTCCATTAAAGCCCAGTGGAAAATAACCAGGTAAATTAGGTCATGCTGATCAGCCACTGACTTTTTATCTCATTTCGTGCCTTCTCCTTTTGAAGATAATCTTTCAAAGTTGAAGAACCTAATAGTCAACAAAGGGTTACCATGAGAGTAAGTAAAACTGTGCATGGTTACTTCAGAGTGATCGGATACTTTTTTAGCTTAGCCTCTCACCTTTTCTCTGCTCCAGTCATGACACAAGGTTAGCAGCTGACTGCCCAAGCGTTCTTCATTTGTTTAAGTTCTATATATAAAGAATATATAGGAAGGGGAAGAGATTTGCTCATTAGTCAAATCTGTAGATGACAGGCAGTTATTTAGAATAGTCAAATTCAGGGTTATAAAACACGTAGTGAAGTGACCTTGTAGTGCAAGGTCAAGGAATGCTGAGTAATATACATTGTGGGGGAATAGGACAACAGCTTAGTGGCCTGCAGCAAAGGAACAGAGACCTGCTGGCTCTGGTCAGTCCAGCCACACTGACCCCTTCATTTTGGGTTGTAGGTCTGTACTGCCCTTGGCAGAGCTGCAGAGGAGCGTTTCTGAAATCTTAGTGAGACAACTTAAACTCATCCTCTTTGTGCTTAACCACTCTTCTTGTGAGAAGGATCTGCATAACAGGTACACAGATAGGGATCTGCATTACTTTGGGGATAGTCTAAATAGAAAAGGTGATCACAGTTCCTCTGCTGATGAAAGTAAACCAGAAAGTAAAGTGGATAAAGAAGAAATAGAAATTAATATATACTATTATTCTCACATGAACTACTGCACAGGGGCCTGTTATCCTAAGGAAGAATATTGTTAAATTAAAGAGCAATCAGACAAAGGTCTGATTGGCGTGATTAGGTGTTTGAAAATCTCTCTAATTGTGATGCTTAAATGATGGGGAATGTCTGTTTTAGGTGGACCTTTGCAGGGTTACAGAGAGAAAATGAAAATCTAACAGTTTCGAGATGACAGATAATGAAATTCTGCTCTCCTTACCTCAAAAAAAAAAGGGAACAAAGAAATATTTTTCTGAAATATCACAGATTTAAAACTTGCAAAGGAAATATTTTTCAGACTTGGTGGAATTAAGCTATGAGATTTATGAAGGTATTCCCATAAGATACGTAGGGTTTACTTTAGACCAATTTTGTTGCAATGGAAAGGAGGTACGTAGCTGTTTTGGTTATTATTATGTATACAAATGCAACAATATAAAAGTAGAAAGGTATCACTTCAGAAAACGTATAAGGAGAAGAAAGAGATAGAAAGGATTAGAGTAGAAAGATATCACCACCTGTGGATTAGAAAGATATCACCACCTGTGGATTTAGCCAGGAGACTTGATTGTTTCTACTGAATTTCTATGTCCATTGTTCAAAGGAATGGTCACAGTGTTTATCCGTCAGGGGTCGGGGAAGCCCACAAAACACAGAGTTCAATGGGTTAATATACGTTCACGTTTACATGGGAATGCCCAGGTTCCTCTCCTGGAAGGAGGGAATTTCCCACTGTGTATTGCAGCACTGTGGATCTGTTGGGGTGCGTGCAGCCCCCGTGCTCCTGGGGTGCCCCCTTGGACACGGCAGCAAAGCACCAGGTGCTTCTGCAAAGGGCGATTGTTCATCACCGACCATTAGCACCTCAGTCTCCCAAACTGGGGCATGCACAGATTGGGAGTGGAGCTCTGGCTTTAGGGGCTGGCAGAGCTGAGGAGGGAAGCACTGGGAGATATTGTGGGTGGCTCCTACCCGAGAATTTCTGCTTTTTATTCCTGTTTGCCAGCGGGGACCGTGGGCAGCCTCTTCTCTCATAGAACTGCTATAATGTCCTTCCTATCTCCAGTATTCTGATTTTCCTTTTGGATTAAAAAAAGTGGTTAATCAGACACAGATATGAAAAATAGTCAAGATTATGAGAGTAAATGCTAAAATAAAGTGCTAGAAGGAAGAGAGAACGTTGTGACACAGGTTTTGTGATACTTTTTAACAACGTGGACTTGGAAAATCTCTCCTTTGTTACTGAGCAGTGGGTGTCCTGTAGTGCCAGTCACCATTTGCAGATTAGGCAATGGTCTGTATGACAGGTCTGGGCCAGTATAAACATTCTTAACAGTATTGCAGCACTAATTGAAAACCCAAAGTGGGTTGAAAATCCTCTGAAAAATGTCTGTGAAATTTATTATTCAATTTGGGAGGGCGTAAACTCAGTTTACTTGTATTTCATTCCAGCTGCAGCATCTGTTCCCAAGGAAGTGTGACTGAGTCCTTGACCGTCTCTCTCAGTAAGATTAGCAAAACTTTTCTGTGTGATACTGCAGAACTGGAGAGGTGAGGAGTGGGTTATGGGCCTGATTTTTGGAGGTACTGAACAGACATGTATCACTCTGACTGCAGCCGGAGCTGTGGGTACTAAAGGTTTCTGGTAGATTGGAATATTTCCCAAAAGTTTAATCAATCTTTATGGAATTACATTTTCATTAGTCATGAAATGCATTTTTTGACATTGATTATTTTTCTCCAAAAAGCGATTTAAGTGATGCATGAAAGGCAGAGAAGTAACCAAATTAAATTCAAAAGGTTTAAGGAATAACAATTTGAATTATAAAGATCAATTACATTCTAAATGTAATTCAGCAGACTCGGAAATCCCTTACTACAACTTTTACAAACTTTTACTACTTGTCTTCTTAATCCTCATATAGGAATGGGAATACTCTGCATCTTAATACCCATGTAAAATTTGGTCTAACTTAGAAGTAGTTAATTTCCATTATAGTCTACTGAATAGAATTCACTATTTGCTGAAGATTGCTTAAACTGAAGAAAACCATAGCATGATAAACATACCAATAATATGTAAGTGGGATTGCTAGGAAAGACTTGAGTAAATGTTGGAAAAAGAAGACTTCCACTGATGAAAAAAATCTTGGTGTCTACAGCAGGCCTGAATTAAAAGGCTGCATCCAGGGTTTTTTCTCTTCTAGCAGTGGATGTAATGATCAGTAGTTTTCAAATTACTGTCTGTAGACACCAAGGAATTTGCTAAGTCTGTCCTGGTTGTCAGCAGAAAAAAAAGTTAATTAACAAGTTAGCCAGGGATGGGACCAGTGGCAGAGGAAGCAGCTCCTGAGAAAGGCAATTATGAAAAGTGCACTGTGAGATTAAGTTTCTCTAAACAGCTAAGCCTCTGGGAAATTAAATGGTGATGGCACTTCATGAAGTGCCCCTGTTTTGGCTGTTCTTTTCACATTTATAGCAGCTGAGAGCCCTTGTCCTAGAGCTTGGGACCTCTAATGTCCTGTACAAGCCCAGAGGAGATGGCATTGCTCCTACAGAGCTTGTTGGGTGACAAAGCAGCCTGGTCCAGCAGGTTCAGCTCAGGCTCACCCCAGGGACAGCTGTGATACAGGCTTCTGGCTTAAAGCATCAGAGAGCAGATTCAGGATTGCTCAAACCTGACGTGCTCCAAGTGTAAGAAAACAGATTGATAGAAGACAGCCAAGAGGAGACCTGGAACCTATGAGACAATTCTGGTCACCTTGATAAACAGTTATCTCAGCACACAGACTGCCTAAATACTTTCAGATTTAATTATTTGTGCTTTGAGTACAGGTTTTACATAGATTAAGCCCAATTGCTAAATAGCAATAACAAACTACAAAATCACAGGCTTTTTCCTAACAGTTTTCCTACATAAAGTTTTTGCAATGTTTATTCCTCTTGCACATAATGTGCTTGGATTTACTGACTAGTAAATAAAAAAAAAAGGCAAGTTCTTATAATATAAAAGAAGAAAATGTGCTATTTCACTGATTCATAGTTTGGTTGTTTTCATTTTTCCTTTAGCAGACCATAAAAGAAATGTAACACGAAAGAAGGTACAAGAATAAGCATTACTGAAGAGTAAATGGAAACTTAGCAGAGATGAGTCTTACAGCTCGTATATCTTTGCTATCAGCAGCAATGCACAAACAATAGCTTGGAGCCTGTAGGGGTAGAAATATACTTACTGTTTAGGTAAACAATTTTTAAAACACCTGTTGGCAGTCCTCTTGCTCAGCTAAGATTAGTTGCTCATGTACTTATTTTAACAGCAACCTTCACATTAACAAAACCTTCTGCGATGCTAAGTGGAGTGCTCTGAAAGCCATAGATATGCAGTGCAGAATTCTATAGAAATATATAACAGACTGAAATTTAATACAGCTCTGCATGGTATGATATCTTATTAAACAGATATTTATTTAACAACCCTTCAAGCAAACTAATAGATAATTTTTTTTTCTGTACACATACTACTTCTTTTGCCATTGGAATTGTGCATGAATACAAAGCCCGAAGCTATCTTTTCAATCAATGGAAATTTCTTTACTGACTTAAGGGAGCACAAAAGTGTGTAGACACACTGCTGCTCCTTAGCAGTATAGCAGAATAGCCTTGCAATTTTATCTGGGCTAGCTACTTGCAGCCCATTTTACTGTCAGTTCTGCTACATCTGTTTCTGAAATATTTGAATTTGCATTTACTGAAGTTTTCTGTAGTTCTCAGTTCATGACTTAAAAATGCAGCACTTTTGTTAGCCTTTTGAGGTACAGGAAGTGCTGGATTCTTTAACTATGCTTGCTTGTTTTATCAGACCCTTCCATCATCTGTTATCTGTTGATACACTGACTAAGCTGCTGAGCTGTTCACCAATTGAAGTGAATGCTGTGTCTCCTTCTAATTTCTATGCCTCTGGTAACAGAAAAGAAACAGCAGCCAGAGAGCCGAAGTGGGACAGAATTTTATGCAGTATAATTTAATAGACTATAAATTTATGTCTTAGTTATCTCATTCCAGTGCCTAAACCACTGAGGAGACAAGCTGTCTTTGCTAGAAGCTTGCCTCTGCTCTGTTAGCTGATTACTACACTGCTGCCAGATCTTGCTGCAAAAGGGGTTAGGCTGTTTTTAGTTCTCAAAAAGTGTTATCCAGTTGAGTCTGAACAAAGCTGATTCCCAGACACAATGCCAGGGAACAATGCTGATTCCCAAACATATGATATTCTGGTAATTTTAAAATTAAAAATAGGTTTGTTTGGGGATTTTTTTTTTCTGAACTAAGTTTCTCAAGCTTATCCGGCAAAACCAGTGCAAAGTAGGGCACAGTTCTCCTCTTCATAGGTCACCTTAGAGCACAGATTATTCACAATTCCAATTTAAAAAATGAAGATTAAATACTGCTTCTGGAAAAATGAAGGGTGGAACAACTCATGAATGTTTTAATAATAATAATCCTTTTTCCAAAGTGCAAGAACGTTTCAGCATGGAGCAGATACATGACAACACTATAAATCCCCCAGATTAGCATAAAGTTTTAATATTAGTACACTAAGTTACTTTCTAGGAAGTCTGAGAATCCAAAACGTGCCTACAAAGCTATTTATATTTCCTTATTCTCTGCTGTAAAGAGTTTCAGGGGTGGCTACACACATTTGGACATATTTCCTTTAACAGTCCAAAGTTATTTTGAAAGCAGTTGCTGGTTCTTCCTTCCAATCTAAAAATAAAGTTGCTGAGTCATCAGTACTTACAGATACAATGTGAGAACAAAGTGGCAAAAAGATCAAATGCAGAAAAAATACATCATTAAGAAAGACTGAGAAGCTTAGTGAATGGTATCTGAACTGGATTAAAGAAAATATTCAAAATTGGTAATCGTGTGGCACTGAGAAGATCTTAGGCTTACTGGGGGCTAAGAAATACATGTGAGAGTTGAATTACTGATTAAATTTGTTTTTACTGGCATTTCATTAAAGACACCAGATGGCCACTGAGTTCTAGTGAGAGAACTGTAGTTTTCAAACCAGTTTTGAGTCTGTTTGGTTGCTCCCATTATGCTACTGAAAAAGGTTTGATATACTTCTGTTTCATTAAAAACAAGGCCTCGTTCTGCGAGCCCTCCTTTCTTCCAGGTCCCTTTAAAAATGAATTGGTTCCAATAGTTTTTTCTGAGACCTGTAGACCCATGAGTCTCGTGTTTCTGGGCACTTCATATTCCCTTTGAAAGATAAGCATTACATTTGTCTTCTTTCTGTCTTTTACTCCGACCTTCCAAGACCATAGAGATAACTCTTATTACCTCTGAGCTCAAATTTCCAAGTTGCCTTCCTCTAAAGCAAATGATTAAAACATCTGAATGCATGAATGCAGCTACAAAGGTAATGAACATTTGGGTTTACTCATATCAGAGAAAAAGAGGTCTTAAAAGTAAAACAAATTGCACTTACTAGACGTGTATGAAAACACTTGAACTAACTGATAATTCTATGGAAATACTTCACTGAAAACATTCTAAAACTTATACTAAAAATGTTTTTCTTACAGCAAATTCCAAACCAATATTTCCATATGAATACATAGATTCAAGCATACATTTCCATTTTCTATCACCTTCCAAAATACCCCCCTAAAATGATAAGCAAAAGTAACAACTGCATTAAATTGTCCCAAGATGGGCATTACAAAATGCTTTAGCCAAACATTGCTAATTATTTTATCATATAATCATAGAATGGGCTGGATTGGAAGACGAGACCTTAAAGACCATTTAGTTCCAATGCCCCTGCTGTGGGCAGGGACACCTTCCCCACTAGACCTGTGGTTTTGGGGTTTTTTTTGCTTGTTTTTGTGTTTTTTTGTTCATTTGTTGGGAAAAAAAAAGCTAGTGGGATTTGTTTCAAAGTACAGACCTGGATAATCTAACTGCAAATGCCTACTGGTGATAACAATGTGTCACTGTTTTGATTAACATTTGATGTTACTACAAAAGCCTATCTGGGTGTCTTGTAAAAAATAAGTGCCCTAAAATATAAACCAAACCTGGTATGCAAAGTGGATATAATAAGGTTTGCTGATGAAAAAGGAAAAGTTGACAGCAAAGAACTGCAAAGGAATTTCACAGTGCTAGATAAGCACGTGGTCAAGTGACACAACTGACACTAGAAAGTCACAGTGTAGACATAAGATGATGTATACAAGAGACAAACAATTGTCATTTCACAGGCACATTGATGAACTCTGAAGGAGCCGTCACCACTTCAGAAAGAGAACTTGGAGGAAAGAAAAACGAAATAAATTGACTTTAGCAGCCAAATCTGTATTCTAAACTGCAAATCCCATGTGTAGTAGTAGTTCATATAAAACCAGAAGGAGAACCAGAAAAGGTCCTTGAGGAGGCAAGAAAGCTGATTAATAGTATGAAATTGCTTTCAGATTAGAACATGGCTGGCTAGAGCTGCCCCAGCTGGGGCTGATGGTGACAGAACAGGTAGAGCAGCATTGATAAATTAGCTACGAGGATTCACGGTCCTTTCTTCTTGTAAAAGAAGTATAAGTTATTGAAAATATAGATCAGGTCTCAGTTTTAGAACAGACATAAGATGGTAACCTCTCAACATAGTGCATAGGTCAGCTAGGGAGTGGTTTTCTGCACTAAAAAGTAGATGTCAGAAGTTTTCAGGTCTCTAAAAAGCAAATAAACTAATGAGAAATGTCAGTTCAGGAATATTATTTTATACAAAAGATCATTTCTGGCTTAGGAAATCTTTGATATATGGGTCATTGTGAACCTGCAAAAAATACATTGGAGTCACGCATTGTCTATTCACAGAATTTCTATACCCTCTCTGAGGCAGGGTTGTTGACTTGTGAAAGATAACGGGGATCAGGCATGGTTACATGAAGTTTTCTGTGGATGATGTTTGTTAGTGTTGAGCTATTTGGCACTTTGCAAGGCCAGAGCTAAAAAATATTAAGTTTGAAACATAAACATAAGCCATGGTCTAAAACTGATCTTGCACTGCTCCTGTTTTACTCTTTGTTGGTAGAGAAGCACCTTGGTTTTAGTAGTGGAAAAATTGTTTCTTGTGTTTGATCTGGGCTGAGACACATCATAGCCTTCTGTGGCAATCAGGTGGACTGTGCAAAGACGAAATAAGCAAAATACCAATTGTTGAACTCAGCCTAGCTGTTCTGGTGGTCATTATTAGAGATTTCTTCTAAGAAACGCTTTGCGAATCCTAAAGCTGTCTCAGAAACCAAAACCACAGCCACTCTTCCTCTTTGCTATGACACAATGCTGGGACTGTTTTTTTATTCTCAGTTCTGTTCCTATATATGAGGTAACCAATAACGCACCCCAAGTAATTCCATAATCATTTCTGCCTATGTCTACAACAATGATTTTTTTCAGTGCTCTTTCTTCATTTTGATCTCTACTTCAATATTTAGAAACTAACAAACTATCTGTTTGGCCTTACAAATGATATTTTAAAATGATGGCCTTCTTAAACAGTGACTGTCTGCAAAGAGGTGTGGATACCTCTTCAAAGACAGTACAGTGGTACAGTGATACCACATACTCCAGCCTCCAACACTGTACTTAGCCTGTAATTGGAAAACATGTCTTTCTAGCAAATTAATTCGTGCTAAATTTCAATAAAAATATGATAAGGAAGGTGAGTCTAGGGAGGGCTAACAATGCTCATGTCCATTTAATTTATTTCTCTCTTTCCCTCCTTCCCTGTCATCAATTAAATACGTAAGAAGAAATTAAGTCTTCTACAGCTCTCTATTAATTCAGTTTTGGAACAACCTCCAGTGGGGAGAAACCCTCTCTTAATATTAATTCTCTGTACAGGATGAACATTGCCGAAAGAATTCAACCCCTACATCTTAGTTGGTGTATTGTATACTACTCACTCTCAGTTAAAATTCCAGAATGGATCAGTGATTCTTTCAGTGCAGTGTGCTTTTCAGTATTATGGTGATTATTTCCTCATCTGTTAAGACAAGCCCACTAGTAATGTTCATCAAGCATTCCACCTAATCCACTCTTCACCTGGAAGAAGCAAATTTGGCCAAGAAAAATTCAAGCGTACAAAGCTCAGACATTTGGTATAAGTTTGTCATTTGATACTGTTACTGCACAATGCCAGTATTAAATCTATCTCATGCACTTACTGAACTTCTTGGAAGACACCAAGCTGTCTTAAGTCACCAGCTTTTATAGTTTCCTTGGGTTACAGAGTGGAATCTGACCCAGAGGGAATTATTAATTTAATTCTGGATGTTCTACGGTTTGTTGAATGCAATTGAATGTCTGTGACCTTAAATGTAATTTTTCAAATTACTTACAAACAGGGAATTGAATGCAATCACTTCTTGTGTGTGTTCATACACAGGAACACCTGCAGAATCTCCATGTCTTTCAATTAATCAGTAAAAAATTTAGAAAATGGGCTTTAGATACATGCACTTGCTAAGAAAGTGATAGTGGAATGAATTAAGTGGTTTTTGTTGTAGTGGTTATTGTTTCTAAGTGGTTATTGTTGGAGTAGATTAAAAGAAAACCCAAAAGGATGGAACTTCACTGTCTTAGACTGCCAAATTAAGTGTCTCAGTGGGGCTTGAGATGTAAAAGTTCTCAAAGAGAGCAGTTTTCAGTTTTGTAAAAATGGGAAGTTTTGGAGCTACTTTGTGTTTAGTAGCTATATTAAAGTTAATATAAACTATGTTCAGTTCTTAAAATGATCCAAAGTAACAGTGGAGCATCATTTTGAATTTTTATATTCAACCCAAAGAGATGTTTGTCTAAGGAGATATTTTGCTAACTGTTCTTGCGTTTCTAGAGATATTAAACTGAGTTAGCTACTAGAATGGGAAGGAATGAAATCCTAAATTCTTTTAAATTTACGCAAATCTAGTTTTGGTATTGTTTTCTTGAGCAATAGGAAAACATCTGCAACAGATGTTAATCCTAACATGTAATTTCTAGTTAAAGTCATGCAGGGTGAGAATGAAAAGCTCACAAATGCTTTTTACAAGTGTACTAGTCCAGACACTCACCAAACCATACTCTCTGGGTAGGATCAATATAAAGTAAAAATTCTTGATAAGAATTAGACAGACCCTAAGATAGATCTCCTGCCTTAGTAAGCATCTCAAGTGCTTTCCCCCTAGGGAAAAAGTACCACTTATCTCTCTTGAAAAGTCTTGAAGGGTGTTTGGATTTCCTTTGGTGTTCAGTGACGAAAAACTTTAAAACTTTTTAATGGTCTGGGAAAGTGTTTTCTAGACAGTCTACCAGTATCTACATGTACGACTAGATGTGACAAGCACAAACACAACGACACAGATCACTCTTTAAGTTGTTAAAGTCTCACATTGAGTCAGGATATGAATGTTGTAACTTGTGAAAAGAATAGATGATATTAGGAAGAGGAACTATTGATGGAGAAAAAGAGTGTGTGGGTATCCTCAGGATTCACATTTTGGCACCATTATTTTGTAATAGAAACTGAGTTAGACTAACAGTAAAAACTGCAAATCATCAAAATTCAGTAATCCGAGATGATTGCGAAAAATTTTGATCCTCTTTAGTTGAATGTGATTAGGATAAAGAACTGCTATGAGTTGAAAATCCACAGGTAGACATTTCTGTAAAGTAGCTCAAAAGTCAAGCAAAGTAAATCCAACAATAGCGCAGTATTTGTTGTCTAATAAACTGATCAAAAACTTAAAAAGAAACATACCGATTAATTTTAGAAATCTTGACTATTCGATTAAGAAAATAAAGTCTTTATGACATCTTGGAGCTGTTAGAAGGTTTTTCTATAGTTGAGAACTAATTCACTGATTAAGGATAATGTGGGAATTACAGACTTAAAAAAATTCCAGCAATTTCTATTATATGAAATATGAACGTATATTCAAAATACGATCAGTTCAATATTGTCTTTTCAGGAAACACCTATACAGTTTTTATGGAAAAAAAATAGGACCGGGATAATTCTCTGTTAACTTCCTGTAATTGTCATGATTTTTCACAAAAAAATAAACAGTCGGTTTGCAATCACATCCTATTAGTGCTGTTGAGTGTGTCTCATAGGACACTCTGGTTTGGAACTCATCCTGCTTATGTAAGTATTCTGTCACCTGTTGCTCTCTCAGTGCTGGCTGTTTCTGTCCTGAAACCATGCTGGTACATGCAGAGACTGGAAAGCACTGAGTGCTTTGGTCTTCCCTGCCCGTCTGCCACTAGGTTGTCTCTCCAGTTCACAATTTCCCCGTGGGGGGTAGTCAGGGGGGTTGATGTACCAGACTTCCTTGGCTGGAAAATAGGTGCATGTTCTCCACAAATACTGCAGTTGAAAACCACTGACTGTGGATGTCCCCTTCACAGTGCTGGTCCCCTTCTGAAGAGCTTGGCCATGCTGCCTGATGTCTCCCCTCTTTTCCCCCTCTTTTAGCAGAGCCCTGACTCTCTCCTCTAGGTGATGGCTGTAGGTAGGACGGGACTGACAAATTTTCAACCTGCTGAGAGTTTGTGCAGCTTTTGGCTACACTGTCCTCCTTGCTCTTGCCTTGCCAACATGTACATTTTTTAATATAATAGCTCGAGATTTTTTAACTTCATGCCCATCATGCAGCTTTCCCATGAAAGGTCAAAAGGAATAGCAGAAAAGGCCTGATTTAAAGGGGATGGAAGGGAATGAAGGTATGGTGTGGGAGTCCAAAGTGCAGGGAATATTTCTCTGCCTGTTTTGAAGGATTCTACCCCCCCTAGACAACACTGTCTTTGACCTTCATCCATGGAGAAAATTACCTACCTTCTGGGAAGAAGTGGAATCTACACTGGTGTGAACTAGGTGATAGAACATTATGTAAGATTGTCACAGGGTGAAAAATTTAGAGGTGTTGAGTTTGTTAATATAGTAAATAGATAAAAAGCAAAAACTTCGAAATGGAGGATTGTTGTTGTTCTCCAGACCTTCTTCTTCTATTACTCCATATTCTGCAGTAGAAGTAGTTTGGGGTGGTTGGATGAAGAATTCCGCAGTTCCTGTCTACGTGACAAAGTGATTTAGTGAACATTGGTGGAAAGTAAAAATATCTTTCGTTTTAAGTTTTCATTGGGTGATTTACCTTTAAAAAGACTGTGTAATCTTGATAATTTGGCTTTCTCGTGCATTCTCTGCTTTGTGCCGTGTCTGGGTCATGCCACTGACTCTGTTTCTCTGATAAGACTTAATAAACAACTATCTGAAAGCAGAGAACGCTGAAGGTCCCGTTTGTCTCTTGGATTTCTGGCAAGGACTCTAAAAAATCTCCCCCATCCGGGGAGGTATAATTAAGGCACGGAGAAGTGGCAGTATGGTACACTCCAGCGAGGTCCCTGCACCACACTGCAGTTACAGAACACTCCAGGGTCTGGAACTGCTGTATAGCGGATACCTCTGCCACCTAAAATATACACTCACGTTACAATAATTCCTAGCCCTGCCGTGACCAGGCAACTTTGTGCCTTCTCTCCTATGTATATTCCACTTCAAACTTCACTAGATTTCAAGTTCCTGACCTCATTAAAGTGATTCTGAGAACTGATCTTCCTGAACCTCAAGACATTGCTGGGTTTTGATGTCTTCTCAGAAGCATGTCTGAATGTTCTTCTCAAGGATCATGAAGAGGACAGATGTGTCAGCTCAGTGAAGAGAATATAAGTTAAAATGTAGATGAGTGTTTATATTTAACATGTATGCCACCTGACCTAACTTTTTTTCAAAATTAGTGTGTGTTTCTGGTATCTCGTGACTATTTAGGGGCATCCAAGGAGAAAAAAGGCCTTGAGAATTCATGTACTGAAAATTACAAAACACAGTGAAGAGAAATTATTACAATGATTTTTTCTATTATTTTTCCAGTTTATGCAACAGGACAGTAGCTTGGAATATTTAAATTAAAAAAATTAATAATTACATGCTTATCACTAACAAGGGCCATATAAATCTTTGAAGGTATTTTTCACATGGTTTCATGTTATGCAGAAAATGTCTCATTGGTTGCGATTTTTGCAGGATCTTTAGTATGAAGATCTGTTTTAAATGAAGACAAAATAGTGAAAGATTAGTCTTTAGCTCAGGCACTCCATCATTTTCTGAAGGTATACACTGAGAAATCATTTAATGTGTGCAGAAATGCTTTAGTCAGAATATGCTACTACTATGTAATTTGTCAAACCCTAAATCTTGTGCAGACAGAGAAGCTGCTGTAAATACTATTTCAAATTGTTTTCAGATGAGAATGTTATCTGAGAAAATTCAAATGATAAGATGCAAGAGAAGCTTTGCTGTCTGCTTGTCTTTCACGGTTGGTGTAGGATAAGATATATTGATTGCTGTGTTTTATTTTTTTTTTTACTGGTAACTTGAGAATTTTGATATCAACCTTCAATATTTGCAGGGTTTTTTTTTCAAACAGGGATAACAGTTTTAGGTCTGTTTTCTGGCATATAAAAAGGTTGTACAAATACAACCTGGAGAGCTGAACAGATTTTCATGCCCACTCAGGGTCCAGTTTTCCTGATATGCATAATCTTTCTTTTTCTTTCCTATCCAGGTTTTACCTCCTTTATTTTTGTCAAGGACTGAATTCAGCTTCCCATTCATTTTGACAGTCTGAGAGGACCTCAGGGCTAGCCTTAGCCGTAAAACAGAACAACCTGTTGGCTCTGTGCTATAACCAAGTTGCATCAAAAACTGAGTAGGGAAAAGCTATTCACTACAGTTGCCAAAGAGGCAGCAAATGAACTTAGCAAGCAGCTGTGTAAGAACGAAAGGAAGGGCTTTTTCAAAGAACTATTTCCTTAATCCCTTTTTGATAGATGTGGATGAGGAAAATTCAGGCAGGGTAAGAGGCAGAGACCAACAGACACAAGACATAATTTTCCAGATGCTATGAAGCCCAAAGAGATACCTGTTGTGATTCCCTCAGTCACAGAGCATGAAAGCTGTGGGGACACCTCTGTGGTGTCCTTGCGTGTCTCATGTTCTTGACCTCTGATACTGGACAGTGTGGGAGACAGGATACTGAAACAGATATTCCCAGCCTCTTGTGCTACAGAACAGGCTTGTTCTTACAGGAAGGGCCATTTCTGCCGTCTCCAGAGGAAAAAGAAAAAAACAAGTAAGGCTTGGATAGGTTTAGGAATTGATGCAATGTTAAGTATTCCAAGTATTTTGGCATTTGAGATTTTTTTTCTTTCCCATGACAAAAGACAGGAAGAAATGAGACAGTGCTTAGTATTGCTTACTTCTTCAGATGTCCATTGCCCTGAAACTGTACCAGAATCAGAGAATTATGTTAATAGCAATTACAGAATTTGCTCTTTTCAAGACTGGCATGTAGACCACTGGTATGAGATGAGAAAAAACCCAAAACACCCCACCATACTACCCACGAATTGATATTAATCTGGAAAAATGTGAATGTTGTCATGACCATTCCTAATAGCATAATTTCTCCTACCTTCGCAAATGGAATTTAGTGAGGACTGTTGTGTCTAGCTGCTCTGCAGCTGTTAGTGTCCCAGAATTTACTCCCATGACAGAAGTTTATGCCCCCAAAATTTACTAATGTCACTCATATATGACAACTGGCCTGGATGTGTGCCTGACCATGTGAAGATCTGAGTAATTTCATTACAATGAAATATATAACTGGTAGAAATGGCAACAAAATTAAAAAAAAAAATTAAATACTTGGCAACACTTTTAGGTTTCTGACTAAGGTTTCTGTGTTTAGATGCTTTTGGCATTTTAGCAAGGGAATTGTAGCACAAATAAGAAGTAATTCAGTTTCTATTATACTGTTTGCAGTTACATCTGGTCCTGCGGCTTATCATAGTTCTGTGAAACTATGAAGAGAATAATTCAGCATAATATTGTGTATGAACTTGTGATATAGGTGGCTTTGATTTGTTATAAACCATTAGGGTTTTAACTGATTAGCATTGCTTTGGCTATCTGAGAAACAGTTAAATGATTAACTTAGCAGGTAAAATCAAGCTCTTTGCGCACCCACAACCAAAAGTCACAATAGCATTTCTAGCTAAGAAGATTGTAGAAGTGAGAGGGAACAAGAAGGTGACTTAGATGGTGTCTTTAGCCCAGGTTATTCTCCCAGAGCAGGAAAGGAACCACCATTACTGATACATGTGATTCCAAGTGTCAACAAAATGCATTTTAGTTTAAAACGTGAAAATACAGAGCTCAGAATCTACTAAAATTATCAGAGCGAGACAACTAATCCCAAATGAACCATAATTCATTTAATATAATGGTATAAATATTTCTCTAGGGCAGACAATATCTGTTTATTATTACGCTGTGATAGTGGCATCACAGCTCACTCAGATTTTCTGTGTTTGTGACAAGCACATTGTGTTTTGCTTCTCATTTTTGGTCTGTAACGTAGCCAATGCATGTTTCATTCCAGATGCATGACATTCACAGTTGTTCTTTTTCTTATTTATCCATGTGTGAAAGAAACAGTCCATGGATGTTTTCTCCCCAAATGGTTACTCACAATATTCTTACTTTAGTGATCAAACATTGTCCTATTCTTGTGCTCTTGCAACTTCTGCTTCCTACAATAACTCAGTTTTGATGGTGATGGGATGGAGCTTAATGAAGAACTTCTAATACTCATTGTGAATATATGGGGCTGAACAGGCAGTCTTCCACAACTTTTAATTTTTTATGTGTAAAACTCCTATTAACAGTGAAGCATCTGTTTTCTTAAAGAGAACCATTTTTCACATATGTTGGCATTGGGAGCTCTTGTGATCAATTCATAATGCAGGTGTAAATGTTCTGCTTGGTTCAGGAGCCTTAATGGCACTTTGCAAACCTGCTGTTTTTCTTCCTGTAAATTATTTTATCTACACAAATATGTTGGTTTACATGTGAAATAATCAGTGTCTCTTAACCAAAGCAAGCCCCTTCTTTTGGCACAAACTGCTAGTCATATATTCCACTTATTCCCTGCTACAGTTATAAATGGTAAACAGCAGCCTTTTAAGAAATTCCCCTGTGGTGCAGCTAGCAGGAGATTGCTCAATTGTATAATAATCAAATCTGACCAGATGGTGATGAGGCTGGGTACTAAATGTTTTTTAAATTCTCCTGCTAGGTTTTCTCATTTAAAAGAGCAGAAATCCCACTTCAAGGCGTACATGATTTGAAAGACACCTTTCTATGAGGCAGATAGCATTGCCTATTCTGCCACATAGCGCAGCAGTTCACATTTTCAGGCAGTGTAGAGAAGGGTCATGACGTATTTAGGAAGTCAGTGTGTTGCTCAAGGAGAGTACCAGCCTGGTGGCTCTGGAGAAGAAAAGTTAGGGAACACATAAAGATTAGATATGGGAAGCAGATAGTAAGTACCCTATTTATGAGAGTTTCATCTTTGTCCAGCTGCAAACTGCCACAGCTCGAGAGCAAAATACCATGGTTGGAGGAGGGAGACTTGAGGTGGGATTCAGCTCACAAATGGAAGGCATACACTGAGGTGGTCTGTGGAGGTATCTGCAGGTGAGGCAGGGGTCTCTGCTCCAAGTGCAGTCACTGGAGATGAAATCAGTAATGCCAGTGAAGATGAGAGAGAGCTCTTAACTTCCTGACCTGTGTGGGCAGGGACCTCCAGTGACTGCATTGACTAGAGCATAATCAGCAGAACATGGGAGCTAGAGTACCTGTTGCACATTGCAAACAGCTTCTGCCATTAAATGTGGGTTGTTAATTACTCAACTGCCTCTTAATCCCTTTTTCCTTATTAGTCTGTACAGGGGAAATTCTGATAATTTTGGGAACTGTGCAGTTCTCATACAAAAACTTCTTGCAAGCCAGGCCTGTCTCTGAACTGAGAGTCAAAAATTTGTCACTTCAGATCCTTGAGATGTCAGGTCTTGCCTACCATACTTGTATTACTTTGGGTCAGGCTCCATGGCATTTTTATTTTTAGTATCAGAAGTTAATCAGCCAGTTGAAATGCTACTGTTTATAGCAAACTTCAGTAAATTTTCTTCTACTGAGGATGAAATACTTTCAGTAACAGAACCCTTATGAACTTCTTTCCATCTATCTATAGAATTGAAGGCTTTTAAAATAAATAAAAATCTACTTGCCTTAAGTTAGCACTTTCCAAGAACACAAATGTTACCTTCGAAGCATTCTTAAATTGTTTGGTTACTTTAGGTATTTTCATTGCAGCAATCCAAACTGTAACTATGAAACAAATGTAACAAAGAACAAGTAAGTGATTATTTTGTGTGAAAATCTATTGTATTTTGGCAGGGAGTTATGTAAAATGGGATTCCTCATGATAAAATAATTAGCCAATCGGTATGTTGGACACCTATTTCAGTCTATGAATAAGAGAAAGTGTGAGTTTTGGATGGTATTGTAGTTCATGCATCTTACATGTAATGAAGGATTTCACACTCCATTGCAAGGATTTCATAGCATAGATTGTTCTCATTCCCTGGTTTGTTTGTTCTCTTCAGTGTCTAATATGTTTTTTTGAGTTATTGAGAACTGAAGTGTGAGGTCTGGCACTGGTGGCATAAATAAGGGTTGAGCCTTTTTTAAGTTGATGGACATAGGGGTGCTCACATCTCCAAAAAACAAGCCTTTCCAGAAAGATAAATTACTGTGGTCACCTAGAGCAAAAATATTTTGGCCACAGTCTTTACCCTGTTAATACATCACCCTGTTAATTTTCATTCAGTAAGTATGCCACTTCCACATCTGGCCTGCCATTTTGGATTATTTTGTAACCTGACACTGGGTAGGATGCCATCTTTTAAGTTTCTATTTTATATGGGCAGCAACTAATATTCCAAAGGAGATTTTGCTTCTTCGTGTGGCAACTCAGTTTTGACACTAGATTTTTCATCTTTTTTTTTAAAAAATCCCATGCCCTGTGCTTGCCAGGAATACTGCTCTTAGTGACTGAAATGTATTTAGTGCAAAAGGTCTTCATCTGTCTACTGATGACAGGCTGAAGCCTGATGTCCCATGAACCTAGTTCTGTGTCTCCTGGTGGTACTGTGGCTGTGGTGTGGTGTCTCCAGGCACCCTGTCTTCTGTCATTCCATCTCTTCCATGGGATGTCCCTTCTTTCCTTTCTTAGATTTTACTCTATATTATTGATTTATCCACATATCACATATTTTCCTGCCTCCGTGCATTCCTTAAATGTGTTTGAGCTAAACACTTTATCTTAAGTCAAGGAAAAAATCCCCTCTAATTCTCTGAGCTCCTTTTAAAAAATATTCTTTATTCCCCAGATCAAACTGGAAGTTAATGACAAATAGGGGAACAACCTGATTCTGAACATTCTTGTTACTTAAGTTGCTTTCCTATGAAAGCTATGGTACCTGTTGCTCAAGGTCTATTCAGCACAATATCTAGTAAGAGATGCTGCTAGCAGAAGCTAGTTATCGATTCAACATTAGCTTTTGAAAAAAGAAAAGCAAATTGCTTTCTGCAGTAGTGAGGTCTCAGGGAACAACAAAGCAAGTGTTCAAAAAAAGTGAAAGCACCTTGAAAGTGCAAAGCTTCACCTAAGATTATGTATACTCCTGTACAGTAACTCTGTTCTTCCTACAGTAACCCCTAACTCATCACCTTAACTTAGAAATGCATTACCTGCATTTTCGAAGACAGTGGAAGAAATTCTTTAGACAAGTAAGAAACTTCCTCTGCCATAACGCTGACAAAGCCACTGGCCCTTTTGTGCTCCTCTGAAGAGCATTGGCAGAGGAGAGCACAGCTGAGTTATTGGCTCGGCAGGTGAATCATTAACTTCCAAATCAGCACGTTTTGTCTGACAGCTGCTGCCCTTCCCCAGAGGAAGAGAAGATGGCCTGGATGGCAGCAGGTGCTGCCGAAGCTCCTGGCCTCCCTCTGGAGCTGGGCTGCCCATGGGTGCATGAGCCTGGAGCTGTGCCTTGACCTGCATGTGGATGTAACCTCCTTCTGCTGGCAGGACAGTCAGCTGAACACGCAGTCAGCACCCAGGTGAAGGGTGCTGAAGGATGCTGCAGCCTCCCCGGCTGCCTGGGGCAGTCTGCAGTGCAGTGTGCCATGAGCAGGTCAGAGGGCTGGGCAGGGCTTAGGTGCAGCTTTGTCTGTGCTATTTGCCTCAGCTATTGCCATCTGAAACCAGGACAGCTATTTTTTAAAATTTTTTTTTCATCCAGAGAATTAAAGGACTGCTACAAGTGGAAGGGAAGGAAAGCAGTGTTGTGCTTGTGCCCTTCCTCCAGAGGTATGTGCAGATCTTACCCTTACAGTCTGTGGTATCCTAACCCCATGCAGTGAAGCTTATGCAGTGCTCCTCTACATATAACCTCTATTTCCCTGTCTGCCTGTCTTGTGACTCTGGAAGTTCTGATGTAATTTTTGTGAAATTAGAGATTTTTTTCTTGTGACATGAATTTAGTTCATTATCTGCTGTATCTGTAGCAGTCAGGCTCTGGCCTTTGTTAAGAACAAAAGCTTCAGTATCTCAACAGTTTATTCATCACAGATGTTTCACTTAGAAATAATTCCTTCTTCTTCAGAGTTGTCATTCCTGTGTTTTACTTGCATTCAGAGCTGATCCTACACAAACGCAATTCCCTATTGTCAAAACTCTGGCAGTAATTTTTTACCCTTTTTTTAAGTGCTGAGTATTGGAAGAAAGGCCTATGACCCTTCGGTTTCTTTTCTTGTGTGGTTTTTGTTTTGGGTTTTTTTTTTCATCGTTTAATGTCTGCTCTCTTTTTCTGTGCCGTAATCTCATTTGTTCATTTTTATATTTCATATGTTGTGAAAATTGCACCAGCTGGTACATCTTCTGAAATGACATATACTGATTAAAGGACTTGCTGACCTACCAGCCACTGAATAATTATATCCTCAGGTGGGGGAATTGCACCAGACTAAAATGCTCTTCAAAGTGACATTCAGACAACTTGCTGAACACTTCTATGTCTGTTTGTGCACATGTTTGATGTGAAAGATTGGTAACTAAGGCTTTAAGTTAAAGCAAAACCAGCTCTTCTGTAGTCCAAGGAAGAATGGAGTTACCAAATGAGAAATGCTTTTTCTGCCAGGGAGAAGTAACAAATAAAATTAAGCTGGGCAGAGTCCTGAAACTGTTCCTGATGGAAAGAAGTGGTTGTCCTAACCTGTACATCATCCATCTCTGCAATAGGAAGCGCAGTTTGAAAAATGAAAACTGTTTGGAGGGTTAGCATAAGTACGTTTAATTAAACTGTTTGAAGCAAGAAAAGCTACTTAAGGGCTTATTGTCAGCCAAGAAACAGAAAGACATGTTAATGGCCTGCAAGTTAAGTGAGGATACTGTGGTAGTCAACAATGTTTCATGTACTTTTGCTAAAAACTAAAATGAGCAAAGCTGAAAAGGTTAACCAGAGCATTCAGTGGCAAGTGATGCCTAATAGGAGTTACCAGTTCAGCTGAGAGGAGCACAGTGAACCAGGCAGGGCAGGACAGCTTAGGTTCTCCACTCAAGAGGGCAGGAGCCATTTTTACATGAATGGAAAGCAGTGAGCTGGCCTTAGCACTTGCATCCCCAAGACAGGACTGCAAAATTGTTATAATTTTGGTGTGACATAATGTGTTTTTCTGTGCACGGTGGATGAATTCCCTGGTTACCTACCATTTTGGTGTTTTTCTTTTCTCTTTTTAAAGTAATGCGGTTTGTCAAGCCAGATGATTCATGTTAGATTAGCTTTTTGAGCATCAGAATGTTTTGTTGAGTTTTTCCAGCATTATGGATGAGCTTTTTAATCAATGTCTCATTAGCAACTCTTTGAAATTTGAACCTGTTCCTTCCATTATGTTCCTGGCAGAAATGTTGCAGTTACATTAATCCAGTTTTTACACTTCAAATTTTGGGATGAAACCAGCTCTAGGTACATAAATGATTATTTTGCATAATTTCATGCCAAAGACTTTTTTGCAGAGCCACAAGAAATCAACTTCTAAACCAATCAAAAGAAACAAAATAAAATCCTGTTCCACTATCCCCAGATAATTGTCAGAACACTGTCAAAATAGTTCAGAACCCTGTGCAATGCTACAGGCTTGGGGCTGAGGATCTGGGTGCTGGGCTGGTTTATCCTGGAGAAAAGGAGGCTCAGGGGAACTTCATTGGTCTCTACAACTACTTGAGAGATTGTTGTAGCCAGGTGGGGATCGGTCTCTTCTCCCAGGTAACAAGTGATAGGACGAGAGGACATTGCCTCAAGTTGCACCAGGGGAGCTTTAGGTTGGATATGAGGAGAAAAGTATTCACCGAAAGGGTTGTTGAGCATTGGAATGGGCTGCTCAGGGAAGTGGTGAAATCACCATTTTTGGAGGTAGATGTGGTGTTTGGGAACATAATTTTGTGGTGGACATGGCAGTGCTTGGTGAAAAGTCTCAAAGGTCTTTTCCAGCCAAAAAATTCTATGATTCCATAATTTTATCATGTACCTTAAGGTCCTGGGAATCAGCCTAGTATTCCTCAGTGACAAAAAGTAAGGCACTGTTTTGTGGGTGGTCGTATGCTTGGAAAGGCACTTACGTTCCTAGTCCTACAAATAAACTTCCAGTGCTTTGCAAAACCTTTGAATAAGATTCATTTATCTCAGTGAGGAACTGTGACAGAATTCAGCCCCAAGGCCAACAGCTGCACCAGAGGGATCTCAAATGGTGAGGACCGTGGTTCCAGGTGAGAAATCATGCTTTGCAGCTGCTGTCTGTCAAACTTTTCATTGTGAAGATGAAACAAACCTGTAGTTTTGGGGCTATAGAACAGGCTGAAATGCAAAGTGTCACCACCGATGAACACGGGGAAGGAGGAGGGGGGAAAGGCACAGCCAAGGTGGGAGAAACTATATGGGATCAGTAACTCTATTTTCCATATCTGTTTCCAGAAGTGAGTGCCCAAGGGGCCTTGCCTGAAAGAGCTTTCTGGAAAACAGTACTTTTCAAGGGTGAGTCTGCTGCGGGAACTGGGCAGAGGCTTCAAATGTAAATACAAGGCTGATACCCTGCTTTGGGCACTGAGGTATCAAATGAAGGTCACTGTTTAAGTCCATTTCACAGAGACTGAGATTTTAAGCACTGATGCTGCTTCAGTTCCAAAAGAAAAATTGAAATGTGTAGTCCTTGTCTGAAGAGAAGGAGGCTGGGAATCTTGGCTATCTGTAAGCATTTTCAGATTTCAGTACCTGACACGACACTAAGCAATCTGTCAGTGGAAAGTCACTCAATTGTCTGAGCTTTTGGCATATTTCTATAAAACTGAGCAAGGTGCCAGGAAGTATTTGGATTTCAACTAACTTGCAAAGTCTGATGAAGGAACATTTTAACAATAAATCTATTCCAAGAGCTCTTGTTGTGGCTTTAGTTTTTGTATGGATTTAAGATGCAGCCTGATAGTTTATGGTAGTAATTTTATACATGCTTCTTGGGAAAGTTTCACCAGACATCACTCAAGCAGTCTTATTTTAGCAAAGTTCATGAAAATAGTAAGAGATCATCAAACATTGAGTAATCTCAATTAACTAGTAATTGAGAAGCCTTTCTGAGATTGGACTATAGGCCCAACGTCACTCTTACGAGATTCTTCATGTAGGAAAAATATTTAGTACTGTTTAGATAGGAGCCTGATTTAAATACCTCTTATTTATTTAACAGTATAATTTGGAACCAGCTGGGGCTCAGTATTTTCTGAAGGAAACTTTCTTTGAGCAAAAGTTTCACTTTTATCAGTGAAAGCTCAGAGAGGAGGTAATTATCAGTTGAGTCTGCTTTTAACCATCTTTGGAAACTGGAAAATACTTTTTTTGTCCTTAATTAGTTGCATTGCTGCTGAGGGATGAGGAGATGGGGAAAAAAGACCTTTTTCTTTAGTTATTTTTGAGAGGGGAAAAGTTGAGGAGTTAAGAGCTTGTAGGGAAAGGCAACTGGGCATAGACATGCAAGTTTCAGGAGATGTTTTTGCCATAGTGCACACAAAAACACTTTAAAAAAGAAAAAGCAAAAGCTATTCTTAGGGAGAAGGTGCATTTTTGGTACCCAGGATCAAGGAAAAAAAGAGGTAAATATTGCTTATATTGAAAAATTTAAATTGGGATTACCTAAAAAAAAAAAAAGTGCTTGCTGTGGCAGACAGAGGAACATGTTATAACCTGTAAACCAGCAGCTGTCAATGGCCACTTACAAAGGTCCTGATGTATCTTTTCGGAATACATATAGATGTTTCAGAGTGAATATATATTTTTTGTGACACTGATTTGGGGAAGGACCTTTAATAAGGTCAAAAGGACACTAGAAGGTCTATGCTTTTACACCGAGGTATTTATTATCATAGAGCCCTGACAGTATCTGAAAGCCTCAGTGTCTGTGCCCTGGTCCAGCTATACATAATTACTTTTGTCTGCAGTATCCTAGAATAAAAACATATATTGTAATATAATTATGTGTTATAAGTGAAACTAAACCATAATGACCAGTAGTTTAAACAAAGTTTTCCATGCCTATGCCTGAAAATAAGCGTGGGAATTTCATCACCTACTATGTTTTTTAGGAACATGCAAACAGTGTTCTCTATTGGTTTAGGTCAACTTGGGTTCAGCAAGGAGCCATTCTGAGGGCAAATTTTGACTCTTCTACTGTTGAAGATGCAGTTAAAATTATTTAGTAATCTTTGTGAAGCTACAATTCGTGCATTTAAACAAACTAATCTCTTTACAGCTATAAGAAAAAACAATATGAATTTGAAAACACGTTAATCATTGCAGCTTGTAATGAATAATCCATTTGTTTGTTTCTGCACATTATCTGATAATATATGGCAAAGCATGTTTTACCTCTTTGGTTTACACATTGCAGCTTTTACGAAAGGTATTATGTGTGGAACTTAGTTGGAATTTTTTGTTTGCTTTGCCTTTTTTCTTTTAAGTGCACTTTTCATGTCTGAGAGTGTAACCAGCACCTTTCCCTTTCCTCCAGCATTCCCACCCTTTAACAGCTGTGTTCTTCAAATATTTCAGCTAAATTTTGCAAACATGCCTGAAAGGTAATTAAACTCTCAAAGCTTTGTGAAAATGTGGAGGAGGAAGTCTGTAGAAGTGGCACAGTTGAGGGATCTGTTGTATTATGAGTACTCAGGTCACAGGATTCCAGGAAATTCTGGGTGGAAAGATCTGATGAGGGGCATAGAGAAGGAATGCACACTGCTTTAGGTACCAAGAGCAGCGACGCATAACCGTATCTACAATCCCTGCTGAATCCAAGCCATGCTATGAGTTCATGTCACATCATATCATAAAAATAAGATGTGGTCAATGTATACCTTAAAGGACCAAGTTTCCAGTGTAAAACTTGGAACATACTTTTCTTCCAGCATAGATAGCCTCTGAGATATAAAATTATGCAACATCTAAATCCATAGAAAACTGGGCTCCTTCAGTGTCAGTACCTGTGGAAATACATGCTTTCCTTCTCTCTCCTTTTCTTATTTTAAAAATTGCATTTAAAAAAAGACTAAAACATGATCTGGAATGGAAAACTCATCTTCTGGATGGACACAGCCATCTGCAGAGTTCTGCTGTACCACTAATTGAAATGAATGTAAAATTTTCTTATGCTACATATTTTATATTTCACCAGTGGTCCTCCAGTAAATCAAAATATTCCTGTTAAAGAGGAAAAGGTATCACATTTATGCTGCTCTTTTGCTGCTGTAATAAAATAGAGTTGGATCAAGAGTGTCTGAGGATAGAAAGTGTTAGAGAAACATTCTGTCACACTCCTCAGGTTTCCTGCTAGTCCTGATCCTCAGCTGTGAGCCATTCTGGTGTGTAGCAGCTGAGGTGTGGGCTGTTCGTGCTGTCAGGTAGGTCTCTGAGTAATTTCCATCAGGGGAGTTATTTATAAGATGGACTTGAAAAGTCCAAGCTCATGAAGGTGGACTTTTTAAAAAATATGTAATTAAAATACCAACAAAACCAGCTCCATCTTGTGCTTGCCAAACACGCTATTTTTGTTGTATGACAAGCATTTTTTGTGTTGACAGTATGCCTACAGGAGAAAGCAATATTTCCTATAACTTCAGGAAGAGATAAATTATAGTGTGCTCTTTGTCACGTTAAATAAAAACTGATAAAGTAATAATCTAATGGGCTTTTCTATTAATACTTGGTTAAATAAAGCACCAGCAAAGAAATATTTGTCCTTTGAGTATAAAATCCAATTATAACATTCCAATAGACTAAATTATACAACTCTATAACAAATAAATCTTTCTCCCAAATAAGTGTGTCTTTTCCTCAAAAATACCCGCATTTAAGTATTCAATTATCTATAAGCATTCTGATTCCTCCTCCCTCCCCTCTCCCTCACCACTGCATCAGGAGGAAAACAACTCTGCCAGACTCAGGGACTTTATTATGTAGATAAATGGGTAGTATATTAAAGAAGACAAATAGTAGCTTATTTCAGTATGACAATTGAAATATTTAGATTCAGGTAAACGTAAAAGAAATATTTTTTTTCTTTCTGACTGAAACAGAGGAGAAAAAAAGAATAAAAAAAATTCCTGCGGAAAAAAATATTACTTTTTTCTACAAAAGAAATTACACTTTTATATTCTTGACCAACTGCACTTTTCAGTTTACAAGGATACTTTTAGGGTGCTGTGGTGTATTGGATTCTTTTTTTTTTTTATGAAGCAGTGCAATATATTGCTTTCTGGTGACTGTTCCACAGAGGAAAAAAATAACTTCTTATTGCTTCAGATAACTGAGTTCTCTTGAAGTGAAGTAGTAGTAGAGGTCAGTGATTTTGCCACAAAAACACTGGGCTCCGGTTCCTCAACAAATATTGGGTGAGTGAAGTTTTTTCACTATTGAGCCTGTTTGAAAAACAGAGATTTCAATGGGCCTCAGATTATCAACTCATCTTTTCAGAAATTTATTCATTCCCCTAAACTAATTTCTAACAGTCCCTACAACAAATAGTTATGAGACCTTGAACTAATTTTCTGACATCTAAAGAGTAACGATTTAAAACAGAATTTTCATGTTCTGGGTGCCTCTTGAATTGCTCCCCTTGAAACTTAAAAAATCCATGCTTATATTTTCTTGTTGTTCTTGAAACACTAAAACTAATGTTTCTTCAGAAATGACAGGAGTTTTTGTAGCCTGGTGGGTTTTTTTTTCTTTTTACATTCTCCAGGGCATTTATCATTAAGAAATATTTTATATTCCAAGAACCTAGTTGTGATTAATTTCGGTTGCAAGACTGAGCATACAGTACTTCCACAGCCAGATTTCAAGTGTCTAAAAAATGAGCCTTAAAATCTAAGGAACACAGTTATCAACCAAACATTTTAATGATAAATTATTTATTTGGCATCTGTAGTAGGCATTTGGGTAGAAGGGAGTTATCTAGGTCACCATTTTACTCCCTTAACCTTCTTTTTGCTTTTCATTCAATACATCTTCCATCTCCTACAATACGTGACAGGTTTCCTAGAAACAAAAGACCATTATACAACCTGAATTAGTCTTGTTGCCCATAGGGAATCCTTTAGAAAAATAGTATAGGAGTATTTATTGTCGCTACTGGGGGCAAATAAGAGGGTCTTGACTTGACTCGAGAACTTCTTAATGGACTGTTTTTATTAGATTTCCTTGGCTGTACCTCTTGCAGTCCTTGTGAGGTAAAATTCCTGTAGTCTCTGGAAAAATGTGTGACAGAGATGTGCTATTAAGGTGGAATGTGCAGAAGAAGGAAGTGATGAGGTTTACTCACCTAGTCTCAGTAACACTCTGCAAACATTTTTTATTTCTTGGGGGAAACCCAGAATATGAAAATTTGGATTAATTTTTGCATGAGGAGAAAAATGCCTGCCCTTGAGGTAAAGGAGAGTTTTCCTTTCACTGTGTTACAATGCCTTTGCCCCAGCAGGAAGGCTCTGACAGTTCTCAGTACAATGGCTAGAAAATGTTACAAACATGAAGTGTTTTGTTCTGTGGAAAAGTTGAGTAATTTTAAACTGAAATAAAAACAACAGAAGGACTGGGGAATGCTGAAATGAATGGTTAGTATTAGTGAAATTATAAGTTACCAAAATGTGGGTCTTATCCACTGTCAATCAACTTTAAATGGAGGCAGTACTATCACTGAAATCTATTGTATTAGTAGAAGAATGTTAAAGCAGTTGGCATAAATAATTTTTAAATAAGACCTTGTGCTTATCAGAAATGAATATACCTTCTTTTTCAAAACAGATATAGCAGTCTGAGATATTTAGAGAGAAAAGTCCTCCTGATAGGAGCTTCTGATATTTTCTCCATCTTTTAGAGGGGCAAAATCCAAATAAAACAAGTTTGGAAGAAAGGTTTGGGCTACCACTATTCAGGATGAAACTGAAACTTCAGTCCTGCAAATATGTGGGCTCATTTGCCTTTGAACTCATGTGCAGATCCATTTATTTATCTGAGGAAAGCTGTACTTTTTTTGCAGAATCAAGGCCTACATCTGCAAAATATATATTGTTTTTGGGCAACCAAGTTCAATATAGATTCATGAGTGTTGGTTACCTTATGACAGAGTACAAAGAGTTTTCCCCTCATGTGAATTCCCATTTAAAAAAATCCTATCTACTCAACTTACTAGTTTTAGGTATCTGTGCAGAGATAAGGAAATAAGGTAGAAAAATAAACACAGGCTCTAAACCCAGAAAGGTTTTCTAATGCTCCTGCCATTGCCATTTTTTCCCTCAAATCTAAAATATATTTTGGAAGAAGATGCAATCTGAGCAGAAAAGATTTTGAAGACATATATATATATATGTAGTCTTGATTCACAGTGGTACAGTCAAACCTTTGAATGGCTCATTCTCCTAAGCAAACTACTTACTGACTCTCCATATACAGCTCCAGAGAGCCACTAACCTCACCCTGAAAACTTTGGTAGCCTGGTGGATATAACAATACTGAGGGTGTGAGCAGTATAAGTACATATGTATGTATTTGCATAAACCTGCACACATTAGTACATACATAAGTTAGGAAGTACATGTATAGTACATATATAAAGCTTCTCATTTTCTTAAACTGCAGCAGTTATTTGGAAGGGTTTGTCAAACTTTTTGAGGATTGGAAAAACTATTGCAAGCAAAGTCTGCAGTGAGAATAGAATAATTCTCTTTCTGATATGTCCCCCTCAGACGATAGAAAGGATTCTTGTTTACCTGTTTTTTTTCTAGTCTCACTGTTCTTTCTTTTTTTTTTTTTTTTAAATTTTATTTTTAATGGACTATGTCTGCCAGGCACTACCTCGGGGATTGTATTTCTGAATTCTTTCTATCTTATCACTGAATGCTTGTCTTTCAGCAAAGTTTGGTTTTTGAATTTTCTTGTCTGTCCTTTAGCAGTGAAACTGCTCATTAAGAATTTCATCTTGAAGGGTGACTTACTGTCTGTCTCCACATAATTAGATTTAGGAGATGGTGTTCAAAACGTTCCACTGTACCTCTCAAACAACCAGGTCTTTGACACAGTAAGTAGTGATCATCTAGGTCTTTTCACAGATACAGATAAAACCAATTACTGGAATTTTTCAAAACATTGGTCAATTAACTGGCAATAATAATGGAAGTTTGACTATTTTAAGCATTTAGGCTGCAGGCACTTTTCCGCTGTCATTTTCCCCCACAGCCCAAATACAGGAACTAGGGAGCCCTTCCTATTCAGCTGGGTGTGAGCGAGGCTTCTGGGGCCCATAAACTTTTGCGGTGGTTGTGCAACATTTCTTGGATATTCTGCCCTGGGCACAAATTTCCCAGAATGATCAACCAGGATGCTGGTAACTGACACTACCACCTATAGAAGGTATGAGGAAGACAGATGGGACTGTGCAGCTGCTTGGTAGGCAGATGTTTCTGCTACAGACAGGGCGGTCAGTGGGAGAAGTCTGGGTTAATGGCACAAAAGGAATGACAAATTGGATTGTGTCTCAACAAGAATGTCATTCAGAGCTCTTCTTTTCAAGGTCAACACAAAATTCTTCTTAAATTTATTGAGACACTGGTAACATTCTCCATGCGTACCTCAAAAGCAGACTTTATGTCTGTGATGAAAAATTCATCAGTTTGATTTTCTGTGAATGCAGGGCTGCCACCTACAGCTCTACTATTCTACAGGAATAGTCATCAGTCTGATTTTCTGTGAACATGCAGCCTCTCTGTAGGCACATCTGGATGGTAACTCAGCTGATTCCTCCAGTCTCAGAGTTCCTCCACTCATTTCAGAAATGGAAATACTTTCTGTACATGCTTCCCTCTTCCCTTAATGACTGATGTAGAGGCAGGTCTTTGAAGGAACTCCTCCCTGGTGATCCCATCCAGGATTGGCCCTTCTGGGACCTGCAGCTTGCTATGAGGGTTTATATCCATTGTTCACGTAGGTACCTAGTGTAGCGTGCCAGGGCCCTCATGGGCCACCTCCGTAAGGGACTGACAGCTGTAACAGAGGTGTGTGGGATATCCACAGCCATGGAGACCAGCTGGAATACACTAAAGACTCCCAAATGCTCTCTCGAGTGTGTGGGTGGGTAAACCAAGCTCTGAAATCCTCACACACCTGACAGGACTGGACATACTTTTGGGATCTCTCTCACCTAAAGTTTCTTAGCTGACTGCCTAGATATCTAAGCAGTTTCTGGGATGTTTCAGTGTTGGCTGTTGCAGTATGACATGACACCTTTGTTATGCAGCTCTGAACACATGTGACTTGAACAGAATGCAGGAGTACTGTGATTGCTGTCATTTATTTTACCTTTGAGATGCATTATATCTTCCTGCCCCTGATGATGTACTGAAGGAATTTGCTTTTTAAAAACTTTTTTTGCTTGCCTACACTGATTTAAAAACTAGATTTTTTAAAGGAAGTTAAACACATCTTTATGATATGCTTTTTAAATAATTGGTAGTAGTCCACCTGTAAGGGCTGAGATTAGCACAATCATTTGTTACAAGGCACCTGGTCATCTTCCTCTGTCGGGTCTGACTGTCTGGTTTTCTGTCAAAAAATTGTCCTCCCTTGTTCCTTGACAATTTTTAATTGCTCAGAATACTCTCAATTTTTCTGAATAATTTTCTGCCTAGAAGTTTGCAATATCATGCAGTCAAACACTGGTATAGGTTATAATTTCTAAGGCTCTTGGGTTAACTTTCTTAATTGTCAGCATCACTTGACTTCCAGAATCTTTCAAGTACTGCATCTGCAGTAATCACGCAAGGGCATGGACTTCGCACACAAGACGGAAAAGTGCAAAGATGTTTATTGCACAGTCAGAATTCCCTAAATACCAGCACCTAGCAGGATATCACATCATATAAACAGGAAAGATGTTCACCACAATGTCCCTCAATCACCTGGGGTAGTGCACAGGTGTTACCTATTATGGTAACAGGTAAACAATAACTTACACGGTCACAAACTACAATTGTCACTTCCCATAGGTCCAACACTGTCCACAAACCCACAATCCTCTCTCAGCCCATCCCTGGTGACCTGGATAAACTCCCAGGGTCGCCTCCGAGTCCAGGAAAGAGGCTCTCTCTCCGGCTCTCAGGGCCTATCTCTCTTCCAGCACACAGTGCACCCCAACAGCATCCACCTTCTCTCCACCAACCTTAAGTGACGTAGAGTAGGTGTTGTTTCAGTCCTTTAATGAGGTTGCTCTATCTGCTACAATGAAGAATAGGTCTGGCTGGTGAGGGCTTATTCTAAGAGTTGGTGTTAGGAACATATTTATAAGAAACGAATGTCCTCATGCAAATGGTGATCTTCTGGTCCTGGCCTTAGAAGTACTCCAAAGTACTACTGACTACAAGTCCCAAAGGAGGAGCAACTTAGAACAACCTACCTGAGGAGTCTCTCAAATATGTTCCTGCAAACACTTTTCTGTGATGAACTGGTCTTTCCCAAAGAAAATACTCAAAGAGCATTTTCATCAAGGAATTCCCAACTGGCCTAGTATTCAGAGCAATGCAACACTCATGCTCAGATAGAGCGAGCATTCAGAGAAGAGAGATGTTCTCATTAGATTTCACTAGCACTGTGTGATATTACCAGATTTCCATATCTGAGCTGACAGAGATGATTTAGAGTGCAAATAAACTATTAACATAATTAGATTAGACATACCATGGTGCAATTAGAATTGCCTCTGTCAGACCATTCTTCATTAACAGAACTTATTCAGAACATACTGTCTGCTTCCTGCTTCTCCTAGACTAATTAGTTATGTGTATGAATGCTTGGATTGCTTAATTATTTTCACTGTTCACCATTAACATCTTGCTGAACTGGGCCATAGTGTCACTCAGAAAGAGGCTGTGGAATTGACCTGGGTCCAGCAGAGTTGGAATCCAGACATCCACCAGGCTGAAATGGTGGTAAGGATAGAGAAGACCTTAGAATACAGAAAAGATACATGGAAGGAGTTAATTGATTTACTGTGAGAAGAGGAAGATATCAGCAAAAGTTCTGCTAGGAGACAGATCTTGCTGCTTACAAACAGAACTGAGAAAATGGATCCCAGATAAAGGAGGAAAATTACTGAGATTTGGGAGAAGGAAAAGACAAGAGACAGGAGAGGAGTCCTTTCATGATTTTTTTCTTTTTAATAACAAAATGTTGTGCTCTTCTCATAATCTTCTGATGTGATAATTCAAAGATCTCCACAGGCTTTGGCTTTCTAAGCCTTTTAATTAAACCTGGTCATTCAGTAGACTTCTTGCTTTGGTTGGAAAAAAAAGTAAATTTGAAGTCTGTTTGGGGAAAGAACCTCAAACAACCACATCTTTGGAGATGTCAGTTGAAATGTTTGTTAACCTTCTCTTTAGAAAAAGGCAATTTGGGAATGAAAAATACCATTTCAAAACAAAAATAAAAGTTGACATTAAATGAAATGTCAAAACAGAGTGAGTCAACATTTCTAAAATATCTCCTTTTCTCAACAGTCTTCCACTGAAGCTATTTTCCAAATGTGGAGTGAGAGCAATTTCCAGCTCCTTCCATTCAGACTGACATCATGCTACATTTATTTTACGACCCAGTATTTGCCAACACTTTTGGCCAGCACTTGTCTTGTTTTTCTGTGAGGGAGGCTTACAAAATCACTCCTCCCAATGCTTTGGTATATTTCTACCTCCATGAGAAGCCGCTTTCTCAAGCATGCCAAGAAAACAGAAACTCAGCACAGGGTGAGGCACAGTGCCCTCAGTGGACAATGCAGCTGTCTAGTTTGGATAAGCACACTGGAAAAGGATTGTGTTGCAATATCACCAGAATGGACAATTCCTAGTCTAACAAGAAGAACAACAAAAGTATATTTTTCTATGTAGCTGTAGTGAAAATACTGACATCACCTTTCATCTTAATGACTAAGGATTCAGCTATGCACTGTTATCCCTTCTAATTTCCTCACTGGCCTTTTGGCCTTTCCAGTAAACAAACCAGTTGGCAGTTTCTTATTGAATTAGAAGGAAAACAACAGGGTGGCAATGCACTTCTGGTCCCACCTGAATGTTTTTTGGATAAAAAAACCAAAACAGACAAAAAGGTGACTAAGTAACTTTGCATCTTCTAATACACACCATTAAAGGCAGAATCATGAATTCCTTGAGTTTGTTTAATCATAATTGAGTTGTATCAGGCTTTTTCTCATAAATAAAACCTGAACTCTTGATAATCTGGTATGGTAAAAGTTCTTAACTTCTTGGTTAACTACCAGACAGACAAACCAGGACCTGTTCAGATTATTTCACCAGTTAGAATTTCAGGTTTAAAAATATTTTCTTGGTCTTAATATATCATTCAGAGAAACTTGGTCCTCTTAATAATTCTGATAGCTGCATTGATATAAAGGAAATAATAATGAATTTCAGTGAATTTGAAGATTGAAGAAATTTTCCCATTGTATGCTTAGTAACAGGGAATTTATTCTATTTGTTCTATTGTATTCTACATTCAATATATCTCTCAATTATATCTAATAAATGGATAAAATGTATGGAGTTTTTTTGTAATATAAAAGGATAGATTAATAGAAAACTCAAATGTGGCGCAAAGGGGCAGAGTTAATTTCATCAAGCAGTTTTATTCAGTATATGATTGCTCAAGGTCTTTGGGCATGGATATATTCTTTTAGCATACCATCGAAATTACATTTAGTGCTAAATCAGAAACGACAGTTTGAGATATTGTTCACATTGCTTTTCTGTTGTCGCTTCACCAGCTGCAGGAGATGTTCTTACTTTTTAAACCTGACATTTCAGCTCTAATTAGGATTGGTTGTCCTGTTAGTTTGTTCACAGCCCTTCGACACGCAAGTTGCATGAAGCTTATAGACTCTTTTCCTTCAAATACTTTAGTGGGTTGGTGGTTTCATTGCAAGAATTTTAGTGTCAACTGTGAGCTAAAGTGTTAAGCTCATTTTTAGTGATTTCCCTGTATTTTTTTCAAAATCTCTTCATTTCTAACCATTTAGTGCCCTGGTTTAGTTGATGAGGTGGTGTTAGGTCATAGGTTGGACTTGATGATGTCAAAGGTCTTTTCCTACCTAGTTAACACCGTGATTGTGTGATTTCATGGGACTAGAATATTGGATGTTCCACTCTTAAATATGCTGTTATTAGAGCTTCACTATCCAAATGATAAGAAGATATTTTTAATGAAACTTTTAAAATGAGATCAGTAAATAAATTTCGAAGTGAGTTTTTCGCACATGAGATTTGTTTGCAGTGGTCACCTCAAATCATAAAATATCTCTTTTATAATATATAGCACATTTATTATTTTATAGTATGTTATGTAATTTATATTATATAATTCATGGGTATACCATTAGTTTATTAAAAGTCTGACTAGAAAGCAAAGGAATTAGAATCAAGCTACACAGAAATCCTGCTTATTGAAAGGTTTTCTTGTCATATTCTTGGTTTAACTATCAATTGTCTGAAATGCACATTTATTTATTTATTTATTTATTTATTTAAATGCTAGCATATCCTTAAAGAATAAAATATATATATAATCTACTTTTCTAATTTTCATTACCTTGCAGCAGGGATTGTATTATCCCACATGAGTTGTAGAACAACATCATTATGATTTCTACATAGGTAGAAATTTTGTCTGATCATTGAGCTGATTCTCAGTAGCATATCCTTACAAGTAAAAACTACCGTAAAGGTTTTGGGTAGTTCGGTATAAAATATAACCATTCCAATGTGAAATTGTAGTCTAAATGGAGACAGTAAAAGATTTTTGAATTGGGTCAAGATTTTACCTGAAAAATGTGTTTGTAACGTGCTACTCCTGCCCTAGCCCTGTAGTCAGTCAGAATGATGAAACTTTGTGGAAGAATTTGTCTTCTTTGAGGAACTTAATACCTTTCTGTATTTATAGTGCAGGTATCTGAACTATTCCTGAGAAAGATGTTGTCTACTTCTAATTTTTTGACGATTTCTTTCCAGAAGGAAATAATTTATCTGGAATGTGTGGAAAGTATCTCACAAGAAGCTATATTCTTTTTCTTTTCCCTGAAAAATCTCCCTTAAAGTACTTAATCTTGTTTGTCTATGGTTATTAAATTCCTCTGTTAAGAAACTAATTGTTCAAAAAACACCAAAAGAACCTTTGATTCCTCATTTTAAAATTTCAAAAGAAAACTTTTATCCGGAGAATAAGTGCTTTGTGTTTGCATCTTTGTGGTTTTGTTTCTTTTTTTTTCTGTCACTATGAGTCTTGCCCAACTACAATTCTGTAATGAAAGTTAATTGCCCACATGCTTTTCTGAAATCGAAATTCAACAGATTTAGGCTTTACAGAGTCACCTTTAAAAGTTCATGTAGTAGCACTATTTCCAAATTTGGTTAAAATTACTGGTTAATTACTGGAAAATTACTGGTTAATTTTCAGTATTGGAAATAGGAACAATAAGAATCATATTAAGAAGCCATTCTGGGACATGCAGGATACATACTCTTCTAGAAGCAGTGCACCCTTTATTCTTTGGATGGAGACAGCTATATGTCTCGTGAAGTTATTGTCTCTTGCCGACTTCCAGCAGAGATCTCCATGTGTAATGCATGCAGTGTGCAGGTTCTGCACTTGGAAATGGCAGGAAACAGTCCAAAACCCTTTCATTCTCGCTCTGTTTCAGGACAAAGGTTTTATAGTAGAGGCTCTCTGCAATTCTTTTTCTCCCCTTTGGAAAGAGCTGACACTTGTTATCTATTCAGTAACAAATTGGGGTTTTTTGCTGATTTCTATACCTCAGCCAGTTTCAATGAGTATAGATTTCAAATGTGGGAGGAAAAAACCCTCTTATTTCAAATCTTTTGAAATCTAGAGAACAGCACTGTAGCTACAAATCTTCACTAGTTACAGTATATCCTTCTTCTTACAGAAATAACCTTCATCAGCACAAACTAAAAAGAGCAAGTTAGGTTCATAGAGCAGTATGTGGGAAGTGTCTCATAGACTTTTCTCATGTTAAAGATCTGGAGGCTCACATTTGACATACTGCTGCTTTTAAAATTGTTACCAGTCTGGGAGTTTTCAGTGGTAGGGAATTGTACCAGTCTCGCTTCAGGCAGCAAAGCTAAGAAACTCCAGAGTAACACTTCAGATATGCAGAAACAGTGGTAGGGGCACACTAATACTTTCTGATGAATGTGCAACTTCTAAATGTTTATGACATTAGGCTGGAAAAATATCAGAAAGAAAACTTTGCATCAGAAGAATCATTCTGACCTTAAAAAACAATGAGACTATATTAATATTGAAGAAGCAAAGACAAATATTGAGGAAATGGAAAATATTAATACCAAAGAAATCCTCTCTGTTTTTGGAATGGAACTGCAGAATGGTAGATTAGTATAGCATCAAATTGGGTAAGTGAAGAACACGCTCATGAAGGACACAAATGAGTCAGCTTAAAGTCAAGAATGCTACACCAGTTTGATTGTTTTTGCCAGTCAAACCAATTCCTAGTGCTGCCACAGGTAAATCTCATCAATAATACTTTGTATATATACCCCTCTAAACAAGCTTCATTGAGAAAACAATGATGTTTCTTTACAGGCAAATTATCAATGTCTCTGCAGGATTCAGGAGTACTAAACTTTGCCAAATCATCTTTTGCATAAGCAAGATTGTTTGTAAGGTGTAAAATTAACTTTCCACTGGAATAACGGACAGAATTACAACGAAGAAAGAATGGAGATTTTATTTTCAAAACCAATGACAGTCATATTTTGTCCCTAATTTGTTTGCTCTCTAGAGCCTCCTGCAACATCTCTGACAGGCACACAGCACTGATAAACCTACACATGTGGTTAAGCAAGGAAACTGAGAGACATGAAAAGACAAGACACTTCTGGCCAGCTTTGTCAGCATTGTTAAGCACCCACAGACTTATCAGTGGTCCTTGCTCATGTTAGCTGTGGTGCAATAAGAGATTGTCTCATTTTCTAACCCCATGTCTAAGCAGTGCATCAACCATTAGTGTGTCAGGATGGACCATGAGTAGAACTTACAGTGTACAAGAGCAGAGTTGGTGATGCTCCCAAACTAATATAAGATAGAGTTAAATGCTGAGACTCAGACACAGCAATTTGCTAATTAGTGGTATTGCTGAAGTTCTGTTTAATCGCTTCAACATTCAGGGGAGGGAAATGTACCTGAAGTACCAAGGTATAGTTCAGTGAGCGCACTCATTACCATTGTGCTTTGATACACAGATCAAAGACTTCTTGCATCAAGAGATTCAAGCTGCCATTGAAGTCCATACTAAACACCTGCTTGATCACGTGCAACTGATTGTATTACGTTTCATGTCTTTGAGGAGTGCATTTAAGGACCAAGCTTGCTCAGTGTTTATTGGTATGATGATATGAGTAATTGCTATAGCACTGAAGTTAGCAACATTAGGACTTCTTAGCATCAAAGAAAAATGTATTTTATAAAAACAAAGAATATGTATGGTTTTGCACTTTACCCATCCACACAACAAAATCAAGCCTATGTACTAATATCACACACATTATTCTCTTAAAAGAAATTGAATTGAGTGGTTTCTTGTATGTATTTACCATATATTTATCCTGTTTGTTTGAAAAGATGTCCTAGGCATCTTTGAAATTAAAGAAAACTTAACGAGCAAATAATGTGCCACAAGTTTGTACAGCAGTGTGTTACAGCCCAGCAGCAGTAACTGGGCTAAGTTCAATTACAGGTCCTTTAGGAAATAAAGATGGTATTCCATTAGAGACTTCAGCTAGTGTCTTACTCAGGACCATGTTTTAGGAAAGAAACAGAGTCAAGTAATCGACTTACTTCCCAGGATTTCTTCATTACCACAGACCCCCACGGAAGCCCTCTAGAATATTAAACAGAGAATTTTTTTTAACAGTTAAACAAACTGGTCAAAAATTATGTTTGTAAAAGCATGCTTTGCCCTTATTATTTAAAGTTATTTAAATGGTCTGTCCTAGAGTCTGCACATGTGTCTAAGAGGATGAAGTCACAACTATTCCTAAACCCATGAACTAATCCTTGTTGTCAAAGAACCAGTCAGGTGAAGGTTTATGTCAAGGCCAACTGTTAAATCAACTTCTAGCCTCTCTTTCCTGATCCATATCTCTTCTTCTTTAGCATTTCAAGACTGAGTTTACTCCCATCTAGCCTGCCATTATTCTCAGGCTATGCCCAGACCCCACTTTGTGCCAGAAACTGTTGCCTTCTTGTCCAGAAGGTTCCATTTCATGGGCCGTGAAGCTCTGCTAGAAAGTTTTCTCATCTATGGGTTATATGGCATTTTAGGAATTGGGTTTGATGTATTTTGCTAAATCTGCTTAACTGTTTAAATTCTCAAAGAAATTGAGATGGACATGGATGATTATCATCTTTCTTGCCTTTGAAGAAAGCTCCTATTTCTGTGATTTCCACTGAAGGAAGGGTTCACCTTGCAAGCCACAAACTCTTCGCTCCTTTTGGAGAACTGCTGCCTAAATAGCACCTCTGACCGTGGTCTTTCAGCAGCTGTAGGGCTGAGCCCCTCAGCTGGCACCAGGCCTGAGCTCCTTGTTCAGCCCGAGAAGTTTCTTTCCATGCTGCATTGACCCCTTTCACTGGGTTTTACCTTTTCCAGTCACAAACTCAGCTCAGTATTTCCTGCCTGGCCAGAAAGGAGGCAGCCCCAGAGTTCCGACTCATTTGGTGATGCTCTTGACAAGAAACAGGCTGCTAAGGGCCAAGCATTTTGGTCCAGGTCCTGTGTCTGGGTAAGCATCCATAGGGACTGCAGGCAGGGGGAGGGCAGTGCCTGACAGCTCAGGGTGGCACACGTGTGTCAGTCTATGAGTGTGCTCTGTGAACTTCAGAGTGATCCCTGAGGCAATTCTGCAATTCCCATAGATGATGCCTTCTGGAGTGGAATGCTTTCCTCCTACAGAAGTAACACAGAACTCCTTTCTCTTTCAAAGTTCTGGCTCTGGGACTATCATGTGTGAGTACTTAACACATGGAGCAAAACACGCATACCCTTTGTCCTGGCCCAGGGCAGGACTTTTAGGCAGCTTAATAATGTGAACTTGCCAGCATGTAGTTTGCATCACCTGTGGAAATCCTGTTACAGAACTGATTTAAGAAGGGGCTGGTAAACGACTTTGAGGTGTTCAGTGAATTGTGACATGCGCTTACCCAGTGACAGCAGAAATAGAAAGCTGATGAGCTGTGCTTAGGCTGAATCTGCTGAGCTCACACAATAACAAAAAAGAAGTCTCAACCCCATCAGGAAAGGATTATGTCAAGGAGCTAAGGCTCCTATTTTATGTTTTATTTTTTCATATAATCCTGTGAAAACCTCCTACCCTAGCAACAAATGTCACTTATTAGAATCTGGTATGCATCTATTTCCACCTATGAATAGCATAAGAATTCCACAATGACACAGCGAGCTCTAGCATCTACTGCAATAAAGCAGAGTTGTGTGTACCTTTGAAGTCACAAATACCAATAATTTATTTGCTGTTCCTTGCTAGGCAAGCTCTTCATTATGAATGCATTCATCAGCATCTGAAAGCTGCCTAGAGGTGACCTCTTAAAGTAGATCTAATTCCCATTAGGATAACCTGGTTTTGGTTCTGAAAGAGCGAGAGTGTGGCTTATGCTGCGTGTAGGGCACAGTGCTGAGCTTTGCCATAGGTCTGCTCAGCAGAGAGGGGTTGTTCTGTCATGCGTCGTGTAACTGGGTTGCAAACACAGGACTTGCACACAGGACAGCTCTTTACCTCCGTGTCCCAGAAACCTGGTCCTTCTGGTGAGCAGGTGTGACCAATCTTCACTCTCAGTGTGAGTGGAGACTGTAGGGGAATGCACAGCTCTGTAACAGGGGAGGAAAGTGCCTGGGGAATGCTTTTTGTGATCATAGTCTCTGTCTCAATCTGGTATTGTACAATCAGCACAGGGTAAGTGCATTTTCTGTAGTATTGAAAATTTTCAGTTAAAGTATTTTCCTAGTGCTTGAAGAAAGAACAGGTAAAACGCCCCGATGAAGGTAGTACTACCCAGACAAGGTATTTTTCTTCCTCTTTTTCCTTTGGCCTGACAGTCTCCCCTTGTCCTCATCCAGTATCATCTCTGCCCCTAATGCTCTCACAGTCATAATAACATCATAATAACATCAGCTTTCTCACCTTTCCTTCTGCATGCTGCCAAGTGCTTTCAAAGAATTCTTAACCCTTTCCCTCCTGAGCATTATTCTATGGGAAAACAGGCTAGTGACAGATAATCACACAGTGCTGCTTCAAATTAAAAGCCTTTCCCTTTCTCCCTAATAAAAATTCAGTGACAAGTCAAAGATTAAAGAAATTGATACACAAAGGTGGAGCCAAGCTGAAGTGTTGGATAAAAATAATTTTACCATTAGAAGGGAAAAGTACTGACTTTACAATCTGCAGTTGTATTCAGAAGGGATTGCATGGTTTCTACAATGTCAGGATTGAGATTTCTTGAGAATAATTAAATTTCACTCACAGACAGTAGTTTTCTATTTAACATATTTTCTCCATCTGTATTATGGCCATTTTACCTCCAGTAATTATTATTTCCAGTATTTATAAAGCAGATTAATATGCCAAGAGACATATTCATGCCAATCATGCATTTCTTAAAGCAGTATAAAATGGATTATTTACTAAAAGTGCATGCATTTATGCAATTAATTTCCTGTGAATATTCTGTATAAATAACTTGTAGAATGGCTGTGCATTGACCTTTAAAAAGCTGAATTTAGTCTCAATCCAACATCCCTGAAGACTGAACTAATTGATATAGAACTAAACCTGAATAAACATCAGAATAAGTAGACATTGAGATGATTTACTGATATGATCAAAGCTAGGTGAAAATTTCAGTGTGTGGAAAAGAGAGTTAAGATAAAGCAGTTTTAAGCTGATGCTTGAAATGATTGGACTAAATTAAAACAAAGAAGACTAGTCTTAGGTACCAGTTTCAGTTTAGCTAGGTTCAATTGTGATAGAAAATTATGGTTTTAATAAGCAATCCTAAATGATTCAGTAATTTATTTCCATTCCTCATGGACATTTGTCTGTTGATTGACACTTTTACTGACTATGCTAGATAAGACCAAGGTCTGAGTGAACTCTAGAGACTGAATTACATCTTTATTAGTGATTCCTTCAGTCAAAAATAAGATACATTTCTGGTTCAGAATTGAGATAAATTTCAGTTTTCCCATTTAAAAATGAGAATGATTTTTTTCTGAATCAGAGTGACTGATCTGACACTAGCTATGCCCAGGATATCTGACAAACTCAGCTTTCATCAGAAAGCATTAATGTCAATAGCCTGAAATATTTCTTTTGAAGCATTATGGATTCAGTGAGCCTTCAACAAATCCAGGACAAGGTCTGGGGATCCAGCTTGCTGTGACTGTCTTGTAAATTAAGCAGGTCCAGGATCCTTTTATGGCATTAAGGCAAATTCAGATTATTTATTACCTCATCCTGAAGAGAGTGTGATTGTTCTCTTAGCTGAGCCTTTCAGGAACTGTACTTGGCTTGTACTGGCTGTTGCATTTTCCTGAGGAAAATGCTTGGGGAAGTGCCAGTTAGAGTTAAAAGCACGCCATTAATGTCTCCAACAGTTTATCAGTACAAACATTTGGGTTCCTGCAGTGCTGGCTGGCACTGCTTAATTTGCTGTTATGGACACAATCTGTGCCTACAAGAGGCATCAAGGTAGTGCTCCAGCACACAGGTGGATTTTTGAGCAAAGCAGCTTCAAGCTGGGCTCCTGTGATAGGTTCAGACGGCCGGAGGCTCCATGTGTGCTGCCATGCAGCCTGGATCTGCCCAGGTCAGGAGCTGACCATGTGTGCAGAATAGATGTTTACCTCTGAGTCACTTGGCCTGGGCTCCCTTTACAGACATGAGCATGAGTCACCCAAACTACCTGTGCCTTACAGGACTTCTCACCACTGGCTACAAAGAGAGAGTGGGTGACCTACCAGCACTTGAAGTGGGATGCTATGATTGCCACTCCAGGTCCTGTGATTTCCGAGCATCACTCAGCTGCTGAGATCCAGGAGGTCTTTCAGTTCATGGGAAGATTGGGAAGGTTTCTACTTCATGTGGATGTCAGAATTAAACTGGCTTTTGAGAAAAGTGAAGTTTTATGTTGAGAGGAAAAGGTTAAAAGTGGAGGAATGGCGAAGAGGGTGGTAGAATTGCTCAAGTGACCTTGCAGCTGGGAATACCAGGGCTTGGAGAATATCAGTGATGGAAACCTGCTTGGAAGTGGAAATGCCTACAGCTCTTTACCCTCTGTCTGTTTTGAGAAGTAGAATCTCTGTGTAGAGATAACGCAGGTGTTTGCAGAGACTTGAGGGCCCTCTCATGGACATGCTCGAGCTCCCTGTCTTGGGAGAGGGCCCAAACTCAGAGATCATAAAAGGCACAGAGGAGATCACAGCATGCTGGCAAACTCCATGCACGTGGGCCCTTGATAAAGGGGTGCAAACAGCAGCCCCGCTGCCTGGCAGGACGAGGCTGAGCCCGATGGTGCCTCACGGTGCCGGCATTCCCACTGGAGTGTCTCTGCTGCCCGCGTGCCGCTTCGGGATCCTCCAGTTAGCAAGGTAATGAAACAAAATTCACCCTTTTCATTTCAGCCGTGGTTTTGGGGTTGCTCTGGCCACCTGCCTGTGTCAATTCACACATATGTGAACTAGAACTCCAGCTTTTCGGACAGAACTATATCACATCTTTGTAGAGATAATGACTAATCATAGCATGAGACTGGAGGTTAAGTCTTGTTTATTTTTCATCAACCAGTCCTTGAAACAGCTAGTACTTCAGAAATAAAAATGATACAATTATTTTAATGAGGTTCTGCTCCTTGATCTTTGTATCTCTTGCTCTACAGTTCCAATATTTTCATTTCAGTGTGGTTTCATACCCAATGCTGACCTTCTATAAAGGATTTTGGACTGTTTTTTTGAAATAGTACAGCATCAAATAAAATTAATTTAGCAGTGATTAACATTATAGGCGAATTTAGGAATTTTGCACCAGTTTATTCAAAGAATCCAGGGAGCTGGACCAGGTGTCCAGAAACCAGGAAAGTCACTATATTCATTATTTTGTATCATATCTGCAGGGTTCAGAAGTTGAACTGAGCCTCCTACAGGACAATCTTATTGTCAAGAAATCAAAAATGTTCTCAATGACATTAGATGTTTACTATTAGAGTAGTATTTGCAGTTATAGGACTAGTGCTACAAAACAAACTGTACAACTGTTTAAATCTCATGCCTGACAGCTAAAATTTGTCAGGAATAAATGATAACCAGTGAAGGACAGGTTATTTCACATTTGTCTCTCAGAGAAATCATGCATATTCAGTTCAAACTTCAAGTACATTTGGAGATAGGACACCAAAGGTGAATTTTGCCCTGTACACATTCACATTTACCTCCATGCTGGATATCATGTGCACTCCCCTCATCTCAGAAAGGATGAGTCAGAACTGGAGCAGGGTCAGAGAAGGGTGACAAGCACAATGAAATTTGTGGTCTCTGATATAAGGAATAAGTGAGCTGTCTGGGGCTTCTCAATATGGAACAGATGACTTAGGATGCAAAAGACAACTGCAAAATTAGGAATGGCTTAAATTCGGAAGAGAAAGATTAATTTGTCCAATAAAAACACAGGAAAAACCACAACTACTAGTGATGCCTATAGATTTTTGCCGTTTCTGTATTTTTCTTATATTTGTAGCTCTCTATGCTCATTGCATAGTTATGTAGCTCCTGTTATTTTTCCTACCCTTCTTCATTCTGTCTGTGCCCGAGGATGGCCCTTTAGGAATGTGAACTTTATCTGGGGAATGATGCACAGCCTCCCAGTCAGATGTCCACTCCCAGGTGTTTCCCACCATGTTGTACACGCCATATCCATTGGGAGGAAAGGCCACTGCCTTTACAGGTGCAGTCCCTTTGTACTTGTCCTCTGCTGTGTCATTAGCTGGGAATTCTCCCTGCCAGACATTGGCATAGTGTTGGCCTTTGGGCTGCAGTGTGTTGGCCCATGGGAAAAGCCTATTTTCAACGCCAGGTTCTTCATGAACACCAAGGTTCTTCAAGAGATGTTGAGTAGTGCTGGGTTTTTTTTCCCCTCAGCAGGAACTTCAAGCAAGATTTTTCCATTCTGTGTCATCAGCAAGGGACACTCCTCACATGTCTCTTTCCTGAGGAGAGATCAAGTAATCTTGCAGGCAACACTAGAAGCTGGGTTCAAGGCAAGCAAAAGCAGCTGATTCTCCAGCCAAGAGGCAGCAGTCTTATGTGAATACTTGCAAAAGACATTGTGAAAACAAGAGCCTTGAATGTATGTAAAAAATGATTGGAAAAGTACTTACAAAAGAGATCCATTGCAGTTTGCCAATGAGCAATACTATGTCAAGTTTAGGAAATACCCTGAACAAAAAGAGTTTGAGTCTATGAGAAAACTAGGAAAGGATGTTAAATGTTTTCCTTGTTTTCACGTCTTCCTAATTATCTCCTTCTGTTAGCTGGATTCGTGCTCTGAACCAGAAAATTCTTCTGTTCTTATTCTGGGTTCGATCACAAAGGATAATTTATATCTTTATACAAACCTGTGGATTCAAAACAACAAATGGGATATGCATTGATTTTTACTAAAATAAAAAAAGGTTGACATAAGCAGACTAAAATATTTTTAGTGATGCTTCAGGTTTCTTCTGGTCCCTACTACTTCTCACACAGTGGATGGAGGTTGCAGCTGCTGGTTAGTGACCGCTGAGGAATACTTTAAGTGCAGGTAGCTCAGTGTGAGCTGCTGGCTCTGGCTGGTGGGAACTCGAGGCAAGAGACTGTGACCTGGTGCCAACTCTTTGTACAGCAAGGCACACGGGTACCTGTGTCCCCAGGCAGGTGACCAGGCACCCAGAGACACAGCAGGAGGCGATGGCCCAGCTGGAAATCACGGACTGTCACATGCTTAGACTGTGAGGGTATAAAAGCCCAAGGTCCCTCCTTGGAGACAGCCAGCTCAGGCTGTTCTACTGCTGCACCATGATAGAAGCACTTAGAGAAGCCAGCGGTCTGAGGCTCTGCTATGCAAAACCCAGGGTGGGGCTGGTCAGGAAAGGCTGTCTGTGAGAGTGGGGTGAGTCAGGAGCCAAGCAAGGCACCTGCTGGCTCACTGGAGCTGTCTGTTGTGGAGGGGCCTCAGGCCCAGCAGCTAAAAATCTCTGATGGTGGGAGTGTGATGGCCAGAGTGCCCACCAAATGGTCAAGCAGGGAAGTTTCCTTAACTTCCTAACCAGCCCGATTACATTTATTGTGAATAGTATGCATAAAAATATTTTACACTGTTACAGAGAGTCAGAGATATCAAATCCAGAGTTATGCCAACACCTCAAAGTGAAATCTGACACTGATTATTTTATATAACTCCATAAATTCCTGGAGACAATAGTCTTGGACGCATTGCATGAAATGAGACAACGTTGGCTTCAAAATACAGTAGTGTGTAGTTATTAAAAGAAGCATAAGTCAACTAAGACTGATTTTTTTGCTTTGGAAAAATATCAGGTCTTATATCTGTGGATGACAAACACTGTTTAAAAAGGAAACATAATGGACCATGCAGGCAGAAGAAAAAGAGGGAAAGGGAAAGTCTATTACTGGTGCAGATGATTCAGTTCCAAATGTCTTTAGATAATAAACTTACTGAACATTTTTAAATATTTCAGTGTATATCTTTGAATCCTTAGAAATGATCTGAGCAGACAGCTTAAGTGTCACTAATACCATTAGGGTTTTAACCATTATTAATTCAGCCATTTTAACTTCCCAGTAGCGAGATGCAGCTTGACTTACCAATTTTATTCTTAAAATGTTTCAAGAGGTTGCTGGTGCTAGCATATTTGAGTTTTACATGTGCCTCAGCATTTCTGCAGGTTAATAATGTCCTGAAGGCTACAGGATTTCCTTTTGGTTTCCAAAATTACATATGCATTATTGCAAATGAGTTCTGCCACAAAGGAATTCATAATGAAAACATCAGTGGGAATTAAAGTGCTTCTTATAATACTTGAGCTTGCTCCATTAATCGGAGGGCAAAATGAATTGAGTTATTATGTTCCCAGATGGTATTAGGGACCAAATGGGAAGCCCTGTCCCAGCTTGATTTTTTTTTCACTGTAAGTAATTTTTGCTGGGGGAGTGGGTCAAGTCCAGGGGTAGCAAATCCATAGTGGGTAATTCAAGTCCCCAAGTAATGTTTTAATTCAAGTTTTAATCTTTATGCACAGAGACAGCAGGTCACTGTCAACTAGCAAGAGACGAAGAAAGATTAGGAATGTACACAGCGCATTACCTTGAGAGGAGAGGGAAGGAGTGTGTCTCTTACTGTAGAATTATTTGGCTTTCAAGAGCTGCCTTCTCATAGCTATATGCATGACTTGATTGGAAATTTGTTGATATCTGAAAGTTGTCTGGAAATCAACAGGCAGCATGATATTTATAATAACAGTAATCGTGATTGTCAAGCAAATGAACAAAGCAGTACCTTTAATTAAGTCATCTGATCCACCTGGGCGAAGACAGACAAGATTTCAAATCTGAAGTAGGAGCAATAAACTTGGAGTTGGTATTTATTCAAGCAGTTAAAATGTGCAGTTCTGCCACTGCACTGTATATGTTTTATAGAGAGGCTTGAGTGCATTTTTATTCACATGTAATGAAGAAACACCTAGATGTCCTGCATGTATCTCTCTGGAAAAGTAAGCTTTTAATTAGCCTCTTCAAAGAACATATTCGGTTTCAAGCAGACTGCTCTCATGCTTAAAACACCTCTTACATATTCATGATGACTGCAGTGTATTTACACTGGGTATTGTAAGAGGACACCATTCTGCTCTTGCTCCACGTGGATGAATTTGCTTCATCCATCCTCCAGGTGGATGAATTCGCTTTGTCCTTGCCACAAGATGTAAAATGTGTATAGCTATTTTAGATGACAGTGAATATGTACATATACACCACACTGGAAAGCTTTGATTTTTTTGTCTATGGTGTTGATATATAATGCTATCTATGTCTGGTTTGGAGCTCAGTGAGCTTGCATGTGACCACAGGAAACCATAAATACGTATCCAAATGATTTCCTCGCACGCGACAAATGACGATTCTGAGAAGTGTTGGAATGGGGCTAGTGGAAGTCTACGTGCCCTGCATGGAAAAGCTGATTTCATGCTTGTGCTCAACAACAGGCTCTGCCCATGCTACTGATCTAGGATTTTCATGGTCTTTTAACATGGGAACAAGTAGAGGATGGGTGAGGTTGTAGCTTCTTTTCCTGCCCTGAAAATTCTAGCTTATTCCTATAGGAAACTCTTTCCTCAAAGATAGCATAGACAGAGCTACAGTTAAAGCTGTCAGGCATATCTTTCATATAAAAACTCTTTTTTTTACCGGGAATATCCCACTTTTTAGTCAGCATGTTCCTTGGATATGGCTTGGCTTTCCAGGACTTCCCTAAAAACAAGGACAGAAACCTTTGTGGTCTATAATTTCGGAGGCCAGGGCATCCACAGCCATAGAGCAACATGCCAGCTGTCCCATCAGGGATGACAGAGCTTGCCTGTCCCACAGCAAGGAAGTCAAGTTCCAGCAGAAATCCATGTTTTAGGAGTCTTTCGTCTCTCCTTGTTTCTGTGTGGGCATCCAACAGATCTGAGGAAATGATCCAATTCATTTTGAAATGAAGGAATAGATGTTCTCCATGAAAAAAACATTTTATAAATTTTCTTATCTGCAGTATTTTGAAATTAAAATTAAATTTCATTGAAATTAAATTCCATTTTGAATTGGTCATTGTCTAAGACTTTTGAAGTGTTATAATTTCCTGAAACTCTGGAATTGTTATGCTGGATCTGTTTATAGATTCTAGTTGCTGACGTAGTGAATATAAAATCTTCAAAAAAAAAAAAGGTAAGCCAACTCCTCAATCATGGCAGTAAATTAAAAAAAATAGAATTTAAGAAAAGAAATACAGTTATTATTTTAAATAATATTCAGGCTGAAAGACTTTCAATTTTTTAATGTAAACATGAGATTAGGCAATTTACCATCTCATTCTGACTTTCTTCAAATCATAAATCCCAGCCAAAAGTTTAAGTTAAAAAACCCCAATAAACACGATGATAAACAATGACAGCAAAAATAATAACAGTTGATTTTAAAACCCATTCATTCTTCTGGACAAAACATTTTTTTAACGTATTTAAATGAAAAAGCTTTGGGAAAGTGGAAACTAACTTTCAGGGAAGTTTTGTAATTTTAAATATGAAAACAGAAAGAAGACACTTCCAAAGTTTCCTTCAAAATGAAATACCAGGGACTCAGGTTTAGGCCATTTTTTTCTTAATAGTTTATGTTGTAAAAATGTGAAGTATACACCTTTTCTCAGTGGGCTTTTAAATTTCTTTTTTTTATCATAAAAGCCAGCATGTAGCCACAGAAACAAAGTGATGCTTCTGCTGCAGTATTTTGACATAAAAATAATTCCAGGAAAGATAAAGTATTTTTAAAACTATCTGCAAGAAGGAGATTAAAAAACAAACTTTTTCTTTCAGCCAAGAGAAAATTTTAGGTACAAGAGAGCTTTGTGTGCAAAATTTATTTCCTCCCTGTAAAAAAATCGGGGTGCGTTGGGTTTGTGGGGCAAGGTTTTGGTAGTGGGGGTACTACAGGGATGCCTACAGTGAGAAGCTGCCAGAAGCTTCCCCTAAGTCTGAACAGAGCCAACGCCAGCTGGCCCCAGGACAGACTCATTGTGAGAGTGGTAAGGCACAGGAACAGCTTGCCCAGGGAAACTGTAGATGGAAATCCACAACATGCGTGGAAATGTTCAAGGCCAGCTTGGATGGGTTCTGAGCAACCTGGTCCAGTGGAAGGTATCCCTGCTCATGGCAGGGGTGTTGGAACCAGATGATCTTTAAGGTCCCTTCCAACCCAAATCATTCTGTGATTCCATGATAAGATGCTGCGCAGTGAGACAGTTGGAAAACTGTGTCTGCACCCCCCCAGCCTGCATGACCCATAAAGTTTGGGTCAAATTGCATCCCCAAAGAGCGGGATGCAGCAGGGTGTGAACCCTGCAAACCCTGCTAATGTGAAGGTGCACGTTGCTACTCTGAGATGCATCTGCACAAGAGAACTTTTGTGGATGAGATGGAAGTAAGGCAGCTGAGCTCCTGCAATGCACAGTACCTTCTTGAGAAAGGAACTCATTGAACATCCTGACAGTCTTGGTGGTTATGATTCAGGAAACTAAGACTTCTTTATTTGGGATAATAAATTTTTTGACTGTCTGGTTCAAGCTAAGGAATAACTCATAACACAAATGTAATCAAGACAACATTGAGAGCAATGCAAGAAAAACTTAGTCTTCCCCTTTCAGATCTCCTCTTTTTGCCTTATATATGTTAATTTCAGTATTAGCACAATTTATTTCTGAGTGATACAGAATGCTGATGAAAATGATGAGCTACCCTGTGACATTTTTTGCATAGCCATGTAATAAATGAAAACAAGTTAGAAGAATTCTTTCTGTTATTTTCTTTGAAAATAAAATACTGATATCTCAGAGTAGTTATAAATGGGGTTGCGTTTGGATCAGAGACCAGAATCAGAGTGACTACATCACTCTAATGGGTTTCTGGTTTAGGAATTCTCAAGGGGAAGAAGGACAGGTAATTACCATCAATATAAATCCCCATCTTGGTTACTCCATCTCCCTTGTTACTTTTATCCACGTCTCGTATCCTCTTTTCTTTCCCAATATCCTTTGCCTTCGGTTTTCTTCTTGCTTTCTTCTCATGCTGGTTTTACTTCCATCTGTGTCTTTCCCTTTCCCTTTCCCTTTCCCTTTCCCTTTCCCTTTCCCTTTCCCTTTCCCTTTCTTTTTCTTTCCAGGCATCACTGTTACTGTACCTCCTTTCTTTTTCCTTTTTCCTCTCTGACCCCTAAAATCCCCAAATCAATCTCTGCTGTTGCTACTTGATTGCTGTTCCTCACAGCCACCAGCACTAGCTCTGCACTTCATCTCCACAGGCAAGCAGAAAGCCAGGCTTTGAACCCCCCGTAGCAGCAGTGTGACCCCAGGGGCTGCATTCTGATCGTTTGTTATAAAATCAGCTCTTGAGAGTGATACAAGCAATTCATGCCTTCTACAGGCCAGACCTTGGCCTCCTCCCTGGAGAGAAGGACAGGCTCAGACCTGTATTACACTTGCATCCTAAAAATCGTGTTATGGTTGTTACTGACTGTACAGGGAGACACAGACTGGGAGAGCGTATCAGCTGAAGCATTAGAGGATCCTAGACATCAGAGGTGGTACCTAGGTCCACCTCAAACACCAGAAGGGATGGAGTGAATGCAGCCCAGGGCCTGGGGGGAGCACTAGCACTGCTTCTGAGCTTCTCCAGGATTTTCTTAAAAAGCTGTGACATTCCTAAACACTTCATTGAGGGTGTTTGGGAGACAATCAAGGAAAGTAGCCTTCTAGTAATTAACTATGAGTCTTATTTTCATCTGTTGTTAAAACCAGTGAAAAAAGTGCTCATTCCAGAATTTCAGGTTTCCAAAGGAATCCTTTTGCTTCTCTCCAGAGAGTGAAGATAATTTAATTGTTTTATGAAATACTGAGAAGGTTTTCTGGAGGTCTGATGCCATGGGTTGTCAAAGCACTTTCAGCTGTCTTTGTCAGAGGCAAACTTCACAGGCAGTGATAGGGAAGTGCAGACAGGCTGGATGAGAACGTGCCACATGCACTTTCACAGTTTGCTTTTCGTTGCTGATGGCCCTTGATCCTTCCCCTCCCCCATTCCTATGCCTCTAGCAAGTCTGTGCCATTTCCTTTGCTCTTTTTGACTGAGAATGCATCACTAAACATGATTCTATTTTTCATATGCTTTTCAGTCATACAAAAAACCTTCAGACTGGGGCTCTCGATTTTCACCTGTTATCTCTTTATGTCAGTTGTGCAAACTTTGAAGATGCAGTAACAAATCTGTGACCAAGCACCTGGAGAGCTGACAAGAACAGAACAGGTCATGTCTGCCAGCTTGGGCATTGCCAGCTGTACTGCAGAACAACCACAAAATCCTACGCAAGCCACACAAGGCAAACATCCTCCAAGCATTCACTTCCTCTTTGGAGTCTGCCAGTGCTTGGATGAGAAAGGAATCAAGGCTTCTGCTTGAATTCTCAGAGTAAAAATAAAAGTATTCAAGGCCACACTTAGAGTGGACAGTTACTCCACAAAATAGTCATTGAACTCTCAGAAGGTCTGAAAGCGTAGCTGAGATCTGGCAGTGGAGCTGACAAGAGGCCATGACAAGTTATCCAGCTATAATAAAACAGAAGGACTGAAGGCTTAGTCTTATAGTGATTCTGTGGTAGTGAGGTGAAAATTCTAGGAGGTTTTCAAAGGTTTTTTTCCCTCAGAATTCAAAATAACGGTTATCCTGAAAAAAACCTGAAAAAATAAAATGAATCTTGGTTATTTTCCCTTCAGGCTAGTGCCATTTTTGCTAAGCTGTCCAATGGTGCCAGGGTATGTAACATCTTAGTCATCAGCAATCTGGCAGGTATTTTGTCCCTTATATTGATCCAACAGCTATGTGCCAGGCTGTTTGCACCATCTGTCACACCAGAGTCAGCAGGGGGGACAAAAGGTGGACAGCTGGTACTATCAGTCTGGAATACCATTTTAAGGGAGAAATACCAGAACCTGTGTCAAAAGGCGTAGAAAACAGAGAGCTTCAGTGGGGAAGACACTAAAGCAAATGCATTTCAGATGGAGCAGCTCATCTTTTCAACCACACTTGCTGTGGTTATTAGAAACACACTTCTAAGAATGCAGAAGGTCATAGGATGCCTAAATGGAACATAATCAGTCTTCATTATGCATACTTTTGGATTTCCAAGGAAAGCAAAGTTGCCTAAAATGACTGGTTATAAAAAGCCAATCTGCAACGAATCTCTCAGCTGCAGAGAACAGGAATAAAACAGCGGCAGAGAAAATTTCTGGATTGATTTTTGCCATGGAATCATAGTCACCAGGGAAGCATTCATCAAATGCTGGCCAGAATCTGACCTCCATTACTCTGCTCCTCCTTGCAGGTTTGTCTTTGGTAAAAACCTATTTCACAGTCTTATGAATAAGCTGGCCAGGGAGTAATGCATAACCCAAAGCAGGATGCTCGGAGAGATTTTTCATATGTCCAAAGGCAAGTCAACCCAATATTCAGCTCTGCAGTGTGTCAGCCAGGCCATCAGGCAGTGTTTCAAGTCAAATCTGCAAATCAGCCAGGGGGATATCAGGAAATGCACAGAACTACATGTTAAAGGTTTTGGTGAAGAGCATACTGCAGCAAATGGGACTGAGGATATACTGCACCACTTTGAAATTTACAGCCAGCCTATACCTTCTGGATTGAAAGTGGTGCCAACATGACATATGCAACTGAGGATTGTGCTTATATTCCTGTACTTGTTTTGCAAAGTGTTGCAATTTGGTTTTGACAGACTTGAATGATAACTGCAGCACTGAAAATAGAATCATGGCTCATCAGAAGATAGTCACTTTGCATATTTCACTGAGGCCAGTGTAATGCAGAGTGAAGACCAGAAAGAAAATAACTTGTTAAAGATCAACTGAAGCAAAACAGTCTGCTTCTGGAGTTTAAAGATGAAGGCTTTGCTGTTCTACATAGGAATACTGAAAGCCAGGGATTTCTGCTCTGTGAAAAATGTTGAAATTTACAATTTTATTCCATGCTATAAGAAAAGCAAAATTGATCAAAATACAGTTTTAAATAGTCTTTTGAGTAAAAACTGATTTTGGAGAATTTTTCCCAATCTAATGGCTTTATGTATAATACATAAATCCATCAACATTGGAAGAATGCTATGACTAGAATATGAAATACTTCTAATGACAACCTGTAAAAATAGCACTAAGGCATCCTATTAAAAATATTGCTTTCTTCCTAGAAAAATCAGTGCATTCTTGCTACTCTGGACTTCAGGAGGGCAGACTCTGGTCTCTTCATGGTAGAGTACTATGGGATAGAGACCTGAAGGTGAGAAGGGCTCAAGAAAGCTGGGTAATATTCATGACTCACTTCCTCCAAGCTCAAAATTGATGCATTCCTGAGTAAAAAATCAAACAAAGAGGCAGGAGACCTGCAGAGGGGAACAAAGAGCTTCTGACAGAAGAAGGACATGTACAGAATGTGGAAGAAGGGACAGGCTGCTTGGGAAGAATACAGGAACCTTATCAGAGTATGCAAGGATGCAAAGAGGAAGGCTAAGGTCTATTTGGAGCTAAACCTGGCAAGGGTTGTCAAGGACATCAAGAAGGGCTTCTTCAAATCCATCATTAGCAAAAGAAAGACTGGGGAAAATGTGGGACCAGTAGTGAATGGGGTGGGTGCCCTGGTGGTGGAGGACTCAGAGAAAGTGGAATTACTGAACACTTTCTTTGCTTCAGTCTTTATTGCTAAGGCCAGCCCTCAGGAACCCCAGACCCTGGAGCCAAGAAAGAATGTCCGGAGAAAGGAAGAATTGTCCTTGGTTGAGGACAAATCTGAAACCCACAAATTCATATGTCCTGATGGGATGCACCCACTAGAGCTGAGAGAGCTGGCACATCTTTTCTGCCTATCTTTCTACTCACCAGATATTAGTGATCTCTTTGTGCTCTAAGGGGTAAGAATCTACCTCTTACATGATCCTGGGCTGGAACAAGTTTCTTGTGCAGCAAAGTTCATTTCACATTGAAACAGCTTCCTCTGGGAGAGGGGAAAGCAGCCCTTCCATTTCTGCTTTTCCTTTTGCCTTTGAGCACAGTTGTTTAAGACTAGCATATCAGAAATGTAGATGCTGTGAAAAAGAAGGTATGAATTCTATCTCAAAATTTGTGCATTATATTACAATCAAAATATTATTATGAAGTGTTACATTTCCTGAGTTTACTTTACCTTATTCCGTATTGTATCAACATTCAGATGAATTCACTATCTGAAGTAATACCTACTTTCTTCACTTTGAGTCTCAGAATAGATGAACATTTTTTATCATTGTCAATAAGAAAACTACCTATGTCACCCCTGATACTGAAATGAAACTCAATTATGTTGACCTTGATATCCAAATGAACTGTTTAATATAAAGATCACATATATTGCAGTCTTTTAAAATTACCAGAAGAGATCTACTGTTTTATATGATAGATGAGTTATTAAAAGAAGTCAGGAGAAGAACTGAGAAAACTTTTGGTTAAATTAAATAGAGGGGCTCATTAAAAATTTATTTAATATAGGAAGAGAATCATAACTAAGAATTTTCAGGAAATGGAGAATGACTTAGGTCAACCTCTTCACAAATTACCATTCTTTCCCAACAGAATTGAATTTGAAACTAAGCAAGTTCATAGATTGTTGTTTCAGAGGAGAGTTTAAATCAGAACGCTAAAAGTAGGAATTGCTACAGCTCAGAAAGCTAAATATATTAAATTTAAAACAATTTGAAGTACTATTGAGTATCCTAGGCAATTTCAGTATCCTAGAGAGTGCTGCTTGCTGGAACATTTGCTGAGTGCCAAAATTGCTGTGCCCAGTGTGGGGTCTGCAGGATCAGGTTCTGCTCCAAGATGTTGCCAGTCATGGAGGTGCCACAGACCAGGCAGCTGTCAAGCCCCTTGCAGCACTGTGAGGGCACAGCACTCCTGCGTGGGAATGAGAGTCTGTTTCTTCAAGTTTGCACAAGCATCTCTGTGCAAAAATCTATGTTCAGCAGGATTAAAAGTGTCTTTCTTTCTTTGAGGAAAAATTCTGCTAAAGACAAAGAGGCCTGGAGTTTTCACAGCAGAGATCATCTGTTGGTTAGAAGAGACCTAGAATATCTTTCAGAAATTGCTTGGTGAGAAGCATGTGCCAGTATTTTATTTCCTGTGTTCATTTGCTTTTTTGTAGAACACAGAAATGTTGTTTATTTTGTCAAAAGAAAGAAAATGTCGAAGCTTTGAGCTCTTGGCCTTTCAGCAGGTGAGCTCACCAGTGTATAGAGGAGGTCAGTGAGCTGAACTTTGGCAGGGATATTAATATTTTATAATGCTCTGAATCAGCATAATTTATCCCATCAGTTAGGTCATGCCACAGTCCTGTGCCTTTTAAGTCCTGAAATATCACCAGCAGTTACAAGCACTGCTCTCATTGAGAGAGGGAGGGCTCTGAAGGCAATTTCAACTCAAAGCAAGCTCTGATCCCTGGCTGCTGTAAAATGAAAAGAGAACTCATTTTTAATCCTTTTTTTGCTGAACTAAGAAGGAATGCAAGTAAATAAATGGGACATGATATTAATAAAAACTGCCACAATTTAAATATCTCTCTGAACCAAGGAGGAAAATTGAGTAGAGTTATCTCTATACATTCTTGGTATGGAGGCTTTCTATAGGGGGATCCCAGACTAGGGAAAGTGTACTCAGGCTCTCTTATGGCAGAAAATACAAACTGGCAGTAAAGCATGTCTCAGAAGCACAGGACTCCAGAGGAAGTAACTTAGTTTATCTCACAAAACTGAAATTCTAATGATACCACTTGCAACAACAGAAGTGTCACTTGCCAGTGACTAGTTACTATACTTCAAAATACTTTTAATGTGTTTCAAGACTTAAGTGAGAAGGACAAAAACCAAAGCTCTTAAAGATATTCTAACTTAACTTCAGCATGTGGTATCAGTCCTACTGACTTGTGGTTACTAGTATTGCTTATTGTGCTTGTTTCCCAATCTTATTTGCCACCTGCTCCTCATTTACTGTGCCTCGAAGAGAGCTCGTGGGTAACCCATTTTGAGAGCTATGGGGGCAACATCCACTTCATTTATTGAGTTACCATATATCTGGCTGTGGTGGGAGGCAGGGAAGTCCAGCCTTCTAGCTTCCCATGGCATCCTGCAGTAATCTTGGATGGCTCTGGGATGCGTGTCAGGGTGGGGTCTCACATCTCCTTTCCCAAGACATTATGATTCCTTTCTGTCTTCCTAAATTTGGGAAATGCTGATTGATGTGGTTGCCCAGAAGCATGAATAGGAGTTATCTCTAGCAGCTCATGTGAACAGTCTTATCTGCCAAAGCACCTCAGTTCAGACCTGCTCTAATCCTGCTCAGTCTCTCTTCAGGGTACCCACTCAGTGCTGCAAAGCTTGGTGATAATTTGGGGATGTAGAGAAGCAGATCACATATATTTTACCCTGTGCCTTATGCCATGATCTGAGCACGTGTTTTCAGCAGTGATATGATAGTACCCACTGAGCACCTAGCCTCATTTGTTGTACCAGTGTATACATCTCTAGTTTTTCCTTCAAGACTTCCTGTTTTACAGTCATCAATGTGCCTGCACATGTAGGCACCTGTTGGCAATAATAGTAGCAGTAGAAAAATATTGAGGGTGCAAGAACAGGCTGCTCAGACTTCTTCAGTACTAAATTCACATGCCTTGACTCACCACTTCTATTTAGAAATCATAAATTCTGTTACATGAAAGTTCATATTCATGGGCCATTAGCTTTGTTTGTCACTTAGGGTAATTAGTATAGATTCATAGAATCATTTAGGTTGAAAAAGACCTTTAAGATCATCATCCAACCGTAAACCAAACACTGCCAATTCCACCACTAAACCATGTCCCTAATTACAGAATAACTTAGGTTGGAAAAGACTTTCTTCTTTCTTCAAACGTCCTGGACAAATAGAGGTTTTTAATTTCTCACTATATTGTATAAAAGCACCTGGCAGTGCTCCACTTTCTTTTCTATAGTAACAGAATAATTTGAATATGAATGTAAATACTCAGATTTCATATACACATTTTCAGGTACATGCTGTCAGAATTCCACAACACACAGACTGCAAAACATTGAAGATGCAGATTCAATAAGTCACCTTCCATTTAAAGAGGTGTCCCAGGGTTTTCCCTGATATTTTAGGCACAACATTTGTCCTGTTCACATTGATACAAGAATCAAGATCTGTTGAATTAGTTTTTTTGCTTTTAAATCCAATGATTATGACTGAATTCATAGTAATGTCCTTTTGTTACTTTCTCTGTAGAACTGGAAAGGGGCAGGAAAGCTTTTTTATATGCTGTTCTGTTTTTTCCTGTGCACAGACTGTCCCAAAAATTAAGTGGGCAAGCTGGCGCAGGAGTGCACATTGTCAAGAAAGCGGGAGTCAGCATCAAAACTTAAATTAATGCTGCTTGTTTCAGGCAAACTCAGTAAACACTTATATTGTGTCAGTTTTGCAGTCAAAAATAATTTTTAAAATCTGACAATGGCTAAATTAGACAGTTTTCCATTACTGCCTTGAAAAGTAAAAGCGTAATTGCCACTCACATCTGGTAAAACGGATTTTGCATTGCGATATTTAACACATAATGAATGAGCAAGCTAAAATCAATAAAAAGTAGACTGAAACTTTCTGCTTTCCCTCACTTTTCTTATAGTTGCCTAGGAGCACTAGGCACTTGATGTAAGTATTTATTGAAGAGGTTTGGATACCACACTCTCCTTGCATAATATTTCTCTATAAAACATTCATATTCCAGTTGGAGTTCATAATATATGTATTGAAAGAAGTGCGGGAGGTTTGCTATAGATAGTAAGTAAGAGGGGCTGTACTTTTTCAGAGGTAGAAGCTGCCACTTTTAGGATTTCCACAGGCCAATATGAAAATATAATTTTGGAATATTGAGGACTGCAGCAACCTCCTCTCAGGGAGCCGCGTCGCTGTCTTGTGGGCTCAGACAGCAGAGCTTCTGGGCAGCTGTTGGGTAATTCGATGTGTGCATTGTTGGTAAAGGAGGCTCCCCCTCACCTGAGGTCCCAGACTTGTGGGTGGTAGAAATGGTGAACAGTGGTGTCCATGGGGTAGCTCTAACTGTCACTGCCCTGGGAGATGGGTCGGCCTCGGGAGGTGTCCGTCCCTGCCCCGGAGGCTACAGTGACCTTCCCGCAGTGGCACTGAGAAGTGTCACTTCCCGGCGGCCGCTTGGAACGGGCTGCACTGGCTCGGTATCAGCAGGGCACCCAAAGCGAGGGGACCAGGGGGTCTCAGCCCTCAGGAATTCCGGGGGCGAAAGAGGCGAGGGAGAGGACCAGTCCGTAATATCTTCCAAACGTTTATTGCCCTGAAAGCGAGGGGGATGAACTGGCCAACGAAACCAGGGGCGCCGAGATTTTCAACAGGGGTGGCACCGAACAAATAACCAATAGAAAGTAAGGTCAGAGCGGCGTCCCGGGGACACAGAACCAATGACTGGGTTATGGAGGAGGGAATTTACAGAACAAAACTATTAACAACCGAACTTATCAGAACTTTCTGGAGAAGTGGTGCGTGCTCAGAACCGGGTCTCGTCCACAGACTGGTCCTCGCTCTCCGAGTCGGCTGCCCATTGGGCAGGCATGGCGTGATGGACAGCGGGCGGACCCCGAGTGGTCCGAGGCACCCCAACATCTAACCTCAGCTGAACACTTCTGTGTAAGCTGCTCTCTGTGTGTCAGTGTACAAGGAGGGCACCCTTTGATTTCCCAATGAATCATCACTAGTTTTGTTTTTAACAAACGCTGAAAAGATGTGGTGAAAAGAAGACAAAGTAAAATCCCTATAAATACTTCCTTGCCAAATTAAAATTTTGGGCAGTTTTAATGCACTGATGTCATTGATAACACAGAGTTTCTCTTCGCTCAGACATGGAATAGCTATGGTGACATTGTGTATATATATTAAAGCTGTAAGAATAATTTGAAGAGAATAATTTATTTGATGTATTGATCTGCCCTCTCACCTTTTTCATCTGTCTTGTCCATTTAGACAGAAAAGTCTTTGGTCGTATCCTGACCCCAGCAGAGTCAATAGTAAAATGCTGATAGACTTCACCAGAGCCTGGATCTTACCCTGGGGGTTTTAACTTGGCAGCTCTATGGAGCCTTGATATTTACAAAGCAAAATGGACCAATTATTTAAACAAGGATACAAGGAATGAACAAATAGTTTTGTGAGCGCTAAAGAAGAGATGCTTGCTCTGGGCTCTGGGTCAATTCTCCAGTGTCTAATAAGATGTGAGTGCATACCTCAGGCTTTCCCTAAGCTTCTTTTTGATAGACTGCTTTCATGAGGCTATTGGGAAGAAAATACTTCAGAGACCTTTGCCCCTTTGTCAAATCTAGTTTTAGGTAAGCAATAGGCAGGAAAATTACCGAATGGGAGGGAAGGGAGGAGACACAGACACAGTGAATGACTTCATAAGCCACATATTCTAGGAAAACATTTTAAAATTAATAATATCAAACTAATTTTAATTGATTCTCCATTATTTCTGCTTTATTTTAGAGCTTTTTAGCATTAATCTCAAAAGGAAACTTCAATATAGCCTTCATTTTTGCTAGATGTAATTCTCTAAATTGTGCCACAATGAAATCTAGTAAGCATGTGTGTTTCTTCAGTCTTAGGGTTCCTTTAAAATAAATTAGTGTGGAGGTGTGTCCTAGACTATCAGAAACCAAAGAGATGGAGTGAGGGAGAAAAGCAGCTCTTTCCAATTTTTGTTGCTTGTCCTTTACGTGCACCAAATGATAAAACAGAGAGACCATACCTGTGTTCTGCACAGATACCCAAACAACTAAGCTTGGATCAAAGGGACTTGCTAAGTTTCCAGAAAGATATGACCTTTTTAGACTTCAGGAAAAAATATTTTGGAGAGCTACAACTCAGTTAAATGAAGCATATACTCAATGCATCTCCAGAGAATCTTAAAATAAAGCATGAAAAAAGAAGTAACAAATTAAAGGTTATTTGGAAAAGAACAGCTGTAACACACGTGGATAACAAATTGCATGAAGATCTCAGGCTTAAAGAGCTGTGGGAACAGAGAGAGCAACTAGCAGCAGAAAACCTACTTCTGTAATCCAAATTGCACCCATTTTGTACAAGAATGACTAAACTTATGTTCTTGTAAGTCTGTAATCTGTCTATGAAAGCCCCAAAAGTTTTCAAAATTTGAGCACCCTCAGTTTCTGATAAAGTCAGTAAGTGCACTCAGCAATGTAAGGTCCTGGGAAATCAGAAGAAGCTGCCACACACCTTGGAACGTCCAGGAATTTTATGTACTATGGATATTCATAATTTTCTGGAAAGTATTATGTTTCCTGGATGTGAGTTTGTATTTTACACTTTGACAGTGAAAACGTGGATATAATTTCAAACTCATATACAGTGACATGGTATTGAAGAGCTCTGAGGTATTGATCAAAACACGCAGGAGAATAAATGACAGACTCAGAAATAGATTTACGTGAAGGACTTCAGCTCTATGGCTTTAACAAAGCAGCTGGGCAACAAATGTCTAAATCACACTTACAATGGTGGCAGTTAGACGTCAGAGCAAGAGTCCAGCCGTGAAATCAGTGACTTGTGGCAGAACTCCCTGTCCTACAAGGACATAGCCTTTGGAGCTGGGATAGAGGTTATCAAGAGAATATTCTCCTAAAGCCTCAAATTTCTCTGCTCCTAGGTTATCTGGATTCAACCAGCCTAACTGTAGTAATCTCACTGAATTTCCCAGGTTGGTGGAAAATGTAAGAAATCAGAGATGGAACATAAACACCCTCAAAGAGGTTCCTGTTCTCAAAGGTTATATAGGAGTCTGGAGCAACCAGCAACCTAAGCTAGGCGCATCAATTAAATATCTGAAATTAGACTGAATGTATCTAGCTGTGGTCCATCAGCTAATTCTATCTCATTTACCCTTGAGAAAAGATAGAGTGATTCTAGACAAATTTGTCTTGCGTTTCTGAATATGGAAATTTCATATCCTGCTGTGCTTGTGTCATAGGGAGAGGGAAAAGAAATGAAAAATATAGGCTGACAGAAATAACTTTTAGCTCTCCAAATAATCTGAAAGTGCCTTCTACTGCTAAGGTTTAAAAGAATGTCTGAGGGTGAAGGCTAGAATTTGACTTGTTCTAGGCTTAATCTTCTCCAGACATTGAGTCAGTGTGAGTTTTGGTGAAGAATTGAAACAGAAGTGTCTAGCCCATGTCACATTCTGTGGTACAGTCATTCCCACTGGTGAGAATAGGAGCACTAAGGATCGGAAGCAAGTGAATAGAGGTAGGTGTACCGTAATTGCAAGCAAGTGAAAAAGTGTGTGTTTGCTTTTTGACAATCTGATTCCACATATCATAAATTTATGCTGCACAGCCTCATAAATTCATTCCACTGTGCATCACCGTGCAACTCTTCCCATGTTTTTAAATCCAAAGGGCAGTTACAGAGGGCCATTCCTTGGTGGCTTCAGAACCAGTTAATCCATGGTGTGCTCTCTGCTGAATGACAGCTGGATTCCTTGGGTCTTCCACTTCAGCATAATTCAGCTGGGCCAGCTGCAGATTTGGAGTGCCTGCATATTCAGAAATGAATTTTACTCTTTGTATTTGCAGCAATGCCAAGGGATGTGCTTGGCAAGTTTATATCCTAGTGAAATCTGGCTCCCAGCACTGAAGAATTCAAATTCAAAGCCTTCTTGGGTCCAGACATCTCAGGTGCTCTGAAACCGTCCTACAAGAATCCATAGCAAAGTACAGATAGCTCAGATGGCTAATGTGATCATGCCCTTCTCAAACTCATTCCAAGCTTATGTTTGAGCCTGGCATTGAAGATTACTTACCTTAAAAAAGCCTTATCAGCTTTCAGAGGACACGTGTGTCTGTGTCTATATGCATTTAGCATGACCCTGACCCTCTTTCTCTGCTGGTTCTTTTGTGAGCACATTAATTTTAGTGGCAATGCTTATTGCATAAATTGTCCATTCAGTCATTCCAGCGCACACCTGGAGCTGCTCCTCGGCTGCCTGAAGAACGAGATTGCTAATCCTGAAAGCCAGCAAAAAGGCTGCAGCAAAGGCTGCTTTAACCAGTTGACTGCCATTCCTATGAAGGTGATTTCTAAGGGCATATCCTACAACCTGACAGCAATATGGGTTTGGAATACACATCACCTTTCTTGTCTTGACACCACCAGCAGCTTTAGTAAGAATAACTTTTTTGTTTATTGCAACACTGTGACAGATGAGATCTTCCCAACCCCATCACAGTTCAAGACTGCATATGAGGTGGATTCAGTGAGAACTTCTAATTGCTCTTGTCTCAAGCCTTAGATGATAAAAAAAATTGCTGGGGCAAGACTTGCAGTCTCCTACATATTGACAAGTTCCACCAAATGTTTTTAGAAACCTTATCTTAATGTAATTATCCCGGGTTTTCTGCCTGAAGTACTAAAGTTTGGGACTGGCCCTGTGATCGGCAAAGCTCAAATACTGGGCAAATGTGACTGGGCTCCCCAAATTTGTATTTCCTACAAAACACGGCTGTGGTCCTGTGGATGTCAAGAGTGACAGACTGCGGAAATACACTCCCTTTATCGGCTGTCATTTTTGCAGGCACTCACTGACAACCACTATTGCCACCTGAAGCTCTAAGGTGGGCTGCTGACCAGTACATAGTTTTGGATTTTCTTTGGACCTCAGCATTCATTGGCCACATTTTCAGACCTGCACTGAGTAGTTTTGGACGGTGTACTGAATTCCACTTTAGCAGACTGTTAGCATTCAAGTAGAGAGTTCATAACTAACATAACTAGATGCCTGTAGAAAATATAATTTTACATTTATGCTAAAAATGCCTCTCTCAGAGGAAATAATATTTTTGAATTAGTTGTTTTTCTATGCCATTATTGAAAGAAACTAGAACTCAGTTTTCTTTGAGGTTTCAGAGGCATTATCTTTTTCTTTCCAGTAGATTTGTTTTCTTCATTTTCAGTTTGTTCCTGTAATTTCTGGGCATCAAAACGAGGATAGAAACACAGTACTTCAGAAAATTATTATACAGTCATATTCCCAGGACAACCTGACAGACAAAATAACAAATCTTTCAGAATCAAAGAAGGCCCTAATGCAAAGTTGAAATTCAGATATCCTTCCTAAGGGTAACTGTCTAGGGCAGTTTTGTGTACACCATAATTCCAGCTCCACTCTTGTTTCATTGTTTGAGTTACAGCCTAAATTGTTAGGAAAATTTTGATGTGAAGATATGAAGAGTATAATCATACAGACTTTAAAAGGCTTATTTTGACTGAAACGTTAAGCTTTTAAGCATTTTTCTATGGTAGCTCTAAATCTTGTGGTCAATAACTGTGTAATATAATGGATGCTAGTGTTGCCAATTATTTCACACCATGTTCTGATGGCACCAAGTTCTGATGTACAACAGAATTACCTTGGTAATTTAGGCACAAAAGTTGGGAAATGTTAAAGAAAATGACTAAGATAAAATATAAGGTATGCACAAATTTATTTGGCTAATGAAATAACCCAAACTATGTGTTGCACAAGTAAAAAAAAAAAAAGATAAAATTTCCTCATCCAATTAAAAGTAAACCAGTATTTTGGTGCTTTTTTTTTTTTTTTTTTGCTACAGGAATTACAGAGAAACAACTCAGAGAGCAGATACTCACCCTACAATATCTTGCCTTCTTATACAATCAGTGGACAAATCCTGTCAATTTTCCATGTCAGCATTCAAACCAAAGGAAGTATGAATATAAAGTAATTGCTGAAGTTTTACTTTTCTGTTCCCAAAAATTTTCGAACAATAAGTAGAAAAACTATTCAAAATCACTTAGAATTATTGATGAAATAGAAATACACTTCATGCTTACATCAATTAAAATGGTATGGTCTTTCCTGGTCGTTGGTTATGTGCCATATTTCAGTTCTCATCATGAAAGCTGGCTGTGGTACATATAGTGATAGGCTGGATTTGTATATGTGTCTATGTAAATTCAGAGCTTGGATTATGCACTTTCCCCTGCCCCCCACCCCCGAACACTCTTAAAGAGCTTCATTATGAAGATTTCTGTTCAAAAACTTAGGTGACCAGAATTCATAGCAAAGCAGCTGACTGGGAATGGCATATCCCCCTGCACACTTCTTGAATTCCAAACCGAAAAGTTGCTGTGTTTTCAATGTGTTTATGAAAGTTATGGAAAATATAGTTTTGTATTTGTGAGATGAGTTGAAAGAAAAGTCTCAAAAAACCCTCCACAATATTTTAAAAGGCAATTTTAGTCCTAACAGAGCCAGACAATAGATGTACCAGTCTCACTTGATTTGCTTCAATTCCCATTTGAGTCAATGAAGAGAATCCCATTGGCTTTAAGTAGGACTTAGATTAGCAGGATTCATGAAGCAATTGTGTTTTGTCTGTGTTAGGAATAGGAAATTGTTGAAATTATCACATTTTTGAGGAAATCAAATCTCTGTACCTTGGCTTAAGATTGCATATTGAGAAAGAGGCAGGAAAAGCCAAAGTTCCACTTAACTCAAATAGTCTGTTTGTAGTGCAATGTGCAGAGAGACAGAAAATGCCTTCCACATCAGGAGGGTGATAAAATCAAAAGTCCCATCCTTAACATTAAAAAGTAGTAAGTTTGGGGAGCAAGAATTAAGCATGCAGAGCACTTTCAAATTATGGATATTTTAGCCTTTTTTCTTAAAATCTTTCTTCTTGGTTACACCAGGCCTATGATCCTGAGACAAGTAGCTCTGAATTAATTTTTTTTTAAAAAAGAGGAGAAGCAAAAATGTGTGTACAGATAAGCTTTGCAAGATGTATCTTTCCATGGTAAAGCATCACGTCCTTTAATAACTGGAAAAATAATGGCACCTTTTCTTCTCGCCTTTGTTTCACAAAGCCTGTGTATGAGCTTCTTTTCTCTCTTGCCTTTAATATAGCCTCCTAATTTAGCCAACATTTCATTTATGAATGGGTTCTGAGCAAAAACTTCATCCTATTTTCAAGCTTCTTGAGGGTTCAGAGGCAATCAAATCCATCTTTAAATGAAAATGATGAATGTATGTCCAATAAGTCATATATACTTTTTTCTAATGACATCAACTTCTCTTTTGCCTGCCTTACCTAGAAGCCTGCATGGTCTTTGTCTGTGAAAGAGCTCATACTTCACTCAGCAATCTCAGAGAGTTTGATTTAGGATAAGGATTTTACTGCTGCTTATTTTTATAGCCGAGGTTTATATATATGTGTGTTCTACAGTTCAGTGAGGTTAGAGGTGTGTCATGCTGTAGAAGCATCAGTGCTTTCTATTCTCAGTTTCACTGGAAAGGTGTTACTTCTGTGTGTTGAATTTTTCCCATTATTCAAAGAACATTTGATACTTTAACAAATAGATCTGTATTTCACAAAAACCTCTATGTCTGGCCTGTCATTACACAGGTATAATACTACATGGAGAGAACATAGGAGGCTGTAGTTCCTTCCCCCAAATTACCCTGGGGACTAGAGAGCAGCTGCAGTCTTGTTGCCTATCTTTTACATCTCAGCCAGAGCCATCTTTGTTACCAGGACTTCTATTGAGAAGTCACAAGTCTTGCAGTGAATGATGAAATAGGAACTGATTCCTTTTATAGTAAGACTTTAAAAAGTCTTTAGTGTTACACTCAGTCGTACACAAATGAGCTCACATGGAGATTATACTGCCAGCTCGGAGAGATAATGTGGACAGCATTATAGGTCTTTGTGGGCTTTGAAAATTGTGACTTGACTATAATATTAAGTAGTCTTTAAAAAGCATTAAAAAGGAATAGTCTAAGGGCAGTCAGATACACACTAGAAAAGGTCCAGTGTCTTCAAAATTATAGTGTTAGGCATGTTTATTCAAATCAGTGATCAGAAGGGATAACTGGATGAGAATTCCTTAAGTGCTTTATAATGGCTGTGGATTACAGAGTAAATCATACACATTTTACAGTTAAAATTAATTGAGCTTATGTGGCTACAGAAACTACTACTGCTGTAGTTTGGGGGGAGGTGTGCCCCCCACCACCATTCTTAAATCTAGACATCAATAAAAACTTATAAAATACAGAAATGCCCCAATGAATTCTGAGTGTTTTGAAATTTCTGCATTTGATAACCAACTTAAATATTGTAACCCTTAGTTGTTTTATTTGTATCACACTTTTTTTACAAATACCTAAAGGAATAGTTAAGTCTGATAGTGATGCAGCTGGAAAATTGTGAAGATTAGAGCCTTGACCTTGGAATTTTCTTGTCGATATGCAGCACAATATAGCATTGTGATGCTCAGTTGGGTGCTGTCATTTTGGAACATGTAGCAGCAAATGAGGTACCTCTGCTGCCTGCAAGGTGTCGGGAGAAGTGTGACAGTCCCAGAATCGCAATATATAATGGAGGATGTGACTGAGTACACACAGGAGTAGGTCTGAAATTGTCTTGGGCACTCAATCCCATGAGTATGGAGCGGTCAAATGAAGGGGTCAAATGAAGGCTCATGTCTGGAACAATTTTGTTAACCTTCCTCTTCATAAAGTGGAAGAGGATGCCTTGTTTTTTTTTGGAAAATTGGCAGCTGAAGAAGCTTTGTTTTTGAGGTAAAGCCTTTATTTCTAGGCTCCAGTGCCAGGATGGTTTATCCATTCCTTATGATTGTTTAGGCATAATGCCTAGGGAAGTGTAAGAACAGAAATCAAAACAAGATATCTCTTTTGTATAAATCCAGTCACCGATGCTCAGTGATTTCCTGCTCTTCCTTTCTTTCATGCAGTGACCCTTGTGTTTCTTTCCACAGCATGGCCCCGTACTGAAGGGAAGGGTGGGAACTGCATTTCTGCTGCCTTACTGATTCTGCTATGTATAAATAGGAAATATGAACCTTTAGCTGAAGGAAGATCAAATCTGTCATGTTCTAAGGAAGTCTCATAAAGCACTGAACTGCTTGGTGAAGCTGAGCCAATGTCCTTCCCTGCATTTCTTATGCAGATCTCTTTTGCATACAGTAGTAATTGTCACCAGCAGCCCTTAAGTCTGCTTGGAGAAAACCTCCTGAATAACATTTAGAAATCTACCTCACAGAGGCAGTAACTTTGAGGCTCCTTCTCGGGCTATGATAACCCAGAATTACAAGAGTTTGGAAGGGGCCTTTTGTCTAACCCTCCTGCTCAAGCAAGGTCACCAACAGCAGGCTTCTCAGACACTGTCTGTGACATGGGCAGAGGTTTATTAAGGTGATGACAGTTCTGTTTTCATATAGAAAGAGAACCTTTTAAATTTTACCAGAAAAAGATTTCATTTATGTTATGAGTCATTCAGGGTTTTTGGGGATTAAATTTTTAGCCTTAGATCTGTACTCAGGGGCTGCCTGAGCATGTCCTCACTTTCTGTAGATTGCTCTAGTGTATGTGATTTTTCAGATTAGATATAATAGATATCCAGAAGGTTAATGTCTGTGAACCCCGAGGGGTATTCTGTAGGCTGAAAACAATTCAGTCTAATAGGGTGGGGACCCTACTGGTATCAGTTTATGAGATGCCACAAGTGTTGCAGTCTGTAGGGAAGGATTTAGTCCCTTCAATCAGGTATACAGACATTCTGCTAGGAAAACTACACTGGTATGGACTGAAACAACTAATGAAGATGCACTTTCGGAATATGCCTATATTAAATGTCTGCCCAGGGAAAGGGAAGATGGGACTTGTTGTGGATATTACCCTGAAGCACAGTGGAGGATTTAATGGATGCTTTTCTTTTACCCTGGGAGAAGTCCAACTCTGTTCCTGTATTTTTTCCTGCTGTACAGATTCCTATAATCTTAGTTCTTTGGATGCTAGCCCATTCAGCACTTCTCTTGCTTTAAAGATGGCCTGTCTAGTGTTTATTTTGCCTTCTGACAGCACAAGTTTAAAATTTAGAAAAGATTGGGTAGCAGAGTAGCAAATACAGTGATTACATGAAGTGCAAAAGTTGAAGTTGCCTGCACCTTGTAATTTAGCCATTTCCAAGGTAGTTAGATAAGAATCTCTGTAAAGCACTGCTGGACTTTGAGTACAATATTATTTTTTGTTAGCTATGGTTTCAACTTGTGGCACTTGTGGCAATCATTTCAGCATACTCATTTCTGAACATGTACTCCCTGTAATGCAGTCAATAGGAGAAGCAGGTTAGTGAAACAGGTGATAATTTTCCACCATGAATGAATACTCCATCCTACTTGGTAGATGTTTTCCCCTTGCAAGTTCAATAAATATTTATGTCAGCCCTGCTGTCAAGTAGCAGTCTCAGTAACAGACAGTTGCTAAATTAAGATACTTTCCTTGGCAGTAATGGAAAGCTAATAATGCAATTGCCATATGCAAGCCTTGGAGAAGATTTACCTTTATAATTATCATAAGAGGTTGAGCTGCAACTCCAAGAATAATAAAACACCAGGGGCAAGCTGTGTTACCACCAGATGGATAGAGGTAGCACTGAGAAAACATAAAGAAATCAGGTTCCCTTCCTTGGTAGTGCTGTTTCACAGGGGCAGCTGCAAGTGAACTTCAAGCAAAGAAGGCAGAGAAGTTGAGAGGCGGTGCTGCAGACTATGACCTGCTCACAGAGGTGTTCCTCCATCAGCGTGTCCTAGCAGCTGTAGGCACAGGTGCCAGCACAGACAGATGTGTGCTAGTAGGCAAGAAGTTCACAAAAACTGCTACAAATTCAACTAGACCTATTTTTGACTTCCATTCATCCCTCGGCTTCTCTTGTCTTTACTGTTGTATCCCCAGTGGAATGGGCAGATGGAGAATTACAGCTGCTTTTTGCAGCTACAGTTCAGGAAAGAGACCTTGGGATCATCATTGACAGATCTCTGAAATCATTGTCTCTATGTGCAGCGGCAGCTAAAAAAGCCAACAAAATATTGGACATCAGCAGAAAGGGTATTGAGAGCAAGACAGACATCAGCATTTTGCCATGATATAAAACCTTAGTGCACTCCCATCTTCAGTGCTGTGTGCAGTTCTAGTCTCTGCATCTCGAGAAGAACATGGTGGAGTTAGAGAAGCTACAGAGAAGGACAAATAAAATTAAGATGGTGGGACATTGCTTTATGCAGAGAAACTGCAAAAACTAGGAGTTTCCATGGAGGGAACGGATATAGGGAATACAGAACATTTTTCACCAAATTTCACATGGCCATATTTAGGCTGGACTCGATGAAACTTGTAGATCAGTAACAAATAAAGAAAGCACTTCTCCAAACACTTGGTTTGCAGACTTCACAGAATAGTACCTCACCAAATTGCTGAGGTTGGAAGGGGCCTCTAGAGGTCATCTAGCCCAACCTCCCAGCTCAGAGCAAGGTTAGCTAGAGCCAGATGCTCAGGGCTGTGTTCATATGTGTTGTTTATCTCCATGGAGTCCACAAATTCTCTGGGCAATATGTGCCAGTGCTTGATCACCCTCATACTAAAACCCTTTTTTCTTATGCCTAAATGTAATTTCTTCTGTTTCAGTTTGTGCCCATTGCCTCTTGCCCTGTCACTGGGCACCACTGAGAAGAATCTGGCTCCACCATTTTTGCTTAGCATTACCAAGTATTTATTCAGATGGTGAAGATCGCCCCCAAAAGCCTTCTCTTTAATAGGTTGAACAGGCCCAGGTCTGTCAGCCTCTCCTTGTATGCTCCAGTCTCAGTCATCTGCACGATCCTTGGCTGCACTTGTTAACAGTATGTCCATATTCCTGTTGCACAGGTAGCCCAGAACTGGACACAACACTCCAGGTTTGTCTCACCAGTGCTGAGCAGAGGGGAGGACAACCACTTTGAACTTGCTGGCAGTGTTATTCTTAATGCAGCCCAAGAAGCTGTTGCTGCAAGGGCACAGTTCTGGCTCATGTTCAGCTTAGTGTCACCAGGACCCCCAGGTCTTTTTCTGACAAGATGTTTTCCAGCTGAGTGACCCCCAATATATACTGGTAAATTTTTCTCCAGGCACAGAATTTTGCACTTTCTGCCTGTCAAGGTGCCTCTAAATGGCAGCACAGCCATCTGGTGTATCGACCACTCCTCCCAGCTTTATCATCTGCAAAACTGCTGACAGTGCACTACCCAGGTCACTAATAAATGTATTAAACAATATTGGCGCTAGCATTGATCCCTGGGTACACAGCTGGTGTCTGGCCTCCAGCTGGACATTGTGCTGTTTGCAGGAGACTGTGGAGGTGGACAAGTATCAGCAGATCCCTAAGGCTCCTGCAAAAAAAGAATTAGACAAATTAATGGACAGCAGGTCCTTAAGCAGATATTGAAAGTAAACCTCAGTGATGTGCCTTCTAACATCCTTAGTCTAGCAATTATGCATACTGGGAAGAGGATTGGACTGCAGAGGCTGGCCAGCCTTTGGGGGAAACTCTGACAGTGTGAGAGGTAATACTGGTTTGCATAGACCTTTAGTCTGGCTCAATATAATATTTCCTTTCCCATTGTTGAAAGCCCATTGTTGCATTAAGTGTGGGACCAAGTGCTTTCTTCTCTTTCCAACCATTTCTCCTGAAATCAGCCTCACTGATTTCAGATTTCACTGGTTCTTTAACATCTGTCAGGCACTAGTAGCACAGCTGCTTATAACCTTCTACACCAAGTAAGCTCTCTTCTCACACAGCTGATGAACTGAGACATCCTGGCATACCCACTGGCCACTCTATACTCTGCCTGTAAAGAGAGGTCGTTTTCTCCTAGGACAAGCTATCCCAGAATTTTCCTGTATTTTTGGCAAGAAAGATAGTACTGGAAATGTATGTCTTCCCTATTGTTACGACCTGCCCCTGAAGGCGAGATAACTGAGGTTCTTGTTAATAGATCTCTTGGGGTGGATTAGAGTGAAATGACACTGAATGACTGGTGTTTATAAATATTTGTAAATGGCAGGGTTATTTTAAAACAATTTTGTTGCAATGGAAAGGAGGTATGTAACCAATTTGCTTATTACTATCTATAGAATATAGCAATACGAAAGTATAAAGATCACTTAAGAAAATATATAAGGAAAGGGAAGAAAGAGAAAGAAAAGAGTAGATAGTGGAGAGGCAAGATATCACCACCTGTGGATGCAATAATGAGACCTGATTGTTGCAATTTTGATGTCTGTTTGTCAAAGTGATGGTCACAGTTCTGATCCGTTGCGGGTGAGGGCAGCCCACAAAACAAAGAGTTCAATGGGTTAATGTACCTTCAGGTTCAGGGGGAATGCCCAGGTTACCCCCCTGAGCGGGAGTTTTACACTGTCTGGGGCAAGACTGTGAGTCATGTGCAGTCTTTTGGTGGAAGGCCCTAGAAATGAGTCTGGGGGTGCTTTGGGGGTTGTTGGCAGTCGCAGATGTGACCACAGATAACTTGGGGTGGTCTTTTTTTGACCAGTGATTTGTGTATGAGCAGTTGCTTCCTTCCACACAGTTTACCATGGTGGGAGGTTTTGTTCGGATGTGTTAACAAGGATGTGCTAACCAGAGCTTGCCTCTGCCAGGCTTGGAATCAGCACCCTCCTGTTGCAAATTCCTCCCTCTTCTGCTTATCTCAAGTTCCTTCTGTGGCCTTCACAGTGCTTGAGACAGGCAACTGTGCCCTTTAATTGTGCTCTTTAGCTCCTTACACCTGTTCTGTGAAGATTTTGAATAGGGAGGCTGTGCCTGAGCACATTGGAGCAGGACAGTGTTGTCAAGGGTCACACCACGTGGTGGTGGGGATAGGACACTGCCAGATGTGGAGAATGATCCATTGAACATCAGCCACCCCTACATGGGGGCATTCTAGAGGGTCCCAGAAAAGCCACTTTAATGTTTATCAACTGGGGTACTCATCATCCTGCATGCCCTAGGCAGAGTAGCCAGTCAAGGAATTTGACATTGAAAGCTTAGAAATAAATGCACACGTTTTACCAATAAGAACTTTTTTGCCTTAATTGGGCTAGGATTAGTCATCTTGAGAAAGGCAAAGTTACAGAGCTAAAAAGTTAGTGATGGATAAATGCACACATGCATACACACACACACACGCACCTACTCTCTGCCACACAGACACACATACATATGTGCATACACAGCAGCACTCCCCAAGAAGTAACATATGGTTTGCTGTACTTCCAGGGTTGGAGGAGTGAAGCTCAGACCATGCTAGAGGTGATTCCATTGGCTGATACTAAAAAGTCAGCACTTAGCAGATAAATGTGGCAGATGAAAGACCACTTCCCCTTACTCCCACATACACACTTGAAACAGGAGTAATTTGAAATATACTGCAAAATGTTGATTTTTAAATGTTACAGACTGTGGATAAAAATAAGGGATTATTTATTTCTTCTGTATTACTGAGTGCTCAGCTCTTGATTCTTTTAAGCTCCTTCTCCCCAAAGTAAGAAAGAAATCCTGTCTAGTTATTTATGGTGCTAGGCTAACTCCGAGAATCATTATATTTTTGAAATGGTGTTTGTTGCCCCTTGAAGGAGCAAAATCCTATCTTAAATGTATGACTTTTATAGATATTTTGTTTCATTTTGAGGAAACTGGGCATTTGAACAGTATTAATATATTTTATTTGAATGCAAGTTCCTTGGACTTAACAGGGTAGCTGAGTCCTGTTAGTCTTTTGACCACTGGAGATAGAATGTTTTTTAAAGTGAAAAGAATTGAACAACTTGTGCATTAGCCCTATATTGCCAGGTGCTGTGAGCACTGTACCGTGCTCAATACAGTACATCAAATCCTGCTGAAAACTATGTGTTTCAAGCCATGTTTTTTTGTGGTGTTACAGAAACCACAGAGGTACAAGGGTGCCAGGAGCCAAAATCCAGTGGGCTTTTGAAAAGGTTATCCACAATAAGCGATACTTCCACAACAACCTGTGTAGGATGACTGTACAAGACATAACATATTCAGCAGCGCTGTGAAAGGATCGCTCACCATCTGGCACAACTCCCTTTTGGGTGGACAGGACATCGCAGAACATCTGGCAAGATTCACAGGGCACGTTGATGCCTTTAACTGCTCAAGATCCTCCCTTCTTATGTCAGGCAGAGCCTGCAGGGTTGAGGGCACTGGAAATGAGGCCGCAGCAAAACCTGTCCCAGTTCTCAGGACCCCCTGGCTATGCTGTGCCTCTGTTGCTCTCTCCTTTCCTTGTCCTCAGGTCTGCAGCTTCTTTCTATAGCCTTTTATTGTCATTCTGCTCATAGGGAAACCAGGACCCCAATACCTCCCAGGAACAGAAGTGCTCAGCCCTGTTTTGCCTTCCTGATGAGTTCAGTGGGAGCAGAAACTCTTGGGTTTGTATATGGGGTAAGGGTTCAACTTATCCTAACCTAAGGCAGCTGCTCCACAGCCAGGCTGGTTGTGATGTTCACAGGGGTTCAGCCAACCCAAATGGTTACTTTCCCCAAAATAGAAAAAAATACATAGTAGCGTGGAAGAGTCCAAGCTCTGCTTTTCTTTGTCCTTGAGAAGGAGGAAACATCTTTATCTACAGCAGTCTTCTTGCTAAAACACCATGCTGAGGAAACTGGAAGGGCTATATTCTAGAAATTCTCTTTGAGTTCATAGTCTCAAAGGTTGTATGTGAAATTGTTTGTGCTGTACTGAAATAGATAAAAAACAAATTGTTCCCTCTTTTGGATTTATTATGGATCCACTATTTATTTAAAAATATGTTAAGGGGCTCTTGCTGTATAACCAATTGTTACATTGGGGAATGCAGCAGAATGTGATTCCCCATTCACAAAGAGAGTTTTCTGCTCTCCTAGCTATTTTTATTTCATTTCTAATCTGTGCTGAAGCATCTGTGAATATGATATCTTAGCCCAGACAGAAGAATTCTTAATCTGAAGAGAATGAAAATTGCTGAACATTTTATTTTAGCATCCATTTACTAAACTAAATAACTTCTTGGAGAGGAAGGGGAGAGGCAGAGAGGAGGCGGGGGATAGGGTGCATTTTGTAGTTCTGAATTTCTATTTCAAGTGAAAGGAAAACATTTAACGAAATGTCTCATTAATGAGAGCCTAAAGAACAGACTGAACTTCTAAACATTTCTTATTTGCAGCACTGAAAAAGTCCAAAGACTTCGATTAAGCTTTTCATATCTAGAACGACATTCCTCCCACATGCCCTCCTACCAGCACCCTAAATTTGCAGGCAACTTCAAATACCTTTAAATATGAATGTTGAAGGACCTTTTTGCAGACTGCATCCTCTTTGCAAGTTGCTGGCAAATCTGTCAGAATTTTGTCTTCTGCCAACAATGAGGATAAAATATACATATCAATTACTCAAAAGTTAAAAAGCTGCAGCTTTCAGACTTTCTTTCACAATATACACATTCAAGAAAAATAAGTTGTATGTATATGTCTAGTGAATACCCCATAGAACTATTAGCCAGAGAGCAAAACTGAATTGATCTAGCTGTTATCAGACTTTCAAAATTTGATCCATCACACACATTCTAGCTAAGATTAGAAGGAAAACAAACAAAGACTTCCAAAACTTCATGTTCTTTTAGACACAGGACAGCTTTCCCCCCACATTTTTATATTTTAATCAGTTTCATGCAGTATGTTCAATCCTCCATGAAGGCAATTCAATTCCCAGAGCCAACAGCTTTGTCACTTTTTTTTGCTGACTTAAAAAAGAAATCACTGCCAAGTGGTGGCAGAAAGGGATTGAAAAATTAGAACTTATTTATTTAAGATGTCCCAGCACACATAAGACCTTTAAATTGTTTTGCAAGTGGCATAGGGAACTACAGATAGTCTGTTGAGGTAACTTCTCAATACAGAAGGTAAGTAATTTATGAGGCTGCTTGTTTCTGCTAGCTAATGGCCACAGAGTGCCACAGTATAAATCAATTACTTGGGTTTCCAAAACACAGAGTTAAATGTCTCTCAGTTATAAAGGCGTGAATCCTTCATTTTATGAGATTCTTCCAAACACATCATAATAATGTTATAACCTTAGATATTGAACATCTATACCCCACTGTTATTGTGTCCAAGTTTGTAGAAATTAAAATGCAGATCATACTACCTGACCCACAGAGGGGTTCTAAGCAGCAGATGAACCCTTTCCTATTGGAGAAGCACCTAAGTCTGGCTCCATATTTCCTCCAGTGTCTCATCCCCTGGCTCAGCATAACTCTGCTTTTGTGGGAAGAAGTGTCGTGGCATGATGGCCACACACCAGCTGACAAGGTGACAGTTTGTCCAAGGAATAATTAGCTCCCTAATTTATTCTGCCATTGAACATTTGTGATGTACAGAATCATAGAACAGCCATGTTGCAAGGGACCCATAAGGATCATCTAGTCCAATCCCTACAAGGATCATCTAGTCCTGCTCCTTACAAGGCTACCTAAAACCAAACCCTAGACTAAGAGTGTCATCCAGATGTCTCTAGTCCTTTTGCAGTGGAATGTTGCTGAAACCTCTTGTTTGAGGTGCTTTCTTTCACACATTCTCACTTCAGGCAGGTCTGTGCTCCTTGAGGTTACGGCTGTTTTCAACTATGCATTTACTATTCCAATGCAATGACTCATTTTATTCCCTGTGGTTTTTCAAAATCCTGGCAAATACCAGCCTGAAAACCGCTCACATCTGCCTGTCTGTTCAGGGCAAGAGACCAACTTTTTGTTTTCCCTTATAAATAGCACAATTCTACTATGATGTCTCTAGGTCCTATATTAACATGTCTACCTCAGAAAAGACACATGCTTAATGCACAATGAGGACCTAAATCACCAATTAAGATTAACTGGATTAAGCTGCAGTATGTACTATCCAGTAGGATATATCCTCCTCCATGTAACAGACTGGGCATTTCTTAATTGTAGTGGCTAGTGTGTAGAGGCAGATAGATCTCTAGCCTTAGAGAACTCATATGTTTAAAACTGGATTTCCAGACCTACTTTTTACAGAGACAACCTATTAAAACATTTCTATGTTATCTGATTAATTGAAATGTCTCTTTTAAATAATTTTTTATTCCTTTAGTAATATCCATCTGTGCAAGATCATGAGTGTCTTTCTCAGGCTACTCTTATAATCAGTGAATGAAAAGGGAAATACTGGGTCATTAAAGGTAGTAGCTGTTGGCATGCGCAACAACGCAAAATAATTATTTTTACATATTATGACAGTAGATGTGGTAATCACCACCATTCTATAAGGAGTAAAAAATGTCTAGTGCCGTTCACAGACATTGAAGAAACCTCCCCCCAACTAAAAAAAAAAATCAAAAATTAATGTTGTTCTGCAAAAGCATCTCAGAGTGAAGCCTATGGAATAGACAACCTGATTAGAGTTCTCAAGTAAATGGAGAGTTTCTCTAGAGAAACTGAGCATTGTAGTTGTAGTTAATATCTGGCTTAGAAGCATTTCATGAAGCCAAGTGTACTTTGCCTAGTATTTTATAATGGTAGTAATATCGCCTGTGCATATGTATATATTTTAAAACAGTTCCTTTAGGAGTCAGTGACAATTTAGTCCCATTGACTGCAAAGGGAAGGGGGGGATAAACCTCAGGATTTGCCTTGGTCAAGGCAAATGATCAAGACTTGTGACCATATAGATATCAAAATTTAAGCAGTAAATTGGGTAGTTGTTACAAAAACCTTTAAAAAAACCCCTTTGAGTGTTGTGGCTGCTACCACGTGACACTTATTACAAATACAGCTGAAATAGCTTGTAGTTTTGAGGTATGATAGGAGCAATTCTAACAGCTATGTATTGTTTTGAAAAAAAGACCCCTTGAAGTACAACTTTGAAGTATTTTAATGCTTATTTTTTCTTTATGTCATCTCTTAAATAATTTTTCAAAGCTTGATAATTGAATTTTTTTTTATTGTAATTGTTGTAAAGGCTTGGTGAAAAATATTCTTCCTTTCTATGTACCTGAAAGTTTGCTGTTACAAAAATAGGCTTTTTATTGTATATCAAATCCCCTAAATACTTATTGCTGCAACAAAGTGACTAAGAATGATGTGTTTAATGCTCAGAAGCTGTCAGGAGGGTTCAGTGCTGAGAATAGTGGAATGACTGAATAGGGCTGAGCTGATCTAACAGCTGCTTGCAACAGAGAGTTAGTTGTGATCCTGCTCTTCCTCATCTTGTCACTTCCTCCCTTCAGTCCCTTCCCAGACTGTTCCTTGTGCTGCTGCAGGCATGCACCTGGCCCTTGATGAGCTATTTCTGTTTGTTAAGCTGGCCCTGGTTTAGCTGAGATGGTGAGTGAAACCCACTCCCAAGGGAGCTGAGATAAGTCCAGGGCTGACACAGGCTGGGGGAGCAAAGTGCTGAGGAGAAGGGAGGACAGGAGAGGGCAGGGAGGGAAGTGGGTGGGAAGTAGGAAGTTGCTGTATCTGAGTTTAGCCTGGCTCATTGCTGAGGTGTCAGTCACCTTTCTATGTGAGAAGGCTGGAGCAGAAAAGACACACAGGCACATGTTTTTCTTTACAATTTCATTTGATCCGGCTGTATAGGGAAAGAAAGCACTTTATATTCAATTGCTGCAACAGAAAAAATTGTGGGGGCTAGAAAATGAGGAAGGAAGCTTGTTCTGGGAGGGCAGAGGTGCAGATCAGGCTTTGTATCCACAATGGGGAGACCCAGAATGGGAGCGATCCTTCTTTCTTTTCCTCCATCCTCCCTGGGCTTGTCAGGGCTGTGATGGCACCTTCCTGTTGTGCCTTCTCTGTTCCACCATGTATTGGAGGATTCCCATGTGCTGGATACGGTTGCATACTGCAGCTGGTTCTGCCCCACTTCTGAGGTGGCATTCCCATACTGACCATCAAACAACATTTGTACTTTGTGTTTACTGCTCCGGGTCATCCAGAGCTGTCCTGAGCCTGTATCACCAAAGGTCCTTTTATTGTCGGATGCTTGTGGGCTCATGGGCCCTGGCTGAAAATTACAGGACAATCCCTTCTGGCAACAGTGAGCTGTTGGATTTTCCCTGTGTTGTACTCGCTATCAATGTTTTTGCTGTGTAAATGAATGTAATGTGATGGGGTGAAACCCAACAAAGTAGTTCAGTATCTAATCCAATGCAGAACTGAAAGAAGAAGGAATATTTCCTTTGAATTTGGTTGCTATTGAATGAAGTCCTTATTGACATTTTCAGATAAATAATATGCTGGTATATATTTGTAAATAAACATATGACAAATTGCTGGACAACACAAAGTTGCAAATACATAAATATTAGCATAAAATTATTTTTGGTAGGAGACTACTATAGTCTGAAGGAATATTTAGGTATCTAATTCCCTTAAAATGTTCTTTATCCACCAAGACAAAAGGAATGAACTTTGGGGACCTTTTTTGCACAATGCTTCTTTAAATGAAGATGGTAAAAGGCATGAAAATGGCTGGGGTCAGCACAGTTGTGGAACAAGATGTAGTAGCTGTAGAGCTCCAAGTTTGGCTTCAATGCTTATGAAATTGTGGAGATGGTTCGGAGATGTCCAAGACAAACTACATTAAAGAACCCCAGAATTTGAAGTCAACTCTATGTGTGTAAGGAGTGTATGAAAAAAGAACAGTTGTGAATCTTAAGACATTCAGACCTTCACCTCTGGGACATCGCCTTCATGCACTTAACCATCTCTCCACTGCAGAGACAGCCTAAAGTCTGAGCATCTCCTGCTTTGTCTGACAAAGTGCACCTTACAATCAAATTATGCCTTATTTGCTTTAGATCCAACTTTTCTGAAGTCTACCATCAGTGCTATATAAATGTTCAACTCCCTTCACTTCCCTATTCCTTCTCTACAAGCTAAAAATAAGAATTAATGAAAAATTAATTGGATTACTCACCAGGCTTTTACCTCAAGGCTTTCCCTGGAGTGAAATAATATTTATGTCTTTTTTTTTCTTTTTTTTTTGGGTGTGTTTTTTTATATCTGCTAGAGAACTTGTAAAACAATTTTTTAGTGAAAGTATATGTTGTTCCATTTTGTCACTGTCATTTTTACATTGTCACTTTTTTTATGAAGAAAATGATCACAGACCTGTTATGATTGCCTAATTATGCAACTTTATATCTATGACTTGTCAAGAAACAATATAAACCACTATAGATGCAAAGGTAAAATAGAAATTAAAAGTCTTATATGGCAAATTTTACTTCTTTTGTTTGTCAGTTCTTCTCAATAGTTGTCCCAAGAATGCAGCAAGCTGAAAAGGTAGATGTTAATTTTTCTTCCTTAGGATCTCAATTCAAAGCTGAGGAGTGGCAGCAGAGAAGAAAGTAACTTGGGGATTTGTTTTTAATGTTGCTAACAAAAAAGCCTGAATTCTCTTGGCCTTGGCTTCCTAACTTGATCAACCCCTCTCTCCAATACCCATTTTGGGGAGCGTTCATGCTCAGACATTTTCCCAACAGCTTCAGTGTGTAGTTCAATTGTGCCTTGTTGCCTTCAGCAAGTTTTCTGAGTAACCATCATGTCCTGGAGAGGATAACTTTAGGCTGTCAGTGTAAGGGAATGTGTCACTGCCTTTTAAGAGCTGAACAGGCTGTGGTGGCGTGTGTCAGGGTTGCTCAAGCAGCCTGCTGAAACCAGTGGCATGTGGCAGACAGTTCTAAATAGCTTTTTACGCTGTGTGTCATGCTGAAGGCTCCTTAAAAATCGTAAATACTGCATAGCACCGGAGGCGATACTTGGAAAAGAGTAAATATCCAAAGCAAAGGCCAGAAGGGAGAGAAAGCAAACTAAAAGAGATGTGGGAGCACTAAAAAAAACCCCAAACAAAATCACCTTCAGCTGAAATGCAGTAGCAGAGTCCTGGAAAAGAGTAAAGTAAGGATGTGATATCTAGATGCAGGCAGATGTACTTTTTGAGAAATAAGATTTAGAAAAGTTAGCATTTCCGTGCTACTTCTGGATGTGGGGCTACAGATCTCAAACTGTCTGCATGTAAGCCAGGATGAATTAGAGTGAAGAATACTGTATTCTCAAGAAAATAAAATTAATTGAAACATAGGTTCCAAATAAAACTGCAAAAAGAAGGAAAGTTCTTTGGAAGGTTCTTGACTGACATTAACTTAGAAAATTAGGCATGAGATCATGCTACATTGTCAGATTTCATTATTGAGATTTGATTTTGATTGAAATCAAAGTTCTAAATCAATATATTGAACCTGGACTAATGGAAATATTAAAAAACACTTTAAAAGGCTAGAAAGCAAGAGGTAAATATAGTAGACATTGACTAAGGAAGCATGAGTTAGGGTTAGGGCTATTATTAGCTAAATATATCAGAGAAACACTAATGAGCAAATATCTATGAAGTTGTAAAGTTATAACAAGAGCATGAAACAGGAAAGTTACATGGACACAGACATATGTCCACAACTGGAAAATATTAAACCAGCTGCAAGATAGATTAGTGTTTTGCAGGAGTATGCAATCAGAACCAGCAAAATTGAAACAACCAGCAAGCACATTGGCAGTGCTGATGCATGTTTATCAGGATGGAAATACAAAAAGGAGTGAAGAACAATTCTATATAGAGGCAAAACGCAGAAGTTGATAGAGGAAAATGTACTACTTTAGTGGCAACTGGTGCAACTGCTATGAAATATTAGCAGGGAGCTAATGCTTGGGTAAATGTTATATCTGAAAATATTGTAGATTGTTGGAATAAGAAACATAACTACATAAAACAAGAACCACTACAAATGAGGGCTCACAGAGAAGACCTAACTGCTGTTCAAGCATTACATGAACTTGTATGGAAACCTGTAAGAAAAAGTGGGTCTGTTTATTTACTGTGAACAATGAGCCAACAATGAGTCTAACAAATGGCAAATCCTAGGTTTGCTTAAGAGAGTACCTAAAGGTCAGTTGGGCATAAACAAATGTAAAGGAAATGTTGAATAGATCAGGATGTCAGGAGGTAGGGAGACAAATATACATGCTTGCAAGGAGTACATTTAAATGTTGACTTAGTTTTCTCTGAGATTGCACATTCTATTTAAAACAGGGTATGATCTGTATTAAATTTGTATTTGCTGAACCTAGAAACCCATAGATCTTATTTGATGTAGCTCAAAATATTTGTATTAGAATCTAGATTTCAGCATGTATCAAGTCCCAAATTACTCAGCAGAATGTCTGGTAGAGAATGCCAACATCACTGCAAAGACTGCTAAATGAAGGTTAAGGGCTGTGAAACAAACCCAGTAGCACTGGACTTGATAGATTTTTTTAAAAAGTGAACTGCCACTGACTGAACACCCACTGACCAGAAAGATAAGTCTTTCGTTCTACCCCAAAGTGCAGCAGAAAATATTGAGGTTAGAAGGACGAAATAGAAGCGATCAGGATATCCCATGTATAGAAGATACAGCTCAGTCTTGCTATGGGTGCAGTGGTCTGTAAATGCAGTCTGTGCACACAAAGGCATTGCTTGGGTGTACAAGACTGCAGCTGGCAGGAAGATTGCTCCTTATTCTTATGGGAGCTCCCATCTCTTGAGCAATTTGCTTTAGGACAAGAGGGAACAGCTGCAATTTATTCCTATGAAAAGAGGAACATGAAGGAGCAAGAGAGAGTCAAAGAATCTGAAAGTAAACTGGAAATAAAGGATTTTGCTGAGCCACTACTGGACAGGATTGAAGCTGCAAGTAGATAGACATTGGGATATTTCTCTGTGTGGCAATCCAAACACCTAGAGTTCCTGAAAGCCCCTCTCTGTACATGTAATGTAGGCAAAGCTGTTATTTCTAAAGATTATGCAGAATGTAAACTGCCTCATTATACAGTCTCCTGTGGCAGGGAAAAGGAAGCCTGAGAGTGTCACACTGAGATCTAAGCAGCCAGATGTGGCCTGAGCAGCCTCAGCCCAAGGGACAGGAGTTGTCCACAGGCAGCTGCAGCCCAGGGCAGCCACAGAGCCTGGACAGCTGCTTGTGCCTGAAAACCTCTTTCCAGCTAGCAGCTGAATATGGCAACTTTTCTGAGAAACACAAACCACAAAACTTCAAAATATTGCTGCTTCAATAAGGCATGACTTTTGTTAGCTTGAAAGGAAGTTTCTGCTGATAATAAAGCAACACTGGAACTTGTACAACCTGCAGTAAAGCTTCACTCTAAATCCTTTGTAATTTTTATTGCTGCCATTACTATTAGTGCCAGAGTACAGATGAACAAGAAGATGTGTTTGTGTCTGTGTATGTTCATCTGTATATGTTTATCTATATTAATGCATCTTACTTTATTTATTCCCTCAAAAGCATGCTAATAAAAGCGTAAATACACTCTGAGAAAGAAAATCTCCCCATAGATCCATTTTGCTTTGTTACATAACTTTAACAAGGTCTTTTCCAGAACTCTTAATAACTTAACAAAATCTCCATGGAAGTGTTGCTTGCAGAGGATGCTGAGGGATTGTTAACTAGGACGTGGATAGGAACTGAGCCAGTAACTTTGGGGCTTTACTCTTTTCCTTGGCTGTGCAGCAAAAGGAACGTTTCAGCAATTTTTCTTGCCCAGTCTGTCCTACTAGGAAATTTTGTGTGGTTTTTATACACACAGTTTTGTGTGGGCATGCCTTTTTTGTGTGTCTCTGTGGAACAATGGTAGTTCATGCCAATGCTGAGAGGAACAGTCTCAAGTAGAAGACTGCAGGATCTGTAATTGGGGATTTCAATTAAATAGGAGGAAATATTTTTGGTGTACTTGATTTACAGCCACAAATGTTACTAAGTACTCAAAAAATACTCTGCCAAGTGCTCTGATTATTAAGTGTAGATATTTGAGAATGGATATTTAGTAGTATTTGAGATTATGGATCTGACTACTCTGAAAGTGTTCTGCCTCAAGTATTGGATTTATTCACTTTTAATGATTACTTTCTGCCTTATCGCCCCACAGTAATTCCCCTGACACACTTACTTAATATTATTTTAAGACATACAGCATAGATCAAATATTAAGGCCTTGAATTATTTCTAAAAGCATCCAGTATTGCAGTCCTATACCTTCAAATCCAGAAATAAGATGCAATCCACAATAAATAGTGCTCATGATTGAATGTTTGAAACTGATGTATGTACTTAAAACAGTCTATTCAGCATGAACAATATTTCTTTAAATGTCACTAGTTCAAGCTGTATTTTCCACCTTTAAGTACAGAGAATAGCTCTGAAAACTTTATCATCTCTAAAACTGGATTTTTTTTTTAAAGTAGGTACATATGAAACTGTGAAACACCAATATTAGAAGCTGAGGTGATGGTCAAGCAAACTCTCTAGTACTGACTTTTGAATTGTTTGTAGACAGAACAGTCTACAGAGCTGAAGAGCAAACATTTGCAAGGTTTTGCAAAACCTTACCAGGCAAAGCTTTTCATGGGGCTGAATACCTCTGGGAAGAATTTAGGTGTGTGGTTTACCTGTGAAACACTCCAAACTTCCTTTGTTTCCACAGGAGCCTAGAGAAGTCTCAGGTCACCTTTTATTCTCTTTTGATGCATTTCTTCTCTTGTGACGTTGTTAGCAGGTATCTCATCTGCTGATGAACTTCTTCATGCAACAAATCTGGCCAAGAACAAGGTGTGAATCTTCTGCTAGGGTTACCCCCTCTGAACCTGCTTTCTGTGAGGCCAGGTGAACATCAGTGCTAGTGCAATAGACAGGAGATAAAAACATGTCTGGGGAGAAGGAAGTGTGGTGGACTTGGTCCACACTTCAGGGGAGCTCAAACAGTTGAGGCATTGTGGCCTCGAAAGCCACAGGTTTTCTGCCTGCTTATTGCTGCAGCTATGAGCATCGGAGGAAATTTGTAAGAGAAAGACAAAGAACAACCATTTTTTAAGAAGGTCTTTTAACTTTAAAATGCTTTACTTCCTTCTACTTTCGGTTTTAACCATTTGTTGTGAGCACAAAGTGGTCTAAATTTGTTGACTTACGTTTAAGGCTTTGAAATTCTTCCTTTTAAGTGCCTGCTTGGGAAGAGTTGAATTGGCTGGGGAAAACAACTAATGTCGGTCTGTTAGGTGTTTTTCGGTTGGTTGGTTGGTTTGTTGTTTTTGTTTGTTTGTCATTTTTTGTGGGGGGGGGGGAGAAGAGGTTTTGGGGTGTTTTTGGTTTTTTTCTTCTTTTCCACAGGCAAGTATGTATTGGGGAAACTGACTGGGAGGATTATTTAGATGAATCTAGCAGGTCAAGAAAATCTTAATGCATATACTTTAATTTGTCTCTATTGTAGAATTTGACCCTGAACCCTTATATGAAATTCTATCCTTAGGTACAGAACAAGCAAGTACTTAGATATTGTCCTAAATAGAGATTTATTTCCTAATTTGGAATGAATGATTTACTTTTTAGTTGACAAACAATTTAGAGAGATGCTTTTTACAATATTTTAAAGATAGTCAATATATTTTAATTCCCTGAGAAGGCTAGAAATGTCAACAATCATGGAAAATAAAATTCCAGACAAAAATAGTAAGAAATGCTAGAATTATGTGAAAGTTACATATGGGCTGAGAGCCTTTCCATGTTGCATTTCATCCAATGCAAATTAAAATGAATAATAAATGCAGTACCTCTGGAGCATAGTTTTTGCAAAATAAATGCCAACAGCTTCTTAACTGAAGTGGCACAGCCTTAAGGTGACTGTGGTGTTTCTGAATATGCCACTAAAGTGGTAGAGGTTTGGTACATCTTTAAACAAGTCAGGAAAAAGAAAGCCTCTCATTTTTCTCTGTTCTAATTATCTTCGTTCCAGTGGATTAGAAAATAGAAAATGTAGAAGTCAAGCTGAAGATGGTTCAGAGCTCAATCGCCTGCCAAGTTAAGTCTGACAAATGGCAAGTGTGTGTAATTAATAGTGTCATCTTCCCCTGGACCAAAGGATGACTGCAGTAACTATAGATTATAATTGTCATCGTTGTCACATAAAATGTGCTATTATTAAGTTCAGGCTGAATTTTATTGCTGAGAATGCTCATAAATTGAATGGTCAGTCATTTAAATTGCCAAGTAGAGAGCTCTGCGGTTTGCTCTAAAGCGACTTTTTAAGTCAATGTATTTGACTTTAGACCTCTGGAAACTAGTTACATTCCTTAAAGAGATGTTAGACAGGTTGTTACCTGTAAGAGAGGACGCTCTGACAGATGCACTGCATTTCATTCATGTTTTAATTATCCCTACACTCTAATTTGTAATTTTTTTTTTGAAAGGCAAGTACTGCATATGCTATGTTGGCAACTTAAAAATTAGGACTTATTATCTTGTTAGCGTTGCAGAGAGAATGAGTGATGATAGGTTTGAAATATGGGTGAATAAAATGTAGTTGTTTAAGATGGAAAGATGAAAGGGGATGAAAAGAAAGTGATACATTCAAAGAGAGAATCTTGAGATCAAGGAGTTTCCCAGCAGGAACTGAAGTTCTTTCATTCTAGGGATAAATTGCAGGTCAGCAGTGATTTCCAGTCTTTTCCTCCTGATGACTGGATAAATCAAAATTTTCAGGAAGGCTGACTCAGAACTGTTGTGAAAATAACACCCAACCAAAATATGAAGGCTTGATAAAGTGAAGAGGACCCGGGATAGGAAGGGAACTGCAGCATTCATCAAGTCCTGTTTCTTGCTATTAGAGACAAGTAGTTCATATAATATCTTTCATAAACTGATTATCTGTATCTTAAAATTAGTTTAGGTATTTGTCTGCACTTTATAGTTATTGCTTCAAAATATGACCGTCCTAATGGTCAAAAAACACCTCTTTACTTGTCATTTTTTCTTGTTCTATCCTTGTCCTTTTTCTTTTAGATTATGTCTCATGCTCTTCTCGTATTATCTCAACAATTACATTTAAAGGGCATGATTATGTTTTCACCCAGCTAAAGAAGACAAATATTTTGTTTTAGTGGGCATATTTGATCTTCTTGGTCTCTTTCATGCTGTAAAATATGCTGTCAGCTGGCTGGCATAAGCCAGCTCTGAACTGGGAATCATATAAACACTTTATAGCAATACTGTGTTCAAACTGCTAAGTTCTGCAACATTTTCTCTCAAGCAGGTTTTCTTTTAGATTTTTCCGGAGATTTCTTCTCTGAGGTTGCTTTTTTTTAAAAAATTACAAATATTTGTTAGATGTGTTAGATTGTATACTCATAACTTATATACTAAACTGTTGCTTTTTACATTATAGGTGCAGAGTACTGGGAAAGATCAGCTGGCCTCATGAGTTATTAAGTCAATTTCCCTGTTACTACAGGCAATATATAGTAGAAACTGCATTGAAGGTATGCGGATCATCCACTCCAACCTCCACCATTCATATAACCACATATACTCAGTAACTTTTTCATATGATAGTAGAAGACCAAAAGCTAAAATCATAACAAGCTCCTGGAAGAAAACAGATGAAAAAAAATGTGTCACTTTTATGGTGTATCCCTGCAATGGTAAGAAATTAAGTAGATTTTTTTTGCCCAGATGATCACAAAAAGTGAAACAAGAACTATATTGCAGAAAAAATACGAATTAAGCACTTGAGTAGCAAGAGGACAATTTCTTAATTAATGACAGAAGAGATGTTTCTTAGGTCTGTGTAAAATACATTGAGTGCCTGTGAGTGAAAGAATAACTGCATTGGAAGTTTGGAAGCATCCTCTTACTGCTGAACAATTGTTAATAGCCTCTTTGGTTTGTGTGTTGGTAAAAGCATTTGCTAGTCCAGGTGTAGCAACGTATATTTTGGTCAGGTATCAAATGAAAATTGCAATCTAAGTGCCTGGGTAATAGGGGAAAATGTTATTCTATAGCTTTGCTGATGTTTTGTCTGCTTTCAGTCAGAAGCGGGCTTTCAAACCAAATGGCAATAGCACAACGGTATTTTAACAAGGCTGCTGACTGTGATTAGCTTACAAGTCAACCATATCTGTGCAAGAGGATTATTCCCCTGGCCAGTGTATGCTCTTGTGCACTGCGCTTAGTCAAAGTGCAGTGACAGTATAAGGCTTTCCAGAACATATCAGGATGAGAAGATAAAGTAAAAGTATTAAATTGGTTCCCTAGGGCTTCCTTCTCTTTCAGATAAACCCTTCAGTGTAAGTGGTAGGCTTTTGTTTTAGGTTTTTTTCCCCCTTAAGCACATTCCTTGACTGGTACAAAGATAAGGAATACAGTGAAAAATCAGCTTCTTCATCACATTAATTGTAGTTGTTAAACAAGATGTTGTTGCAATAAGACCTGTTTAGTAGGATTGAATGGAGTCCAGCACAAGCACACAACTAAGAACTACATGATGGGGTAAGGTCATAGGAATATTCCCAACTGCAGTATTTAAAGGGCTTTTTCAACATAAACTGATATGGATCATAAAACGTCTTGTGATTCTAGCCAAATCCAATGTTCTAAAGTTATGTAAATAACCCAAACCCTGAAACCTCTTTAATGCGTCCGCTAGCGTGACAAGAGTTAGTCTCAGACTTCCACAAAAAGTATTATTTGAGTAAAACAATGTTTTGCTGTCAGCTCCCACAGCTCCCACAGCTTCATTGTGGCAAGCGTAGCTGTAGGGGAAATGACTAAAAGTTCGCTGGCACAAATGGAGTTACATCTGCTGGCATTAGGGCTCAATTTGTCACTCTTGTTTTTAATCTCAGGAAGCATGCAAGAACTAAATGGTGCTAATCTTTCATATGACATGAAGAGGGTGATCAGAGTATATTCAGTCCCAGCACCATGGCCAAGTCAGAGCTCAGCCCTGGCTTCTGAAATGATCTTGAGCAAGGTTTTGAATATGAGCATGTCGTTTCACATTTTCCTATGCATTCTTAGCCCAGATTTCATTTTCTAGGCCACATCCTGGCATGACACCTACCCGGTTTGTGGTGAAAAAAATGAACTGATTGTCAGAAGGGGAAAAATAGCTGTGTAATTTCAGCCTATTTTCAAGGAAATCTGTGTAGTTCCAGCTAAGCCCGTGGTATGAGTACCCTCGAAAACAGTACCAGCACAGTGCTGCTATCACCATCAAAAGGATGTCTTTATCTTGCTGCTTCCGTGCCTATGTCAGCATGAGGCTGCTGGTACATCCTATGAGGCTGTCACACTTGTGTTGCTGCAGTGCTGTGAGAAGGCTGCTGTTGTGCCACGTGACAAGGAAATACACAGGAGCCAGAGATGCTTTAGGATTTCCACATTTTGTAAAGCTTCTCAGTGGAGGGGATGTTTCCCTAGAGCATGGGTTCAATCTTGGGAGAGCTGTGCCATAGGGTTGTCTGGCAGTGGCTGTGTAGTCAGCACACAGAACCAAATGCAACACAGTGCTACAGCCACCCCAATTGGGCTCTGGAACGGGCTCTCCATGTGACTTGTGAGCATACTGCTCCCTGTCAGACCAGGCTGACATGGACTCAGACTGCTTAATCCTACTTAATCTTTGTTAATATTTCTAGCTTAATTCCCTAAACTGAAAAAAAATACTATAAATACCATATATGCACTATATATACCTATCCCTATCTCTCTCTCCATATATATGTCTCAACACACATACATGCATATAAATATATATGCTCTCACACTATATTTGGGCTGTATTCTATTGGTAGAATTCTGAAGTACCATTTCTTATTAACAGAATAGCTGGTGTCACTGTGACCTGTTGTTTCCTGTCTCTGAACAGTTTGCTTCTATCAAGCCCAAACAGCATGATCAATCCCAGATCATCACTGTACAGCAGGTTTGTGTACTGCTGGACACTGTTTTACTCCTGCCCAAATACTGAAGCCTCTAATGCCTTTTCTCCAGAGCCATTCATTACAGGTACTACCAATAATGTACTATGGATAGCAACACCAGTTTGATTTTGTGCTGTAGTTACTTTCCACTTCTGCTGTTATCATCACTAATGTTTGTCTGTTAGCAATGTTAATTGAGCTGATTTCATTTGCTATTTTGGGAGGTTAATTCTGTTTCCCTGGCTTCTGAGGATTGCTCTTGGATTTTTGGAGAGAAAGAGATCTATTTAGGAGTTTGGAGACTGCTCAATGACTTCATGTCTAAAGGACTGAAGGGTAGGGGCTGATATGTTTTGAAAAGCCTGCGTGTTTCTGTCATCATCTCTACATGTAGGAATTGGCACAACAGTTTTTAGTGTAGAGAGAGATCTTGGATGGGTGGAAATTAAGATGTGTAGAGAAACAGGATCATTGAATCCACCCTTTGAAGTGGGAAGGTGGGAGGGGTAAGGCTGTTACCTGTGGATAATGAATAGACTATATCCAGATAAATGTATTCTGGTTTATTTTGCAGAACATAGCAGAATGATGTTGTGTATCTATTTACAGGTTGAATGGTATTTATTGAATACATTCATCCAAGCTGTACAAAAATGTTTCAAAAATTGTAGTATGTTGCTCCCTGAATAAAATAAAAGTTAAATGAGTATGTGGCATGAATTATGCTGTACTGTGAAATTAAGGTCATGAATTATGCTGTACTGTAAAATTAAGGTATAGCTAAATAAAAAAGGGCTGAGAAATATCTTTAGGAGATCCCCTTGAAAAGTGTTCTTTCTTCATCACTTGGTGGTTGAATATCATGGATAATCCTGTATTTAGATAAATGGAAATGGCAGACCGAGCAATGATTTGCTCTCCATTAAAAAAAAAAAAATTAAGTACTCTATGTTTTGAGAATATTAAGTACAACCTGTCTTCTCCTTCCTGGATGAGTGGACTAACAACTAGGACTCTCTCTGTTGCTTATGAACACATGGTAATTATTCTGTGTCAGATGAAGCAAGCTCCAGAGGAAGGAGTGTGAGCGCCTCACTACAGAATGAAAACACACATCTGGGTGATAAGGGATTTTTTTCCCTTGGCTAAAGGAGAGATTTGAACCCAGATCACCACCAGTTAGGGAAATAACCAGTAATAAAATACCTTGCTCAGGAACAGCAGATTCAAATCAATCTTTGTTTAAAATAAAAAAAAAATTGCTTAATGTTCTCTTTTTATTTTTTTTCCAAGTATGAGAGAAGACAGAAAAGAATATCAGGAGATTAATTCAATTCATCCTTCTCTTTAGCAGTATCGCAGTTTTTTCTTATGTGCCTTTACTTGCATATCATTCCAGTACTAATCTGCTTTCCCCAGGACATCTTGCACAGAAATGTAAACCATTCCAATCTTCTGGCAAGTCCTGACACGAGCTTCCCATGAAGAAACTGCTGTGCCCCAGAGGAGACAGAGAGGACAGGAACACTTTCTGGAAGCATGTAAAAAGGGGAAGCAGGAGGCAGTGGGCTGGAGGGGCCAAAATCCTGCAGCTGAGCTGGCAACACCACTGCAGCTCTGCTCATCGTGGAGAGAGATCCCAACTGCAGAGCTTAATTGTTTTGTTTTCCTGGGTTTGTCATGCCAGTTGTCAGAATAATTTCTTTGTGCATGGCTGAATTGGACATATGTACACAGTACTAGCTTAGTCTTCTGATATCCTGAGGGGGCCTTTCCTACTGGAAATTATTTTCCATTGAACAGAGGGTGGCTGGAAGATTGGTCCTTATTTGTCCATATGGTAGCTGTTGTTCTCTTCCAGTGTGAAAGTCTGATGAGGACATTAGACACAGTTGCTCTATACATGCCTAAAAGTATTTCATTCCCTGTGGTTTCCTATCACTGACTGTTGGAGTGTTATATTCATTGAGAATAATGAACTCTGGTAGAAGAAAATGCTTTAAATACATAAAGCAGGTTGTACACTGCTCACACGCATCAAGGTCTGGATGACATTTCAGACCCTTGCTTGGTATATTGTTCCTTTATTTAAATAAGACTGGAATATTGGGGCCCTGAATGACCAGTCATGAGATGCAAAAATGTCTTCATATATGTTCTAGAAAGACTGGGCCTCAGGATACAAAATTTTTTGGAGATCATTTTTGCCATGTTTTTTTTGTTTTTCCTTCTGTTTGGAATCCTTATGGAAATTTTTGTGAAGGATTACTTTTTTTTTCCTTCCAGAGCTTGTCTTAAATGAACTGGCAAGAGATTTACATTTCTCTGCATGACTGTAGGATACTGGAGTTTAAACAACGAATGAAAAATTGTCACAGATTTATTTAAGGGCAGTGAAGTGTTGCTGTCTTAATATAGCCTGTCAGCAGATTTTAAAAGGAGAAAGATAGGGAGCTGTGTGATCACTGGGTTGTTTGTGTAAACTGGAGACATCCAGCATGAGGGAAATGGTTTAGGATTTTATACTGGGTAGGCAACTGATGCTGCTTCAACAAAAAATGGCAAATGAAAATTGCAGTTGTGAAAACACAACTTTTTGAGACTCTATTTCTTTTTTGCCAAGTCCGGATTTCTTTTCAGTCCTTAAACAGTTGACTGTTTTTTGAGCCTTCTGAATCCCACTCAATTCCCATGAGTCAATAAATTGTTTTCTCTGTATCACATCCTACCACAGGCTTTGTTTCTTCTTCTTTCTGTGCTTTGTCTCTATTTTTTCATGTCTTCACTTCACTTCTTTGCTGCATTCTAAGTGTGGTTGTCGTTTTGCCTCTTTGCATGAAGTTTGTTTTTTAAATCAGTTGGTTTGATTCCCACAGTGGGCCAGACACTAGATGCCTCTTCAAAGTAATTCCTGTTCTGTGTTATTTTAGCAAGATGCTAAAGCTCCACATTGGTGGAAAACATTTTGTTCACTGTAAGAGACAAAGAAACTATAGGGTTTTGGGTATGTGTGAGAACGTAATTTAAAGCTGTTTCCTATGCTTTATTTGGGAAGGTTCAATTAAGGAAGCACAAACAATCAGAATTTTGAAATCTCATAACTTTTCTTTATTTTACAGTCTTTGCAACCTTAATGTTTCCTTAAATTGAAGTTTGTTTTTTGTGAGTATGTTATAATCTTACATACAATGCATATAGGCAGAAAATATGCAGTGTGTAATTATCAGCAAAGAAACTCAAGCGTCAAATCTTCAGGTTCTTTAAAGAGAAAAAAAGGTTTGCAAAGAAAAACAAGATCATGTAAAGATTTAATACATCTCAAAGCTAACACAATTTGGTTTGATACATGACCCTTTTATTTTGCTGCCTTAAAATGTCTCCCTCCTGCCAAAACTATTTGTTACCTTCTTCCTTGGGGAAATATGCAAAGACATGCAGTTACGCTCAGGCCCTTGCACTGGAAGGTTTTTATTTCAATCCTATCAGCCTCTATTCTCGCCAATCATTTTTCTTTTGTTCTCAGTATCCATTCTTTCCAGTAATTCACTTGAGCTACAATATCTGAGAAAGACTGAGCACCACTGTAATTTAAAGGAAAAGATCTTTTCAGGCTGATTTGGTTTCAAGCAGCTTTTTGTGAGAGAGATTGGTTTGCAGCCTCCAGGCAATTAAATACTCCGACTGAAGATTTTTTATCACCAATTATTCCGTACAGAAACTACTTTTATTTTTTGGAAGAAGACATCAAAAACTAACAATGAACATTGACTATAGCTTCTTGGTGAATGACAATATAAAACCTGGCTAGGTAAGCACACAGCGTTTGCTTGCAGTAGCTGTGACAAGAAGGTGGCAGGCTGTAACGGGAGTGACAGAAATCTGGGGTGAAACACTCACTGGACAGAAATCCTCAAAGTCAGTGCCATTAGCTTTAGCAGGGCCACGATTTCTGCCCACACAAATATCCACCTGACTGTGTGGAAGTAGCACACTCTTAATTATGGCTATAGAGTGGAGAAACCACCATGTGTACAGAAGACTTGACAAAAGCTTGGCAGTTGGGACTGGCAAGGATTTTTTGCTAGATAAACAGCCTCAACTGCAGCAGGCCCAAGCACCTTCAACTGCAATGAATTTTCTATCAGCCGTTTCAAACTTGTCATTTTGGAATATCACATGAATGTCTCAATGGAAGAGGATTAGAAAAGACGAAAGTGATGGGTTTGTGTTCATGGTTAAGTTTTGACTAGTCTTGATGAACATTTCTAGTGAAAAAGCAATCTGCATTTTTCCTATGGCTGCTCTGCTCTACCTAAAGAGGGAATACCAATTTCCAACAGGGAAATTCTCTTCTCTACCTCCCCAACATCATCCCATTATTGTATATTGCTTTAATATATGCCTACCATGAAATCAAGAGTGATCTGATTTGATACCAGTTTGGTAGATTAGGATTTGGTAGATCTGAATGAAATCAAATGACCTTTTAAGTGGATAATGCACAAGATCTTATGCTATAGATCTCAGAGGGCAAAGACGGAAATTTTTGGCCAACAGATTATGAGCAGAATCAGCATCATGTTTATTGGGACAGATATTAAACTATAGTTAACATCTTTTATGGAATTCGTAAAATCTCATCCCACACTGGGATGAGAATGACTTCCAGTTGTCACCACAATGAGTGTGCCCTTGTGATGAGTGCTTTCAGCTCTAGATGGGAGCAAGAAAGAGTAATGATCCTGTAAGTTATTTTAATGTCAAAAGCTTATAAAAGAGTAATGCTTACACTGTGAGAGGAAAAAGAGTCCACAGGGTAGTCAGGGCAAAACCTTCTCTGAGGAAAGGGTGGGAGCAATAGCTCCTTGATTCCTTTTCTTTCTAAGTCTGTCCCATGGAAAAGTGGAGAATGAGGGAAGATTTTTTTCATAAATCTTGACCCCCTGGGAAGACAGACATGGAAAATCTTGAAGGTGACAGGAGACGTTGTAATTCTTTCCTACCTAACCCCTCAAGATTTCTGAAACATGATGTTTCACTGTTTCTCACTTTCTTTGTCATTCAAATTAATACAGAGGTTGTGTAAAACTGTAGCTCTGGCATTGCCTTGTGTGAATAAGGGATAGGATACAAGTACGTGGGAAGTAGGTTGGCAGCAAACTGTCTCTACCCAGTTTTGCCACCTGGGCTTCTCCCCTCAGACTCAGATTGACTCAAATTGCAGATCCGGTCACCAAATGGTGTCAATCCTCTCTGTGTGGGCAGAACCACAGCATGCATGAGGCTGGGTTTCCCATGAGGGAACTGTTCAGCTAAGTCTGGAGAGAAGCTTGGATATGAACCTTCATGTCCACCACGCAGCTGAGTGCCAACGGAGGCTCTGACATCTCTGCGACATGTTTTGAGGGCCCCAGGCAAGCAGTGATGTATGCATGAAATGTATTATAAAACCAAGGCTGCCCAAAGAATGCTGATTCATGTCTGCCTAACTGCAATTTGGTTTAACGTAGAAAGCTAATCTAGGTAGAACTAGACAAAATCTTCTCAATGGAAAAAGTTTTTATCCAAAAGAGCAGTTTCTTTGAAATATGGAGATTTTTTCATTTTAACAGTTCTCAGTGAAAAAGCCTTCAAGTGTTTTGTTTGGATAATCTTTAAATCCCTTTTATATTTCTCTCTTTAACCATAAATCTAGGAATACATATATATCACTTTAGAATGTTCTGACAGTTTTGAAAGAAAACACTATGATTCTTTTTTGAAATGGTTCTTTGAGGGGACAGAAGAAATTTGCATCTCCCACAAATATCTAAATTTAAACTTTTGCATTCAGATCTGGGACAAAAACAAATACTGAAATGTCAGAATTTTATACATGATAGAAATTCTTTTTTTCCCCCTAGTACATTCTGCTTAGATTACACTGCACAGCATGTGCCTTCCTTCCCTAGTCTGCTTTTGTGTTCAAAAAATCAATTTGAACAGTCTGAACAGAGATCTGCTGCTGGCCCCAGCCTAAAGGGGTTCAGAGAACCCATCACTCAGCCCACAGGGCTTGAGTTACAAATTGATACCTGAGTTCAGCAATGGGAGAGAGTTGGAAAATCAGAGCAGAAAAAAAGAAAATAAAAACACATTGATTTATCGCTCATTTTTTTTTTAAATTCTTTTTAATTTCATGACTGACTTTCCTTTCTCTATTTCCTTTTGTGCTTGTAAAACAAGACAGATGAGATACCACCCTCTCCCAACAGCTGCTATTTGACAATGTTGCAACTGATCTTTTTCTACATGCTGCAAAATGCCTCAGCTGTGTTGACCAAAAGACTGACGTCTTATGCTTGATCTTAAAGAGGACTTAAAGACAGGTTTATGCTGCTGGAACTTCAGTCAGCTCCCAAATTAGGGTGATTTTAGGACTCCTGTGCATACAAAGTAACCTTTTCTGTAAATATTTATGGAGCCTTAAGACTTGCATTGCACTTCAGACAAATATTCTTGGTCATGCCCGGTCTCTTAACCCTTTGAATTTTTAATTTTAATTTTGCTGTCTCATTGCTCATAAGGTAGGAAGAGAATCAAATGCCAAGGAGGAGGCCATTTAGCATTTTGCTCCTCTTTGGGATCCAGAAACAAGAAACATTTCTCTACTTCTCAGTGTATATCTATCCTTCCTTGTATGGTGTGGGAAAATTACTCATTGTAAACAGGATTTGGACTAGTGTCCACCAGTGCTTCAGCACTGAACTTGGAAGGAAGTTTCCCTGAAGAGGAACTATTAGCTATAGTTGTGCGTGGAACTGACTGTTCACATTTGTGTGCAACCTGACCAATTACTGACAAGAAGTTTAATGCTTTCTATCTTAACAGAGATCATCTCTTGAAGTTACCTTTAAAATTTAGCTTTTTGGATCTGGCTTTCTACTGTCATCTAAAGAGAAATCAAGTCTCAGTATGTGGCTAAAAGTGACTGCATGCTGATTACAGCTGACTGATTCGTGTGAACACAACCAATGTGCACATGGAAAGGAGAGGGGTTAATTTTAGTCAGTGATATATGTTGATTCTGGGAGATGGGATTCATGACTTTGAACAGTAACTATTCTTTGGTTAGTACCACCAGTCCAAAGTTCAGTGAGGAAATAGCTTTCTAGCATTCACAGAGAGAGTTTGCCTTCCTGGACAACGGAACCTGCCTTCTGTTCCGGCGGGGTTTTGTTTGTTTGTTTGTTTTTATTTTGGGGTGTTGTTTTTATTAGGATGATGTACAAGTCAGTCCTGAAAACCATACTTACCTAAACAAACTAAAAGGAAAAAAAGGCAAACAAGCTAAAGAAATCACTCTTGCCTTCTTCCACAGCCTTGTAAATGAGCCAGACTACCGACTTTGCCTCTAGAGGGTTTCTGTAGTTCAACTGGTTCTTTCTCTCTGCACACCTTTTGCCAGCTTGTTCTCATCATTTGCTTGCTTGAAGCAGAACCTAAAACTGCTTTGAAGACATTTCTCTCTAGGATGGATCTTGAGCTCTCTGACGCTGAGCAGCAGATTGCTGTTTGTTCTCAGTACATTGGGCTGTAAATTCACTGAGAGTGACGTGGAAAATGTGTTCTTGTACATGCGCTCCCAGAGTGTCTGAGTGAGGTGTTGTGCATTCCCCACTGTCAGCATGTTGTCAGTAACTTCTGGGAAAGCAAAATATAAAAATAATCAAACATACAGAGCAAGGCAGAGGAAGGAAGGGTACAGTATCTGCACCTGTGAGTTAAAAATGCTCAAAAGTAATTGCTTGAAGTGATTAGGAAATGCAGAGAATCTCATAGCGATTGAGATTTTTTTTTCTTTCTCTCTCTTCCCCACTGCTCCCTGCCTTCCCCGTAAACCCAGGCTTCATGGCTTTGGTTAGTACAGCAATGTGCCTATCCACAGCAGAAACTGTTGTTAGTCCAAAAAAATTGCCTGCTGCACGGATGAGCTTAATGTGCAATAAACTCAGCAGTACAGATGCAAATTTAAGATTTCTGAAAATTGAAATTTAGCTGGAGAACTGTTTGATGGGAGTATCTGTGTAGACACAGCCAGAACATCTCTCTTGATCTTACCTGACTTTGAAGATAACACACAGTAGAGAGATCCAGCTGCTTGCAACAGTCTTTTGTATGTAGAAAATGAGGAAGTGCGAATAAAAGAGAACTCTCCTTAGGAACTGGCTTTATTTCACAGCTTTCACAACATTTAAAATACGATAGTAATAATATTCCTAGCTGATGAGACAACCACTTTCTCCTTCTTAATTTTAACTACATAAATAACTGACTCTTCTCAATGTGAATTATTGTGTTACAAAACTGAAACAGCTTTCTAAACCTTTCTCCATCATTACACAACAGAAAAAATGCAATACCCCAGGCTGACAGAATCTGAGGGAGAAGGTTGCACAAAAAATACCAGCTCTACCAAAGGGAAGGGAGGAATACGGGGGAGGAAAATGTTCCTCACCCCCTCTAGATGGGTTTGTGAAGATTTATTGGGCTCAGAGCAATCTGTAGCCTAGTAAATTGGTGTTTGAAGGTGTCACAAACCATAATGTACTACATCTTGCACTACAATGTACAGGGGCCCAAAAGCTATTACAGTCCAGCCACTGCACAAAAATGGTATGAAAGGGATAGTATGGCCTGCGATTGGTACCAGAAAACTTTATTTTTCTGTCTTTTTGGTAGAACTATGAAAGAGGTCCCCACTCCGATAAAATGCTACCAAGAGACCAAATTAATTTTTTTGCACCCAGATTTGGTGATTGCTCTCGTCAATAATAACTCTGAGAGAAAGTAACTGTATATTGAAAGTAAGTCCTGAAACTTGATAGTTATGGTATCACAGGCTCCTGCAACAGATGGATGGTACTGTAAAATTTCATATTGCTCTACAGTATTAGAAACTTTTAGCTCTTTAAAGAATATAAATGTTGTCTCTCTATCCTTGTTTAGCCAAAATTCACTTTTTCTTTCTCAAATCTCTGTCAGAGCTTCCTTTCCTTCTTCATTCTGGCTACTATTATATTACAGCACTGCTGTGGGCTGAATAAATTGTCCTTCCAAGGCTGCTTTGATGAAGTATTTATTTTGTTGCCATTGAACATTATGGCACCTGTTAGTAAGTTCTCTTTAGGACCGTTTATGTAGTGATATCCAGCGATACAATCATGTTAAATTGTACATGCTTCTTAAAGTGGATCACTTTCTTACAATAATGTTGCTTTTGGCCTGAGGTGAAACTTTAAAACATAGAAATAGTTGTATTTAAATCAGTTTAGTCCCTAAGAAGAGAACCTACAATTAGGGATGAACAAATATGTTGTCAATGTTCAAAACGGGTATAAATCTATCTTCTGTGTGCACATACTATATATATATACATATATATATATATATGGTTGCCAGTATGAAATATTTGCAACAAAACCTCCTTGGTTCCCTCTTCATTTGCTAATATGCTTAGTCAGTTTTTCATTTTTAGTCAAAAACAGTTCTCTCTGTTGGGCAAAGGATTATTTATGACATTAAATCATTTAGGTTCATAGTGGTTACACTGATATGTGAGAATAGAAAAGGTAGCAAAGAGTTCCAGAAGTTCTGCATCTTCCCTGTGTGGAAGGGAAATTGCTTTAGGATTTAGCAACAATCAAACCTAAATATTTCAAAGATGCTAAAAGGCCTGTGGCACTTATTCCAGCAGAATCTTGTTGCAGTTTTTCTCCTTAAGAAGCCTCCATATGCTGATGCTTAAGATTTTACACAGGTAAACAGGTAAACAACATTTATAAAACTAGTGCGAGCTTGCTTCCGTGGTCCAGAGACTACTCGCTTGTCTGAGAATTGAAAGAGATGTCTTTCTTGGGAGATTAGCAGCTGCCGATTTATATGACAAATATTTAGGAACAGATTAGCTACCTTACAGTGGTTACAACATAATTACTACATCCTAGCCAAGTAAGGACAACAAAAATCAGTGAAGATTTTTGTCCTTTACCACAATACAAAGTGACAGCATTCCTGCAGGGTTGGAAAGCTCATCTATGAAAGCATGTAGATCAGGAGTTGGATCCCTTGCACAGTAGCACCAAAGCCTTTATTTACTGGTAGTCTGGACAAGAAAGACATCATCCACCAAAAATGGCAGAGAATAGTTTAAAGCTGAAAGGGCAAGGCTTGCTCAATCCTCACCATGATGCTTTTTGCAACATTTTCAAGAACTGAACATATCAGTCAGTTATTTTTTCCATCTCCCAAAAGAGGTCTTAATGCATTTTGTACCTTGTTTTTGCTGAAGTTAATTTCTAAAAAAAAAAAACCAAACCTGGCATTTATCAAAAGAGACTAGTAGATGGCAAGAGAGCTGAAGATCTTGACTGGGCGGGGGGGTGGTCTTTAATCTCGAGACTTATGGTTTGACCAAGATTTTTCAGTGTCATCTCTAAAAAGGTAAATTTCTCTCCTATAGGATCCACATATGCTATGAAAAAATCAAGTGGGTGAGGAAAAAAAAGAGCTAATTCTTTTGCATTTATTGCTCAAATGACAGCACTTGTATTGTTACTTGTCAGCAGCAGGGTTTTTATCTCCCCTTCTCCCTATCCCACTTAAGCCTATCTGTTCCATTATCCCATTTGTCTCTTCGGGAATACTTTCATCTACCACACCTTGTCTAGGTTACACCAAAACCAGTGTTGCACAGACACACCTGCAGAGTGTTTGTTGAAAGCTATGTTTTATTGGGATCTTCTCATGAAAGAATAATTGCATGGGCAATCAAATATAATTGCTGTCTGGACAGCAGTTAGAATCTCTTGTGAGAGTTGTAGATGAGACTACTCAAAGTGCTGTTCTGCTCGGTCCAGAGCAGAACCCAGCTGGGCTGTGGTCCTGCTGACCACTCCAGTACACATATCATCCATTGTTAGTGATTGTCACACAGTCACAGAACGGAATTATCTCCAACTCCCATTTACGAAACTGTTCCTGCATTTGAAGAAACAATTTCTACTATTTACAAGTATCTTATCAACGTCAATTCTGCAAGATGAACCTCCCAGAAGGGCCAGATTCTGCACCCACGTTATTTTAAATACAAAATTAGTTTTGTGACAGCAGGACTGATCTGGGGAGAGTCTTCAAGACTGTCTGATATCCCCACCTAAACATGTCCTGTAAGAGTTAGATCCTTTGTGGTAAAGGGGATGAAGAACTGGACCTGTCACATTGTCTCAGAGCAGCTTGTTGTCTCAAGCCAGTTGAGTGCCTTGTCTGTGCAGGGACATGATGAAGAGTTCCAGGACACCAGGAGCTTGGTGAATTTAGTTCTCTGAGTGTGCACACATGGGCAGTCCTGGTATCCAGCTATATCACAATTATAACTATGGATTCTAACTTGAGTTCTGTTCTTCTACCTCACTTGTAACCTCAGGTCCATTGCTGCTGCCACATAAGTTGCTTTCTGTGTTTTTCCTTTGATTAATTTTGTTCAGAGTCTTAACAGCCTATGTCAATGGTCAGCATAGATGACTTGCTTGACATTCTCAGAGTGATTTACTATTTGCTCTGTGAAACAGAAGAGAACTTGTGATTTGCTTGGCAAGTGACATCAGCCTTTCAGCTGATATTTTAGAAACAATGTTTTCAGTAGTTTTTTAATTGTAGTCAGCAGTTCTAATTGTGGTCAGCAGTTCTATCACAGTGTTGAGAAGGGGGAATAAAAGCTCCATTTTTAGTGGTTACAAATTATGTTGATCTCCATGTTGCACACAGAAGTAGTGAAAGCGACCCCCAGGTTGCCAGGATGGTCAACAAGTTCATGAATCAGAGTCTCAGCCCTAGGAAATAATTAAATATCCTCAGACTCAAGAAAAAAAAAATTGGATCCTTCATTTTATGGAAAAATAATTTCATCTGACTTATGAGAAATAAGTCATCTATAATGTTTGTGCTTTAATACTCTGTGGCAGCTGATGCACACAAATGTTTCAGAAACAGATCTAGGAAGAAGATCATAGATGTCCTGTCGCAGCCCAATATTTAGAGAACCCACCATCAAATTGCTCTTAGCATTGGCTACCATTTCAAACATTGGCACACAGCAGCTGCCCTCCAAAGAGCTGGTTCTCCAAGGCTCCATCCTCAGTGACGCACAGAGCAGGCCAGACTGTGGCAGGAGGATGAAAGCAGTGTGTATCTAAATTATGTTTCAACAGAAGGAAGTGTTCTTTTGGATACTTTATAAGACAACAGTCACACAAAGCCCAAATGTCCTCTTTTCCTCAGCCAGACCCCTCTGCTGATCATTATTTCAGTCCAATTTCCCCTGGAAATTCTGTTCCTCTATTGGTGTTCTTTGCTTGGTTATGTATCAGTATACTTTGTTGTGCCAGACTGACACAAAACAGGGCTGGCAAGGCAAAGTCTCTGCTTACTCTGTGTTTTTTCATGTGTGTGCGCACACGTGTGTGTGCTTTACTGGAAATAAAATGTTAGTTTTATTCCCTGCTACTGACATTAGGATAATCTATCCTCATGTATTGAATTTATTGTTTCCTAAGCTTTCTGGAGAGAACAAATGTTTACATTTGATAACACAAACCAGCATTAGCATAAGTCTCAAATTTGGACAAAAATCTCCTATTGTTTCTACACTATTTGTGCCAAATTTTGTAATACTTCCTTTAATGGGATTTGCCTTTCAAGCAGGAACTGAGGAGAAAGCTTAGGATTTTGATTAGAAAACATCTTAAATATTTTCAAACTAGGAGTCAGTGTGTGATATCTGTTGCCACCTGCTCAGTATTTACAGCAATTAGAAATTATACCACAATTAGAACTCATTATTACTTATGCCCAAATTGTCAGGTAAAACCATCTCTAGGTCTGTGAATTTTCAGTACTTTGGAAAAATCTAAAACTCTTTCATAAATAAGAACTTTCAGAAGTATGTTTACATGTTGTAGGATTGCATAGCTTTAACTTAGATTGGCTTTGCTTCTTGTTTGGAAGAAAGAGGCCTTCAAAGAGACCATAAATGATCACATAACAAACAGTGAAATATCTTGTTCTCATACCTCTCCTCATTTCCCCAGATCCTTCTCAAGGACCTTGTCTTAGGTTGCTGGATTTTGGCCAAACCGGCACAGACCTCATGCCCCCTTTCTCATTTATCAGTACAGATTTTATGTGAAAAGTGTACCCGGGAGATGAGAGTAAGTGAGAGTTTATAGGCATTGATGGAAACTCAGAAATGTCAGTGGGTCAAAAATAGCAAATTTCAACAGGCATTTGGAGTCTGAATGAATGCTTCTTTTGCAAAATTTATCCAGTTTTGATACGGCCGTCTTACAGATTAAAAAAGCCCCAAAATAACAACCCAAAACAGCACCCCCCAAACTAGATTGCATTAAAACCTGGTAAAGTTTGCATAACGTTGGCTTGGCAGTGCATTGCTACTTTCCCAGAGGAAGCTTTGTATTAAATAATCAGCTTGTTAAAAGAATTCCATTTCCACTCTCACTGTATCTAGTTCCCTATTGTATACTTCAAAAACCAGCAGGGTCATTTTCTGTATACAAACTTCTGTCATTCTAGTTTTAATGGGATTCAAAAAGTGTTCCTGATGGTGGTTTTGAACCCATACTAACTTGTGGAATGAACCCTGGAGTTGTTTCCTTTTGCTTTCAAAGGAATTACTGCTCTGAGCATAGGAGTTAATGCAAAACCTTGTGGGAAGACTCTTAAGCCATAGTCTGATTCTCCTGTTGATTCCTCTGATATACTTACTGAAGTCCTATGTGAGAACACAACTACTAAGAACAGAATTTAAGAAGCTTCTAATTTTTAAAAAATCTCATTTAAAGTAAAATTTTTACAGGCAGAATGTCAGCAGATCTAGAGAAAGATTCTTATTTACAGAAGCACAGGAAGTCATAGAATCATAGAATGACTTGGGCTTGCAAGAGACCCTTAAGATCATCTAGTTCGAACCCCCTCTATCTGTATATAGAGATTGGCTTAAAAAATCTGATACAGACAAGTGATGTGAACCGTCATTAAACCTGGCTAGAGCAAAGAGCCCAAATGATGGTAGTAGGGGGCAAGGTCTCATACCTTATACCTAATTATGAATTTATTAGCACAGACGTAGACATCTAAATCTGTAGATCTCAGCCTATTTGTACTACTTCAAACACAGCCATAGTGACTGAGCTTACACTATGAAGTTCTAGGAATACAGAGAAGAAAACCATGTCCTGTAAATAATTGATTTGGCTTGTAAGACGAAATAACCTTTTCTTAAAATACGAAAATGTGATATATGGACAGGTGGTAACTATTGCAACAAAAAGCTTTGGTCGCATGTGTGGCGCATAATGGTCCCTGCTGCTACGGCAGTGGTTGCAACAGATTGATAAGATACCATCATATAGCCAAGCAAGAGCCACTTGTAGGTACTGGTTTTACTTTTAGATCCAAAATACTGGAAGAAACTGGAGCAAAGAGATTAAAGCAATCTTCATATTTGATAATAATATTTTCAAAGGAAAGTCTTTAAAGTATTACTTAGGACTTTGATGATGTCTGTGAAGATAGCTATAACAAAATTACAGAATAGCTCTTGGAGAACAGCACACAGAAAAGCTCCTCAGAAGAAGTAGTTAGGAACCTATTTAAAATTTGAAGTCAGAATTATTTTTCAGAGACTTATTTTCTTCGTGTTTCTAGGTGCATCATATATGTGGCTGATACTTCTGACAGTGTAAAGGTTTGCTTTATTGATAGCCTGTGAACAATGTACAGTACACTTCTCATGCATGCTATAATTCCTTTAACATACTCTACTATTCTTGTCCAACAGACTAATGAAACAGGCTCTTACCATTTAATAAAATGTAGTTTAGTGAGATTTGTCCTGCTGGAGAAGTTTCACTGTGAAGTGAATATGTACTAGAGGGTTCCAGTCATAGAGATGCCTTTTAATAACTACTTCTGCCAGGCAGAGCACCAGAGCACCTCTGATCAAAGAGAGGCCAAAGATTCACACAAGGAACAAAGCATGCAAGCAACTAGAACCTGCATTACTGTGATCTGTATGTGATCATTTACTGAGCTTCTATTCCTGTAACTTTCACCCAATACACATGAGTACACAGCAGAATGGACTTGGCTCGAACAGCAAGCAGCTGTCATGGTGTCCTGTTTGGGAGCTATTGTTAGGGATTGACTGGAAGCAGTGGATGCTGGTAAATCAGGATGAAGGCCTCTGAGAAATTTCCTTCTTCTCCCAGGGTTAAACAAAAGTGCAGAAAACTAAATGCTAGTTTTCCTCACAGTTTTGGGTCAGGTAGCGTTTCAATAGTCCAGGAACTGGACACGTAAGATTTACTGTGGACTTCTCTTATGTGAAGGCTCCAATTCCTCTGTGATTATTATATTTTTCATTTCATGCCTCCCTAGTTGTGTTTGGATTCATTAAACATGAAGCCTACACAGCTAAGCCTGAAATGACTGTGCGCTGGAAGCGATGTTGCTAATTGCTGTTACTGTTGCTAATGGCTAAAGAAAAACTGGTAGGCTCACAGGAGGAAAAAAGGAAATTGGATATTTTAAGAAGAATAATGCAGATTAAAACACAGTTAATAAGCCTCATGTGAAAAGCTTATATTTAAATTACAAAAGTCATTTTCTTGTGGAAATTAGCATTCCATTTAAAGGCCTGTTTGCTTGTGTCTTTCTATAACTAAAAGTGGACTATATTTAGGACTTTCACAATAAGAGCAGAAAAGAGAAAAAACGTCATGAAAGGTTTACTCTTGGTAAAGAACCTTCACATTTGTATCTGTTTGATCAATAGAATTTATAGAATTAATATGTTTCTACAAAATGAAAAATTAAAAATTTTGGGTTTTTTATATTATCTCTATCTCCATATGCTGTAGAGGACTTTGCAGATTTATTTTACCTTTGCATGTGGAAATATAAGTATTAATTTGACTCATGATCTTACACATTTTTATTTATTTATTTATTTATTTATAATTTTATTAGTCTCCCACAGAATTTCGGATTCTGGAAAACAGCAGAATCACATTTATGATTTTCTGCTTATGCAGAAGCATGGAAATTGCTTGTAAATCTGATACTGTTTACAGGATTTCAGAAGCAAATCCGCAGGGAAACAAAACACATGATGAAGGGGGGAGACTATAGACCAGTAAGAGAGCAGCTGCTTCGAAAACATTTCTGAGAACAAGTTTCCTTTTGTCCAAAAAGCTGTTTCATACAATAGCAAACACCAGTGCTCAGAACAACTAGGGAGAGAACTTGCAGAAGAAATACAGAAGAGCAATCCCTGAGGACTGACTCCCTGGGAACTGGAGACTCTCACAGAGAAAGCCCTCATGGAAATGAACTTTCACAACAGTGTTTTTAAAACTTCAACATGCTTTTTTCAGAGTTTCTCTTAACACACAGTTGGTGGCTTAAGATCTTTCAGAACAGTGTAGTAGATGGGAAAGGAGAAGAGAGAAGAGGATAAGAGAGTGGAGAAGAGAAAAGGAGAACAGAGAAAAGGAGAGAAGAGAATAATCTAGAGGATTTGCAGATAGTCTTAATTAGTCCCTTTTTCTCTGCCTTACTTTCAGAGTGCACGCGAACATCTTGACACATATTTATTTTCTGCCATGCATTCATGTGCAAAATGAATACATACCTTAAGACACTTTTATGTATGTATTTGCACAATTTGCATCAGTCAATTGAAAATGAAAGGTGCATTCTCTGTTCTGCTCTTGTATGGTGTCCTGTATGACCACTAGCTGGACGCTTCTCCACTGCAGGGCACAGTAAGTTGACAGACATGCCTTACTTCTAAAAGTGTTCTGTCTATCCTCTGCTGGCAGATGGCCAATTGGCCAGAGAGCAGTTTCAGAGCTGAAGACCTCAGAGTCTGTAGAGCTGTAACAAGTTCCTGTGCCATATTCCTCCCCTGTAGATGAGGTGAATCAGGTTCAGAAGTCCCAGAAAGTATTTGACACTGCTAATGTTGGTACAAGAAACTGAAAATCACAGAGAATTCAAAAACATTCTGTTTATCCAGTTACTGCTTGCAGCAGATCATAAATGCACATAAATCAATGAAAATAAGTGAAAAATAATTTTTCCTCTATAAATACATGCTACTTAGAGAATCCTGAGAGAAATTCCTGAAACAACTCAGTACAGCAGTATGTTTTCAGAAAATTAAAACCAGCTTGTAGTGGGATCACAATATCAATAGAATAGGTGATGGTAGAAGACATCTCTCTGATATTCAATACTATGTGTAACAGTGGTTAATATCACAACAGAATGTTTTGATAGGTCTGAAGAACCTAATGTAAAAGACTGAGGAACCTTTTCCTGGTTTGGAAGACAAAATTTTCAAGATGGCCCAAAAGAGTACCTCAGAAGGCAGGGAAACTCTTCCTTCAGTTATGCTGAATGTGTGATGTAATTTTAAATATTAGAAAAATACTTGTGCAAAAAGTAGAGGGCAATCTGTTGAAGCAAAAATGAAGATTTCTATGATAGTTTTCTGTTCTGAAAAAGATGAAAGATATAATCAAAAAGCAAAATGTAGGGAAACTGCAATAGTGCAACTGGAATAAACCAAAGGATGGAACGTCTGGAACAGAGAAAAAGGAATTGTAATCAGCAAACATGGACTCATACCTTTGTGGTCAGATGTGCTCTGTCCTTAGACGACCAGTGTGAAATGCAGCAGTGTTTTACATATTTGTATACGGCCAGAGACACAAACACAAGCTTGCACTGCTGCACTCCCGGAAAAGCAAAATTTGCAGAACTCTGTATTCAAGGTAAGATAATAAATTCTGCTGAGAGACAAAATATATTAGTTCTGTTCTGATGATCTGATAACAGAGTCACGTGGTTTTCAGATTGAGATAGGGTCATGACTCCCCAGGTGAGAGCACAGCTGGAGATCGAGTGTTGCCTGCAGCATGCACTTGTCTGTCTGTTCCAGGGAGGGTTAATAGGGGTGCAGCGGAACAGAACAGTCTCTGGGCTTGCCAGTTCTTCCTTTAAGATCCAAGGGAGTTGCTTGTAAAGCTGGGCTGATCTCACTGATCTTACGACAAAATTGGAAGTGAACGTTGCAGTATCCCGTTTAGAAAGCTATCACTGTAGAAAGCGTCTGTTTCTTCTCAAAGAATGATAAAGAAGGGTATCTCACAATTTTTCAGACTCTTGCAATGATATGTATGTCTCTTCTGTGATTTATACCAGTACATTCATGATTTGTTTTACTCTTGTAATGAGGGCTGCTCCAGGCAATCCACATTTTTAAGCATTGATAACTCACAATGCACAACACACACCAGGTATTAAGACACAATTACAATAACTCTGCATTTGAAAAAAATCTTTCTATTCTCAGTGGATACATCCTGAATTCTAACATGACTTCCAAAAGGAATTATTCTATTTTCTTGTTGCTTTTTAACACATTTTTGTTGTTGAGATAAATCTTGAATTTACTGCCATTAGACACGAAAATAAATAAAAGCTACACCACTGCTACTTGAATCTTCAAGGGTAACTCAAAAAAACTCAGTAAAGGCATCATTCTGTCTTCCAAATTCTTGTCATGATACATACCTGATAGCAGAAGTTAGATTTGTTAGTGGCATTCCTGCAAAAGTGTCTTATATGAAGAAAATTTCCTCTTTCATTTATGTATGAATTTCGATTATTTGCCCTGTGAAGTCCTCTTTGAAGAATTCATTCTCTGCACCACCAGACAACCATAGAAAAATGAAATGAACTGGGTTAGTTATCTTAGCCAAATGTCGTTGTTGAGAAAATCAGGACTTTCTTTTTAAATCTTTTATCACTGCTTTGGTTCAGGAAAAGTAACCTTTTTGCTTCAATCCAACAACAGCTTCTTCATTCTTGAAAAACTGTTATTTTCTAGAGAACACACAATGTGATGAAACTCTCAGTGCTCAGTAAGTGAGCTTAAAATTCTGACATAGTTTGTTACTACATGGAAAGCAAGACAAAGTCTGATTATCTTTTTAGGCACAGGTCTGAATAAGAACTGCAGAAGGGTAAAGTCAAGTAGATATAAAGTCAACTGTGATTTTTCACCATTTTGAAACTACCTACCCCATTTTGACTGAATTTGAATTGCTGCAGATATCTTTTTTTTTAGTGCATAATTAATAAAGGTTGTAGCTGAATATCTACAGAACTCACTAGACTTACAGGGATTCATGTCTCACCTCTGTGTAGGGAGAATCTGTTCTAAAGTTAACCTTTTTTTGAAGTTCTCATGCCATTAGAACATTTTTTATTCTGATATGGGATGATCTTATGTTATGGATGATATTAAAGATGTTACTGAATCTAACATTGAAATCCATGTGGTCTGTTTTGGGGTATATGAGCTATGTGGCCATGAGCACCATTCCTCTCTTCTCTGGTGAAGAATTGTGCCAGTATTTTCTACATACTCTGTTGACTCTACTAGATGTTTTGCAAAAGGTACAAAGGAATGCAAAAGAAGCCCTAGATAAGTAGCACTGTTGATATGTTGCTATAATGAAGCTGACCTATTACGCAGAATAGGAACAATAACCTGGTTTGTTATTTAGAAAAGAAAATAGAGACTTGATATTTTATTATGGATAGGTTGTTACTGAGGATTGCTTTGGTTAGTGAGGAAATGCAAGATGAATCTGCAATAGCAATTACATTATAAGTACTAGCAGGAACTCCACAAGACAGATTTATGAAGCTGATAAGAATCTGTCACATTGTTTAATAAGTTAAATTCTAGGAAATGAAGTTGAGACATAATTTTTACTGAGTTCTGTATTTGATTTCCATTTTTAAATTGTTTCCATTTATAATCAGGTCTATCTCCATCTTTCCCTTATCCTTCATCTAGGCGCAAACCAATCTCTTCCCATGCTATCCCCATCCAACAGCTCTCAGGACTCACCCTATTAAGCCTCTGTCTGTTCCTTGGCCCTGCCTAATCTATCCTAAGAGCTGTTCCTTGCCTGAAATTCCTTCCCTCCATTGTTGTTTCTCCTTCTTTGCACTGAAGAGACAAAATAAGTGGACAGCACAGGCACTTCACTGGTTAAATCTGATTCTTAGGGAACTTCGTTTCCAAGTTGCCAGGAGTGTATTCCCCCAAGAGTAAGGCTCCTGTGATGGCTGATGAGGCAAAATTGAAACTCTGGAAAATTAGGAAACAGCACCATGGGTTGTTCATTCATTAGATGCCTCAGTTATCAGTGACAGCTATGTCACATACCTCTGAGAAAGTCACTTAGGCAACACAGGGGTCTCAGACACCTGAAGGTATCTCAGCTAACAGTTGATGAAGTTGGCAGAAATGAATCAGTGCAGGCAGATGAAGGTGCACTGTCTGGCTGAGAAGCTGGAGAAGGAGCTGTTTGCTCACAGATGTGAAGGCCTGTGTCTCCGATTTCACAAAGAGGCCTGCAGGAAAAGGGTCCTATACATGCTCGGCTGTTCCCAAGTTTCTGGATAGAAACAGCAGTCAAGGCTGTCTACTTTCTTGCTGGAGAGGATTCTTCCCTTTTCCTACTGATGCACTGTAGAATTGTCTCGGGGATTTTGTTCAAAATTAGAGTGGTTTATGATGCAATATTGACATGTTTTCTTATTATGAAAAAATAAAAATGTTCCCTCTAAAAGACAGTAGCATTTCAGGGATTTTTACGTGAAACTAGACAGTTATTTTCAAAACAAAATAGAGAAACATTTAAAATTTTATGGTTTTGACTTGGTATAATTACATTTTCACTAATTTTAGGCAAAATGCAGCATCAAATCTATGGACATTTGGACAAATTTTCTGCTGTGATTTTTCCTTAGAAACAGAATACAGTTGCACCATTGCAAGATAGAAAGGGTAAGTGGAGAAAGCACATATTACTTTTAGAGTTTAATGATGCATATCATGGTGTCAAATGCTAAACTCATTTTCTGGAATGCGAAATGCTGAATTGCATTTGGATTTGTGTTGCAATGAAAAGTGCTCTTCCTGCAAATGCTGACGTGCAGGTACCAAGAGAATAAAGCTAGGAAGATTTGGCCCATTATGAAATGAAGCTCAGTACTGAGGCATGAAAATGCTCATCTCCAAAAAATCTTGATGATGTAATCTTGTAGCAGTGTGCAAGAATGCTTCAATCTGTAATCTAGTGTTGTCCTGGGACACCGGGACACCAGAAATTCAAATATTCTAATGTATATTGCTGTAAATTTAACAGATGACTAATGATTAATCCTGACTCAACAGCTATTAAAGGGAATTTGTTGAAATGCACTATAAAATAAATATCAGTGCCTGGTTAAATCATAACTCTAAGAGTGGTACCATAAGTTGGAACTTTTCTGTGGGAGACAGGTTCCTTGGTGGGAAGTGAGGGAAATGCTGTGATAAGGAAAAAAAGAGAAAGCAACAGCTGATGAAAAGATTTGTTGAAGAATCAGAGAAAATATTACAGTAGAAAGGAAGAAAGCAAGAACACTTATGGTAATAAATAAATAACTAAATAAATCTCCCACCACAGAGAAGCCCAAAACACAAGAAAGAGTATATAGAGAGAGAAATTTGAGGGAAAATGAGGCCAGTGTGCAGAAGGCTGTGTGAGATGATGGGAACAGAAGGGAAAAAGATCTGCAGACAGAAGGCAGAGCAGAAGGGAAAGGACTGAAGATACCATCAGTAACAGGAAGATCTGTGTGACTGGGAACTCTTTGTAAGAAAAACTGACAAACCTGTCATCAGACCAGCCCCAGAAAACGGAGTGGTGCCCTGTCAGAGTCACAACCACAGCAGCTGGGGTTGAGACGATCTGGCAAGAGGGATCCATGTGAAGCACTGCCACATTATTGCTGGGATGAGTCCAGGGAAACACGGCAGAGTGGGAAAGGCAAAAGGCTTCTTCTTACAGAAAAAACCCCAAAACCAAACCAAACCAAAAAAACAGTATGCGATCCTTAGAACAGCTGCAGTTTCTAGGTAAGATTTTACGTGATGAAGGACTGGGGTCATAAAGAAGATCTGTGGATGCTCAGTCACTAGGATTCACTGAAAACTTCTTGAATGGTGACTATTCTGGAAAATTAGGCTCCTAAAATTAGACTGCTGATTAAAAAAACATTGAATCATGACTTTGCAGAAGTTGTTTGAGGTACGTGGGGAGAGATAAGATAGAGTTGAGTTACGGGTTGTGGGACACGCCTGCAGAAGCACATGGCGGCACAAAGGAGCACATGGTGGCACAGAGGAGCACACGGCAGAGCAAAGGAGCACATGGCAGCACAAAGGAGCATATGGCAGCACAGAGAGGCTCATCTGTGCCGGACCCTGGGGGACGAGGTGTCACATGGCAGACCCCTACGGGGAGGAGCCTGCGAGGAGCTGACAGACGGGTGAACAGCATGTGATCACCCCATAGAAGGGTGTTTAGAAAGCGTGGTACTGACATGGCAACATGGGATAGGTCACGTAGTGAGAATTGCCATGTAAGGAAATACTGTGCCTTGAAAAAGTGTACAAAACCAGCTCGTTTCTTTTGAATAAGCGATTCAGATTTCCTGCCGGTCGGGGTCCGTGTCTCGGTCACTCACAGAGGCAGAAGATATCAAATGACCAGGTTTAAGGTGAAAGAACATATTTGAGCTTTGAAAATTTGTTTTTTTCAAATGAGAGTGATAATTCAAAGCTTCTGCTTCTTCTACAGCATTTAAACAGCATAGAGTGGTGTCTCCAATAATGCGTGGTAAGTCCCTCAGCTGGGAAACCCTGGCTAAGCAAGGAAACACAGCCAGGAGCCTGACCATCACAGTGGGCTTGGTAGAGCCCTATAGGCAATGGCATTGAAAATGTGTCCTCTCCACTCCTGAAAAATAAACTTCGCTCTCCCTGTGAGTTATAAGCCTGAAGTACAGGTGCTACAATTCAGATGTGCCAGGTGCCCATTGTGAGATGCCCCATTTCTTTCTCAGGAAGTAGTTCCACTTAAACATAATGAAAATTATTATACTTTTCGAAACCAGAAACATTGGCAGCTACCTTGAGTCCAAATGGTTTAGAATGACATTTTCCTTCCTGGATAAAAGACGAAGGTGATGGAAGCTGAAAGATGCTACATGAAGGAAATGCTAAGGCAAGAACACAAAACAAATTTTAAAGAAACCTGCAAGGGCATTTGCCAAATTTGAGCACAGAGTAATTTTTTCTGGAGCTTATATAAGTGGTGCTCTCTCCATGTGTGCTTTTGTCTAAATATCTCACAGCAGAAGGGCTGTTTTCAGCCAACATTTTCTGACTGTCTTAAACAGCAACTACAGCATTCAGTATGTCATGTTCCCTATGGCTCAGAGGCTTCCGGGGTGGTAAGTCTGGCTCACACAATGTTTGTCTGCCGGTCACTTAATTGAGCAACCATTGGAACCACTTTTGATGACTCCTGAATCACAATCTGTACTCACTCTGTTTAAAAAAAAATGTGGTTTTTTCCCATCACTATTTTATTTGTGCCAGGCTTGTTTTGACCTTAACCCAATCCATGCCAAGATGAGAAGCAGCAGCTTTGGACACCCCATGTGCAAACCCCCTGACAGACAACAGGTATGTATTAGGAACCACGGGAAGCATAAAATCATTACTAATGGAGACAGCACTGATTGAATCTACATCGGTGTTTTGCTTCAGATCTCCTCTTGTTTCTTGTTTACAGAGAGGTATTGTTGTGCATAAACTAGAATCTTGTTTGAGGAAAACTAAACTACGTCACTTCAATGGCATGTTGTTCTTATTTGAAGTTTTCAATACAAATTTCTCCTTGACCTTCAATAAATCTGCATCTGTGTACAGTGATGTATAAGGCTGTCCAGGATGAGGTGGGTTTATCCATCAAAGCCTCTAATGTTCTTTTTATCCTGTCCCAGGACTGTTCCTGCTTCATAATCTACAGCATTTGCCCTGGATGTGGATGACCTGAATATTAAGCATGTAGAGGATCAAAACTAGCTGTTGTGGTGCACAGTTGAGGGATCTGGTCCTCAATCTGTCTCAGTTACATGTCCAAACCAGTAGGTTAATCTGACAAGTTTCCTTCTTCCTCTCATTTGCCACAAAAATAATCTTGAGCCTGAGCAGTGTTTTACTTTCCCATGCAAATTTAGAGTCTGACAGGCTATTTATGTCCCAAGAGGCAGTTCCCACACACATCTGTTCAGGTGTGTGGGACTCAAATACTGCTCACATTTCCAGTGTCTTCAGTGCTGAACTAAATCCTGCTAGACCAAGTATCTGCCAGCTGCAGTACAGTATCTTTAACAAACATATTATACCTTTTATCCAGTGTTTTATGTGTTTCCCATGTGCTTACATGGCTATTAAATGTACATTTGTAGCTTTGTTTACTTCTTGTTTAATAAAATGTCGGCAGTACAGCCCTTCCCTGGATTTTGTGCTCGCTTTCTTAATTAATAGAACAACAGAAATGAATATCTGTTTTTCTAGTTCTTGTCTTTTCTATATTATCCAAACCAGAACACTTCCAGCAGATTTGCTGTGGGTTTTTTGGGTTGCTTTTGTTTTTCTGGTTTTGTTTTTTTGTTGGTTTTTTTTGTTGTTGTTTGTGTGTTTTGTTTTGCTTTGGGGTTTTTTTTTTTTTGTGTGTGGTTTTTTTTCCCCTATAATTGTCACTAAATCTTTATCTTTTGACCAATACACAGTACCATGATGAACTATTTCTGCTGAAAGGGAAACTGCTGATCTGAGTCAGGTAATTCTCTGCCACAACCTGTTGCTGTTTGAAAGACTAGGCATGGATTTCTAATGCAAGGGAAGCTGTTTACTCTTTCATAAGCTGTCTTTTGTATGTTCTGCTCTGCTCTTGCAGCACTGCAGTTACCAGGGAGCTAAGCATTTTCCAGACTGCTGCAGAGGTAGAGTTCCCACACTGTGATGCTGCACTGATTGCCCTGTTCCCATATTCCCTGTATGGCTGCATGTATCCTTGCCTTGTCAGGGGCAGCCTCATGACCGTTCTTTCACTCTCAACTGCTTTTTTTTTCCTGCCAAGAACAGCAGCACACAACTACAACCAATAAACCACTTCATCCCAGTGTTGGTAGCCACTTTCAAGTCAGGGTTGTTGGTATCAAATCAATGGACTGTTGGATCCAGAGGGAAGGAACAGCTCAGGAACCGGTGCCCATCTTTCACATGGGCAGTACCAAACTACTAAAACAAAATTCCAGCTCATTTCGGTTGATATGGCTTAGACTTGGAATTTGCTGATTTGAGTGACCTCCCACTGCCTTTACTTATTGCTGTATCAAGGGATATCTAGGGATTGTACACAGACACCTATGAAGCTGAAGAAAACCTGTGCTCATTCAAGATCAATGATTCACTTGCTGATAGCCACTAAACCCTTTCACAAAAATTCCTCCAGCTCAATTTTGTGCATCACCTAGATGGAATTCTAAATTGTAGACAGCCTATACAATCCATCTGTACAGCCAAAGTGTTATAATAATAGTAATATTACTTATAAAAAAGCATCTAAAATTGGTATAAAAATCCATCTACTGACAAGAAATCAATTTTAAAGTCCAGACAGTACTGATGGAATCAAGAAATACCCTTATAGCATTTGGCTGCACCCAGTTTAAGATTACCTGCATCTCAGCTGAGTTGAATGTTACTTATTTCACTCAAAGTTCTCCCTGTGAAAGATCCTCTTGTGCCATATTCCTTAGTTATATCTCTTTTTTTCTGATACAATTCTGCTTCCTGGCATTTTTTAGATACTGTATGTGCTGGTTTAACACCAGGTGGGAATTAAACCGCAAATAAGCCTCTCTCCTTCATCCGCTCCTCTCCAGTGAGAAAGAGACAAAGGCAAAGACAGTGGGTTGAGATAACAATTTACTGGAAGCTAACAGCAATGGAATAAGGAAAGCACAGTAACAACAGTGCTAATAACAAAAACATACGTAAAAGAAGGTGATTAACTCACAAAAGGTGTTCACCCCTTGACTTAGTCCTGCATGACTGCCAGGGCAAAGACAAGATGGTGGACGCCCTCTGCAGCTGGCTCTTCCTGTCCCTGAGCCCAAGACAACAGGAAACAATGACTAACAACACCCCCACAACCCAGACTGTCTACCTTGTGTCACCCGCTCCCAGATGGGTGGGCTCGGCCATGGGTGGCAGTATTCGGCTCATCTCGGCCCTGCCTCCTGGCTCAGGCTCAGCTCTGCTCCTCTCGACGTGGCTTGGGTTTGGCTCCTTTCAGCTTGATTTGCGGCTTCAGAGCAGCATCTGCGACTCAGCTGTGCTCTCCCAAAGGACTTAAAGGGACAAGAAGGGATGGGCAGTGGTGGGAGACCAGAGTCCGCAGGGCTGGTCTCAGCAACTTCCCTGAGGAAGAAACAGAGCAAAATGGCGCTGCTCCCAGAGTGTGTCGCTGCCCCTGGAGCCACGCCCCCATGATGACATCACGGTGCAGGCAGAGATGTGGCCACGCCCACACAGCTGTAGCCCTGCCCACAGAGCCCTAGGCCCCGCCTCCCGGGCACGCCGGGCCGCCATGTTTGTTGCCGTGGCGTGAGGGGCGCGGCTCAGCGTGCCAGCTCCGCTGTGGCAGTCTGCGCTGGGCATGCCTGGCATTCCTGCCATCCCACTGCCCTGTGCATCTGCCACAGCAGGGCTGCAGGCAAAGGCCGAGTCCTCAGGTTTTTCCAAAAAGATTTCTGGATGGAAATAGATGGCACGTCCTGGGACACACAAACTCAGGAGCCCTATAGTTTGTGTTGCATTTCCTCCTAATCCACGAGGTGTGAATTTTCTATTTGGAAGGATACTATCTGATATGGGAATTACTTCTGTTCCTGTTTTTGAAATGATATCCCATGAAGACTTCTGCCTGTAATTTCAAACACGTCACACTAACTTAAGACTTGGTCTCCTGGAACCAAAGACACGTTTCTTTCGCGATCTCTATATGTCTGTATTCTGCTCAAAGTAGGTGAAAAACTGACTTAAAAACAATTTGCAGAACTGGGCAGGTCAGAAGTTTTTATGATCTTGCATTTTGATGCAGCACTTTGGCTTCCTGCATTTGCATTTGGGGGTTGTCATCTCTGGTGTGGTGGCCAGCTTATTCCACGACAGAGCCAAAAAAGCATGTGTTCATCAGAAAGGTGAAAAGGGCTCGTAGAGGTATGAGTTAAACTTATTTTTAACAGGATTCTGAATTCAAACAAAGTGCAATACAATGTCTTTGAGCATTGCATAGATTCCAGTTACAGTGAAATGAACTTGAAGAGCTACACCCATACTATAATTGGTACCTATTATGTAAAATTTGTCCATAATTTGGTGCTGGAAAGACCTTCTAGAGCTAAGTAGTGTTGTCCCAGGAGGACAGTAAAAGGTACATCCTTTTGATGAGACAGTTTCTTATCTGTTAGTGAACATCTACAAATCCTCTCATCTACAAATATCAAGTTACACAAATCTGAGCCTGCTTTATAATAGTTTGGAGATACTCAGTTCCAACTAGAGGCAAGAGAGATGCAATCATTTTGTGTGTGCGTGACATTAGAAGTAAGTATTTTGGTGCGTAAGCTTGCAGGTTTTTGCAGGAGCTGTGTGAATGTAACAGCAGGTTCTGATCCCTTAAACTTATTCTGACACCCGTGTCAGCCTATAAAATATAGGGTAAAGTTGAAAATTAAGTTTTAATTAATTAAATCCTGACTTGTTAAAATGGGTCATTGTTTGTGAAACTGTAATTAAAGTCATTCTGTGTGGTCCTTCTTGCCCATTTCTCAACACAAGCCACTGCTGTCTTCCCAGTCCATGCTGTTTCCTTTTTGCACGCCCACACATGGTCATCATTGCTTTTTGTTATATTCTATGTGACAGCTACGTGCTCATGCCACCTCATTCCCAACCTTTTCAGTAGAATAAGTCTGGTTGTTTGTATTTTTATTTTTTTTTAAGGAATGTTGAGTGATAGGCAGGTGTGTCTCGCTTTACACGGGCCGGAGAGTGTGCTGACCAAATACTAAATAGGTTGCACAAGCTGAGTACAGGAAACTACTGTGCCTCAGAGGACTCGGGAGTGGAGATGCCGTGCATAGGTTCCACTAATCTCCAAACTCAAGTGTCATGCTAAAGGCTGGATTGTACTATGCTACACTGCTGCAGACCTGCACAATCCACAGGTGAATACAGATGGCATTTATCTCAGCAGGAAAAAGGGTTTGGTCAGTATAAATAGTTATCCAGCTAAACTAATTTTGAGCACCCTTAGGCAACTGATTAAGAATGTTCTGCTGAACATTTTGGTGTCAGGAAACTGGCTAATGTGAGCATTGTCTCTTTTAGTCCATTAGTCTATAGCAGCTTGTCAAACACCAATTGGACTGATTCTGAATGGCATCACTCAGATGAGCTGGGCTGGGAGAAAAGCACCATCATCTTCTAAAATTGAATAGTCTGGCTCATTTTGCATATTGTAGGTTCCTCGCTGGCCATTTCTGTGTCTTACCAAAAGGTCATCCTTGAAAAAGGCCTTTCTTCAGCAGTTGATAACACTTCAGTATCTTGCATTAATTGTGAGTGTCTCTAAGTTGGACACGACTAACCTGTCTTCCTTTCATTTTCTTAATGTAAACTACCTTATACATGAAAAATTACTTGGCCCCAGTTATAAAACTGCATAGGGCCTATGCCCCATGAAATGAATAGAAGTACTCTGGCCCCAGTGGGTCTTTAATCAGTCTCATCTGGCTGACAGCCAAATAGTAAAAATAGTTTGGTGATTCCTCATGATTTACTGTTCTGTAATAAATGAATATTACTTTATTTTGGGGAAAATAGAAGGCAAGAAAGGGAGGAAGGAGAATATAATTTGATGTTACTGCAGGAGAATGAAAAGTGAGGAAGAAGATTGTAGAAAAAATTCCTGGCAAAAATAAAGTTTCTCCTTATACAAATCACACTGTTTGAACAGCTACCATACATTTCAGAGAATGAAGCTACTTTAATTAATTACAGAATACTTATACAGTGTTTTGCTGATCAGTAATGAAGATTTTTTAAAAAAAATTTGCTAAGTTGTTATATTATATCCTGACACTTGTGTGCTGTTTGAAAAAATCATCCTGTCACAGAAGGATGCTAATGACTTAACAACCTAAAGCTTGCCAGCTCCTGAAACCTTGATGTTTAATCTAGATAAATGTGCTTGTTTATATAGCTGTGTAATCAATGTGTGTAGTAGAATTATGGTGCTATGCAACAATTAGCTCTATTTACATAAATATTATGTTTTATCAGTGGACAAATGCATCACTTTATGCTAGAATGTATCACAGAAAGAAATTTAGAATTTTAATGAGAACTTTTTATGGCATGTTGAGTGTCTATAACATAGAGTGTAATTTTTCGTAAAGCTTCAGGAGTCACTGTAGCAAATCATTGATTTCATACAATTCCAAAATTACCTGGCTTGGGAAATTTGAACTTTCTCAGTTATTTCTGGTTTGTGTACTTTGAGCAAAACTGTTTCTGGCTGGATATTTCTCAAAATAGTAGAACTTCTATATTTGTCACTTGTTAACATATGCAATAAGCATGTTTTTAGAAGATCTGTTGGTTTGGGCATTGGAAGGATATGTTTCTATGAACTAGATCATAGGAATAGAAAATCATAGTCAAGAACTAAGCTGAAAGCTATGACAGGGGAGGGATTGTTACTTAAAGCATGAAATGTTAGTTGCCATTGAGATCTGCACCAGAGCTTTTTCAGTTTTAATTTAGAATGTACAAAAATGGATCAACTACTGCATAATATAGCTAGACATATTTATAAAGTTGAAGACATAGAAGACAATATTTTTATTTGTGAGGCAGTAGTCTGAGAAAAGAGAAAAATTGATTGGAGCGGGTGAATTGCAGATGGTAAATTTATTACTAATGAAACTTAGTGAAGGAACACACTTATGCATTAGAGCAAAGTTGGTAAATAGATAAACCTAAAATGAGTAAAGTAGATAAGATTTAAAAAAAAGTGAAAAATGTCATCCTTGTATGTTTTCTAAATTAAAAAGATTAACTTTTCATTTTGAAACAGTTTCAAATTGAAGATGCTTTTATCTTCTATGAAATTGGGCTTTTTTCTATGAAATGAAACAAAACTATAAAACAAAAATTCTTTGAGGACTATGCAAAGTAGAAACTTTTTTTTTTTTATTTGTAAAGGAGAAGAGATTGGGAGGATTGATAGGGTGTAGATAGGGCAAATTCATGATTTTCACAACTTTACTTATTTGGTGTTCTATGTTATGTGTGAAGCCTTAGGAAAATATCCTGTTGTTGTGCTCTATCTGTGGGAGTTCTGTTGTGAATTTGAAAGGATCCATGATTTCACTCTCAATCTTTACATCTTTGAGCAGGATTTCTGCACTTATTTAATGCAGGGAGAAAAACAGAGTTAGGAAGGCAGAGATGTTAGAGACTTTTTGAGATGGGTGGATTAGGAGAAAATGGGTGGATTACAAAGATGTTCTTCCAAAACATTTAGACCTGGATATAAACCCTTTCCATTTCTCTTGTGTCCCTCCCAAGTACTGCTCCATCTTGATTCATTCCTTTGTATTTCTCTGGAAGTGAGAACATTCAGTAAGTGCTGTAGTCAAAAGTGCCAGAATTACTCACAAAGTCCTGTATTTCTTCTGCTGCACCAACCAAAATGTAAGGAAGTGGCCCACAAAGTATTCCCTCATTTTAATTACTCCATGCACTCCACTGTCAAACAGGTATTGAAAAGTAGTAATGTCGAATGGACTAGGCAAACTATTTTAATACATTTTAGAAATAGGATATTACTTGAACAACATAAATTAAACTGTAGTCTTAAAAATGTCTTCAAATCTCTACTTGAGATTAATTTATTATTTTGTTCTCAGAGAAATGCAGGTATTGAGTGGATCTGAAATAAACATTCACTGATGAAGCCAGCAAAACATCTGAGAACTTCTGTACTTGGTAGTTATTATTGCAAATACTGTAGAAGTTAAGCTTTAAATGTTCACTAACTTTGTGCCATTTAGTGTATACTTCTTCATGGGAGGATATTTGCACACTTATGACTTTGCACTTGGTGTGTGCAAGTGGGACACCCAGGCCATCTGCACAGATTTCACACACAAATCCACGTTTGTTCATGTACAAATGATTAGCCAAAAATTCAACAATAGATATGAAATCCCCTAAAAAGCCTTTGCATTTAGTATCAAATTTATGTCATGTCTTCATTTCTGTAAACTTTTTTTGCAGCTTTCTCCACTGTGATCAGAATGCAGATTCAACACGGATGGTTTCTAAATGGTTTAAAGTATTTTAACATAAATTTTTTGCATTCAGAACCCTGAGCTTTGTTCTCAAAACCTTAAAATTGTCAGGAAAATCAGGACTTCATGTAATTTGTTTTCACCCATATGCATTAGTAAAATTCCATGTCCAGACTGTAATTCTGATTCAATGTCTTTTATTTGAAGATAGTGGCAGTTTCTTCCGTAATTTTCATCACTTGCTATTTATGAATTAAGAAACCTGACAATCCACTATAATGGTTGGGCAATTCTTGACATTTTAAAAAATGACCTGCCCTTGAAATGCCTTTTCATAGTTTCAAGGGTGATGATGAGGGTGGTAGGAAGGGAGTTAATAATATGCAATACATATTACGCAGCTTTAAAGTGAAACATAGCATGACTTACTCCATGAAACCTAGGTAGGCTGATACTTTTCAGTTCTTAAAGAAAAACTTGCATCAGAAAAGAACATCTATCCAAACCAAACAAACGAACAAACAAAACTCCCCCCAAAACCCCACAGCCGCATCAAAAAAACCCCAAACCCACCAAACCCCTTTCCCCCCTGCAAAAAAAAAAACTCCTCAAAAAACAAAGTTTGGGAAATATCTGTTTGCTCATATGGTCAATTGAGATACAACCAGCTTCCTCTGGATACTGTTGAAGGCACTGTAGCCCATGGAGGAACAGCAATGGAGATAAACTGCTACAGCCTGACCACAGCCCCCAGCAGCCCTTGTTGCTTTACTGAGGTGACTGAGTGTTACCTGCAACGATAACAAGTGGAAGGAGAGGGGCCAAGTTGAGCCTGGGAAAGGAGGAGAGGTATATTTTCCTTAAGTGTTTTAATGGTTTTAAATTTTTTTTATGTTTCTCCCCCCTCCCTGATATCTGAATAGATACTTCAGTATTTACATAACTGAGCAATAAAATCAGCTAAATTGCCAAGATGAATAGGTTTTGCCCATGGCAGTAATTAGGAAGTGATCTCCTTGTTTTTATTTCATGCCACGCATGATCATGGCCACTTGTTTATGAATTATTAACAGATCTCTCATACCATCATGTCAATATCCCTGGGACAAGCTGAGCTGTAGATCTTTCAATGGTCAAGCTTCTGCAGAGACTGCTTGCTTACCTCATTACACTTGCTAACACCGTCTGAAAATTGGCCTAAAGCAAATCAACCTGTCAGTCTCCTGGTCCTCTTGTTCTTGACACATATTCTCTGCTTCTCAGAATGTCTAATTTAGTTTCTCTTGTAGTACTGATCAATGGCTGTCAGCTGTTTTTCTTTTCTCTTAAAACTGTTTCTAAATTAGCCTGTCATGTCCTCCTTGAAGGGCACATGTAACAATTGTCCTTCTTTCTTCCACCATCAATGAGAAGTCACGACTGCTGCAAAAACTCTTATCATAGCTGACCCCAGCAAAACAATTCTGGTTAAGATTTCTCCTTGTCTTAGCATCTGTCTTAGACATGAAATCCTGACTCGTATTTTAAGGTAATCTCATTTATTTAAGAACTCTGGTATTTACTGTCACATTTAGGATTCTTTTAACAGATAAAGCAGTAGAAGAAGAATTACACCATGTTCAGGTTTTTTCTGCAAATAATGGTATGTCAATTATTGCACTATGTGCCTTTGTTTTCATGCCTGTGTGAGGTCCTACAGAATGTGTTTTATGATTTCCAGTGTCTCCTATTGGAGGGTGTTCACTCTTTAATATTTTTTCAAAAGCCTTTTGTTAAAAATTATTAGTTGCTAGCAAAATCATGTCAAAACACAAGTGTAATCATTCAGCTGAGGAAGGGCTAATTTCTCATTCTCTTATTTCTTATGATCTCATTTTCCCAATTCTCTAGCCTTTAAAAATCCAGATCTTAATTTCTAAAGTAAAACAAGGACAAATTACTTTAGAAGTTCCTACTAACTTTATAAATAAGTAAAAAAAACTGTAAAGCCTGAATAAAGCTGAATAAAGCTCATTTATTTTTCTTTAGTCATTCATCCTTTACATCTGCTTTTGTGATTGACACTTGCAAGTGTGCAAAAGGAATGAGAAGGAAACCAAATTATTTCCATTCCCTCACACGCTTTCAGGACAACCTTCATTCCAGCATAGAGTACACTGCAGTAAACCAGCGTTCTGGTTAGATCTGGTTTAGGTGACAAACCAACTCTGAAGTGTACACCTTATCCAGTTTACTTTTGGATGTCATGGGAGAGCATTATCTTAAAAGTGTAAAACAAGATCTAATTGGAGTTATGCACAGGTCTCTATCCAGTAATAGAGGAAAACAGAAAGGGAGTGATGTCTGATTTTGTGCAATGCATAGGAATCATGTATTTTGCAATGATCATATCACAGTCTTTCTTCACTGTTACGATGGATAGCCTTTCTCTGCTTCCCTTTATAGTGTTCACGGTGACACTGCAGTTCCAACTAATAAGGAACCATGCTGGGATAGGATGATCTAATTTGCTATTTTCATTGTATCAAATTCTGAAAATTGAACAAAATTATTTTTCATCACTTCACCCACAGTCTTTTCACACTCCTTTTCCTTTCCTTTTTTTTTTTTTTTAAATAGGTAGCATCACACCAAATAGAGCATGGTTTTGAAAAGATTATACAAGAAGCACTGAAATTGCTCTATCATGCCATTTTTATTCAATTTCAAACTTTGTGTTAAAAAGTCTTCATAGTACAAGATAGAATTATGTCTAAAGATGCCTTTTCTCCTAAAGAACATCCAATTGCTGAACAACACATGCTATTCCCAACTGATCTCTTGCAAATGCCATGAAAAGCTCTTATGTTCTGTCCATCTATTATCACTCAATACTGAATTAATAAAGTTTGAAACTTTTAAGGAATTATATTTCAAATATTTTCCTGAAATGACAGATCCATATATCTTAGATAATCTGGACTTTCATTATGCATCCTTGAAGGAGAATCTGTAACTTTGAAAGTTTCTGCTCTGTTTCTCATCTTTCACTGTAGATGAAATATCTAAGACATTTAATTATTTTAAATGTGGCAAGAAGAGATAACGGAGACATATCTTGTGAATTTCACATATATTGCCAGTACTTTCCGTTGTCTAATGCCCAGGAACATCAGTGTGAATGGAGATGTCATTTTACATACAAACATATCCTAAAATAACTGAATTTTTTTTGCCAGTGGAGTTGCCTCTAAGATCTTACGGTGCTTCATCTTGATAATGATGACCTGAGAGACATTATTAGTACATCCCAGATCATGAATTTTGCAATGCTACCCATCAAGTAGCTGTTTTGCCGTATAGCTTCAGGATTTGAGAAAGGAGGAATGAACTGCATGATACAGCTAAAGACAGCTAATTAAAAGCCTAAAACATTAAAAAAAATCATTAAAAGCAATGAGGATGAAGGAAGTTTTAATTTCTCATAAATTTTCTTTAAATAATATAGGAGAAAAAGTCATCTGGTCTGGGGGAAAAAATAAATATTAAAAAAAATTAGATTGCAATGTTGTTTTAAGGTTAGGAGGAATTTAAATCTGGGAATCAACTTTACTCAATTTGTAGATTCCTACATCTAGCTTATCTTGTGATTGACGGTCATATTGTTGAAAAGATTTCATGATTCGTGTGATTCATTGCTGTCAGGAGAAAAAAAAACTTTTTTTGAGTCACACAACAAAGAAAATAATGGTTTTGTCTTCTTGTCATTAATTTCAGTCAGTGATACTGTTTATCTCCCATTTAAAAAGACAGAACCAAACTTGTGAAATTTGAAAGTGCAGCCTAAGTAACACCCAAGCAAAGCCCCCAGTTTCCTGGGTGAGCTTTCTTATAAGATTTATAATTCATAGCAAACTAGAACAAAAAATAAGCAAGCAAGAAAATCTTCAAGCTGCTAAGCAGCAAAATTGTGTGGGTAACAGAGTCCAGTGTTTGCCCTTAACGGGGTGTGGGTGTGTACATCAGCCTGAATCCACAGCGACTGAAAACTGATGCCAGCTTGGCTCTAATGTCAAGTGTCAGCTATGCTTGCACTCTACAGCCAGGGAAAAGAAAAGACAAGTAATCAGTTGTCCTTCACTATCAGGACTGGAGTGCCTTTGGATGTGTGTTTGATGCAGAGCCCATCAAAGAGTGCCTAGTGACTCTTCAATTAAAAATGTTCTTAGACCTTACTCTTCTCTTTTTCAACTCTATCAGCGCCATGAGTAGAGGACTGTCAGTACATTTATTAGGCTTAATGATCAGTGAAGGTAAAAAAGGTGGTTTGGGAGGAAAAAAACCTGAATCCTTGAAGTTTGACGTATTTCTTATTTTACTTGATTAATTTTGTGCCAATGTGAATCAGATTTTTAATGAAAATTAGCAGGATGTTTTTAACTTTGCTGTGCTTATTTTCTGTTGCTGGATAATTTGGAATGCCTGTTTTGAATTTCATGCGAAAGTCACAGAACAACACATTAATCAGGCATCTAGGTTAAATAGGGCTTGAGTATATTAATCTGTTCTGGATAAATCTTGAATGGTGTGATTGAGAAAAATTGAAAACAAGATTCATTCAGTTTGGGTAATACATCTTGATGATTGTGAGCCCACAGTAGTCAAGAAAGTTGAAGGAATCTGTACCATGAATCTGCTCTGTAAAACAGGTACATATGGGTGGTTAAATGGACAATTGCTCTTCTGCATTAGTAGAGTGTCATAGGATTTAGGTCCCTCACTTTGACTTGAAAATAAGAGTGGATATTGGCATGCATTTTTGGATTACACCTGAGACATTAATTTCAGACATTAGCTATAATCTATTATAGCTATTATGTTGCTGTGTTGCAGTTTTAAGCAGTATCTTATATATAAGCACAATAAGTAGTTAACCCCCCTTGTATTTGTATGTATGAACTCATAAATGGACAGATAAACTCTGTCTCTGGTTCGTGTTTGCTGTCCTCTCTGCGTGCTGATTTATCTCAGTGCAAAAATTTATCCAGTACATGGATGCAAAGCAGGATGAAAACAAAGACATGTCTGAATTTAATGGTCCTTAACTTTAATCTTCTTTTTTCAAGGTGTAGGTTTGTTGTTTTATTTTTAAGAGGGATAGTAGAGGATGCAATTAGAGTCAGAGTTTAACATTTTCTTGGTGGCACTTAGTTTATTCACTTTCAGAGTCACTGACTAGTTTCCTCCTTTCAGCTGGGAACAGCCAACTTGTATTTCAAATAAATCTTTTGTCTTTTTTACTCCAGTCCTTTCTGTCTGGATAATCTTGCATCCTTTATTTATAGGCATAGTGAGCAGTAAATAAAGACAACATACTGTGATTTTGTACTATAAACAAGAAACAAAAAATGAAGGAGAAAACCACAGGGTGGATAGGTCCATGATTTTTTTTTAACTTATTTTAGATTTCATTTGTAAGGGGAAAAATATCCAGATGAAACCAAATTTTATGGAAGCAGTGTGTTCACAGATAGCAGAATTTATGCAATGAAAGTTCAGAAATGTATAATAAATAGTTTGTTCTGAGTTTTCAGCCCTCTTCCTTCCCATGGAAAAGACCTGGATACTTCTTATTTATAGACTTTAAAGAAGAATATAAATCTCTGAAAAATGGAATTTTGAAAGAAGGGGGTGGAAAACCAGTCCCAAAAATGTATTCATGAACACAAAAAAAGTTAAAAATGAGTTTGTAATTTACTGCAGCTCAGAGGCAGCAATAACTAATACACTGGAAATTTACCCATTTTATGCATCTATTTTGCCTGCTTTACTGCTCTGCTGTTCATAAAAAGAGCATTTATTTCAGCAACTGTCATGTCACTTGGCATTTATGTGATCTCTGAGCTATGTGTGAAAATGCACTTTTTTTCCAGTTTCAATTTTTATTGAAAAAGTTATTTATTTTACAAATTGGTATCAAGGTGATTTGTTCTACTGTCTAACTAGTTTTACTATTCTACTTTTATTATGTTCATTCTTATCACTTGGGAATCAGAACCATAAATCATTTGGTTTTGTTTTTCATGTCCTGGGTCCTGCTATTGGAATTGCATTCCATCCTCTGCGTGTTGCTGTCTTAATTCCACCTGCTTCTCTCCCACTACAAACTGAGAGATTAGAAGCAATATTTTTTTAATTCATATACATTCTCTTACTCTCATGCTGTATGTAATGAGGTGCTTTGGATTGTCCACTGCATTTTGCTCTCAGCTGTGTCTTTTGACAATTTTCTCCGATGTTTCTCTTTGCCGTTGTTATGGTCTCTCTCCCCTGCACACTGCAGAGCTCCACTGCAGTGTCGGAGCTGCTCGTGGCTGGCACTGCTCATGTCTGCCTTGGGAACCTCACCTGTCCTGTACAACTTCCAGCATCAACTGTGCTGTGAGAGGCATCAGATGAATAAAAGAACTAGACAGGGGAAATGCAAGGTAATCATGTTCCTGATGAAGCACTCCCTGAGCTAAGGTTCCTGATGGCTGTTCTGGCTGTGCAGAGATGGTGCCATATCTCTCCTTTGAAACTGCAGTTTTGGAGGTTCCCCAGTAATCACCTAGAGGGAGTGAGGATCATTAGATAATCTTCTGAGGGGCTCATTGTAGTTTCCAGGAGATTTTTTGTTCCACTTCCAAAGATGCCAACTGAAAGGGAACTAGAAGATTAATTAACTACACCAAACATTTAGAATTTAAAAGGAGAATCAGTTTAAAAGCAGCTGAAAAGATAGTTTGAACATGCTCAGTTGCAGTTTTCTTTTAGCAAACCTTTTAGCTTTCTACCAAAAAGCCACCCCTGTATTTACTCAACTATTAAATGAACCTGCAGGTCAACTGATTTCTCTGCTCTTTTGTTATTGCTGTCAGCTTAAGTGGCCATGCTTCTTTAAGAAGATTGGCATAAAATGGAGGCTGTTTATTTCTAATCGCAAGCCTTACATATGACAAGGCCATATTACTTCTTCTTGGTCTGAAACTGATCACAGAATAAGTGTCTGCACAATGGCTATTGATGGGAAAATCTCATCTGTTGCCTTGGCAGTTTCAGTATATTTGGAAGCTGAGAACCCAGATGTGAGTTCACATTGTGCTTGTTTATGACTAACACAATCTGCAGGGCCACTCAGTCCTGTGAAATATTCAAGGCTTTTCCCTTGCTTGAGATAATTTAGCTGCAGTGTCTTTTCTGGGCTCCACATTTTGTCCTGACACTGTGTAGGATTTATAGAGAAGGGGTAAAGGTGGAATGAAACCTAATTTTGTGGAAATGAGTTAGAATTGCTATCTTCTGAGCATCAATTGTGAGACAAAGAGGGCAGGCTGCCTCACTCGGGAGAGCCCACCTGTGCAGCAGGTATTTTTACAACTGCATTTCTATTCCCATGGAAAAGCCTTTTGCATTCACTTGTACTGTGTCAGATGTCTGCAGGCCAAACAGCAACTGCATTACTTCTGTGCTATAAGGACAAGCTGGTTGCTGGCCCATAAAATAGTAATGGGAGAGCTATAAAATGCTCTGAGAGATCTGCTCGTTTGAGATCTGCTAATTTCATGAAAGCTGTGCTTCTATTTACGTGCAGCATACCCTCTGATCCTGAAGGAGATCCCAAGCATAGGTATGATCCACAGAAAATCAGGCATGTTTGCTTTACAGGGAACGTAATTTTCATTGCATCTGCTCTCAGACATACCACTGCAAACAGTGCTGCCAATTATTAGTTTTCCCTTGCCTCAAAATTCCGAGGAAAAAACCAGAGTGCTGCTGACAAAAACATAAAAGCACAGACTCTGCTAGCCAGCTCTGAACATTGCTTTATTAAGCCTGGCATTCTGCATCCAGCAGTAGCTAATGCGTCATGCTTCAGAGGAAAGGCAAACCCCACAATTTGTGCAAAGCCATAAAATAGAGGTATTCCTTGCCGAGCCTGCAGCCATCAGCTTATTCCCTGAAGCATAAGATTTGATTATATGTTTGTTTCTTGGGGAGAAGAGCTGTGAGTATTTAAGCTTTTCAGGCTGGAGATCATGCATTAGATTAACCTGGAGGACTCTGAGGCCCATGTAGAACAGATTGTGGTATTCCCTTGACAGAAATGAGCAAAGCAGCCATTACTAACCTGCTGTCATACTGTTAACTGGAGCCGAATGACAAATCCATAGGAAATTTTGCTTCTATTTCTTCTCTCGAGCTATCAGTGAGAAGCTTGTGGTTTCTTCTGGGTGTAAGTACCAACCTTATTTCCCACATAGTTTCTAAGTTTGTGTTGTGTTTGCAAACATTATAATCTTACATGAGCAGTAGCTGGGACTGAAGAGCTCTTGTTTGCGTCTCTAAATGTGGACTGCCTGCAAGGCCTGGGAAGCAACAGTTTTGGCTCTGTTCACTCTTTTCTACCTATCTCCAAATCATCTTCCTTTTTTCCATTCTAGGAATAGCAAAGTACTTTCATTTTTGATTAGTCCTTTTTTTTTTCAATTTTATTTTTTAATTGCTCGTGTCTGTTTGTTTGCTCTGGAACTATTTAATATTTGCCAAGGAAACCAATGCAGACAGTACCTATGGCTCCAGTCACACATAGTTTCGGGCTAGCCTGAGTTTCGTAAGGAAGATTCATCTAAAGAAGGCAGATGGAAAAAAATAGAAAAAAGTTTTGATTTGAACTATTATCCTGTGGCTTGTGAGCAACCTCAAAAAGATCAAATAAACTGCAAGGAGATTTGAGATCGCACCAAAGATGAATTCAGATACTGCCAGGCTCAGGAGCAGGAAAAACACAGAGGCCTCTTAAAATGCTTCCTCCACTACCCTTCCCTCACGGCCTGAAGTAGTTATAGGCTACTACATGGTGCATATTCTTCAGTTATCCTGCAGTATCCAGCTGGACTTACTTACGGACTGTCGGTAACCAGTTACACTTATATTCAGCCCAGACTCACAACCTGCTACTCTGTTGCCTGTGAAACCCCTGGCAGTGCAGCAGAAAACAAAAAGTGGCATTAACCTGGTTAACTAAAGCAGAAGCTTCTTTCCTACCTGCTCCAGTTTTGGACAGAAAATGCCTTTTTATCTTCATATAGTTCTTTGTCTTGTGAAAGGCAGGAAGTTGTGCAGTATTTTCTTCAAAAGTGGTAAAGTTCTTTTAGCTTCCAGTGGGAGCTAAGGGCAGTGAAGGGTTCCAGACACCTCCCAGCATAAGATTTCATAACAACTCTTGTACTGCTCCCCCTGTTTTGGCAGCAGCAGCTTTGTGATTGAAGACTAAACAACTGGCAGCACCAGTGGACACTTGCATGTGAGTTAAGTCTCAGCTCTGCCAATAGAGAGTAGCTGTGTTGTCTTGTGGGTATAGTTTAGATTTCATTTTGTCCTACATCAAGAACCTTGAGACTGTGAGTACCATCCATTCTTCAGCTTGCAAGCAGATCCAGCATTGTCCCCAAACCACCTGGACCCTGTGGGTTTCTAGCTGCACAGGTTGGGTTGGTGGCTGCATGGGACTGAGGTGGTGGGGTAGGATGGAGGAACACCTAGTTGTAGGTGTGGTCTCAGGGCCCTGCTTATAGCAGTGATAGGTGGGTCTGGCTTGCGGCCCGAGATTGATGATGCTTCACCTGCCATCTCACATTTCACTGATGGTTACTGGATTGTTGGTGGAGTCTGTCACAATCACCTGACCCACTCTGCTTGCCTCACTCAGGTACACTACTCTGATCAAAGAACTCATATCCCTAGGTTGTCCATTATGGATTACTCCCCTACTCTGGACCCGTAATAGCCCTGAACAACTTAAAAAGAAATCAATTTTTCAGTCTCACTTACAAAGTGCAATCAGTATTTCTGATTGCAAGGGTATTGCACACTGAGAGAAAATAGTAAGTGAAAAGTATTATTTCCAAGTTATAAATCATTATATTTCCTATCTTACTCAAATTTTACATGTACTCAAATTTTTTGGCATCACGTGACTGGCTTGTTCATCAATCAGTTGTTTATGTTCTTGCAAACACTAAAAGACCATATGAATATATTGATTTGGATCAGAGTTCACATACAAAAATATAGCTAATAAAAAACTATTCCGCAGAAAGTAATTTTTTGCTCTTTGGAGCATGAAATTTACTATCAAAAATATTCATGAAAAGTCAAATTGTGGCAAAAAGCTGAATTGTTTACAGGTGATTCCTGCGATGCAGAAGCATGTCATTTTCCATTTCATAAGAGCTAAACTTTTTGTTCTGGTGCTAAGTCTGAACTTAAGTTATAAAATGCAGAATAGTTCTTTCATGTCTGTTTTCAGGCATCTGTATTTAGTTTCTGGGTTTTAGTTATCTTACCCTCCTAAAGATTAAAACTGATTTATGTAGAAATATTTTGATGTTAACATAAAACATAATTCAGACCAAAAAAAGCCTGCCATTGCACTGCAGCACTAACAGCCCAAATACCTTAGAAGACAGAATGAAAAGGGCTGAGTAACCTTACTAAGAGGTGGTGCTATTCTTGCTACTGCTCTGAAGTTCCTAAAAATTGCTTAATTTTTAAGATTTTAGGGGGATTTTAGCAATAATATTAACAGCACTGTTAGAAAACATTTTCAGTTCACCAACACAGTTGAATTCAATTTCTGAATGGCGAAGATTTTAATTTCCTTGGACCCAGGATGGGAGCCACGTGGCGTTCTCCTCCTGCCTGACATTTTCCTACCACTGTTCTGCAATAAGATTGCTTACCATCTTGCAATATAAAACTGCAAAAACTGGTTAATATTTCCCAGTGCAGCTGGATCTCCTAAACTTTATTTAAGCAGAGTATCAGATCACAAATGCCATCTTTTAGATCATTGTTTTGGTCTCCTCCTCTCCCACTTCTCCAGCCACTCAGCAGAAAGCACCTTAGACACTCAACTGGGACTGCATTTTCAAGGTGTCTTTTAAAAGTTTTTTTCTTTTTTTTTAACTTGAAGGTTTTAAGCCTTAATTCCTCTTCTGCTTGTTCATTGATGGAGCTGTTGTCTCTTTGCTCACACTGTGACCTGTCCCAAATTCCAGCCAACAAATCAAGTCAGCAATTTGACAGAAGTGACATGGATGGATTTTTCACAAGCAGTATTCTTGGAATTCAGATGTCCTTCACATAACATTGTTTAGTACTGCAGTCCCTGAAATTATTGTACTGTTTCAAACTTATATGAAAAAGAATCATTGTCATAACTTGCTCTTTCCATGGTTTATGTGTTATAAGGCATTTAAGATGAAATGCATATTGAATATATAAAACATTAAACACAGGAGAATATAACTTTACCAGATTTACTTTACTTCCACTAAGCAATTTCTAATATGTAATGCAAACTCTTATTTTCATGAAGTTTTTGTCTCATGGGATATCAGACAACTATAGACTAACACAGAGCCTTACAGTCAGTACACCTATTAACCACTTAGTAATACAACACATTGAGGTATTTCATGCATTAATTTCTTCATTGACCAAAATAATATTTGGGGTAAAGGATCTCTGCTCACAGGAAGCTGGTTTGATTTGCATGAGTTTGGAGAGATCTGACAAAGAATGAAGCTCAGCCATTCTGAGTGCATCTACACTGGCTGTTTAAGGTATAGTATAGGTGGTTTTTTTCAGTGTGAATCCTTCTACATTTTGCCCTTGATGTACTATAGATGACAATTTTATGCCCCCTTGGTATGCAGAAACTGGATTCTTTCTCTGACCTGGACTAAGGAACAGAAAATTTCTGGCATGAAAATTTTCAGACAAAAAGATTACTTTTCCTGTTTATTTTTAGCCATATCACTTCTCAAATCAAGTTCATAGTGCTAGTATAGCTGAAAGGGAGATACTGATGGCAGGAACACTTAAAGTCAGTATTGCTACCAAAAAATTTAATCTTGGAAAACTGTAGCCTCTCAAGCAGTCATTCACCTTTCCTCAGTTTGTTGTGTTTTCCATCATAAGTGCTAAATATTAAATGGAGAACACACTTCTTACTGTCAAAGCTGATTTCTTTCTCCAAGGACCTGTCTTCTGTTTGTGCATTACTGTACCTTAGCACATAAACATGAATCGTCGAAATCTCACTTTTAATTTTTTCACTTTGTAAGCATTTCCAAAAGCTACAGTATTAGTGTACTGGTGTCTCTGACCTGAGTAGCTGGTCACTAGCTGGGATCTTGCCAGCTTGTTGTCCTTGAGAAGGTGGTAACACAAGCCAGGCGTTGTCCTTGGTGCTGATGCTTTTACAGAGTGTACAAAGAGTACGCCTATTTGCTTCTAATTGTACCTAAAGGTGCCAAACACTCCACAGCTTTATCAAGATCTGAGATTGCCTGAAGGTGAAAGCCAAGGTTGAAGGCAGTCTTCAGAGCCTTCCCGTGCAGAAACCTGCCAGGGTCTGTGCAGGAAGAGGGTCTGCCCAGACATGCGAACAGCAGAGAGCAGACTTCTCACCCTGAGGCTTAGAAAAACAGCCTCACTTGGTCCCCGGGTGTCTCTAGCAAAAAAACCCCTGTACAGAACAGGACTGTTGACTAAAATTACATTAGAGAAAGATTAGCTATTTAATTTCTTGGTTTCAGATGAGCAAAAGTTAAGATTAATTGCTGTAATTCTTGGGTTTGGATTTATGTGCCTTAAGAGAAAATTAAATATCACAGGATTTGGAACACATCATAACAGGGAAATAATAAAGTAAAGTTCAGGTTTTTTTCTGAACAATGCATTTTTAAAATAAACCTTATACTTGCAGATGAACTTCACCTCTCCACTTATTACTTGTCGACGCTGACATTTTTTAAATAGATATCTATGAACCAGATACTTATTTATCTTGAGGAATATGTTACAGGGTCAAATTAGGAAATTCAGTCCTTTTAGGAAAGCATATGGCATATATTCACTTCCTACTGCTATAAAGGATTGTACTGCGTATTTATGGCTAAGCATATGCTGAAGAATTTTCCTGAATGGGCATATACACAGAACCACACTTAAAAATTTGCTGATTTAGAGTTCATGTAAAAAATGAATTGTGTCACGTTATTGTCGTATTATTAGCGGAAATTAACCTCATGGTACCTTATAAATTTATTTTGATTTATTACAGTGAAAAAGATTCTGGGCAGAGCTTACAAGAACAACCACATTACAGTCGATTCCAAGGAAATATGTAAAGAGCAATCTTGATCCTCCTCTGTGCCTGTGTTAAATATTACATTTTAAATAGCATCAGACTGTCAGCATCACTCACAGTAGATTTAGTGACCAGAGCACGTGCTTCATATTACCACCAATTCTCCTTTCAAAAACATGGCTTTTTGTGTTTCGAGGCAATCTTGACCTTTCCTGGTTCCATTCATGGAGTCCCTGTACCATTCAACTATGCTGACTCATGAATTCCTCCTAGATCTGCCACCATCGATTTTCCTCTCAAAGTTCCTAGTCAAGAAACAAAATTGATGATCTCCTTAGTACCAAATGAATACAAGGTAGACTTAATTCTGACTTAGGAACATTTTACACTTTACAGTTTTTCAAAAAGGCCGGAAAAAATCTAGGACAATGACTAAGCAAGATTGTGTAGGAATAAATTACAGAAGCATTTTCCTTAATGCATATTGATGTATTAAATGTTTTGTAAAATAGATCACCTGCAGAAATGAGCGGATGAATAATATTAATACCTAGATGAGTCATATACAAGAAATAGAATGGAAATTAATTTTGCCCAAGTAAATATTTCCACTACTTTCTTTTACAGTAATAAGTAGTTAATCCTATTAAGCCAACCTCCAAAACCCTCTCCACAAATGTAGGGTGTTAACTTGACAGTTCTTGTGACTCATGCTACATATTATTGTCTCTAGGCAGCTTCCTGCTCTACCTCATATATAGAGAGAGTCTGATTCAAAGGCCTGAAAGAGAGGCCAGGGGAAAAGGCATAGGAAGTCAGTAGAGTATCTAGGAATCAAACCCTAGAAAGACCAAAGTAAGAACCAATTTTCATGTACTGCCATCTTCTGACATTTATTTTTTTCTATGTTGTATAGTGAGATGCAATAGAACAGCCAAAAGGTGAAATAAAGACAGTTACAGAGTGAGTTACAGAACACCAGAGTGTGTCACTTGGGTCTGAATTAGGTATGGTGAGATTTACTAGATGCAGCAAGGCTTAGGATAGCCAGTTTTGCATGCTTGTCTTGATTCTTGTGAGTTAGCATTTTACCTTTTTTCACCTGAATCTAGTAAGAAGTTTAGAAATTGAGAACTTTCTTTTAAGAAACAGTTTTTTTAACATTCTAATAAACTAAATAAATGACAAAAAATTGAAGTTTACATTAGAAATCATGCCATAAAATTTCAGATCGGCTTTAATCCTCATCTCCATCCTTTATAATTCCTTATTATATCTGACTGATCCTTTTAAACCTTTTGATCAAATGATAAATATTATTGATGTCAAAGAGTTATTACACCTTAGAGAACACAAATCTGAGTAACATCATAACTACAAATTCTTTACCAACTGAATTGCGAGGATTGAATCCTCAGACATAGCGAGAATGAATGTTGTATTAGCCTACAGTATTAGCCAGGATAACCCAATCATAATAGGGGCAATACTTACAGTACATTAAAGGATATCCGTGTGCTTGAAGAGCAGAAACCTGACTAATAGCAGGAAATTTCATTTATGCTATGCGTAGGTGGTATACTCATCACAATGGAGTGTGTGACAGAGAACAATTTTAACAACATAAACAACAGTTTCTTAGAACAGTTACTTCAAAAAGCTACAACAGAAAAGCTACTTACCTTTGATAAAGTCCTGAACAATAGGTAGAACAAAATTCAAAGCAAAATCACAAAAAAATTTTCTTCAACATTAGTATAAAAATACACTAAAATTCAACAGCATTATTGGAAGAGAAAAAAAAAGTATATGGTTTGAATAAAATAGCCTGAATAAGAGTGTGGAAAAGCATAAAATTCTTGGAGGTGGCATGAAGATTTCAGATATCACAGTGGAAGTGTTGAGCAAATATGTATTACTTATCAAAAGAAAAGATTCTGAAAGAACCATATAAAATCAAAATGATGAATAAAATTCTAACATCATTAACCACAGAGTCTGTTAGAATTAAAAATCATGCTTCAGAAATAAATGGAAGACTTGTTCAAATGAGAAAATTTTAAAGGACATAAATGCTCTCTAGTTAAACATAAGGCCTAGTTAAACATAAGGGGAGGACAAAAATTATTTGATGTAGAACTTGCTTAAAACATTAACAAATACTGAAAGTTCCTCAGAAAGAATAAATGCAGGAATTTTTCCAGCTTGTATTGGGGATTTCTTGTTGAGATGATAAACACAAAAATAAGTTCATAGCAAAAACTCACAGAATCGTGGAATGTTAAGGGTTGGAAGTGACCCTAAAGATCATCTAGTTCCAACCCCCCTGCCATGGGCAGTGACACTTCTCAGTAGACCTGGTTGCTCAAGGCCTTATCCAACCTGTTTTTGAACACTGCCAAGGATGGGGCACCCACAGTCTCCCTGGGCAAGCTGTGCCAGTGCCTCACCAACCTCACAGTCAAGAATTTGCTCCTAAGATCTAAGTTAAATTTCCCCTCTTTCAGTTTGAACCATTACTCCTTGTCCTGTCACTACGGTTCCCTCTCCAGCTTCCCCGCAGGGTCCCTTCAGACTCTGGAAAGTTGCCATGAGGCCTTCACTCAACCTTCTCTTCTCCAAGTTGGACAGCCCCAACTTTCTCAGCCTATCTTCGTAGGGGAGATGCTCCAGTTCTGTTATCATCTTTGTGGTCTCCTCTGGACTTGCTCCAACAGCTCCGTGTCCTTCTTACATTGGGGGCACCAGAACTGTGTAGATTGTTCCAGGTGGGGTCTCATGAGAGCAGAAGAGAGGGGCAGAATCCCCTCCCTCGACCTGCTGCCCACACTCCTTTGGATGCAGCCCAGGATTCCTTTGGCTTTCTAGGCTGTGAGTGCACACTGCCACCTCACACTGAGTGTTTCATCGAGTCCTTCTCCATAGGGCTGCTCTCAAATACTTTTCAGCCCAGCCTGTGGATGTGCCTTGGATTGCCCCAGCCCACATTCAGACCTTGCACTTTGTGTTGGTGAGCTTCACAAGGTTCCCACAGGCCCACCTCTCAAGTGTGTCAAGGTCCCTCTGGATGCGTCCTTTCTCTCCAGCATGTCAACTGCACTGCACAGATTGGTGTAGTCAGCAAACTTGCTGAGAGTGCTAAAAAAAACCCCAAACCCCCATAAAACCCAAATGAATTCTTTGTGCCAGTATTTGCTACAAAGGAGCTAAAGGAAGGTTCCCGCATTGAAAGTTATCTTCACAGGGGTTGAATTTAAGGAATTGTTTCAAATTAAATGTTCAGTAGAAGAATATGAAGTGCAGACTGATAAAATGAGTGATAAACTGCAGGGTCAGGTGGCTTTTTCTGAAGAGTTCTAAAGAAAACTGATATAAAAATTTTCCAAATTTATAACATAAAAAAAAATTATAAAAGACACTTCTGTTTCTACGTAAGTTATGTTTCCACACTGGACATTTTTTTAGGCTATAAAACAAATTATAGGAGAAAACAGAAATAATAAAAAACACAAAGAGAAATTATGTAGTTAAGAACATGTTTTGTTTCTTTGCCTAAGGAGATGTCACTTAGCCATGAATCTTAGCATTATTTGAGGTAAAGAATTAGTTAAGGAGGAGGAGGAGGATCAGGAGATCTGGATTTAGAATACTCTTTTCACTTACTGAAGACTTAAAGAAATTGAGCTGTAAATAGAGAAGAGAGACTGTTCACTTCCGGATTAAAAATTGGATAATGAACATTTAAGTACTGTTGATCCAAAAAAAGATTAACAAGGTTGAAAAATGTGATCCAAAACATGAAGCAAGGAAAATTAAAACAGACGAAATTTTTTTGATTGAAAAATCTAAAGTTACTAATTGCATGGAGAAGGTTGAAGTATTCAGAAGACAGCATTGTATGAAAAAAATAAACAGACTTGTCAAAAACAGGCAGAAAAGGAGTGTTTTTCCACATAAAATTTAATGAAGCAGATGAACCTTAAGGTTTTAATATTGAAAGTATACATGAGCTCAGCAAAGAATGAAACAAATTCACAAAGAGCAATCCATCAAGAATCATTAAAAATAAATGGCTAGATTGCATCCAGATTCAATCTTTGGATCAGGAACCTAAAATCATACCTTGCTGGATGGTGGGTTAACACAGCAAATGTTCATTTACCTTTTGATAAACCTATGGTGCTAGTCAGTGAGTGTTATATATGGATATGCCTATTTTTATACTTTTAGCTTAGTGTTTCCTAGTGGATATTTTTTGTCATGTTGTACAATGAAAGAAACATGTTTTAAGAAATCACTTTCATGGTACCATGAATAACTGTGATATTCCTATCTACAACAATTCTATTAATATTATTAATAGAATGTCTATTAAAGGTACATTTTTAGTTATGATCTAATTTGTATAATTTTTAATGAGAAGTTCTGTCTGACCTCAAGCTTAAGTCTTCCTTAATTGTCTACATTTAATGTGAGGTTTCCTCATCAATGTAATTTTTTTCTCCTGTCCCCTGCTAACTCAATTCCATCCCACAAAATGAATTTGTGGAATTTAGATTAAATTAAATGGTAGTAGAGTGTGAAATTTAGGCAAGTATATTTCATGGCATTTCTTTCATTCTTTTAACTTCTGTTGTTTTACTGAATAACTTTAGAATGTCCAGATGTCTGGTTTATCTTGGTTTTTTCACTTAATCTTTCTGTATTACAGTTGACCTTCTAACACTGCTTTCTCTTTTACAAGCATTCTGAGCTGAGCATTAATACTAGATGAGAGGTATGGAATTTTTAATTTTTTGCATTTTCAGATTGTATAATCTGATAAAAATTTAGAAGATTCAAAGGGTGTGATGTGGCCTTTACAGGATTCTTAGCTGCAGATCTACTTTAGGTCCTCAATATTCTTTTCAACCCCCAGTTTTCGCACAGGCCTATTGTATGAAGTAGATTTATGTTCACAAGTACTTTATAGGAAACAGAACCTACATTTCACACTGAACTTCCTGTTATGCAGGACTTAAGCAATAGGATCATTTGCCACAAGCTTGACTATAAAATGATAACAATTACAAAATAGCAAATAGCTAATTACAGAATAAAATAATGTAAAATCCAACTTGAAACATAACATGCATTTGAATAATTTATTGTAATGAACATTGAATTGCATCATTGGATCTTCATACCCTAGCACTTGGGGTTTTCACTTCTTGCATGAAAAGTTGGTTTTGCAAACTGTGAAATACATCAGACTTGAGCAAGGGCTAGAAAGAAGCCGTTGCTTCCCAAGAAGGAGCAAGGAAAGATCTTCGTGAGATGAATTGCCTGGATCTTTGAATCTGGATTTTACAAATGTTTTTCTCTGCTGTTCTGTCCAAGGAAAGAATCACAAGGATTTGTCACCTCAGTTACAGGTTTCTTTCTAACAATTAACTTACGTGTCTCATACTTCATGTATGTGCTTTTATGCATCCTTTTTTAAGTACTATATGAATTTAGTGGCCTGGTTTGGAGTTACGGATTTTATGAAGTAGTGACAGCCAAAGCTCAGATTTGATAAACAGAAGTCTTTCTATAGTTCTTGGGTTTCAGCTACGAATGACCTAATGGAGGAAATACAGCAAAGCACGTAGGCAGCAGATGTTGTATGTAGTATCTTACCTAGGAGGAGAAACTGCCTTTTCTACCCAGAGATGTGTCTGCTGACATTTCCCCTGGAACCTGACAAACATCCTGTCTGTAACTCCAAGTCTCTTAAATCAGACTGACACCTTCAGAAAAGTGTTGTAGGCAGTGAACACATTTGAGGAGCCAGACCGTTGTTCCCCTTTCATTTAATGCTGTAAACATAGGAGTGTCCTTCTGCATCTAAACATAGCTTATTTCTCTCTAAATATGTTGACTTCATCTTTCCAGTTAAAGTACCTAGTCTATGATGATGTATTTAAGATTTGCTAGGACTACATACAGTTTTAAAAGGTTTTCCATCCTTTTATGGGTAAAAGTCACAGTCAAAATAGACTTTTGTGTTTAACAAATGTTGCTGAGTGGTGAGATGTGGCCCAAAGGGAGTGTAAGCAAAAAGATTCAAAAAAGGAGCAGTAACCTGTCTGCTTCCTGAAAAAAGGTGAATTAGAAATACAGTGTTCCTGCAACATGGGAAACTATAAAGCCTGCAATTCAGCATTGTGACTTGCACATTTAAGTGAGTTCATACATTTATGAAATGCTGTACTAGTTTGAAAACAAACTAGTGGGAGGCACCAAGTCAGAATAACAATTTAATAGGGAAATTTTAAAAAAAGCAGAAAACACTGGTTCAAACTGACAGAATCAGGATACAACCGGGCACCCTGTTAGCCAGGGTGGTGGTAGCAGTCCAATAAGATAGTGGCTGCAGTCCTCCTGAAGTGATGGATGTGGTTCTGTTGAAGCAGTGATCCTGTAGAAAGGGGTCTGCTCCTCCTCGGAAGGTCCAGTGGTGGCTATGTAGCTCCTGTCCTCTGGGAATCCAGTGGAAAGGGTGTCTGTGGTGTTTGGAATCTCAGATTATATCCAGGATGGAATGCTTGGTTCCTCCTTCTGGGTGGAGCATCTCACAATGGGATGATGAGTCAGGAGGCCAAGTGTTGATGGACTCATTAACAGCAGATAGTCCGGAGGGAGTTATCTCTGAGTCATGGCAGGGCATTGATGGGCCATTAACAGGAAGATAGTCCAGAGGGAGGAGGCCAGGAAACACTGCCCCACCTGGTTTCAACAGCTCATGAGGATGGTAATAGAATACACTGCAACCCAGGACAAATGCATGAATTAATCCACTTTACAAAAAAAAATTTTTTGAAGTGTTGACATGGAGGAAACTTAGATGGACACAAAAAAAGGAAATTTTTGAGACCTGCCTATAGGCTTCAAGAGGACACTTTTGCTACATTTTCTGAAATGCAAATATAAGTCTCAGAACAACACAGCTGAATTTCAGTGTTATACTTTGGAACATTTCCTAAATTTTTAACAATAATAGTTCACACAGAAGTGTGCAGTACCTAAACTGACTGATTATCTTGTCAATGAAATTAGTGCACTATGTATTTAAAAGAAAGCTGGATCTGAGGCTGCCTTCAGACCTCAGTTTAGAAACAGAAGTGTAGACAGGAAGTTTGTAAATATATATAACAGTCTGAGAGGAAATTGTGGGAGTTGGACATCAAACCTATAACACCAGATTTCCTAGGCCAAGGTGTTCGAATGAATATTTGCACATTAAATTCTCAATTTTCAGCTCTACTGTTGTGTGCTTTTCAACAGCAATCAGTACTTGAGCAATACCCATTACAGTTATAGAGAATTAGCAGAAAAAAATAAGTTAAAATGTAATTATATAATTTTGATATAAAATATTGTCAATCAAAAAAAATTAAAGAAAAACCATTGTAAGGCTAAAAATATGAGATAGAATTCAGAGAGTGTGCTTCATGAAGTCCCAAACTTAGAAGGAATAGAGATAAATGGATAGATATTTTTTCATTTATCTTAGCTTGCAGCTGAGAAGCCACTCCACATACTGTGCACTGTTTGCACAGATTTACTGTGCCTTCTGTATGATGTGACACATTTACTCAGTGCCCGCTACTAAAGGTTAATGGCTTGGTCACAATCTTCATATTAAATATGGTACAAACACTAACTTGCTATTCATGGGTCATGAGAGAGTCTCAGGGTCACCTTTCTACAGGCTTCTAAATATTGTCTTTAAATTTATGTTTGTTATGTTGCAGGTACCCAGCTTCAGCTTTGCCAAAGAGTAGAGACCATGAATAAAAAGGAAATTCCACACTTTGTAAAAAATTGGCCCTCTAAACAAAGATCAACAGCCATAAATAAATTGTCCTGTTGAAAATAATCTGGAGGTATCAGAGTTTGGGGAATGTCTCTTGACCTTCCTGCCATCTTTCTTCTTTAGTATCACAAGGCAATTGCCAGAGACACGGTCATAGCTGTTGACTGTGATTCTTCTTCTTGTATAATTATTAACACTGCCTAATACAAGGTGTTCTCCAAGCTCACACAGTGGCCTGACAATCAAAATAAAAACTGAAGTTCAGGAACAACTACAATGCATGTCTGGCCACACATTATTTATCTTACTGTAAAACACTGACTTCAAAATATTTCTTGCTATGAGCAGAGCCAATGAAGCCTCTCTGGGCTATATGCACTGTTTGGGACATGGACTTGCCAGTGTGGCTGCACAGAGCAGCCACTACCAGTCAGGACAAGAGATCCTGTGATGAAAATATGAAGCTTCTGTCCACACAGTCATCAAATTCTCCCAGGTTTTTTGCTGCAAGACCTCTGAATCATTTCCACTCCCTTTCTTCCATTTCTCTTAGACCCTTCCATTTGCTCTACATGTTTAATCCAGCAAAAAGGAGCCTGTGACAGGTGGCTGCTGCTTCTTGAAAGTGATTGACAACTGCTTGTCCCTCAGTGTGATGCTCACAAAGGTCTTCAGTCCTCCTGCCAGCTTTCACAAAAAGTGCAAAGTTCAGGACATTTGCCATCTCCACCTTAATTTAATTTTGACCGAAATTTTTTGGGAGTTTTAGAAGGTATAAAGAGCACTTGGAAAAGAAGATGATGTCGTGTCTTGCCTCATGGTAATCCTGATTTCCAAGTCCAGGCTATCAGGCAGAGCTCTTTCTACAGCTCCACTCTCCAATGAGTAGATTAGTGAAAGAATTAATACAAGAGGGTAAGGAGAGTTTAATTTGAGATGTAAAGAGGATTCCGAGTAAGATGAAAAATGCAGATGCATTGGTAAAACCAAGATGACTCCCTAAGAATGTGTAGGTGACTTCAGATTTGTAAGAAGAAATTTAATCTTTATTAGATCAATACATACATCCAGCAAAAGCCAAGCTGTTTGGAGCATACTTTTATAGGTCTGAAATATAAGCAGTCGTTTTCATAATTGAGTACATGCTGGGAATGATTACTTCTGGTTTAATTGACACTACCCAATTTTAATCAAGGGGAATTTTGCTGCCTTAGTGAAGTAGGAAAGAAATAACTGTTTGATTTTCCTGCATTGTAAGATATTCCAAACAGTGTCAGAATTTAGTGGAGCAGACAACAGTTCTGTCTGCTGCAAAGCTTGTAATTTTTCCAACTATATAAATTAGTCTTACAAACGCTACAAATCGTAGTCCAGTGTAGGATTACAATACAATGAAGGATATACCCAAAACAAGGTCACAATTTAACAGGGACATTTCTCCAGTCTGTCACACCCCTTGAAATTAATGTTAACAATACTCAGCACTTGCATCTCACTGCTTATCTCTGAAATAATTTAATTAGATAATGTTTATAGTAATAGTTGATGTGGTATTTGACCTCCAGATGGAAAGATTGTAGGTTTAGATAGAATATGAAATTAAAAAGCCACTGTAGCTTTGCAAAGGCACAGTTGAAACAATACACTGTTGATATGCTCTGGTTATTCCAGCCACAGCATTTGAGCATGATTAGGTACCTGAGACAACACAGGTCACCCGTGGTGGCCAAGGCAGTAGTTGCAGGATCCTGTTTGAAGGCTACAATAGACTGCAGAAAAATAGTGAGGATACAGACCTATAGTTAATATCAATTATGATGCACTATTCAGTTCAGGCAGAAGAACCAAACTCCTTACTAAGTCCTGGCTGGCAGCAATTACAGTTTCTGCCCACTCAGACAATATCTTTATATTCCTTCTGGGTGATCTGACACTGTGTCTTGTATGCTTGCTTTTAATATTTCACTATGGTCAGAAGCTCCTTGTTCATCCACCCAGGCCTCCTGGCTTCTCTGCTTGATTTCCTGCTCATTGGGATAGAGAGTTCCTGAGCCGTGAAGAGGCATCTTTGAAAATCAACCAGCTGTAGTGAACCCCTCATCTTTTTGAGGCTGGATGTCATGGTGTTCTAAGAAGATTCATGAAATCTGCTCTTCTGAAGTACAGAGCAGTGATTATTTTTTCCTTTTGTTCTCTGCTCTTAGGATCCTAAACTCCATCATTTCATGGCCACTGCAGCTAAGGCCACCCACAGCCTCCACATCTCTAACTAGTTATTCCTTATTTCTGAGGTTTAGCAGAGCATCTCTACTCATCACCTTCTTAATCACCTATGTCAGGAAGTTCCCATCAACACTATCCAGAGATGTCCTGGACTGCCTATGTCCTGCTGTGCTGACCTTTCAGCTGACATTGGAGCGGTTAAAGCTTCCCACAAGAACCAGGGCCTGAGAGCAAAAGGCTTCCTCCAGCTGTCTGAAAAAGTCCTTACCTACTTATTCCTGACTAGAAGGTCTGTGACAGATGCTGCAACAACGGCATCACTCTTATCTAGCTCATCACCAGTCCCAAGGCAGAGTGCCCTGCATCCTCTCTGCTCTGTCACGTAAAGTGCAACTCGCCCTGTCCACCATACTGTCCTGTCCTTTCTAGAGGAGCTGTATCCATTCATGCCAGCACTCTGGTCATGTGAACTAACCCACAACATCTCTGTGATCCCAGTGAGATCGCAGCCCTGTAACTCCATGCAGAAATCCTTCTATTCATTGCACATACATCCTTCAGTGCCAAAAGTCAGAAGTCCCCAGCCTTCACAATCAGAGAAGTCTCCATTTACCAACATTATAAGCACAGGCTTTGCCTGCCCCTCTTTCAGTACAATTTGGGGCTTGAGCTGGTGAACCTGCAGAGTGTCAGAGAAGATCTGAGCTTCTTTTTGGCATCGCTGACACTGCATAACCTGCTCCTGTAGCTCCTTTGTGCAACTCCTACACCGACCCTTGCCCAGCACACTCCTCCTGCAGGCAAGGAGCCCATTTCCCCAGCCCCAGTCCTGGTGGGAGGCTACAGACAGGACTGCGCAGGTGAAGAGTGCAAACCTGTGCTCCAGCCCTCCACAGTCTGAAAGGAGCAGAGCCTGCATCCCAAGAGCAAGCAGACTGTCAGCATCAAGCTGGAAGAGATACAAAGAAAATTGCTGCCACTCAAAAGGATTGTGATTTGATCCTAATCACAAGGAGTTTTGGATTTTAATTCTTCTTTTTACATGTGATGGAAAATCAGCAACTAACTAAAAAAAATACAAAGCAGGCTCAGATTAAAACCCAGGGTTCAGTCTGACCCTGGGAAGGGAGTCAAGTTTAAAATAGTTTTAATGTACCATATGTACTGATTCCTCCTCTCTCTCTCTCAAAATTTAAAGGACTGTTGTTGAAACCATAAAAACTGGAGATTGCAAGTACATTTTTTGATCCAGAACTAAAACGCTACCGAAGAAAAACAATTAGTCCAGCCTGGTGAACTGACCCAACTACACCCTGACAGAGCTGCAGAGACTTATGAGAAAGCCAGTGAGAATGGCTTTGAATCTGTTTAGAGTGCTGCCTTAGTACCTAGTGTAAGTTGCAATCTGTTTCAGCTGCAGAAGGAAAAATGTTTCTAAGAGCAGAAAAAATAGATGCTAGTCTAGTGACTTCTAGCATAATAAAATTAAGCAACAACAACAAAAAATTCTCCAGGGACAGCTGGTAATTAGAAAGTCTCCAAAACTGGTTCATTAAGCCATTTGCTGGCCAAGTACAAATTCTAAACAGAGAAAAAGAAATTACACTCTGTGTTTTAAATGTTATTACATGTTTTAACTGTCATTATGACCAGCTGAAGGACATAATGGCCTTAGAATTAGTGCCTGCATCTCTGTGGGAAAAGCAGGCTGAGACAGGGCTCATTATACTGTAAGTGGAATGGCCATTTGTTAGCTATCGATTGCAATTCCAGCTATCCGAAGACTGCTGTGCTGTCAGATGCAGCATGGATTTCATACCCTCCCTAACAGCTCTTGTCAGTTACTGGATATGGAATTCCCACCACAAAAGCCATGTGGGATGTGGGGGACTGTCACACAATAAGAGATATATGCACATCTCAGGGAATGAAGGCCACAGCTCTATGGTATTTTCTGAAGGAGATGGCCAGGAAGAAGTTGATCCATCCTTAACGAGCTCACCATAAGTCCACATAAATATGTGTGTGTGTATACACATAAATATAAAATGCATATTTGTACACATATTTATAATAATGTACATGAACATAGACACATATAAATAAATCAATATGTAAACTTCTGTGCTCCTGAGCACATGTATTCATGCTTATCTATGTTGGCATTTTGCGTTCCAAATTGATGCTAGGAAGTTTTTTCCTAGTTTTAATTGAGAAGGACGTTTAACAAAATTGTTCCTCTGTTGCCTCACAGTGCTGACAAAGCTTCCTCTTATGGATGTTTTTTCCAGCATCATAATTAAAACTTTACAGTCTTGAAGAACATGCTCAGAAGTGCCTGGCAAATTATCTGGCTTCCTCTGAAACATTCAGCATTTTAGAGTAAGTGGACAGAAAATCTGAGTCCTATGTAATGAAGCTGATTTCTGAGCAAATGTTAAAAGGAAGAAATTTAAATTCTGTCTGTAGAAATAAGGAGTGTGAATAAAAAGGAAGGACTGAACCAGAGTTAAATGTCCTGGTTGCCAGCTCAAGCGAGTTGAAAGGGCAGAAGTACAGAGCAGCCACAGCTGTTTCAGAGGGGTTGGTACATGCCATGTCGCCTCACTGTGGTAGGGCCTTTATAAAAATCTGCACAGGGTTTGTTCTGACTTGGAAGGCTGCATAAACTGCTGAGTGGTGGATTCAGCTGTGGGATTGGATGGTCTGGTAGGAGTTGCAGTTTTATGAACCATCCCAACCTACTGTTTTCCACAAAATATAGAACTTTCATCATCTGTGTCTGTTCCAGTGTGGCACAAAATCACAGCATTTTCTTTAATCTGTGGATAATGTAAGCTTGCTAGATAATATAATGAGAGGACAATATCATCCTTCTTGTGGATAATAAGCATTCCTAGGAATGGTTAATGCTGTGATGCTTAAGGGATGCTGAGATGTAGGTGAAGCAAGTTTCAGCCTTTGCTTGGACTGCTGTAGGTGAGCGTGAGGCTTCTGTGTCCTAAATGAGTGTCCTTGCTTCTAGAAATTCATCTGTTCTGGGAAGGAAAAATCTGTTCCATAATTTGCCCAGAGAAAAACACAAAGAGCCCGGGAAAAAAAATTCCATAAAAGGTGCCAGTTCAGTGACATCAACTTATTTTTCAACCCTCCAGTGTCCTGAGGAGCTTTTCTGAATAGTTCCTGCCGTCTGAGAAAGCAGTACATGATGATGCCCTCACTCCTACCAGGAAATATATGCCTGAATGGCATGACCTAGCTTAAAATTTAAAACTTTAAGCCTTTCACAAGCCAGGTACATCAACTAGGGTGAGAAATTGCTGTGTGTGTGTAAAAGAAGACCTGAGCATCTTTTCAAAGCTCAGTAGTGGGTATCAGGAAACTGAACTGAAATGAGAGAAAAAAAGAGTTCTCAGTGATGAAAGTGTCAGTCTAGAGACTGGTTGGTCAAATACTTTCTACCAAAATTCTTTCTGCTCGGAAATGGTGGAAAGAGGAAGCAAAGGCCAATCCCAATAAACCAATGTTTGCTATTGAATTAGAAAATACTTTGATTTTGAAATGAAGTCTTAGTGCTTCATGGGATCATTTGCTAATTGCCACAGATTCCCTCACATTTTTTTTAAATTGACACTTACAAATACCTCAGACAATACAGAATAGCACAGCTCTGTATTTATACAGGCGCTGTATAAATCCCATTATATTTATCCATTTTGTTTATCACCAGGTTAGATTAAGGGGTGCTAGAAGGCTAAAAGCATGTAATAGAGGATATATCACAAGGGTTCAAAGCCTTGAAATTACGAGATTTGAACAGTTTCTTCACAACCTGTTCTGCAGGTTGTGAACAATTTTCAAAAAACATCACAGTCTGCACTGGGAGAAAAATCTCTTCTTGACCCTAAATCTGAGTGATTAGTTAAGCTGCCTTGATTTAATGCCATTTTTATTAATTTACATCTGTTATACTTTTTTTCAGTTGTTAACTATAGGGGGCGAAGATTTCCTAGTCAAGCAAAGAGTCAAGTAGACATTGCACAGATAACTCTAATGTGGGTGTGGTGTTAGTAAATAGTAGTTATGTTTTACATTATCTGCTTTTGTAGTATAAACAAGAATTCATATTTTGATGGTTGCAAATACATATGTATGGTGAATTAAATTTTCTCAGGATAGCTCTCAATCAATTTGAAAAAAGAGAGGCAGAATTGTCACTGTTCTGACCAAGACCCATTAGCTCTCATAGAGGTTTTTTCCATTATTCTGCTTTTCTAGTTACTAATCTTTACTTTCAAGATGACAAGAGTGATGGCTGTTTGATGCTGCCCCCACTTGCATTCTCCACCCCTCCCCGAATCCCAAGTGTTATCTGTTTCATTTGAGTGCTCCTTGGCTGCATCTGTTTTTCAGGTGAATACCTGTAAGTCCTATGTTATTTCTCTCCTCTTCCTTTTGGGAACTGGAAATAGACCATTCTCATGGCATGGATTTTAAGGGATACTGTTTTATGTAGTTAGGAAAAAAAATTTAAAAATACTGGGTAACCAGGAGACTGGCTGCTGTATTTTTATCGGTATCAACCATCAGTGAACTGCTGCCGAAATTTGCTTATAGCTGAGGAGCCAGGCACAGTTCTATTAGGAGGTGCTAGAACTTTTTCCATTGAAAGCAATACAGTTCTGGTTACTCATGGGCAGCACAGTTGCTCATCAGGGAGGTGAGCAAGCAGGCAAGGATGAGCAGTGACAGAGGGAATATGGTGAATGGGTATGAAGTTGTTTAACATTGTATTCCCTGCAGCTGCGCACTCTATCCCTTCACCCAAAATAGTGCTACTCCAGCAGACTTAGCAAGAAAAAAGTGTCTCTCTCCTTCCAGTCAGTTATCCTTTGTAGTCTTTTTAGTTCATCATTTCCCATATTGGCACAAGCCCCCTGTAAAGGAAATGTAAGTGAACACAGATAGATGTAAATCCCCTCTGCAGCCTGCTCCAGGGGTCAGCAGCCAGCTTTTGGCAGAGGTGAGGCAGGTATTTAAGGATGGGAGAATCTGAAAGTATATCAGCCTATTTGCAAAAGGATGCCTGTATCCCTCCAGTGCAGGTTTCCTTGAGGTCAACGTCTTTTTTTTTTTTTTAGTAAATCTACATAGGTTTTCCCTAGTCTCATTTGCATTGTGTTACCAGCATATCAAGAGCAGTAACATGTGTTTGTTATTAAATCACCTAATTCATACCGGAATCATTATACTTGGGCTAAGTAGTGATTTGTGTACCAGTTATCTAAGAAAATTTTTTCAGGATTGCATGCTGTTTGGAAAACATGCCTCATTCTTCCTGGAATTCATTCAAAATCTTCTGGTACCTAGAAAGACATCATATTTTTTTCTGTTCTTTACTTTTTTACTTCAGGACTTCCAATATTGTGTTTGGGGTATAGGTGTTATAATTCCACAAGACTTAACAGAATCTCTTCAGTGATGTGTCCTAATAGAGACTGCTCAGTATAAAAATATCTGCCGCATTTAGTACAAATGGCAGAGACAAAGATGATGTCCAATCAATTCAAAAATTAATATTTAGCATGCAGTAGTTTTGACTTGGCAACCTGATGTTAGAACAATTATTTATTTATCTATCATCACTCTCTCATCTTTTTTCCATGTGTTTTCCCCTTCATGTACTTTGCAACTAAACACAACATGTCTGTACTTACATAATCTGCTCCTTCCCTTCTCCCCTGAGCAAACAACAAAATGATGGTTTTTTATAAAGGTTTAAGATATTAAATGGCTGCTGGCAGAAATTGTCTGTGGATCTCTGCCTCTGCATTGAAACCTAATGAGAGCTCTGCAGACAGGAAATTTCTCAGGTTTCAACTTCTTTAGTGGTTCCCAGGGAAGTGATTCTAGAGATGACAAGATGCAAAGTAAATCGTCTTCAGGCCATTGTCATTTTTTGAGGAATGTAAAAAAAGATGTGCTCAGATGTAGATCTTTGGTCGGAAATCTTCAATGCAGGAAGGGAAAATGATTCTCATAGAGAACTGGCCCTTCCAAAACAAGACAAAGCTAGAATTTTTCCTGAGAAAGGGCTGATCTCTGGGAGAAAAAACCCCAGTTCAGTGAGTAAAATTTGTATCAAAAGACTTGGGGTTTGGTTAACATGTAGGATTTAGCCATGGGACAGCAAACAGGTTGTATCACAAGAACCTGAAAATTGTTTCTGCATGATTTAATGTCCTGCAAAAATATTTGATTAACAGTAGAAAGGGCATAGGTTATTGCTCTGAATTAGATGTTTGGTTTATGCTGGCATTAGATTAATTTAGGAATAGGTGCAGAAGATCCATAGACTCTTACCTAAATATGTGCATTTCTGTGGTCCTTCTCTGCATGAAACTATTGATAAACAGAATCAAACCCTGGGGATGGCTGTCTGTTACATAAAAGCTGAATGAGTAATTTATAAGGCCCTGGCTTCAGTTCTACAAAATCCATGTTAGAATTAATTGCTTTAATTGCTAAACCAACAGACTGATAGCTCCTCTGATGACCATAAAGGCAGTTCTCTAGTCCTACAGCGGATGACTTCACAACTGATCCATTGAGATAAGTTCAGAACAAATCCTTCTCAAATTCTAGCAGCAAACCATTCAAAGACTAATTTCTTTATGCCACTGCTTTCCTGTATGTATTAAGTAAATATTAACTACCCTTGCTGCTGCTGCTAATGAATAAAGTGGGGTTTTCAAGGCATCCCTGGGGAATGGAGCCCATGAGTTCTTTTCTCCCTTTGGCTGATAAATCTATAGATGCTGACTTTATAAATAAATAAATAAATAGTAGCAGGATCCTAGATGATTCTGCACAAGTGATGTGGCCCGACATTTGGTAGCTCGTGTAGTCTCTTTTAGCTCAGTGACCTTTGCTGGAAAAGTGAAGTACTGTAGGTGGGTTCTGATCCAATACGCACTGAGGGCAAATTAGAACTTTCCTTTTACTTCACCTATGTTTTGACTGGGACCACATCAAGAGATGTAAATGGGAGTGCAGGACTTTATGTCAGCCTGACTTTATGAAGTGCATGACAGCCTAGAGAGATGAGACTGTCTCCGAAAGAACCTGACTTAAAAAAATCTATCACAGCTAGTGTCAGAGAGGGGAACATCTTTGAGAAAGATCACATAGAGGAGGAAGCAGTATGTCCTCTGTGGATGTGCACTGTGAATCAACAAAATAAGCGGAAGAGAGATTGGTCTAAGTTAGCAAACTTAAGTTTAATTTCTCCTGTCTAGAAAGGAAAATCTTTACAATTCTCAGGATACAGACCCATAAATCACTGCATTGTGAGAGTTGTTTCTTCCTAACGACTAAATAAAGCAGCATATATTACTATGCTAGTGTACTATGTAGTATGTCAGCATCCATGGTTAGTTTTACCCACTCTCTATACTGGTCCAGTAAAGTAAGGATAAGGTGTAAATGGAAGTCATTGTTCTCTGTTTAAAATGTGTAATTCAGCAAAGTGAGACACAGCTGATCTGGCTGCTGTGTATTGACAAATAATTGTTCCCATGGGACAAGTGAACTGAGCATGCAGTACTTTTCATAATTAAACAGCCCGTGTCTGGCATGATGGACAGCTGGAAACGATGCTTTGTTTTCTACATCTTGGGTATACAGTTCTGTGTACTGCTATTACTTGCTGGTTTATGGAGAGGGTCCCTGGGGATCTCTTCTGTCTCTTACAACTCAGCAACCCAGTGCTTTATGTACATCTCTGACTGTACATAAGTCCCTCAAATGAATCTGAAAAAATGCAGGGTCTGTAATCTGGTTCAAAAGATTTTAAATTGCTTTGACATCTCTGACATCTTTAACTACCAAAAGATGCAGACACCTTTACCATTGCTCCAAAGACCAAGTGACAATAATAGCCTTTGATGACTGAGTGCTGGTGACCCAGTCCTGCCTGGTGTTGATGAGTTGTCTGCTCTTCTAACTACTCTCAATTTCCATGGAAACAAAAGAGAATCAAGGGATTAAGGCCTATGTAATTTACATTTCCTTGTATTCATTAAGGAAAAGCATTATTTTAAAATAAACTGAAAACACTTGTTGATTGCAGTAAGTTTTTAGTTTTATGTATCAGATGTATTTACAGACATCAGTAGTACATCCTCATGCAAATCCTGAAGGCAAACCTCGTAATAACATTGTATGTCTTTTTTAAATAGTCTGGGAAAGCAAAGTTTGTCTAAGTTGCAGTTGCAGCTGCTTTTCAAGAAAGGTGCTACTCTGAAGTAGCTAATGAAGTGTTTGACCTGACTAGAGAAAATCTTTCTCTGTTCACATTCAAACCCTACTTTAATTGCTCCTACTTGTCCTGTTATTTTAAGCTGTGTTCCAGCAGAGCAGTTAATGAGAAGTAAAAAAACAGTTGTGGAAATAAAAAATTTAAAAACCTGCCTTATCACTGTAAACACATTGGAAGGAGGTATGAACCTTGACTGGAATCTTCAAATGCATGGCAAGTTGCTGCATTTTGCATAGTCAGTGCAATAAGCTTCACAGAATTGAAGAACAGCCCAAGTTGGAAGGGACCTCAAAAGATCATCTGGTCCAGTCTTTCTTGGGAAAGGGACACTACATGAGGTTTTCTGGTATCCTGTACAATTGCATCTGGAAAACTCACAGTGGTGGGGACTCTACCCCATCCATGGGGAGGTTGCACCAGTGATCAAATGTTCTCATGGCAAAAAATATTCGTATATTGAGATAAAACCTCTCTTGGTGCAACTTGTACTTACTCCTTGTCTTCTCTATGTGGCTCCTCATAAAGATAAAGCATCTGTCTTCTCTGGAGCTGCCATGTTGGTACTAGAAAACTGATCAAGTCCTCCCTGAAGCTTCACTTCCTCAGGGAGCAAAGACTGAATGCCTTCAGTGTTTCCTCAGGTTCCCCATCCCTTTGATCTCTCATCCCTTGGATCACCTTTGGGGCCCTCGTTTGGACCTTCTCTAGTCAGTCTGCATCTTTCTTGAATCCTGGGGACCAGAAATGGACACAGTACTCCCAGCCCAGCCTAACAAACGCTGGGTAGAGCAGGAGTTTCACATTTCTATCCTTGCTGGTAGCCCTCCTGCAGGTGCAGCCCAGGATCCAATTTGCCTTTGTTGCTGCAGTGGTGCACTGCTCACTCACGTTCAGCTTGTTGTCCACCAACACCCACAGGTCCCTTACAGCAAGACTGAACCACACAGATCGTAACCTGTACTGAGATCTTTGGTTATTTTGTCCCAAGATCAGGACTTAACACTTGTTTTTTTTAAACGTCATACTGTTCTTGCTAGCCCACTCTTCTACCTGCCCAGGTCAATTTATTCAGCAATAAACTCCTTTTTCACCAGGCTGCAGGTGAGTTGCTTATATAAAAGCATCCACATATTTTGTGAAAGCAGAAAAATGCACCCTATTATCTACTGCATGAATCCTTCCATTTGTCTTTGCAATGCACTCAGAGCTCCAAGGCATGGTTTTGGTAAATAATTAAGGGCTAATCCTGGAAATGCTTTGTGTATGGAGCTGCCATTGAAATCGATGGGTGTTCTGAGCATGGAGAACTTGCCCTAGTGGGCCCTTAATCTTGCAGTAAACCAGAGAGGCATTTTTTTTGCAACTGAGTGTTTGGTGGAATAATGAGAGCGTGTGTATTGAGATTTTATTTTTCATCATTCTTTGCAATGAGATAGGACACTATAATGTTGGTATTCATCATCTATGCAATATAAGAAAACAATAGTGGATTTCTGGAGATGTTATTTGCTTTAGTTTATAAACAAGTCACTGTTGACTATCAATCATTATCAACTTTTCATCAATCAGAACATGAAAGACACACCTCAGCAGTCATTAAAATATTTATAATCATCATTACATTATCCTGTTTCTATGAGTCTGCTTACATGAATATAAGTAATCAGAATAACTCTGATTTTCTCTCTCAGTAAAAATGTCAGAGATAAAACTGCAAGCAATCCAAGGCTAGCTCATAAGTATAACTAAGGTAACTAATAAAAAACAACCATGAAGGATATCGTAATAACATAAAAGATAAAGCTTATTGAGAAACAATGATCCGAAAATTCTGTTTAAAAAAACCTTCTTTGCATTGGCAATGTCTGAATAATTTCTTTGAAATTGCTAGCTATTTTATCATCATTATTATAAGATTTTTTAAAACAAAATGGTAATTCAGCTTAAAGGTCAGGAACCATAAATAGATAAGACCTTCCTTTAGATATACTGTCTGCATATAAAATAAAGTTTTCAGTTCTCTTTAGAATGAAAGTTTGAGTTAATCTCTCATTTTTTAATGCTGTTATTTACAAAGCGAAAGATTCTATGTGTCTCAGTGGGCTAAAGCAGATTATTAAAAAGCCAGATATATACTATCCTAAATTGAAGTGCTGATTTACTTGCTATTTTTTTAAATCTGCTGTGGAGAGTTCTCCATATTTTATTTTTCTCATCAGAGAAAAGCAGCACTGATAATGTGGGCCCAGCCCCAGTGTTGAGGACCCATGGAGCCGTGCCAAGCCCAGCCTTCCCCCCAGCAGACCTGCATGCTTGTGTCACATAGGGCAGACCTGTGTCCATGGGGACTGCAAAATGAGTTTGGTATCTTCTTCCAAGCAGTGTGAAGTGATGGGCCAGAGGCTGAAATTTGGCTTTTTTTTTGTTTGTTTGAGACCCACATCGAGGCCCACTTAGAACACCCTTATTCCCTGCTCTGGGTCTGCCTGACATGGACCAGAGATCTGATCCCAAGGATGTGTCCTGACCTCCTGCCCCACACCTGGACAGTGCAGCAGCAAAGTCACGCCAGCTTCTCTCTTTACTAAGGGAAGAAATAGTATAGGTACATGAGCATTTGAACTCTGGGGTGTAAGCTGTCTGGTTAATAGCCTTTTTAAAACTCATTTTACCTGTTTTATCTTCCTTTCCCCTTCTTTTCTCATTGAGTGGCGGGAAAAACTTGGCAGGGTATGAAATACTGTAGAATTAAATACTATGATACATACATGAATTTGTGTATGCATTCCCTCTTTTAAAATCTCTGAAACTTTAAAATGTTTCTGGTTAGTAAATATTGATAAAACTGTATTTCTAATATGTGAATACAATTTTGGTTGGAAAAATTAAATAAAATGCTCTTGTGTGAATATTTCTCTTCACAGAACACAGTATTTGAAGTTAACTATATTTGCTAAAAAATTTTGTTAGCTTTTATTTAAAGTTGAAATGTTTGCAGGATTTTCATGGGCTTTATCATTTTCTCACACCTTTTTGTTCTCAAATTGCAAGCTTTGCCCAGTTGTGTTTTGCTTGGCCTTATTTCTAGCACATCCCTCATCCTGGATCACAAATATCCAGGCTAAAATCCTTGAGGCAATGTGGGAGAGGAGAGAAAGCTGGCTGGGAAAAAGGAGCCCCATTGTCTTCTGAGTATGAGCATTTCCAAATCTTTTCAGCACATTTGCAATGGAAAGTATCACATCCTTTTGTTATATAAAAAACCCCAAAACCACAGGAATAGGAAACAAAGATAAATTAAGACCAGTTGCCTTGTCTTAAGAACATGCTGGCAAATCCGTGTTCCATGGCACTGGCTCTAGAATTGCATTCTGTGTTGTGCCAATCCACCCAGTTATCCTCATTTTACATTTGGCAGATCTGGCCAGCTGGGTGTCATCAGGTGAGACTCTGGAGATAGAACAGAAATTCAGTCTCTATGTCCATAGTTACTGAGGCTTTCCTGCACCAGATGTCCAAAGGAGACAGGAGTGCTCCTTCATCCCAGCTGTGTGAAGGGCATGGCATGTAATTTACTGTAGCTGCCACTTTAAACTATATTTGGTTGCAACAAGCCATAAACAGAAATCAGCCCTTTCATTCAGAAGGAAATGTCTGGTATTTGTCTAGTTTTGATAAGAGGGGAAAAAAAAAAAAAGAACCACAAAAGTTTCAGAATTGGATAAAAAAATTGTTGTTGTTCTCCACGCCTTCTTCTTCTTCTTCTTCTTCTATTACTCCATGTTCTACGGTGAAAGTGGATTGAGATGATTGGGTGAAAAATTCCACAGTGCCTCTCTACATGACAAGGAGATTTATTGAACATTGGTAGAAAAGTAAAAATATCTTTTATTTTGGGTTTTCATTGGGTGATTTACCTTTAAAAGGCTCTGTAATCTTGATAGTTCGCCTTTTCTCTCACATTCTCTGCTCTGGGTCACGTCAGTGGCTCGGCTTCTCTGATAAGATTTAATAAACAACTATCTGAAAGCAAGAAGCGTGGAAAAGTCCCATTCGTCTTCTGGATTTCTAAAAAGGACTCTAAAAATCTCCCCCATCCGGGGAGGCATAATTAAGGCATGGAAAAGTGTCAAAAATCTAAAAAAATTCGTGGTACATTGTGCTTACAATGTCACCTTTAAAATTCTGCATTTTAAAATCCCAGGACATAAATTTTATGTTTGGCTGAAGATTACCAAACAACCTAGTTCATCCAGCTGAACAGCAAAATTGAACAACACCATGCCTGAATTTGACCTAGCATTTGAAGCTGGATATCTGGATGCTTTTACTTTCTCTAAAGTAATAGAGGTAGACAATAAAGTGAATACTAGTCTGTGTCATGCTCTTGGATCAAAGGGGAGAAAAATATTGCATCATGAAACACAGTGCTCGAGCAGAAAGACGGGCTTGCATTATCAGCCCTGTAACCTCCACAAAGCAATATGGCATTTAATTCTGAAATGATTCATACCTATTGTACCCAACCTTAACAAGACCAAGTGCTTTTATCAGCCCTTAAGAAAGACACAGAAATATTGGAGAACTCTTAGTAAATAGATGAAGAAAGGATTCAGGACCAGGGAAACAAGCCTTGTGATGGCTTGTGAAGTTTAGAGTTCAGCCTAACCAGTTTGCAAAAAAGGCACTGGAAGCTGGCTGCAGGAGACTGGTGGTTACATATAGTTGCTGCACAGAGAAAGGAAATTTGAAGTGAAAAAGAGACTTTTCAGCTCTCTACAGGAGGATATGACTGATCTCAGTGGCTGGAAATTTAAATTTCACTAATCACATTTTGAAATGTGTTATGTTTTACAATTAAAAATCAATGCCTTTTTTTATTTTTCTTTTTTTTTTAACTTTGTTTTCTTCCACTGCTTTCTAATGAATATACTTTAATCCAGATTCTTAAAAAAAATTCTACAGCCTGTACACATAGAAAGTGATGCTCTCCTTTGGTCTTGCCTAGGTCCACAAGTACAGCTGGTAGCACTACTATGGTTTATTAAAATCCGTCAGCATGTAGTTTGTTTCAGAAATATGAATAGTAGATTTTTTATAGCTAAATTCCATTTTGTGATTAATAGAGGTCAACTGGATGGAGACTGCAAAACAGGAAACCTTCAATTTGCTTGACCTAGTCTTCTAAAGATGCCTTAACTGTGGGTTTCTATACTGAGATTTGTTTCCAGCAGGACAATTCATCATCCATTTTGTTTTAATCAACCTTTTAAAAAGTGAGTGCAACAGAGCTACCTAATAGGAAAGAGTAAAATTAATAAAGATATTTTGCATCTGGCCTATGAGAAATAATTAAACTATTTAAAGAAAAGAAACTAAACTGAACAAAAGATTCTACCTAAAATGTGGGGAAGCAATAAATGTCAGCTAGAAACTACAGATAATGGTATCATAGTTGCATCTATTGCTTTCACTTACAAAGTATATTTAGAATTTTATGAAGGTTTTTTTTTCAGAACATAATTTATTAGCTGTCCTTAGTGTTTATTTCTGCCTGAAATATTAATATATTGCATTAGAAATGGTATTACTTAGCAAAAGAAAGAAATTTGAAAAAGCTTAAAGGATATTATTAATGATATGCTGGCTTATGATCATCCTTTTTTTTTATTATTTTCTTTGAAGTGAAATTTTTTGTAAGTAACATTAGTTGTCTGCCAGGGGGGCTGAGTGGGAGGTGGAAGAAACTCTTCCATTAAAAAAATATGTTTTGTTTTAAATCTTGCTTCGAAATCTGAAATTACTCAATAACTTTAAATGACAATTGAAATCCATTAATGAAGAAATTTCCTGAGACACCTTCTCTTTGCTAGCTGCAAGGGGAGGGCATGAACACCTGGGAATTAATTTGCGGTCTGGATTTAATGGCTGTATTAGTTTTGCATGGCCTGGGTTTTGGTAGTGGGGGTGCCACAGAGGTGGCCTCTGTGAGAAGCTGCTGGAAGATTCCACCGTGTCTGGCAGAGCCAGTTCCTGGTGTCTCCAAAGATGGACATGCTGCTGGCCAAGGCTGGGCCGATTAGAAATGGTGGTAATGCCTCTGTGAGAACAGATTCATGAAGAAATCGTAACAAAGGTTGTGGGGGCAGTTTTAACTGCGGCCAGAGAAGAGCAGAGTGAGAACACGTGAGAAGAACAACTCTGCAGACACCAAGGTCAGTGGAGAAGGAGGGGGAGGAGGTGTTCCAGGCTCCGCAGCCAAGGTTCCTCTGCAGGCCGTGGTGATGACCATGGGGAAGCAGCTGTGCCCCTGCAGCCCACGGAGGGCCATGGGGATGCAGGGACCCACCCACAGCCCGTGGAGGAGCCCCACGCTGGAGCATGGGGCTCCCATGCTGGAGCAGCCTGTCCTTGGACGACTGCACCCCGTGGAAGAGTGACCCATGCTGCAGCAGTTTGGGGAGGACTGTTGCCCACGGGATGGACTCACGTTGCAGCAGGTCACAGGGAACTGTTGCTCGTGAGATGAACTCACATTGGAGAAGTTCACGGAGAACTGTCTCCTGTGGGAGGGACCCCACAGTGCAGCAGGGGAAGGACTCCTCTCCCTGAGCAGTGGGAGAAGCCATGGGTGATGAACTGACCATAACCCCCATTCCTTGTTTCCTTGTGCTGCTGGGGTAGGGGGTAGAGCTGAGAAGGAGGGAGAGGTTGGGGAAAGGTGTTTATAAGGGCTTATTTTACTTCTCATGATCCTGCTCTGATTTTGTTAGCAATGAATTCACTTTATGTCTCTAAGTTGAGCCTGTTTTGCCCTTGATGGTATTTGATGAGCAAACTCTCCCTATCCATAACTCAACTCATGAACCCTTCATTAAATTTCTCCTCTGTTCAGCTTCAGAAGAGAGTGAGTGAGCGGCTTTGGTGGGTTCCTGGCATCTGAACAGCGTCGACCCACGACAATGGCCTGAGCTCATATCATGAAACCATTGTCTTGACTTCTGGTTTTAACATTCATCTATTCTCTTTTCTTCTGGTAAGGTCTTTGGGGACCACTGAGTGCCAATTCCTGGGAGCAAGCTCAGGAAATGAATTAGAGGAAAGTCCAAAGCATTATTTATAGTTTGTTTCACCTTATTCCTCTGCTTTATTGGTAAGAAGCTTTATCCAAGATTCAGATTAAAACTTAGACTACCTAGACATAAAAAAATGTTGTTACATCTTTTTTTTTTTTTTTTTGTGCCAAAGAGCAGCATAAGGCAGTCAAATAGTGTGTTCTGGTTTGACCTACTGCCTGATCCTTAGCTTGCTTTAACAGTGGTGCAACTGCAATTGCTCCTACAGTGGCCCTGCTTCCCCACCTTTGAGGGAGGAGGAGCAGGACAATGGTTCAGCTCCTGCTCTTCCTTGCTTTTTTTGGGGATACCTGTCACCTGCTTATGAATCTCTACCAATTAATGTCAGACCACCCCTAAACAGCTATTTGGGCTGTGGTTGTGCTCCTTTGAAGGCTGGTATCAGTCCCTTTCAAACATTCTGCCTCTAGGGCAGGCTACCACCAAACCTTAAGATGCTGCTGGTCACTTAGTAGCTGCAACCAACCTCAGAAACACTCATATCTCACAGCTCAGGTTTTGCTCTCAGTACTAGAACTTGTGCTGCAGCTCCCTCCATCTATTCATGTCTCCGGTGTCACAGGTTGGCCTCCACCACAACACCGTAGTACAGTTTGACCTGGATTTTAGCATTCCCCTCCAAATGACAAGTGCCAAGCTTTCCTGTACTGTCCAAGACCTCTCTGCACCTTCCGATCTCAAGCTTTGATGAGTCTCTCATTCCTTTGGTACTTCTGAGATAATGTCAGAGGCTTCCTTTCTGCTTATACCTATACAATCTAGAATAATTTCTGACTCGCTTACTGTCCTCATCACAGCAATCTGGCATGTTCTCAGCTGATGCTGCCCTTCTCGCACTGCTCTGCGAGGTCTTGTGGGAAGGGCTATAGGTGCTAATTACACAGCAAGGACAGCACTCACATTCAACAGCATATAAAATAATCCAAACCAACAAAAATGCTCCAATAAAACTGTTGTCTAATGCTCCTGAAAACAGGCCATTTGTCTGTTTGCTCTGTGCTGGTTGTCAGCTTATAAATGTGCACCAGATCAGCTCAGGCTGTTGTGCTGCAGGAGCACCATATTTATCCTGGTCACTGACCAGCAATGTTATATGCATCTTCTTTTGCTGGTGTGCTGCTGCCCACCAGGGGAGTCAGGCTGGTTCTTCTAGAAAATGGGAAGCAAAACAGACACCAGCTGGCATGGAGGGAGGAGGGAAAACCTATGGAATGCCATCTTAGCTGGTGGGATGACAGTAGGAAAGGAAGGAATTTAAGTGAAATGGTGGAATGACAATGGGAAAGGTTGAGGAAGGCAGGAGACTAGCAAGATTTGGGAAAAGGGGGAATGGGAAAGGTGTTTGGGAAAGACAGGAAGGCAAGAGAAATATATAGAATATATTAGGACTTATTGCATAATTTGACTATAATAGAGAAATGGCAAACGACAAAATTACAGATTAAAGAAAAACATTAGAATATGGAAAAAGACAAAAATGGAGAAATAGGGAAAATGACTAAGGGAGACTAGAATTACTCAGTTCACTTTAGTTGGGGGTCAATCTATTGTTTTTCTGTTGTCCTGTTTATGTTGTAATTTCTTTTTAGACTTAGTGTCTCTTACTGCAGTAACAATGGTTAGATTTGGAAAGTATGAATTTGGCAAGAGTTTACTAAAGTGTTAACTAACTGCATCAGACAGGATTGATGAAGAACAGCTATGAAGAACAATAGTTCTTTTGAAATCTAATGTTTCATGGAACTTTCTGTGAGGGGAGCATGGGAATGTCTGATGTTTCTCTTTTACAGTGTTGAAATATTTATATCCATTTGATTTGACTTACTTAGTAAAGATAATATAGTCTCTTTAACATTCTAATGCAAGAGCTTAAGTGAATTGAGCCAGAATGCTGAAATCTGAGATACTTTGACAATATTGAAATGAAAGGTTTTGTTAATTAATTGAATTCTTCTGAGATGTTTATTTGTCTTCAGTTTTTTTACTGAACAATATGAAATTTCAGAATTCCTTGTGGAATGAAAGAACTGATTCCAAGTCATGTACAGAAATAACTTCTAATACTTTCTTAGCTAGTTGATTTAAAAATTAATAACTCAATTTCTTAAACAGTGAAGTAATAGATTACAAATTAGAAAGAGCTGGCTACAATCCTCTAGCTCAGTCCTTTACATAATAGAATGTCACTTGAGCAATTCCTGCTTTAACAAAAGCCTAGTGCTTAGAATGTGATTTAATATAGCAAACCCACTGTAAATCATGCTATATTGCCCCTTATAATTACTTTCAATGTTGCAAATTTATGCCTCATTGCCAATGCAAATCTGGTTTCCCTCAGTCTCCAGCCACTGTGGTTTTTTTCTGGTTTTTTATGTTAGATTAAAAAAATTAAAATTGTTCTTCTTGTCAGTGTTATGGACTGGGGTTATGTCATCATTTAACTTTCGCTGACACCATAAGTCAGCAGAGCACTTGATATCTTGGTAGCAAATATAGAGTTTGTAATAATCAATATTCTGATATCCACACTTGTGAGGTGATGGTCAGCCTTTCTGGCTAATTTTACACTTAGAGCACTTACAGCTCAAGTTTGGCTGTTGCCCCACATCAAGTTCAGGTATTGTCTAGATTCCTACCTTTTGTTAATTAATCAAATTGTTCACAGACATTTATTTGTTTTCAATTTTTCCTGTGTGTTACGAAATTTCAGAAGTCCTTGGGGAGTAAAAGACCTAATTCCAAGTCATCTGCAGAAATAGTTTTTAATACTTGTTTAGATAACAGATTTAAAATTTAATGAAAGCCTGGTTTCTTGACCACTGGAATACTAGATGATAAGTCTGAAAGACCTGGCTGCAATCCTCTGCTGAATCTTTTGTATAGTGAAATGTTTTCTTATATACCAGCATGTAATTTTATTTATCAGGAAAAAATCACAGAATCCCAGAATTGTTAGGGTTGTAAGGGACCTCTGGAGATCATCCAGTCCAACTTCCCTGCCAAGGCAGGGTCATCTGGAGCAGGTGACACAGGAATGTGTCCAGGTGTGTTTGAATGTCCCCAGAGAGGGACACTCCATGACCTCCCTGGGTGGCCTGTGCCAGTGCTCTGCCACCCTCAATGTAAAGAAGTTCTACTTCATGTTGAGGGGAAATTCTTGTGTTTTGGTTTATGGCAATTGCTTCTTGTCCTGTTGGTGGGCACCACTGAAAAGAGCCTGGCACCACTCTCTTGACACCCACCTCTGAGATATTTATATGCATTGATGAGATTGCCTCTCAGTCTTCTGTGGTCTTCTTCCCAGACTAAACAGGCCCAGCTGCTCAGAAGGAGTCTCTCCTCATAAGAGAGATGCTCCAGATCCCTCGTCATCTTTGTGGCGTCTGCTGGAACTGCTCCAATAGTTCCTTGTCTTCTTTGCACTGCAGCTGCAAACTGGACAAAGCACTCCAGATGTGGCCTCACCTCCCTCAGCTGCTGGCCACACTCTTCCAGATGCACCCCAGGATACCACTGGCCCTCCTGACCACAAGGACACACTGCTGGCTCATGATCAACTTGTCACCCACCAATGCTGTCAGTTCCTTCTCAGCAGAGCTGTTCTCCAGCAGGTCAGCCCCCAACCTGTTCTGGTACTTGGGGTTATTCCTCCCCAGGTGCAGGACCCTGCACTTCCCAACTCTCCAGCCTATCAAGGTCCTGCTTAATAGAAGCAAAGCCCTCAGGTGTATCAGCCACTCCACTATAAAACGCCACTTGAACTTTCTTCCTCTCATCTGTCCGTCCGTCCGTCCATCCATCCATCCACCCACCCACCCATCTTTAATAGGTCTAAGCAAGCTGTTTGCCCCCAGTCTTTAAATGCCTTTAAGTTTTGTATAATTGTCCAGTCTTCTTTAGTAGCAGCATTTCTGGTTTCACAGCTGACACTTCTCTGAGTAGAAGATTGGAGCAGATGACCTCTTACTGTGGTCCCTTTCAACATATAAAATCCTGTGATGCTGTGAATCTCTTTCTAATAAATAGAAGAAAATAACAAATGCTTTCCTACAGTCTTCATGCTTGATAATAATTCATAACTGTATTTTGAGACTAATTCATCAGATTTTAATAAATTAATGTCTGTTCTGTTGATTTTGTGTTCCCCTAATTTCTTGGTTAAAGCCTTTGCATGATACCAAACTACATGCCCTAGAGAAACTTTCAATATCATTACTGTTCATTCTACTAGCCAAATTTATATTCTCATCTAAACCTCTCAAAATGCACCAGCCTTTTTAACGTGGAGTTTTTAAGCAAAGAGTCATAGATGACTAAAATTAATGTTTAAGCAGAGCCAGTAGACAACTCGAGAGACTTGTCTTTGATTTATTAAGCGGGTAATAGTTCTTTCTCACTCTGTAACATTCCCAAGTTATGGTTTAAGTCTTTGTTATGAGAACAGCAATTTGAAGGATGATGCCAAGATGATCAAACTTATTTTTCAAAAGTCTCTTTCTCTCTCTTGCTGCCATCTAGTTTTTAGATTCATAAGCAGCAGAAAAACTGTTGTTCCTTATATTACTTTTTAAAAAGCATTCTTTGTTCCCTACTGAAATAGTGAACTCTGTCTACTAGAAATAAGACTTTCTTTCACCTTCTAAAAAGGGCAGGGTCTGAGGAATTTTTTTATTTCAATAGTTTAACTTCTGTATGAAATACATGTGCATGTTATATAAGTATTTGAAGCTGATTTTACATATTACAGTGCTATTTTTATTAATATATAAACTACCATTTAATCTAAAATAAATCAGTTATCTTCATTACTTAGGCAAACTCACCAACTGTGTTTTATGCAGAATATTCAGTCCGCTGAATTTCACTGATATGATAGGCAGTAACACTTCTGTTAGAACATCGCAAAAAGATCACAGAGAAAACAAGAAAGAAATGTGGAAATAGAATTGAAAAAGGATAGCACAGTTTGTGTCAGGGTAAGAGAAAACGATTATAAAATGATAACTAGCTCTTACTCAAAAACTCAAATGAGTTTTGAAGGCTTTTGTTGCTTGCAGAGGCAGCAGTCCAGGGGAATGCTGCATCTCACCTGCCAGCAATGCAGCAGGGTACTACAAGGAAAAGCTGTGGGATTTACATGTAGCAGCAGAAAGAGAGATGTCACAACGAAATTACTGATCCTCATCTGCCATATTTCTGAGAAATGCTTGTCTGTTAGTGTCCCCATGCTTGGAGTCCATCATCCTACCATCAGTTGCCTTGAAGACTAATGTCTGCTAATGTGTTCCCTCTGCACTCAAAAGGCACCTGTGCAACTTAATTTCCACCCATTTCAGATAGTACTGGATGTGTCACTGTCCCTTTGCTGTCAAGGGATTCTAGACTTAGAGCAGATGCTTGACACTTCTTACTTCAAGTAACCTATGCGGGTGTATGGATGGTGGGATTGGCTGTGCTGGCAAGTGAGAGCTAGACTCACGTAGGAAATAATTGTTGACAGTTTGTGACAATTATATCCATGTTTTCCTAATAGTAGATGATACTTTAGCCATGACACGTTAAGCAGAGCAGAAGAAATGACATACCTGTGCACAAGGATGCACAGGTATGTCATTTGTTTTTTGGAAGCAAAGTAACTCTGTGTTTTTTTTTTAACTTGGTTTCCTCAAAGTTTCTGGTTGTTGCACCAGAGAACATCAAACACACCCTTTTTCTTGTGCGAAATGCAAATGAAAGAGAAGGCTAAATGGTTCTGATGCAAAATAACAAAGTGCTGCGCATTAGGTGGTTATGGTAAGTTTGTCTTCCTTACTGCCTAAGGAAAATAACTCAGCGTGGGTCAGATCCTCAGCTGACACAGTTGGTGCAGATTCACTGAAACAGAAAGAAGGCTGTATCTATAAATATTTTGCCAGTTCAGAGTAACTCTGAGATGAAAAATAATACAGCAGAGGCTATCCTTTACTAAGTAGTTCTTACTCCACATACCACCTCTGGTGAACTCCAGGCATATTTAATTATGTTACCATATGTTGCCCTCCTCAACAGACATGTTTTTAATAAGTTAACTCAGGACTGTTCATGAATAATTGAAGACTGGAAAGGGTAGAAGCAGAGAAGGTTGGAGTTTTCTTTATTCCTCAAGCTGGTCCCCCAGCAGACTCAAGACATAATCTTTACCAGTGATGCTCTTTGTTTCCTTTCTAGCTCTGTTCCTACCCCTTCCCTCAACAATCCTCTCAGTTTTAAAGTCTCTACTGAAAACAGATTGAAGTGGGTTGCAAACAGCAGGTAGGTGTATCATGCCTCTTTTAACAAATTAAAATGTGTATTGCAGTATAAGCTAGTTCTCTGCTTTTTCTCTGGACAACAGTAGAGGAGTTTAGACCAAGAGCAGGAGGGCTTAGGAAACCAGTTTATCCCACCCTCCCCTGGGTGTCTAGGACCAGTGTGATGGGCTAAGGCTGAGTCTATGTCCAGTCATGAAAAGAGTCAAGGTGATCAGCTCGGACAAGACAAGCATTTTACTGAGCCGTTGTGTCAGCTCAACTCCATTAATAGCCATGAAAAGGAAGTAAAGTAGAACAGAAAAGTTTCGTTTAATTAGAAAAAAAATCTAGAAGCCTTGATCTTTTGTAATCCTGGCCCAATATAGCTGCTGTAATGGCACGTGGACTAGAACCTTAATCTGCAGGTGGGTGTGGATGAGGAGCTGACACAAAACAACTAGTGCAATTAGAACTGCCTGCTCTGGCCTACCATTGCAGAACCATAGATATTTTGATAGGCTGTGTTTTGGAAACTAAATTTCTTGGTCAGCTAACTTTTCACCTGAAGTTTCACCTGGTTGAAGAGGCCAAGAGCAGAAAACTTTTATTTGTGATTCAATAAATATTGTGTGGAGGTACATACATCAGGCTTCCTAGGGAAGTGGTCACAGCACCAAGCCTGATAGAGTTCAAGAAGCACTTGAAAAATACTCTAGGGCACATGGTGTGACTCTTCGGGATGGTGCTGTGCAGAGCTGGGAGTTGGACTTGATGATCCTTGTGGGTCCCTTCCAACACAGATTATTCTACGATTTTGTGATCTACAGACAAAGGTGCTGCTATTTCTATCTAATTACCGGTGTTTGGGTTAATCTGGAGGATGCATAATTGGCAGATGAAGCAGAAAATAACCCTCATTTCCAAAGAGAAGATGACTGCTGTGTCCAATGCCTGATGATTCTTGCTGCAGCTAAGGTGAGAGATTTTTGATATAAAATTTTCTTTTGGAAACTGGGGAAACATTCTACTGCTTTGAACCAAACAGAAAATAAAGATGTACCTCTAACTAGAAAAATAATACAGTTCTTTTATCAAAAAGGAATCAGATTTATTTTGGAAGGAATGGCAAATGAGATATTTCTCTCAGTTCTTTGAGGTCTGAGATATTTTATTTTCATTTTTAAATGCTTCCCCATATTGCAGTGCCAGTGGGGAGTGTGATTTGTTCTTCCCCTTTTGCTGAGTTCACATGATGCCACTCCTGTTACTAATGCCGTAGTGTCGGCTTGACTCCATTAATGGCCATTGTGCATTAAACCATTTTGCTACCTGGCATCTTTCTTTCACAGCATCTATTGCTTGCTACAAAGCAGCCAGATAATTTTTCTCTGTGGCTGGCACAACAGAAGATGCGGTAGGAGCTGGTCTGACGGAGCAATGATGGATGACCATAATCATCCCTGTCTGGATAGAAAGTGTATCACCTACCAATTTGTTCTGTTCCTGCCAGCTAGAAAAGCAAACTAACAAAATAGCCGGATGGCTCCAGCACGGCAACAAACTTCTGCACCAGCTACTAGAATTGTTTGACAACCTATTTGCCATGCGAATAAAGAAACCTAAGCTTCTTTATCTAGCTACAAACTAACCAGGTTGTCTGTTAATTCTGCACTGTAGAGTCGCTGAGCAGGCAGGAAATGTAAAGAAACAAAAGGAGCTAATTCTGCAGCACTGGATGTGCCTCACGTCTCCCAATCTCATGTCATGACCAAAGCCACAGCTTTAAAACAGGAAGGATACTCTTCAAACTCTTTTCTGTTCCTCAGGCTCTTCTCATCTTCTCAACACATACAGTTTGCCTTGAGAAAAACGGTCATAAGGTGACAAATTATTTGAACCTGGAAAGAAGAAGAATTTCTCTGCGTTGTCCCTCTAAAGTTGAGTGGGGTTTGAGGGCACCAAGATGATGTAGGAAGACAGGACAAACAATCTCAATTGCTGGTTGCTCATTGCCTAATGAGGCAATTTGGAAAATTACTTCAGTCCTGCTCAACCCAAAACATACTGGACTCACTGCAAGGCTCCTCAGCAACCAATGCGTCTACTCTGAAAAGCTGATAATTTCTTTCTTGCGGAGACAGGGTTGAGACTTCTCACTTTCCCAGTTATCAAAGACCAGGCCCGCATTCAAGGGGCTGCAGGTTCACTGTCAATATTGCAAACTCTCATCAAGAGTTTTCTCATATTCAGCTCTTCTAAAAGGTTCTGGAGCCAAGTGATAACATGCCAGTCTTGGGTTTAATTTTCAGCATCACAACATTTTTATTTCTTCTGACTGGGAAAAGAGCTTGACATCGGAGATTCAGAAGGACTGGTGGGAAAATCCCCCACTAGCTGTTTTAATTATTGGTGTTTTAAGACCATCTCATAATACCTTCCAAGCTGACTTGTAGCTTTGTTCAGTTCCTAGCTAAATGCATCCTTTCAACAGTTCCAGGTAAGGTGCAGAGCGTGTGTCAGGTGAACAGTGATACAGGCACTTTGCCCAGGGAAGAAATATTTTTGTGGAAATATTGAGTGCACAGGATGGATAAAAATCAGTGTCCTTTTTGAAATATAAACATGGAAGCATTTCGTTTGGGACAGCTTTGAAGAGTCACATCTTCTCATAAGTACTAAGAAAAACTAAAACATTAAAAAAATCATATAGGTTTTATACAAAAAACTTATCGTGGCTGTTTCATCAAATTAAGGAGTAGCTGGAGGTCCAGAAGTGTACTGTGATCATTACTGTGTTCAGTGAGAATGCAGTTGCATAGGGCCTTGCTTTTTTTTTTGTGTTTGGGGGTGACCTATTTAAAATTAAAGTCTTCCATAGATGCTGCATAATATATTGCAAGTCCCCCTTTCTGTGACAGTCTGGACAGTTCCCAACCACTGTGCAGGTTTTCCTGTCAAAGCAGCAAGGCTTTATGTTCTTTCCTAGTGAAGGTTCTTGAAGCCATTGAAAACATTCTCTGTCCAGGAAATCTGCTACAGAATAACCTATTTTCTCTGATGCGGAGGGGTATTTTCAAAATCTATATTTCCTTATCCAACTGATCCCTTTTAATTTTACCCGTATGCAGAAATTTCTTCTGGTTGTGGGTTTGATTTGGATTATTCAGGTTGTTAATTACCCAGGATTGTACGACCGTTTAGACTTCATGATTATGTTTTTATTGTCAATTTTGTGAAGTTGGAAGAAGTACTTCACTATTTAGACGTATTTCCCACAACCCCTGTTGATTCGTGTTCAAGACCAGGAGTAACTATTAATTATCCTGCTGCTTTTTATCTGGTGGAGGACAAATTATCTTAATGCACAGATTATAGCCAGGTGCGTCTGTCCAGCAGAAGATTCTTGCAGGACAAAGTGCAAAGTTGGAAGGAAATTGTTTTCTCAACCTTATTCTCTGTGCCTGCTTGCCTGGTTTTGTTTTTTCTTTCACAGTGTGTCTTTTGGCCATGGTCTTAAGGCCCTCTTTTTTTCTTATTTTTGTTGGAGGATGCTGCTTCACCTTTGGTTTTTGTTCCAGAGTCCTCTCTTGACTTTTTTTTCCTAAAGCCCATTTATTCAAGGAATGTCATTATAAAATTGTTGTTGAATGCCCTCCTGTTTCAGATGGTGAGTGCGGTGCTTTAGAAACTGAGCCAATGTAAAAGTAGAATTCAGTTACGTAGAATTTTCCCTCTAAAATTTGATTCTGCAAGGAATTCGCAGGATGATAACCACCCTGATCCCAAACTGCAATGGAAATTAAACAAACAAAAACATAGGGCACATGATAGTGCCTGCAGCCTGCTCCTAAATGGTTGTTAGCAACCAGTGCTCAGGACTATGAAGCCTCTGCTTGGGTTACCAGCCCTATCTGAGGATTTCTGTGGCAGCCCAGCTTACTAGGCTGTTTGGAGGGGCTGCCTTGTGGGCTGTGACTGGCTGAGCCTTTTGGAAGGAGTGCAGCAAGAAAGAGTACACTAACTAGCACTGAGAAACTTATAGGTTTTAAAATCAGACAAAAAAATGGCTTGATACCTGCCCAAACCCATGTGTGAGTGCTCTTCTATCCCAATTGCATGCAGATTTTTTTTTTGGCTTTTGGAAATAGACTGTGCAGTTCCCTACGGTTTTCAAAACCAACTTACCAACCAGCCTGAGGCAGCCTAGCACGGGGCACTCCAAATGCTTTGCACTTCATAACCACCCAGTCAGCTCACCACGTGGAAGGGAAGCTGGTGGCCTTCTCATCTGAGTAGAACTGCCTAAATAAAATGTAGGTGTCTGTCCTAAATTACATAGGCTTCCTCTAGAGTCACCACTGAGAAGGACATGCTCCATTCCAGGTTAAGCACTGGAGAGACTGATGAATGGCACTCAGATACGGACCTGTCTTTCACTGATAACTCTGTGGGGAGCAGAGATAACTAGACTGACTGCTCATCTTAGACTAGGCAATTAGCTTTCAGTCAGCTACAACGATGTGCAATTAATCCTACATGATATTTAGAGTCTGTCAGTATGCAGCTTTGCAGCACAGGAGACATGAGAAAGAGCACCAATACATTCAAAATGGAGTTTACTTTCTTTACATTTGTGTTCTGCTTACATTATGTAAAAAAAATACAAAAGAGTTGCTGTTTGGGTTTTTTTATGTAAGGAATAATTTCAATTCTGATCATAGTCAAATAACAGAAAAGACTGCCATGTTTTTTTGCTGATTACATGTTTTTCTCTTTGCCAACTCACACCTCTAGTTAAATCAAATCAGCTGCACACTTTGTCTTCATTAAACTAAATATTCAGTTTGATGTTAGAAAAATAACCAAGTAAATGAGACCTGCAGTGTTATTTGGGGATACCTGTCACGATATAATACATGTTCTTCCTTGTTTGCAGTAAGCAAAAAAGTAATGGATTTGCTTGAAGTTGCTCTCCATGCAATTTGCAGCTGACACAAGTATTACTTGCATCATTTATCGGTTGCTACCAAAATAATGTTAAAGAACAATAGTTTGCAGTATTTGCTTCATATTCAAGACTGCTGTACATGTTATGTCACTGACTTTGTGTGCAACTCAACATTTGTGAGGAAATTGAAAAAAATCATGTCTAGTTTGGCAAAAAAATACTTTAACAAAAGAATAGCTTTTACTCTTTGAAAAAAAAGCCCACACTGGACATTATTTTGATGCTTTAGCTTCATCAGAAAGAACAATTGTCCTAGGAACTGGTGTACAGGGAAATAAGCCTGCCCTGAGCTGTGTGCTACTGCACAGAGGCAGCTTCAAGGTTGCCAGCTAAACTGTTCAACAAGTCTGTCAGTGAGTCAGATCCTGCTCCTAAAGAGATATCTTTCAAAGCCCAGCATCTGAGTCCTTTATTGCAATCCAGGAAGATTGGGAATGATGTTTTAGTTTGACTATGTCTGGCACAGAGCTGTCAGTTACCCTTGCCTTTATCTCCTTTCAGTTAACTTGTTTCCTTTTAGCTGCTTATTTCATAGATCTGGGACATTTATTTGACTATTTTGCTTTATCCACTTTCCCCAGTATTGCTTTCTATTTTATTCTAAATGTTCTTGGTCGAAAGAGGCAGGTGCAGCTTTACAATGGGTTAGGTGCAGAAGCTCCCTTTTCTCCCATGTGTGTGTATGTAGGAGAGCCACTGAGTTGAAACTCATGTTTTGCATCTGAAGGCTCAAGACAGGATAGTCACATCATTATATATCTTGGATGTAGCTTTTTAGCTGAAAAGACAAATAAATCCACTTCAGGCTGTGTTAAATGGATAGGAGTACATTTGTTTTTTCCAGTTGAATGCTAGTCAGAAACAGGGTTATATTCTGATTTACTGATGCTGAATCCTCTTGACTGAATAACCTATATAAGGGGATCCACACCCTGTAAAATATAAAGTTTGTCTCCCTATTCCAAGATTATGACTTCCTAGATGTCTTCCCAGAAATGAGCTCAGCTGGCTCCCATGGGCTGGGGGCTTTGCCACCCGCCCCAGCTCTTTGTGCCTTCCCTGATGACACCTCTCTTGAGCAGCACCTATGCCTGCAAGGCCTGCAGGTGACTGCTGCTGTCTTGACAACACTACCACCATGTAATGCTGTAGCTTGGGACAGGATGCAATAAACCCCAAACATTTGCGATCCTGTGCACGTTCTTTCATACAAGTGTTTTGTTATAAAACAAAAAAGTTAAATGACAGTATTTGTGAGACCAAGGTATTATAAATTTGTGTTTGGAGTCTTTGAAATGGTCCAAATTGTTCATAAGAAAGTAACAAATTTGAGGAGCGCCTTTGTTAGAAATACTTTTTAGCTCAGGAAATAAGAATTCCAAACCCATATTTAATCTTCCAGAGAAAAGTGCTTTTTTTCTCTGAAATTTTGAGGAATTGCACACATATATGTATGCATGTTTTTACATTTCCTTTATAAGCTCTCTTGTGCTCTTTAGTCATTCATAGACACAGATTTATTATCTGGGCTAAGGGTGAATTCTTCATCCAAAAACTGGCCTAGAACATACTCTTCCTTAAAGGTATGATTTTAGCCAAGTGACTGTGGGTCCCCTGCTTTTAGATAACCCCGGTGTCTGTCTCTGTCTTCAGGTGATGGCACTGCAGCTCACCAAGCAATATACTTCAGTAGGGACAGGCTCTTTTGCCAATTATTTTTTGATAAAACATCTGTACAGGAACAAGTCTGGCAATATGCTCTTTCCTCCAAGTTTTTAAAAATCCCATTCTAGGAGAATCTATGGAGTTCCCAGAAGGTTGTCTGTGTTCATGTAAGACAAAAACCTGTCACTTTATAAGTGTAAGAAGCATTTCATGACAGCCTTATATTAACTTCATATATTTCTCTGTTTTTCCCTTTTCTCTATTTTTCGTTTCCTTTATATGTGCAGATGAACGAAATATCAATACCTCTCTTCCCTGAGACCCTGAGGTCTCTTTCTGACGAGGAGCTCTGCTTACTGCATAATACACCTGCAGAACTGGCGTCTTCATTTTGGGTAAACACCTGGCTTCTTCTTATCACCCTTTTTGAACTAAAGCTAATGAAGTTTAGTAGAGCCTAGTTGTAGATCTCAATGTCCAGTCTTCATACCTGTAGACGCACTTTTTCTTCTCCCACATGCTCAGATCATTTTTTCCCTCAGACTGTGGAAAGTAAAGGACAGTAAGGAGTTGTGGTATCCCATGGCAGGGACAGCTTCATGCAGCAGGAATCAAAATTGAAGGCCATAGAATTTAGATTAGAAGCCATTATACAGGTGAGGAAATTTCCTTTTCTTAAAAATGGGGATAAATTTATTTAAAAGAAATTTCTGGTAATGTTTTAGTACTGTTGATTTCTGGGACAGTTTTATTATGTTAGAGAACAATCAATTTTGTTTTCTACTCACATAGTTAGGTGATTACTATAGTAGTAAAACACCCATCCTTGCCTTTTAAGAGGTATATCTGATCCTCCCTGAATGCATAGACCCCATCTCTTAAAGACTGAATTGCTCAAGATATAGAAGTAGTTTGCAAGGCTTCTGCTATTTTTTACTGTTTGAACTGTATCACCAAAAGTGTAAGCAATGCCTGAGCAAATAGTCATTTCTTAAAATATTCTGACTACTGACTCTCTTGATTAAGAGAAGGATTGCTCTTCGGCTTTTCACATTATTGCAGTCTTGATGTGACTAGTAGTGGGTGGATGTTTCAAACAGAACCTATTTGATTATGAGAGTGTAGGTGATACACTATTTTCTCATTTCCAAATAATCTCCTCATTAGAGAAAGTATGAGTGGTAAATGAGGAGTTTCTCCTCCAGGTCTCCACTGTGCATATACAGCATGTTTCCCAGGCAATGCTTGTTGGCATTTGTAAATGATCTGTTCTCCATCTGAGAGCTTTAAAGTACTGGATGCAGCTGCTCATGCTTTGCCCCATTTGTAAATAGTTTTAAATATGCATGATCATCTGACAAATTGCTTTACTTGCAGATTTATGAGTTTTTTGACTTCTCTCTTATAAAATAATTCACCATAGTGTCTCCTGCACCCTCCTTTTGAAATAAACAGAGAATCTGCACATTCTGAAATCCAGGATTTTAGAAGGAACTGTCAGAAAATGTAAAGTCATGGAATGTCAGTAATGCTCATGTTTAGACTGCTAATCACTTACCCCCCAGGAGTGCTTTTCTCTCCCCTCCTTATTCAATATGCCATATGTCAGCAATTAACAGTGAGTCAAATTACAGCTCAACACAGTTTTGCTCATGCAGTTAGTGGAGTAGGCAAGAATCAAACTTAATCCAACAACTATTCATAAATGTAATGCAAAGGGCAAATGGAAATTGGTTGGAAAATTATGGACGGTGAAATGTCAATGTTATAAATTATTTTAGCTTCAGAGTTCTGAGATGAAAGAAGGAGCTTAGTAAATAATAAACTTTTCTAAAATTCTTTGGCTTTTGACAAAAAAAAAGGTATTTTAGAGTCAAACCCCTCTGACTGAAATTGGGACCCCATGGTGCTGACTGCATTGGTGTGAATGACCAGGACGACAGGCTCCATTCTGACCTGCACAGTGCTGTGCTCAAGGCAAGGTGCACTGAGTGTGGTGTATGGGAGACAGGACTAAGAGGGCATAAACGGGTTATATTTGCTTTTTTCTCAAGTAAAGGTCAGGTGCAGATTGCTGTAGCCACATGAGAGCAGCTCAGACCACACAAGAACTCTGCTGGACTCCATCCAAAGAGCAGGTCTCACCTCATTCCAGTTCAGGATTTCCTGGTGATTTCTCAGAGTTGCCTGCAGATTTTTCAAATGTGCGTGTGTGTGCCTGTGTGCATTAAATCATTTCTCATGGACTGTTCAAAAGCCAGGAGATGAAGTGCCATAGTACAAGTAATGCTGCAAGGATTAGAAAGGTAGTGATAACAATGAACACTAGTGATAGGCAAAGGAGTTACTGGCAGAAGCTTAGTATTTTATGATTTCTAAGTTTTACACAGATTTCAGAATTAACATTTAGGGCATAATTATTATTCTCCCTATCATATTTCTCAAAGCCTAATTTTTACAGAATCAATATTGATTACCAAAAATCATCAAAGCAAAATGTGATCCATCACCGTTACAGACAACATTTTTTTTTTCAGATTAAGATTTTCCACTGTTGTTTGAGATGTTGTAGAATTTATATTCATGAGAGAAAATCTGATAAGCATGTATTTCAAACTTATCTGTGCCTGGCCCATCTAAAATCTTTTGCAGGAGATTATATTTCAATCTCTCTGGTTATTTTGCCTTCAGGAACCAGAACCTATATAATATTTTCTATTATGAACTTATTTCCAATTCATCAGCTTGATTTGTTAGATAGCAACCTAAGAACCATCATATGGATAGCACAATGCTAATCAAGTGTTATCTCAATTTTTTTCAATTTCTCTGTAAGCCACTTATAATCTTAAGTGAGAGATTTCAAACATTTCATCCATTGTATTCTGAATTATATCTAACCTTGTATTTCTATCTCCCAAATTTTCAGTAAGTATATTTCCTATGTCTTACTCCATTGGGAAAAAAAAAGGGAATGAAGAAACCAGATTAGGAAAAAATAGTTTGTATCTGTGCGTGATTTAAGAAGCCCTCAACCAATGATTTTTCAAGTGTGATGAATTGCAACATTCTGAACGCAGTGGCATTTACAGGACTGTTCTCTGACAGAACTGGATCTCCCACAGAGCTATGCCACTCATACGGATGAGATGTGATTGCAGACAAGTCTCTATGACTGAGCTTATTTTGCTATTTTCTATATTAAGGAAGAACTTCTACGAGGTTAGTGTCTGCATATCTTCATCTTCTGACAGGATTATTGTGTGACTTCAGATAAATTATTTCCCACCCTGTGTCTCAGAGTGCTGGTTCCATGACTATCCTCTAGCTGGTCACTTTCATGGAGATTTTTTCAGTCATGGCAATGAGCATTTGCATTAATGAAGCTATAATTATTAATAATTATAATAATAGTTAATCCATCTTTTTTTTTTCAATACTACTGGAAACAGTACGCTTTCCAGAATGCTTGTCTTATGTAAAAGAATAATGGGGAAACAAAGCTCAGCTGTTTTGTGGTAAAATTTGTTGGAAATAGTCAGAATTTATTATCTTCACCAGCAGATATGATCATTGACAGTTTGACTGCAAGACATTCTGTGCCTGGGTTCTGCCAGGTTTTCATGGAGAGAAAGGAAAACATTCCAATTCCTTGTCATCACCGGATGGTTTGGAGAGACAGCTCATGTGAACACAGGAGGCATGTCTGAAGCGAAGAAACAGATGTGTAATAGACCCTTCTCCCCTGGCTTCACCCCATAGAACTGGATGGTGAAAAGGACAATCCTGAGAATAACACACTCAGGAGAGGACTAGAGGAGCTGAAGGGACAAAGGGACATGTACAGTTGGAGGACACTGTGACAGAATCAGATATTTTGGAGAAGTTTATAATCATTGCTACCTACCTATCCACCTACCTACCTACCGAAAGAGAAAAGAAAGAAAGAAAGAAAGAAAGAAAGAAAAAGAAAGAAAGAAAGAAAGAAAGAAAGAAAGAGAGAAAGAAAAGACACTAAACTATAAGCTTTTTTAAACATAATATATAACATTTTTTCTACATAACTTTTCCTAGCAAAAGCCAGTATTAGATCCTTTAAGGAAAGAAGAAAAAGCATTTTAGCAACTAATTTGGATCAGAGATGGACTATCCATTGCCCGAGCACCACATAAAGGGACAGAGAGGCACAGACCAGTGCTTCTACAGTTTGGAATTAATGGGAGTGAAAAAAGCAGAGGAAGAAAAACTATTAGATGTGATCACAGAAATCACAGAACTTTGTCTGCAACTTGGGAGGGAAAATAAAACTAGCAGGAAAATGTAGTAGAAGAGGAAATAACGTGATTTGAGAACACAAAACACCCACAAATAGATGAATAAAGCAGAAGCTGGTAAGAAATTAACAGTATGAGATGCACATTTAGATCACAAAGGGTGAACACCCAGGAAGAAGAATAATTTTTATTTTGTATTTCAGAAGGAGAATCAAACAAGATTGTGTTGACTTTTTCCTTTCTTCTTCCCTGTCTTCTTTCCTCTCTACTATTTCTCCTTAACTTTTTCCACATTCTTTTGAAATTCCGTTTTCTGGACACCTTTATCTTGTGATTCAGTGAAAATACAGTCCCTACATCAGTCTTGGGCCAGAAGCTGAAAAGCAGATTCGACGAACATGCCTGGGGGTGCTGAGGGACACCAAGTTGAACATGAACAAGGAATGTGCTTTTGAAGCAAAGAAAGCCAACAGGCTCCTAGACTGCATCAGGAAAACCATCACTAGAAGTCAAGGAAGGTGATTGTTCCCATTAATCAGCACTGGAGAAAGAAACCTGGAGTCCTAGCTCCAGTTCTGGGTTCCTCACTACCAGAGAGACATTCTGGGTTCCTCACTACCAGAGACATGGACACACTGCAACAAGTTCAGCAAAAGGGCACAAATATTATCAAGGGGCTACAGCACCTGATGTACAAAGAGGGTGAGAGAGCAGGGAGGGTTCAGCAGGAAAGGGAAGTCTCAGGGGTGCCTTCACCATCTCTATAGATACCTGATGGAGGAGAGTACAGAAGACAAACAGATCCCCTTCTCAGTGGTGTCCAGTGAAAGGACAAGAGGCAGCGGTCACAAATGCAAACAAAGGAGAATAGTTAAACATAAGGCAAAACTTGTTCTGCTGAGGGTGATCAAGGACTGGCACATGTTGCCCAGAAAGGCAGTAAGGCCTTCATCCTTGGAGATATTAAAAATCTTCATGAGATACTGGGCAACCAGTAGCTAGCTGAACGTACTTGAGCAAAGAGTTGCTGTGATTCTGAGATTCTGTGTTTTCTTTTCTTTTATTTAATAAAATACATTAAACTTTCTTCCAATAAGTTTTTGATTTTCTAGATAAGCATGTGTTTAAATTGTATTTCAGGATGCTGTATCATGTGCCTGGAGAATGGGTCCTTCTTTTTTGTAAAAATAAATATCAACTTCAACTGCAGAGGTAGTGTATGAACTTTGATTAGTGAGAAGCTTTAGGTTTTTTTTCCCGTGAAAAGATTTTAAAGACTGGATTTCCTCCAAGTAAAGAGAGAAAAATCCAGCAATGGAGAAGCTTAAAATTTTTCACAAGGAATCAGCTTTTGTAAGTTCATTTACAGGGGTGACATCAGTAGAAAGTGGAGGAAAGAAAACCCTTATAAAGTTGGCATTAATGGCTGTCACTGTACTTAATATTTTGGTAAAGAAACTATGACCTTTGCACAAAATATGTGGAACTATGTATATGGTTAGTTTGTTCAACAGAAATATGTAAGGCTGTGACCTTTTTCTGTGTGCTTTTCTGGGTAAACTGTTCGGGGTTTTTGTTTGGTTTTGTTTCTTTTTTTTTCTCATGGAGAGTTTGGAGATTTCTTTTGAACTAAAATCTGCTCCCTCAATCTCACTGTTAAAAGGACCTACGATAACTAATATATGACTAGGGCACTTCAAATGAATGTATTTACTTAGTAAATAAGATACTGTTTTATTGAGGAACTGTCTTTATTTTTCACATTAAAGTTCTTCAGGTACCTGTGTATGCTCAGAACTAACTCAGTGTTGTCATGACTCAGTGATTAATACGTATCTTTGGAATGGTAGGATCAATAAAATGCGCACTTTTAGAGCGCATTATCAGATCAGAGCACTCCAATAATAATACGGTGACCTTTACATGTTTTAAAAAATGTATTTATGGCAATCAGCAGTTAAAGACCTGCTTGAGCTTGAGATAGCATTTAGAGCACTGTTTTCAAAAGCTACTAATGGCCTTAATTTTTGTAAATTTGTTTTATGTATTTTGAACCGTTTATCCTATGACTCTTTGTGAAATTCTGTGAAAATTCAGTGGCAATGTGCTTCCAATTTAAATAGATTCATATGAAAAATGTAGTTCTTATTTTAAATGTGCTACCTGATGATTTTGCAAGGGCTGATTTCCATTTCTTTCGTGTACTCTGAGGAGCAATAAATGCCGTTCTCCGTAGAATTCCTAATTCTATTAAGCAACATCATATCCTCTTCACTGACTTTTTAAAGCCATAAAGCCCTCTTATTTACACTTTCATATAATGTAGAATGTATGCCACAAATCTGATAGTCTTTGTTGCCTTTCTCTGTCCTTTTCCAACTCCACTATTAAGTTTTTAGAAGAGGTTTGCCAAGAACTTCACGTAACATTTAAGATGTGGTCATACTGCAGTAATACAATGATGCTTCCAGTTTCATTCTCTATGTGTTTCTTTATCATTCCTACTCTTCTATTTACCAGTCACTGAGCATGAAGTTAATGGGTGTAGATTTCAGAAAACAATAATTTTAGGATTTCTTTCCTGCTTCGTAATAGCTAATATAGAAGCCAACCTTGGGCAAACTGGGTTATTTTACACTGGAAAGACCAGTTACCAGATCTGCTGATAAACTCTTCATAGGCTCTGTTTGATGATTAATTCATACAGCCCAGGTTTCAGACTAGACCTGTGTTTTAATTTCTCTCAATTTAAACTTTTTTACTTCTATTAAAATAATCTATGAAAGGACCTTCCCAGTTTGTCCATGGAAATCTAGTTTCTTTAAACTTCCCTGTATGATTAAGAATGTAACACATGATAATTTCCTCTTTGCCAGAGGAAAGTCTAACCCAGATTCGCCACTCCTAAGAGGAAGTGCTCCTACTATATCCTCTTAAATCGGTCCCATTTTGCATGAATTAATTGCTAAAGGTTTTTTGGGTCCAAAGACAGTGCCTTAGCAAGAACCAGAGTGACTGTGAGTCATGATTATAGCACACAGATAAAAACATAGCTCCTTATTACTGAAATACTTTCTGTCAGCACCAAGGTCAAAATACGAACCTTTTCTTGTGAAAGATGTATTTGGCTTCTCTTTTGTTATGAGAATTTATGCTCCAGGCACTTAGGAGACTTTACATACTGGAGACAGCTCCAGCACCTGATGACATTAATCCAGCTGCACTGCTTTATTCCCAGTAGTATGGGCAGTGGATTGTCAGCTGAGATTCCAGACTGAGATGCAGTGAGGTGATCTTTCTGCAGCTGCAGTCACCCAGTAAGGAGTAACAGAAGGATTTTCCAGTTATAAGAATTTTTATATATTTCAATTTGCAGAATTAATTTAGATGAATGGAGTAGCCAGTTGATTTACTGTAGTTTGTTATTGAGATAATAAATTAAGTTTTATTAATAAGGTTATTTTTTTCAACATAAGATTAAAACATGTATAATGTGTCTATTCATTCTGTGCATCACATGAAGGCATCCTGACAGTATGAGGAAACACTTCTCACTTTTCATCCTGTACTGCCAAGGAGCTTATCAAAAGTATTTGTTAATAAAAATTGCTGTAAAGTTTTAATGTCCCTATGGAAAAAAAAGTAATGAAATATTTGAATGCATGTAAGAGTTGAAGTACGGATGAAAACATAGACCATCAAGGCTGGCATTCTGTCTCCAATAATGAGCAACACCAGATGCTTCAGAGCAGATGAATGGATATTTTAGAAATGCAAAGAAAAGTTTTTCCTGAGTAGATTTCTCCCTAACCTTACACACTCTTCATTGGCTTTGTCTCACAGTGGCATATTTATATATCCATCCATTTCTCTGGGGTTTTTTTTTTGGTCAGTGTAACTGGATTTTCTTTCTACCTGTGGAGACATTCCAATCTTTGGGAATATTGATAACATCTTGGCAAGAAGTCAAATAGGTCAATTATTTGCGTAGGACAGTTGAGTTCTGTGGGGAGAAAGACAAGCATTCTGACTAATAGCATTTCCAGTTTGGCTGGGTCCATCCCTGTGCACTTCAGATTGTACAGAATATATTTTTAAAAAAACCCAGAGAAAACTGGCTTTGAAATCAGCATTTTGGTACAAATATGCTATTTCTTTTTCAGGCAAGTGAATGAGCCTGGATATTTTCAGTTTTTTCCAGTCTAGCAAATTTAGTGTTTGATTGTTTTGTCGGCCTCTAATATAACTCCTCAGGTCCAATTTTTCATTGGATTAGGGTAAAATGAAGTATTTTCTGTTGAAATCTTGCCTGACAGTTTCTGCTAGTGTTGACTGTGTGGAAGAAATCTTTATATGAGGGATTTCTTGGAATTGTGTTATGGTGTCCCTCAAGTTATGGGTATCACCCAATTCAATCTAATTCTCTTTGCAGTCTGAAAAATCATCAGCATCATACTGACTTCAAGTCGTTTAAATTATGGAAACTGTCTTTGCTCTCTTCTGTAGAAAAATACTAAGAGGAATGTCTGGCTGATGCATGTGTTTCAATTCATGATCATCTTATATATGTCCTGCTTTGCCTAGTTTTATGTGGGCATGTGGCTTGAAATGTCCACTGAAATGAGAGAGAGGACCAGTCAGGAAAGGAATTCGTGCAGCTCTGCTTTGCAAGTTGTTGACAGAACAGTTCGAAGGACAATCTTAGCTCTGGCTATGCAACCTCATCTGGTTTTCCAACGTACAGACAGAACACCTTAACAAAATGGTAAATTTCAAAGGCTTTTCCAGCGTAGAAATCCAGGAGCTTTTCCTGTCCTGGCTAATTTAGAAACTAATATTTTCTGTCCTACTGCCTGCTAATGCAATTAAATAAGTACAATTAAACAATTCAATTAAATAAAATAATGCAATTAAATAAGTATGTGACACTTTGTTCTTTAGTTTGATTCCACATTTCATCCCTTGTATGAACTTTGATTACTTTTCAATAGATTTTATTTGCCAGAGTCCAGGGATGTTACGGAAAGAGAAAATAGTGAAAAGCATTTGCAACATATGCATGGTACAACATAGCTGAGCAGAGAAAAGGTCTGGGCTCCTGGGAAAAATATCCCCTGTGGAAGACCTCTTTTGTAAAGGGAACTGTGTTGGTGACACCCAGAGAGAACTGTGGCAGAAGGAGTAACTGTTTGGAAATTGGTTTATATCAGATTTTAAAAAGTCTGTAGGGCTTTTGGGCATGATTCCGAGTATTTTGGCAAATAAAGGACTCAGCAGGTGTAAATCAGCATACAGCTCACTCCAGCTGACAATGCAGTATAGCTACTCTAGCACTATACAGAGGAACTAATTTTCCTTCAAGTAATGGTTGTGTTTCCAGGCATAAAAAACACGCTTAGATAATCCAAAACTCCAAAAGTATCATTCATTGAGACTAAGTCCTCAGATAACCCACCTTCTCAGACAACAATATTAGTGAAAGAAGCAGAAGGAGGGAGTTTCTAGAACAGAGTTCCAGTTTATGGTGAAATGAAAGCAGCCCTGCTGGACAAAAGTCAGCTTTTTGTTGTATTTACTCTTATACTGCCTGAACATTTCTGCTGAATCATAGAGGCTTCTACTCATACCCCAGGAGTCACTCATGCAATAATTCAGAAAAAATGCCTTTTCACAAGAAAGGGAATGTTTGGAAATACTATATTGTCATAAAGCAGAAGCAGAATTTCCCCAGTGACTTCAAGTGCACACTTATTACTCTATGTACAGTTTAAATCATTATATTGCTATATTTTTTTTTTCTGAAGGCTGCTGACTATTTGATTTTTTTTACTCATTTATCATTCTACCACTGCTTGGGTTGACCAAGTCCATTAATTCCTTCAAAACCATTTAAATTCATGACTTTATGACATGCTCTGCTTTATAGGACCTCTCTTTTTCTACTGCTTCCTAAAAAAATCCTGCTAGAATCAGTCTGATGAAAAGCTTCTTGGTATAATTTTCCAGTAGGTAGTTTCTGGTTTATCAAATTGAAACAAAAGTACAAGTCTCTGTGAAATGGTAATATCAACTACTAGCTTACACAACAAACTTAATAATCCCCAAAGCTGTATCTGTGAGGCCTAAGTGGATGGATCTAATCAGTTACTTTGCTTGTATTTTTATTAGATCTACCTAGCTTCTTACAAGCAATGTACTGACAAATTTAGCAGTGTTTGGATGGAGGAAAGCTCAGCTGAGGGATACAGAAAGACTCTGTCTTGGAGAGACGGAGAAAGTTTGGTGAAAGCTTGGAGAAAGCTTGGAGAGAGCAATTTACAAAGAGTTGTCAGGACAAAACCTCCTCCCAGAAACAAGCTTGGAACCTGCTGTCTCAGCAGTGCTGTCACTTCTTTCCCTTCCCTCTCCCATCATCCCTTAACCAAAGCATAGGGACGTAGCACTGAGGTGTGATAAAGTCATAACCACACCTCGATGAGCACTCATTGATAACCACTTGTGAAATTTGTACTCTGCAAGCAAACGATGTTCGCCCAGCAATCGTGTATATGTCAGGTGTGACTGTCTGGCCATTCAAGTACCACGCCAACATGTTCTCCAGATAATCATTCCAGAAGGCAGTCAGAGACTCTTGCAGTGGTTTCCATCAATTCTTGCCCCCTCTAAATTTATTAAGACTCCTGTTGTTCATGTGGTTCGGGTTCAATGTGGCTGATCTCTGAAAAAGAACTTCTGTAGAAAGCATTCCTGAGGCAGATGCAGCAAAACCTTGTACAGCTTTCATAAAACCTGCAGGAACATGAGGACTGGTGCACTGAGAGCCCCTCAGAAGTGGAGACTGAGACTTCACCTGTCAGCTTCAGCAAGAGCTCCATAAATTCATCTCACATCTCCAACCTGGGCAAGGCTACTGGGAGCCCTGTCTGGTATCATTGCATAGCTCCTTTCAATTGTAACTAAGAAGGGTGGGGAGACCCTGAAAACAGCAAATATTATTCCCATCTTAAAAACAGGTCAAAAAGAAAATCCTGTGACCAATCCAAATTTGTCATCCTCCTTTCGATTCTTAGAAACATCATGGAGTACATCCTCTTGGAGCATGTTCCTGAGTGCACAAAGGCAGTTTTACTTGGGAACAGTCATCAGAGATGTGCCAAGTAGACTTTGTAGACTTTGCCTGAGCAGCCCTTCTATGGCAAAGTGACTGGATTTGTGGACGATGGGGAAACAGTGAATGTTGTTCAGAATGAGCTTAGTAAGCTTTTCCAACAGAGTCTCTCATGGTATTTTTTTATTGAAACTAAGACTTTACAGTCTGAACTGATGGAAAACTAGCTTGGTAAAAACCTGTTTGAGTGAAGTAGATTCTGTAGAAGTGAAGCACTACAGGCTGTATCCTGGGACCTATCCTGTTCAGCATCTTTATCAATGACCTGGAGTAGGGGGAAGAGAAGCACTTGGAGGAATGGCCTGGTGGAACCCTCATGCACTTCAGCATGGACAAAGGGAAAGCCCAGCAGCTGGGATTAAGCCTCCCACCCCCACCACAATGCAACATACGGTGGATTGACTGTGCAAGGGCAGCTCTGCAGACACAGTCTTGGAGGATGTGGCAGGGAGGAGCTGTACGAGTCCCCATGACCCGGTCAGTATCAAGGATCAACAGCACCCTGGGCTACACGAACAGGAGCACAGGTACTACACCCAGGGAAGTGAACACCCCCTCTGCTCAGCACGCTTCAGACCACATCTTAATCACTGAGGCCAGTGTGGGGCCCTTCAATACCAGGCAGGCACAAACGAACCTGGGAGTTCAACAAAGGGCACCCAAGATGGCTGGGGGCTGGAATATTTGCCCTGTGAGGAGAGGCTGAGAGTTCAAGGTTTTCTCAGCCTGGGGAAGGGATGCATTATGAGAAACCTAGTAGCTGTTATCTAGAACCTACAGAGAGGTTATTCTGAAGATGGAGAGATGTTCTTCACAGTTTTGCACGGTAGGAGAATGACAAACAGTGGGGTTAAAGTCAAAATCTTACTCATATGTAAAGGGAAAGAACACCTGATAAAATGAAGAACTTGTCATTTTAATGGATTAGGTCCTGTACTCTTCAACATCTTCATAAATGACTTGGATGCAGGATTGGAAGGGATACTAAGCAAATTTTGAAAGACAAAACTGGGGAGAGTTGTTTACTCCCTTGAAGGCAGGGAGCTCCTGCAGAGGGACTTTGATTTTGAGCAGGAGGTTGGACTAGAGGTCTCTTTCCAGCCCCTTCCAGCCAGAGCTATCCCGTGATACTGCCCCATCTACAGATGGCCAGCTCAAGGATTCCTTCAAGTACCAACATGATAGCCACAGGCATTGCCTAGGCGGTGCTTCCCCTGGCCTCTGACTGTGATGTGGAGTCCACCTGTGTGGTTTGTAGCTGTGAGAAACAGTCTGAGAGGGTAACTCCATCACCAGGGCAGGAGGAACCATGGCAGCTTTGCCCGGTACTTTGGAAGCAAAGCCTCTCAGAAGCACATATGGTCATGTGCCTTTGGTTTGTTCCTGTGTATTTGCTTAGCACAACATTTCTCTTTACTTATTTGACAACCTTTCACCTGCATTGTCTGCATTATTTGACAGACTATAATAAAGGGGATGTTTTATTGACCTTTTGAGAGCACTTGAGGCCTGAAATGGAGGGCAGAAGGCTATTAAACTTAATTCATGTTTACTGTAACAACAACTGTTTCAGCTGGTTTTTTAACAATATTTCTCTGAGCCATCAGTGCCAGGGCACTCCTAAGAAAATGTCTTTAAAAATACTTTTATTCTGAGTGGACATTGATGGTTTTAGTACCATTCCTTGTCAGCTTTCTGTCAGTGCTCTGTAACAGTAAAAAGCTTATCCTGGAAAACATGGGTGGCCTCTTTGAAGATAATGCCTCACCATAGACTCTGCATATTTTGACTTCATCCCAGGAAGGAAGACTGGTTTCTTACATATTTCAGTTAGGGGGTGCATAGAAACAGGCTATTCTATCACCTTGGCCAGATGGAAGAAAAAAAGAAAAAAGCCCCAAATGCCTCATGGTTTTATTTGTTTTGCCGGAATAATTAATGTTTATGACAAAAGATGACAATCTGGCATTTGGAGGTGGTTAGAAAGGTGTGTTGGCTGTAAGGCTGGCAGACAAAATGTAGGAGATTGCTTGCGGTGGAAAAGAAATACTACTTTGTAAAGGAGGTACAGATTGAAGTGTTTTAGGGGAGCCAAAACCAGACATTTAAATAACCAAAGTGCTTGGGCACCAGACAATCTTGCCAAGGCAGACACAGATGGCCTCATTCGTAGCCTTCCTTCCCTGCTATCTCTAGCCATGGCAGTGTCCAGCCTGGCTGGAGCACTTGGACTGGCAGGATAACCTTCCTCTTTTTATTCACTGGTAAGTGCAGAGCAACCCACAATGAGCCTGACATTTTGTATCTGGCATCAACCTTATTGATGAGAAGCTATTAAAGCAAAGGTGGTAATAATGGACCCAAGTGAATCCCCATGGACAGGGGTTTGTGTGATTGCATGTGACTCATAGGGCCAAGAGCTCCATGTGCCATGGCAGCAACCAGGACATCAGAAGTGATTATGCAGCGTAGTAGTGTCAGAGTATGAATGTTGATGTCACGAGGGTTGTGAATAAGTGCCAGCAGTGCCAGATTTCCCTGCAGGGACAGCACCTGCCAGGCCCCTCAGGTACTAAAACTTTTGGTCAGAAGCATGGAAGATATGGAAGAAGATGCCCAGCTCTGGAAGGGGAAAACCAGATGAAACACATTATCCAGGAAACCTGATAAGCCAGAGGCAAAACTAGAAATGCTTTGGATGTTTGACTTCACAAGAGAAAACACAAATTTTATTTAGAAAGGAAAGGAAAACGTATTTCCCTTGAAAATAATTTTGTTGAAACACTTGTCAGTCAGCCTGTCATACCTGTGAGACCTCAAATTGCTATTATGCTCTTTTTTTACACAGAATGGTGGGAAACAAGTTTGTCTTCTGCAAGAATATTCAAGCACTTGAGATACTGTCTCATTTCAAAACAGAGTAATTGCAGTTTTTCAGAAAAGGGAATAACACAATTCAGGAACATACAGCATCTCCTCTTTCTACCAGGTTTTCAGTCTGTTGGGGTTGCTCCTAGTCAGAGCCCGCACCTAGGAGGCACAAGAAGATTCCCAGTGAAAGCCCAGACTGCAAGGCTGGCTGAATGAGATGTGGGAAATCCCACCTTCTTCCTTCTCTGGACTGGAAATCCTGTGTCTGGAAGTACCTGGGAGTCCTGATGCCAGGTGGGCTGCTCTGGCGCTTGGGACCACTTGGCTCTGAGGTAACTGAAGAGCAACTGGCCCGAACTTCTCAGCCTGGTTCTGGGATGGGCATGGTACCTGCCAGCCTCAGAGGCCACACAGCAAGCAGGAGAAGTGGTAGGGAGCCCATTAGCAAGGCAGAGGATGATACCACATACTGCCAGACCAGTATCTACATCTTCACCTGCAGCTGACCAGTGCATATGGGATGATTAGTCAGGCTTGACCTGCTATTTCTGAACAGAGAAATATTGTCAGAATGTTTTTGGCTTGCTTTTACCTCTGACATTAGGAGGAGAGAGATGGAAAGTGTTTGTGACAGAGCCTTGTCAAAGCATTATTGAATGATTTCATGTTTTCAAGGATATAATTCCCACAAGGATCTCCTTTTTATCACATTAATCATTCTCCAGCACTGAGGGTGTATCTATGTGACAAAATGCAGTACTATGCAGAAGCTGTGATGGAAACCAGTATGGTCCTATCCAGGGAGCAGGCGCCTTGGCTAATTGTGGGAGCTTATATATGTACATATGGGCAAGAGAGAATACTTCATGCACATGGTGCATTGGGAGCTCCTGACTCTGGCTGAGAGCAGTTTCTAAGATACAAGCAGAGGAAAGAGAGAGAGTGAGGCTGAACAAACACTTTAATCACAAGGCATTACAGACTAGCTACAGACACACATTGTCCCAATGAGGTGAAAGGAATTTCAGTGGCTCCCCAAGACAAGAGTGGAAAACCATGCCCGTGGATCTTATAGCACATTTTCTCATGCTGAAGGAAGCAGGAACTGAGAATTGATGGCTGTATCTTCTTCATCAACACTTTCAGCTTGGCATCCTGCAGAGAAGAACTCCTTTCTCTGGCTTTTTTTCCCGAGGAGTTTTAATCAGTGGACATGGATGCTGTGGCTTAAGCAGTATGACTGTACCTTTAATAACGCAATGTAGGTTTGTACTGTCATTGGAGATAGAAGAGACCTGGAAACTGTGAAGGACTGCTACATCTAAGAGGACTTTAAAGACAATGCGGTTCAGCAAATTAGGCTAAATTGCCACTGTAAAGTTTGCAACAAAGCTATGTAAAATTCTGACATTAGGAGATGGTTACAAGAATGAAACTGTGGTGTGCGTAGCTGCAGAGTGCACTGCAGAGTCCTTCACAGGGATACCTGTGTCAGAAAATGCTGACAGTAAAATTGCCAGCACCTTCCAGAGAGACAGTACTGTTAATAACAGGTGCTGTTGCTAGTGAATTTCGCATCTTTATTCCCCATCAAACACAAACCAGAAAACATGTAAACTATAGCTAGACAGAAGCAGTGACTTCTATTAGCAGAGCACTCATGTTAGCTAACTCCCACACCTGAAATTGTTCTGGAAGGCTTACATTTCTGACAATGTTTGTCACTCTTCATGTACTTGGTGTATGGAATTGAAGTAAAGCAAGTTTGTACATCACTAGAAGTAGTTGATGAAAATAAAGGTCAGCAAAACATGAAGGCTGAAACTGCATTTACTAAAATCAGCAAAACCTGACTCACTTCACCCAACTCACTTCTGGAGGTCTTCCCACAAACATTTGCATCTGTCAGAATAACTTTTCTTGTAGAAAATACTGTTTACAGAATAAGTAAGAACAAATAAATCTGGAAGCATATAATTAAAGCTGTGATCTGTTTCTTTACTCATGTAATTTTAATTTCTCATTCTTACTTATAAGGAGCAAGCAACCACTGTTTTAATCTCTTTAACTTTGTTCTTTTTACCCCAAAGTGGAAGTAGTTCTGTAGCTATATGCAGCTGTTATGCATGTTGTCAGATGTGTGTTAACTTTCTTCAGGTAGATTTATATCAAAATACTGGAGAGCTCTATAATTTTTCACATAACGCAATTTATTGCAGGCAAGGCAAAAAATGATATAGAGGGAACCCATGTTGGATTCCCAACAGGGTGTTGTAACTTTCCTACAAGCGTATATAATTTACTGGAAATTAGTATTTTTATATGCTGGAAAGCAGCCAGAACTAGTATGCTTTGTTGAATAATGTTCTCTGGTTCTGTACTTATAACCTATGATGAACTGATATCTGGTGAAAAAAATGGAGTATAGCCACTGGTGTGCCAAAACTACAAACCCCATGTTCACATGTGGGGAAGAGAATGGGTGAGGACTCAGAGAAGAAATCTGAGGCTATGGGGAATGGAAATGGAAGCAGGGAGGAAACTTCTGGCAGGGAAGGACAGGCTGGATAGTGCATGATGGCATGATGTGTGGGCAAAGGGAAATGCTGGGGCAGGGCTGGCTCAGCAGGGTGAGGGCAGAGCTCAGAGTCAGGACCCAGAGAGGAAGGGGCAGTAGGGGCAAGAGGTGGTGGGGAGATGTGCAAGGGGCTGTGCCTACCTGCACAAGATCTGCCATTAGAGACCTCAGGATAACACATTTGGTGTCCTGACACTTCTTTCCCTCTGAGGGTTAGATGTTGTAATTTTCACACTGATTCAGCTGGGTAGGAATAGTTTTGGTTGTCTGTGCCACACTGGTATTACTTCACTGGTTATGACACAGCAAATCTTCTTAAGTAAAAGCTTTTAATAAGGGAAAACCTTTATTCTAGAACAACATTGTTTTTTAAACAGATGAAAAGATGCTCTTCCTATGCAAGATATACATTTTTATGTATTTCTGTCTGCCTCACGTTAGTGAACTTATATGATATGGTGAACACTGAACTTATATGCAGACACAAATGTTCATGGCCATTCTCTCCTGTGGTTAATAGGGGACTGGAAATTCTTTGTCTGTGGGGAAACTAGCTAGCGGAAGAAGGGCTCTGGTAAGAAGGTGTTGACAGAAAACTGACATGAATAAATTCTTCTGCAACCTTCCCACAAGATGAAGAGGATTTTTTCCAGAACACATACTCTAATGAATGTCCCTAGTGGGAAGGTGGGAAATAAGAAAGCTGGAAAGCAGACTTAGTACCTTTCTCTGCATGTGGTTTCAGTCCTTTTCATGTTTTTGTAGTTACTGCATTTGAATTTGTTGTCCTGCAAAGAGAATATGTGCCTCCCGAGTGACAATTAACGGAGATTCTCCATTTAGCCCAGCTGGGAAGGTTCAGTGCTTCTGGAGCCAATGATTACAGGTTTGCTCTGCTGTGTGTAGCTTAGCAAGTTATTGTTTTTTTCTTTGTCAGTGGAGAGCCTGGATCAGTAGAGAAACAGGAATTGTGGTATACTTCTAGATAATAATTGATTTTTTTCTGTTCATTTGAGGGGAAAAAATAAAGAGACTATAAAGTTTCCTGTTTTTTCTTCTTCTGAAGCAAACCCTCTCACCATTTAATCTGACATGAAATTTTAACCTGATTATGAAGAGAGAAGAATAAAAAGCATTCAAAAATAGCCAAAAGGAATAACAAAATACAAAATGTAGGGTGGCTGGTGACAAAGAAAAAAAGAAAATATTAAAGTGTCGACTAATGGTGGTCAAGAAGACCTGAGCTGCAAAAATGGTAGCAAGGGTAGAAGGGTGTGTATTTGTTCAGCGTCCTGGTGTTAAAGCCACAGTGTGCAGAAGCAGAAGATCGTGATTCACTGGCTTCCCAGGAAACCTGAATCCACATCAGCTGCCTGCAGCAACATGGGAAAGGACTGCCCAGCACATGTAAGAGAGATACAGCATCGCGCTGGAAGCTGGGAACCCAGGTTCAAAGTTACTCTGCCAGCCTCAAAGCAAGGATTTAAGCAAAGCATTTATTGTTTTTAATCCTTGTTAAAGGAGCAGAATAAATTAAGGAAACAGTGGAAAGTCTATAAAGTATAATTGGTCCTATCTTGGACAACGAGGATTTGGGAATCTGTTGAGACATCACTAAGCCCAGAGCTCAGAGTGTTTTAGAGACTTATGATGGAGACAGTTACCAGTTAACACTGAAAGACTGAACTGTTTAAGTGTCATAGAAAGATATTCTGTCAAATTTTAATTCAGGAATAGTATAAGATGTGAGTTATTGAAGCTTTTATTATGAGGAAACAAAATACCATGGGCAGTGCATGACTTTTTTTAAAATTAGAAAATATCAAGAAAAATTAGAAAAAAACTTGGAACAAACTGCATTTCACATTATTTTGATTTAAACATTTTGTAACACTTGATGCTGTATTGTAAAATGTTTTGGTTTTGGTAAAGTCTTATTTTTCAACAAAAAAATAAATCTTTAAAAATTGTTTGCAGGATGTTTATTTAATAAGGTTTAAATGAGCAGAATAAGCTTTTATGCCTCTTTCTTTATGAGAAGAAAGCAGAACATTAAAAAAAGGTGATCACAATTCCCTGTTTATCATATGCAACCAAGAAATAGTGTTTCTACTAGACAATTGTAGGAATAATTAGTGTTTATAGTAACCATAATCACTGGCTTAAATCAACTCAAAAGTTTTTTTAGTGTGTTAATCATTTTGCCCAACTCCACCTGAGGAGACTTGAATCAAGGAATAGTTCAGAATGGACTGCTCATTGCTAATTGGTTTTACAGGGTGGATCCAGATATATTCTTTGGTTTCTGTTGCAACATGGCAAAATGTTGTTTCTGCATTTTTAACTCCATGTATGTGAAATGTTTTAGTTACTTATTGCCCGTTTATCTCAATAAAACAATGAAGGCTGCTGATCAGGGTGGGTTGTGAAGAGTGTCTGCTGACAGAGAGTCATTTTTCATACTGAACAGCCATTTGGGAGAGAAAAGAGAAAGAGAAAAAAAGCACTTTAACAGCTTGCAATGCAACTAGAATTCCCTGCTCCTTTGCTAGTTTATAGTGGGTAAATAGCTTCTAGAAACTCATTCCCTTTGGCCTCATTCCATTGCTTCTTGAGCTAATAAAAATGTTTGCAGAAACAGCAGGGGTTGTAATACCTGTTCTCTTAGTTCTTTACTTAATGCAGTCTCTTACTGTTCCTAATATTTGTAATTATAGCAGAATTGTTTATGATTTAATAGTTGCAGATTTTTACTGTTGTTTTGATAGCATAATCATACTTTCCAAGGTTTACAACTTGACAGTCAACTTTTCTTTGTGTTGGAATCTTTATAATTTTTAAATTGTGAATGAATGGTTGCTTTTAATTTTATACAGCTGATTAGAACGGTCTGATGTGGTGCTATTAGTACAACCTCATTTATAGTTATATTTTTCTGTAAAGCTTTGGGAATGGAATGCACTTTACTCCAAGGGCTGATTTCTTAGTCTGTAGAGGTTGAGAAGGTTTGAAGCTGTCCTGTGGTGCACTCCCATCCAGAGGCACTCTGGCAACTCAGGTTTGGGCAGAGCATGATTTCCTGCAAGCGCTGTCAGATACTTGGTGCGGAGAGAGCAGATGAAAAATAAACTTGAGCTGATGATACTTGGGTTAAATATTTCCCAGTGGTAGTAGAAATCCCTTCTGTTCACTTGGATGCCTTCCTGCCAATGAACTCCAGATATCTTTTCAAACTTTACTGGAGTTGAATATGCACCCTTTTTAAATGCTCCGCCCTCTCCCACCTTAGGAACCTTATAAAAGTGGTCATGATATGTCATAATTAGACTTTTCTGTCTTGCTTGATTATTTTCTCACAATTGTTTCTCTCTTTCAGCTGAAAGATTTTATTTTTCCGAGTTAGAAGACTTCAAGTCTGTGATTTTCCTTTCCTACATAGCACAAGTAATTGTTTATTTTCACAATGTCTTGGCTGATATTTGCCACTGTGGGATTTACCTTTTCCCCCCTGCCCCTTGTTACTTTTCAAGTTTTTGTGCATTTGAAATATTATTTGTAGTTTCCCAGATAAACTGTTCAGCTGTTCTTTTATACCACTCTCACAGTAGTGGTCTTAAATTCCTGATTGACCCAGCACTTCTTTTTCCACGTCTATTGTCATTTGTCAATTTGTTATCAAAGGCGGAGAAGCCCTTTTAAACAACTTTTCTGACATATGGTAGGCCGGTGTTTGGAGAGATTAAAAAGGTTCTTAAAATGTAGTTTGAACTCTAGGACTGTGCTTGACAGTAGTTACGTTCTTCGGGAATATCTGCAGTTTTAGTTTGTATTTGACTGCCTTCATCACTGGATACTCCAAATGACCATATTGTACCACATTCTCACAAAAAAGAGAAAGCAAGAAAATTTAGGTTCCTGCCTGCCCACTGGCAGTAGGAATGGGATCTCTCCTGTACTTTTATGTGAAACTACAAAGTTAAACTGAGGAAAGCACTGAAAGCAAAAGAAAATGATTTTGAATACTTGGCATTTTTTCTACATAATCTTAAATAGCACTCAAAATTTCAAAACTTCCCTTTGTGGCATCCCATCTAATCATGAGCATTGTTGAGCAGAAAATTATTATTTTCAGATTTGGTGACAGTGCTATCAGTGCCTGAACTTTACCTTCTTCAATATGTAGCAAAAAAACATTTGGAGGGACTTTGCATGTCTTGGTAAATATGTTCTAATCTTTCCAGCATATATTATGTGTTACAGAAAAGTTATTATTTGTCTCTGTTTTTTCTGATAGTAGTAGTACCCTTATCCTGACCAGACTCTGCTGTGGTAGGTCATTTTGGCTTCACTCTGTACCTGCTGCTCTCACTGAGATGTCTGCACTAGCTTTTCAGTGCCACAGAATTTCTCTGCACACGTACACGTAGCACTGAAGAACCTTAAACCATGCTCTTTCAGACAACTTCTGTACAAATAACCAGTGAGAAACCTGAGAAGCCATGGGAACTTGCTTCACAATATTGCCTGATATCAAAAGACAAAAACCCTTGCAACAGTATTAAAATGGTAAGATAAAAAAGCAGTTCTTTATTGGGAGCTTCCAGGTGCATCCATGGTTATGGGCTATGGGCACACATGGTATCGGATGTCTACAGTTTTTATAAGTTTAACAAATTATCATATCAAACATTGTCCAGTTAGAAGAGCAGTTGATTATGTAATTTTTCCCTGGGTACTGCCCCACTGGAGTTGGTCCAGGGCTTCTTTGCCCCACTCCTTTTTATGTCTTCTCGGATTCTGATTAGAAAACAAAATGTTCTTCTTGTAGGTCCTCTACCTCAAAATAAGACTAAAAAGTATTTCAGAAACGTGTTATAAGGTTAGCTTATTACTCTAAAATCTAAGAGAAAGGGTAGGAAAATTATCAGGAGCTGTATGAGCATGTATTAATGGTCTACAAAGCTAAAAATATATGAAAAATACATAAAAAGCAAAAATCTTTAGGCATCAATAAAAGGTGGGGGATATAGGCAGGACTAGGAGCTTTACTGGGCACCAATCAGCTGGACGTGCTGTGGTTAAAACCCCTGATTTTAAGCATGCTCCATATTAGCATTTTGTATGTACAACTTGAACAAAATGTTTGTCTTTCTCACTCATTTCAGAGTTTCAGGCCTCCTGCAGATTTCCTTGTTTGCTGGCAAGAGAGTAGAAGCTCACTGATGTTGTCTCAGTTTCTAAATTTCAAAAAGCTGATTTCAAAAGACAGGCATTTCAAATCCCCATGCCAAAACTTCTACCCCTTCCAATGATAATATTTGTAAAATGAAGCAAGATAGCATACTTATACCAGCCCAGAAAAATATTTGATATTTTCTGTTGCCCAGTTGTCTTTGGAAGAAGCAGTATTTGACTAATATTGGCCTTATCTTAGGAGAGGCTATTTTTCAAATATATTATCTGATGAATTTCAAAGGCTGCCTCATAAACTATGCGATCATTTTCTTTGATTGTATCCCAGACTGGTGAAATCTCTGTTTAATAAAGAATTGATGTATGAAGAACCAAAAGAATTCTTACTCAAGAAGCATAAATCCTTTGCCCAAGCTTCTAGACAGATGAAGAACAAATAGCTATGGTCACCACCTATATGAAATGAAGAACTTTGCTGATGGAAGAGAAGAGAAAGACAAGACAATCACAGCTCCATTTTAAATCAAAATATTTGCTTTATTAGCTCTAGTCTTTTGATGTTTTCATTTTTCCATAAAAACTTAAATTCTATGGAAAAAAAAAAGTAGTTTTCTAGTTAGTTCTAAACCCAAAATGAATATCTTTATGTAACCAAATAAAGTGGTGTTGAAATCACTATTTCTACATCCTTAAGTATTTACCACTACGTAAATAAAACAAAATACTGTGGTGGAACAGATTATAAGCAAGATTGGTTGCTAATTTAGAAACTGAAATGTTTAACAACTTGTAAATTTAATTTTGGGTTCCATTATTACCTGTAACTTGTGCTATTAATTAAAACAGATGTTTCTCGTAGGTAACTTTGACCCACATATTTTGAGCCACAACTTAGATAGCTGTGCCATTCATCCCACTGTTTGCAAGTGGAAATTTGATTTTCTTTTCTCTCCTGATCTCTGATCAAGGTATTATACTGGGTATCATTTGACCTTTTACAGAGAAATGGAATTTTTTAACAGGAAGAGTGAGATCTAGAAAAGGCAAAACATTTCCGTGAAATTATTTCTTTTAGAAATTCCAATGGGAAAAGTTGTACTTCACATCTTGTGCGCTAGGCAAATTTCCAGTTCTGACTAGGCTCATGCAACATTTGTGTGTCTGCCTTTGCAGTTACACAGGTAAGAGGACAACCTCTGAATCACTTTGTTTCTGAGATCTGGGACAACCATTGTGCAAAATAATCCCACGTAGGGAAGCCCCGACCATCTGGTTTTCCCATCTGTTCAGCTCCCACAGCCTGAGATACAGTGCCCAAAGAATCAGCCCCCAAAATTTTAAGTCTGAAGGCATGTTTTCAGGGTTCAGCTTCTGGGTCTGTGACATCTTCTACATCTCACTTGTTTCAAGCATGGTCTAGGAAACTTGTGCTTGAACCTGAGGAAGCAAATGGGTCTTGAAGCCCAGAGTATTCATTTCTGGAGTATTCAACATGTTCATACTGCCAGCACATCATTTTCTATCATGGAAAAGAAGGCTCAGATTAATACGTTTTGTTAATACCATTCCTATGGCTCGCAAGTGAAAAACAAGGACTTAGGTAAGAAGCATGTTTGCATCCAAGACACCAGAAGGACCCTGTCAGATACAACACAGCAGCTCTGTGTCCTTGGGCAGCAGCTTGAGAACAGAAAGATTTCCCTTGAGCATCTGAAATAGCTTCATTCACCTGAATTGTGTCTCTGGTGAGGAGTGCATGGCCTGGGGGGCAGTTCATCTCAAGGTGGACAGTGATGGCTCAGTGTCACTGCAGAAACCTGGTCAGCCAACAGCAGTGTTGACATAAAACCAGGCACCCATGATAGACCACCTTAGCTGTGTCCCCTAACTCAGAGAAAAACACCTGCTTTGATAGTAAAAATTTAGGTGGTTTAGCCTCACCAGCGGCCCAGGATTTGGAACTCGTTCCACAGATAGACTCACTGTTTCAGTGTTTCCTTATGGAAATATTGCAGGCTTTTGGTTCCTTGAGCTTCCTTCAGTTTTATCTTTCTCCTCCTGAGCCATTTCAGTGGGAAAGCCTAATGACTATGTCCAAGTGAGCCATGTGCTTGGTGAAATTGGGTTAGCTCTGTCCCTGTCTTGCTTTCCTAACTGCTCCTGTCTTCCTTGAGGCCTCTCCCAATGGGAATACACCACACAGTCTTCAGGAGACTTACCCGAAAACAGAGGGATGAAATCCTACCTTTCCTCTTTGCTGTACAAGTCCTTACTCTATACTGGAATACACATGGGTGCACCAAAATATGCCTTTATCAAGTAAACATACTTAAATACCTCTCTAAATCCTTCTTGATCTCCTCCCTGGACGGGCCTAAATTTACATTTCTTATGGAGAGCTGATGTTGAGCAATAGTGGCAGCTTCCTGATGTAATTACAAAAGAATATAATGACAAAGAAATGAGGAACAAGGAAAGTATCTCAAGGGCCATACAGCAGTAATATGCTCTATGAATTGATTTTCAAAATATTTGTAAGAAGGAGGGAGAATAATTAAACTTGCGTATCTTTATTTCTCTGCAACATAATCCCAAGGGCTAGTTTAGGTTAAAGCATGCCCCACTCACAGTGTCATGCAACAGGATTTTGCTTCGTACTGGATTAGATCTCACAGAACCACAGAATACGCTGAGCTGGAAGGGACCCATCTGGATCATCGAGTCCAGCTCCTGGCCCTGTACAGCACCATCCCCAAGAGTCACACCATGTGCCCAAGAGCGTTGTCCTAACACTTCCTGAACTCTGTCAGGCTTGGTGCTGTGACTACTTCCCTGGGGAGCTGTTCCAGTGCTCAACCACCCTCTGGGGGAAACCTTTTTGTAACATCCAACCTAAACCTCCCCTGACACAACTTCAGGCCATTCCCTTGGGTCCTGTCACTGTGCCCCACAGAGAAAAGATCAGCGCCTTCCTCTCCTCTTCCCCTCATGAGGAAGTTTTAGACTGCAATGAGGTTTCCTCTCAGTCTCCTCCAGGCTGAACAGACCAAGTAACCTCAGCTGTTCCTCATATGGCATCTTCTTAGCCCTCCTTGGGATGCTCTTTAATTTCTTAATGTCTTTTTTATATTTTGGCACCCAAAACTGCCCCCAGCACTCGAGGTGAGGCCGCCCCAGTGTGGAGCAGAGCGGAACAATCCCCTCCCTTGCCCGGCTGGTGATGCTGTGCCTGATGCTCCCCAGGACACGGTTGGCCCTCCTGGCTGCCAGGGCACTGCTGACTCATGTTCGACTTGCCATTGACCAGGACCCCCAGGTCCCTTTCCATGGCACTGCTTTCCAGCATCTCATTCCCCAGTCTGTACATCCAGGGCTGCCCCATCCCAGGTGCAGGATCTGCCACTTTGCCTTGTTGAACTTCATGTGGTTGGTGGTTGCCCAGCCCTCTGATTTGTTGAGGTCTCCCTGCCATGGAGGGAGTCAACGGCCACTCCTGGTTTTGTATCATCTGAGAACCTGCTTAGTATCCCTTCCAGTCCTGCATTCAAGTAATTTATGAAGATGTTGAAGAGCACAGGGCGGAGAATGGAGCCCTGTGGAACCCCAGTAGTGACAGGTCACCAGCCTGATGTCACCCCATTCACTAAACTCTTTGTACCTGACCCATGAGCCAGTTGCTCACCCATCACATGATGCGTTTATCCAGCTATGAGCTGGACATTTTGTGCAGAAGGACACTAGTATCAAAAACTTTGTTGAAATCCAGAAAGACTGCATCAACTGGCTTCCCTTGATCAGCTAGGTGGATTGCCTTGTCATAAAAGGAAATCAGGTTTGATAAGCAGGACTTTCCTCTCATGAACCTATGTTGGCTTTAGGCCATCAGGCTCCATAGATTTGTAGGGATCCAGCTGGAGGCCCAGGCTGACTGGGAGTTGATCATTCCCGCAGTCATGGTTCTCTAGCTCAGGGCACTGAGACCTTCTTGGTCCATCTGGTGTTGATGACATAGGCAAAGAAGACATTAAACCTCTGCCATATCCATGTCCCTGATTGTGAGGAGACCACCCTCATACTGTAATGAGCTGCTGTTAGTTTTACACTGCCTGTTGCCATTAACGTAATTTGAAAAAAACTGTTTTTATTGTCCCCCACAGTTTTGGCCATCTTCAACTCCAGGTTTGACTGCCTGAATTTCCTCTCCATGGTATCTCTGTATCTTTGCCATGTCACCAGGCCCTGCTTCCACTGAGTATATACCTTCCTTTTTGCCTTATTTCCAAGAGAACACTCGTGTTCAGCCAAGCTGGCCTTCTGCCTCTCATGCTTGACTTCTGACTTTTGGAAATTGCCTGCTCCTGTGCCCTTAGGAGGTGATGTTTAAAAAGTGACCAGCACTGATGGACCCCAGCACCTGCAAAAACGTTTTCCCAGAGCACCTTACTTCCTAATTGCGTGAGAAGCCTGAAGCCTGCTCTCCTCATATCCAGAGCTGACGTTTTGCTGGCACTTTTTTCCTCCTGTTAACAGAGATTTTAAACTCGATTTCTTCATGGTCACTGTGGCCAAGACGGCCACCAATCTCCACTTTGCTCACAAGATCCACTCTGTTGACAAGCAGCAGACCAAGGAGGGCATCTTTCTCAATTGCCTTCCTTAGGACCTGTTCCATAAAGTTGTCATCCAGGTTTTTTAGGAATCTCAGAAGAGAATGAGGCAAAGGAGTCCTCTAAAGTGGATGACAACCGTGTCAAAATCACAGTGAAGAAATACCTGCTCTTCACTGTTGACTATACAAGGACCTCAAAGTTTTGGAGGCAGCTGGGTAAGAAAGAAGACTGAATAGTAGAGTGCAAGGCAAATAATAAATATGTACTTTCCTGGTTGTGCTACAGTAACGTAGTTGCCACCAGGTTAAACCACATTTAAAGTGTCACTTAAACCACATTTCAAGTGTCGTATCTGTCTTTTTGCAATGTCTAGGATGCTGAGAAATGCAATTTAACTTTAATAAATTCATAACTTTATTGTCATCTGCAGCAAATCTTAACTGACTCTTCAAGGTTCTTCTTCAGTTCCCTACAAATGATTATTTGACTGCCTGTCTTCTAACCTTGATCCATACTGAATTTTAAAACAATAAAAATCATTCCGATTGCTGAGTCTATGATAAGAGAAACACTTCTATAAAGTTCTCAAAGTGCAGATTGCCTGTCCTTACACATTCTCTTGCTCTCATGGTTTAATCCCAGACAGTAGCTCAGCCCTATGCAGATGCTTGCTCACCCTCACCCCATGTTGGGATGGAGGAGAGAACTGGCAGACTAAAAGTAAGAAAACTCGTGGGTTGAGATAAAGACAGATTATTAGGGAAAGCAAAAGCTGCACATGCATGCAAGCAAAACAGTGAATTAATTCATTCAGCACTTCACATTGGCAGGCAGTTGTTAAGCCATCCCCAGGTAAGCACAGCTCCATCACATGTAACAGTGATTCCTAACATCCTGCTGCCTTCTTCGTCCCCAAAGCTTTCTTTGCTGAGCACGATGCCATATGGTCTGAAATATCCCCTGGTTCAGTTGAGGTCAGCTGTCCCAGCTGTGTCCCTTCCCATCTTCTTGTGCACTCCCAGCCCACTTACTGGTGGGGTGAGGTGAAGAGCAGAAACAGCCTTGACTCAGTACAAGTGCTGCTCAGCAATAACGAAAATATTCCACTGTTACTAGCACAAATCCAAAAGACAGCCCCATACCAGCTACTGGGAAGAAAATTAACTCTATCCTAGTCAATATCAGCACACATCCTTATTTATAGGGCCAAACTACATGGATTTGAACAGCACTCCACCTATGTGTAGAAGAAAGTGACATAAGACTATATAGCTGTGGTTACAGTTGATAAAGCTAATCCTCCCTGGAGATTTTTATTCTAGGAAAACAATTATGTACACTAAATAAGCCCATATTTCCATAAGGCCTTTAGAGAAAACTTGCTATTCATTTTGAGGACAGGATCTGTGAAGGCCATTGCCATCAAATTTAGCTTGTCAATGTGTTGATTAAGGTGAGTTTATTTTTGCCCTTGATGTTGGCCCATTTTCTTTTATATTATAAAATTCTTCAGCACAACACATATTATTTGTAGAAGAAACTGATTTTTTTCTTTCATCATTTCCACCCAGTTTATAAAAAGTCTTAATTGGTTCTTTTATTATGCTTGAAAATATAGTGAACTTAATCAGAAAATCATGTTTAAATGTCTATCTTAGCTGATAATGGACACTGGGTAGCTGATGACTGTTAACCTGAACATGACAGGTTAGTCCAGTCTGCAATTTCCTTTGTGGAGTTACTTTCTCACATAATCATTGCATATAATATCAAATGCTAATTAGCAGTTGATCAGATTTGGGGTTAATTTTTTCATCTTGCATATATTGAAAGAGCTCAGCTGACTACAATAGTACATTAATTTGTATCAGTTGATTATCTGGCAGTTTCTCTTCTCTGTATTTGCTGTTACTGCCAATAATGTATTTTGGAGTCATAAAAGGCTCTTTTATGAAGGGAGGAACTGAGACTAAACCAATCAGTAAAGAGGAAAAAAGACCTCAAAAGCACGAGGGCAACCTGTCCCCTCAACCTCAGTCAAAGATCTGGCAGTTACAGGAACCTGATTAGCAGCGCTACAAGACAAATGCAGCTGTCCATGCCTGGTCTGCAGGTGTTGCAGGAGATATTCCATTGTCAGACAGCCAGTGTTTTCAATCAAAGTAATTATTTCCTGTAGGAAAAATAAAGTGTTAGCCATGTTTTTCTAACAGCAATTACCCACCTGTAACAAGATGGGCACTTGGAGAATACCATTAAATCACTGAGCTTCTGACTCCGTGGTCATTAGATTTTCCTTTTTCATTTCCACTTGATGTCAGATGTCCTCCTCACTATCTGGTTAATTCTGGCTTCTGATGCTGTGTGGTGGCCGGTGGGCCTGTGGTACAAGGGACAAAGACAGTCCACTGGTGGGACAGTCCCTAGTACCAAAAATCCTCCCCAGGTTAGGGTGACAGAAAAGGCTTCCCCAAAGATGCTCTGTTCTGTTATGTTAATGCACCTCAGTTCTGCTTCCCCAGTTGGCCCATTTGGCCTCCCCACCCCTTGTTACCTTATATGTCCCTGCCCTAGAAGGTTCTCCACTCCAGGTTCCCCCGATTGGCCCCTGCCCCCTCACCACACTCCCAGAGTTTCCCCATTGGCTCCCATTCCCTAGTCCCACCTGTGTACTGCCCCTGTGCCCTAAGATCATTGGTCTCTGGTGCTCACCCCGCTCCCATGTTTAAACCTGGACCCTCCCATGTTCTTTGTGGTCGTCCCTGGAACCCTTCAGGCGTTTGGCTGCAATGAACCTCTCCTGTGGAACTGCGTACGGAGACCCTTCCTGCCTCTTTGTTGTCCACCCATTTTCTGGAGCTATCCATGTGTGTGTGTGTGTAAGCCGTCTGTGAGTGTGTGGTGGTTCTGCCGAGTGGCTTCGCCTTGGAGACGCTTTTAGGAAGGTCGTGGCACCTCACCATCTGGCATCACCAAGCCAGAGACCGCGACAATGCTGTGTGCTTTTGAGAGTCCTGGAGACAAGGCCTGGGCGTTGAAAGGCTGGTTGTGCAGAAGTGAGAGAACTGGCTCTGTTGCCCTGGGGTGTCAGTGAGCACTGAAATGACAGTGCCCAATCTGTCGTAGCCCAGAGAACCGAGCATTAGCGCAGTAGGAAAGAAAAAGTTTTCACAGAAACAGAACTGATCTAAAACTGCATGAATGAGGTTTAGTCATACATTAAGTGTGTTCTTCCTGAAAACTTCAGAAACAGCAGCTTGCAAATCTAGAAGGCAACAGCATGTAGCAAACATGTCACTTATGTTCATTTCCAGGTAAAGGACTGTATGTATAATTTATTTAACGTCAGCCTTGCAGGCAGCCAGTCTCTAGCCATTTAGTGCAGAAGGGCTTACTGGATCCTTATTTTTCTACCCACTCTTGCAGCTCTCAGTCAAGTTAACTAGAGGTGGGAGCAGCCACTGTCCCTAAAAAATCACGTGCCTCTAGTGTTTGTCACAGCCATTAAAAATCCACACACTGCATCAAACTGCATGCAAACAGGGCACTTAATGATCTTCCCAAAACACAATGGGAATGGGTCCTCAGGGACCCCCCATACACAGTTTGAAGTCCAGAAGAGGCTGGCAAAAGAGATGGGAGCAGGGGATTGCATGGAATTGTGCCTGAGTTCCCAGCCTCTGTGCAGTTCGCTAAGACACAGAAATTATGTCAGAAGTAAATTATTTCAAAATGCCCGCATGTGCCAGATTTAGATTAGATATTAGGAAGAAATTCTTGACTGTGAGGGTGGTGAGACACAGGAACAGATTTCTCAGAGAAGTTGTGGATGGCCTGCCCCTGAAAGTGTTCAAGCCCAAGCTGGATGGAGCTTTGAGCAACCTGGTTTAGTGGAAGGTGTCCCTGCCCATGGCAGGGGGGTTGGAACTGGATGAACTCTAAGGTGCCTTCCAACCCAAACCATTCTATGATTTTATCATTCTATGATCCACCTGTGCTTCTTGGCTGCCTGTCTTTCAGGTGTGTGCCAAGGGTCAGTGGCTCATGGTGTTCAGGCCCTGAAACCATGGCATTGCTCAGTGGCAGGTGGGATACTTTGCAGGGATATACATTATTTTCTTTTTACATTATGGAATCCCAGTCATACTTTTTTTCTAAGCGAAATTCTGGTCCCATTATGTTTGCCACTGTATTTCTTGTGTTAGATAAGTTTGCACAACAATTACAGAAATGTTTATTAAGAAGTAGTACAGGTTTTCGTTTTGTGTGTTAGGGCTATGAAATATTTTTTTTGGTGTTGCTTCAGTTCTTGAATTTGCTGCAGGAGGCGGCTGTTCATGTACATAACAAATGGAAAACTCTGACAAATTAATGGAGTGGCAAGCCAAGTTCAGTGTATGCATACACTTTGTAATGAGTTATAATTAAAAAAATAATTAACTAAGGAAAGTAACTATGATTTGATCATCGAAGTTTAGACAGGCAAGCTGACCTAGGGGTGAACAGAAGAGTAATTATTTGAGAACTGTGATGTCACCTATCCACAACCCTCACATGTTCTGTTAAATTAAGCTTTGCCATCACAGACAGGCTGTTGTCTGGTCTCTTCAAGCTCAAATGATCATATCTAAACTCCTTATTAGGAATAACATTGTGGGCTTGCCCGAAGGAGTTTGATAGATGATCCAGCTAACCTAAGGCACAAAGGTTCAATCAAGCACCTTGACTTCTTCAGAACTATTTTAAAACACTTATTTCCCTCCTGCTGTGCCTCTCCTGTTAGCATATTTGATGTAAATGCACTGAACAGAGAGATTAGTTCTGGATCCAAGGTGGTGTCTGTGCCTTGGGCTATACTGCAGCGTGGAGATGCCCTGCATGGTGGCTGCTTCAGGATCTCTGCAGGTGCATCAGTGACTTGCCCAAGATTACTCCTCTGTGAGCAAACACAGCTCATATTCTCACTGATTGTTTATTCTTATATATGAAACTGTGAATGATTTATGCATTTTTCGTATGATAAAAATGTTTGTTTTCAGAATATGAACGTGTCTGGTTGTCGCATTATATTTGCAGTATCCAGAAAGCTGCAGAACATTGTGGATGATTCACGCCAGGAAGGCCCAATGAGAACCTCTAACCCTGGCTTCCTAAGAGTAAAGTTCAATAATGGACTTAAGAGATTTATGACCTCAGTTTATAATATTTAACATTTTAATATAAAAAGTTGTGACTTTGGACACGGAATTTATATTTGAAAATAAAGAAGTATTTGCTCCAATGTACATAACGGAAATACACCTCTTTCAGCTGGTAGCTCTGGACTGATGAGTAGCAGTGGGTTTATTGTTCTGCACTGAAATACATCCCATCTCAAAAATTGGCAATGCTTTGCTTACCTGCTACTTTCTCTCCTGCTTACACTTCTCTTTTATTTTACTAAAAGATACATGACTTTGCTCTCACAAAGTGATAGAAAGTAAAACTGATGACTTCACCTGATGCACTCATTTCCCTGCATGGAGAATAAGAGAGAGAGAAAAGCCAGACTGTGTTTGTATGTCGAGCAGAGAGTAGTAGCAAGTATAACCTTTTTGATAAAACTAAGAAAATCCACAGGTTGTTACTTAGTTCCTAAACAATTAGGTCTTCTGAGAAGACACTTCCAGCATTTTCTGGGTAAACAACAAGTACTGAGGTATAACTGAGAAATTAGAAGTTTGAAATGCATATCCAATGATTTGGTACAGCTTTTGTGCTTGCATAGAATTGTTATCTAGGAGTGTCTACTGTAGATGTCCAGTTCTGTAGAGCAGTTTTTAATGCCAATTCTTAAACATGTCCAAAACAGAGAAAAAAACTGATTTGAAAATCAGGAGATAAAATTTCTATTTTCCTCTAATATGATCAGAGGAATTGTAGGAGTTGTGTTGCCACTATGCACTGAGGCAAAAGAGCCACAGTTCTGGCCTGTGTATCAGGGCAATATCCCAAAAATTGCATCTTTAGCAAGAATTCTGTGGATTCAGTTTATGACATCTTGTTCTGTAATAGGCTACTTTCTAGGAAACTGGAAAACTGCATGCATACCAACATGTAGAAAGCTGTCAAACTGGCCATCCAAATTCAAAGAGAACAGATGCTCTTAGTGTCTCAAAGAGGCATTTCTCACTTCTTTCTCACTATTTCTCACCAGTTTCAAGGCTGCATTACATGTGCATAAAGCTTAAATATTCTGTGATAAGTGCACGTGGTCTGAAACACTAGCCGTGAGCCTAGAGAAAAATGCCACCTTGAATCCTATTATGTGGTGCCATCCTACAGGTACCACACATTCCAGGGTGGCACAGAACAGCTCAACACACTTCTGTGCTAGCTAAATAAGGAAACAGAGATAACCCATATTTTCATACAAAGTGTCATTGGTAAGAAAGAGACTGAGGAAGAAAAAAATATTACTTTGCTCTTTTTCAAGAAATGAGGTCTTTAATTCTCTTTCTCTTTTAATCCTTTTATTTTAAGGTACATACCCCATTCAGTGATTTTTTTTTCCAGGAGAAAAAACTAGAAGACAGGATCAGAGTAAACGGAAGGCAGAAAGATTATCCTCTCATCTATCATGTCGAGTGCCCAGGTATGAGTAAACCACAAGTCCCGATTTGGGCAGTCTGCTTGGGTTGGCTGCTGGTGCAAGAAATGAAATGGGACTCCTGAGTATAGAAACACCTCTGCTTGAGGTGGGTTCCTATACCTTTTTATTACCATGCCAGGGATCTTCTTGCTTATACACATCACTGTTTTTGCAGTACCTGGTCACTTGCTCAGTTGCTACAGCCTTCTCTCTAGAGAAGACAAATAGTTTAATTCTTGAGAGGCCTTGTGCCTGGTGTCATACTATTTTGGTGGAAACGTAAAGAGAATGAAAATATATAGCAAAATGTCATAGAGTAATAGAATCAGAAATAACAAGGGACAGAAGGCTCTGAGTTAAGGATTGAAGAGATGGACACAGATCAGGAAAATTGAATAAAATCAAGTTTAAGAGCTGAAATAATGGAAGGGAAGACATAGTATCTATTCGGGTGAGGAGCCTTTTCTGTGAGAGAAACTCTTCACTGCCATGGGGTTTCAGTGCTGTTTCTGACCTGCAGAGTTATTTTCCAGGCTCCTCCTTGTATTCGAGTGTTTAATTTCCATGTTTCAGGAATCCATGCTTCAGCCAGCTGCTTTCAGGTATGTTGTTCATCATGTCTTCATCACCTGAGCAGAAAGATTCCTGCTGAAGCAGTATATCTTCTGGAAATTAAATAAAAAGTCTAAGCTTAGTCATGTCCTTGAGGAAAGAAAATGAAGTTTTTTCGGATATAATAGTGTGATGTATTTGAGAAAATACTCAAAGAAGAATATGATTTTTGATCAGCTTATGATCTAACTTGTATTAAGTAGCCTCTTTTTAAACAGAACTGCTTACACAGCGCTGCCCCATGTTTTATTAATTTTAACTTCCAGTGTATTTGTATGTGTTAGGTTTAAAAAAGTGTTTAAAGTGCCTTGGGTGAAATTTTGGTTCACATGTGACATCTGGAACAATGAAAAAATGTCAGAAGTGCCATCAAGACATTACCCTTGTGAGGTATTTATTTATATTTCTATCTTTTTCTGCTCCTTGGGAGTCATCCTCAGTAGTTCACAGCACACAGCAGAATCTTTCTTTGCTGACTAGTTGTCAGAGGAAGGGAGTTTTCATAAGCAGTAAAATAATGAGACATCTTCGGAAAATAAGACCTTTGAATTGTTCTGTCTGCCCATAAAATACAAGAATTCATAAAGCATTTCAGTAAAACAATAGAAAATTATTTTAGTGCTATTTTTAATTCCTTCTGCTGTGCTGATTTACTCCTCTGAACAAAGCGACCAGAAAGCTTAATAAGTTTGGGCCATCAATAATCTGTATGCCAGCAAAACCCAGATGCACAGTGGAAGACTTTGCAGAAGATGATAAAATCTATAATTTCCTTTATATTCATTACAGTTTTGTTTATCGAGCAGAAATATGTCACTTAATTATTCATTCATTCATTCATTGCAGAATCTGAGGAAGATCCTTTGCCCTGCTTTAAACAGCAGCTTCAGAGCTCATTTAAAGTGTCTCTACCTAGGCAACTCCCTCCAATGATTACCTAGAGTAAGAGGAAAACTATTAAGATTCTTATGAGAAAAAGTTAAGCCTGTTTTTCTACTTTTAAACAAGAATTCTTAATTTGATTGTTTCTTGTATATATCCCTTAATGTCAATGAACAGCAGTTTCATTAGTACCAGGTCAGTGAGTTTTTCCTGCCAATCTATACTGTTGTCTTTTAACAAAATACCTTCAAACACACAGTCTAAAACAACCCTTCTAATCCCTGACACAATGCAGATGAACTTGATTACTCTATGTTTAATTGAGATTGGAAATGTTATTAAAAAGCAATGGAAAATATTTTCTTCATCTGACAACTAATATAAACCAGCATAATTTTAACTATCACACATAGTTGATTTATTGTTGATGTCATTGAAAAGTGTATATTTGTACTTACCCACAAATATATGTGTGCATCACTCTGATCCAGGATGTGAACTGATGGGGAAATTCAATAAGATATGTGGAGCTTAACAGAAGGAAAGGAACTCATCAGAGCCTGCGTGTGATCAGTTACCATCATGCAGATTTTATTTTAGCTGTGTGCATACATTAGATGTCATCAAATGTACGTGTAAATATGCCCAACTTGGAAGCCTGATATAGTGTAGAATATAAAAACATAACACAGACTCAATTGCAGCATCCTATTTCTGGCAGTAGCAGCCTGATCCTAAAAAACCCTTAGGGCCTCAGTGTGACAGAAGCTGGCAGTTTATATTTTAAGCATAGATCTAAAATACTGTATATTTTTGCATTATGACAATTTACACTAGAAAGTGAGAGATGGAATCAGTGGATGTCTGTGTTAAAGGATTATTCAGGTGGAAAACATGATCTCCTGAGGGACTCAGCAAGGCAGACAGAGATTTAAACTGGTCACAATGAATTAAGATGGTAAAAATAAAACTGCAGTAGAGCTGCAAAATTTGGATCTGGTCTTAGACGTCAAACATCGCTAAATTCTGAGTAAGTCTGTTCTGCACACCTAAAGTGGCAGCAAAAGCAGCCCCAGCTGCCACCATGCAAATGGCACAGTGTGGGAGCCTGGAACATTCCAAGAGTTGCAGAGCACTCGTATAACAGAGTTTATGAGTTGTCCCGATCATGTTTGGACAACAGCATCCAAAAGATGGCTGAAAGGTCAGTTCTTCCTCAGTGTGTGACAAGTGTAGATTTAGTTAGATGACTGAGGATGCACTCTAGTGGTAGAGTCATTCAAATTATGAGATCAGGGTGAGGACAGAAATCTGCTTCAGCTGATGCAGAAATATGTCTGTAAACAGATACAGACGTGTATGTGGATGTTGACATTTATGATAGTTGAAGTTTTCCACATGGATTCTCTTGCACACCTCTTGCTTGAACCTTATTTTAGAAATTATCATGGTTACATGTCTTTGCATTAGCAGTGTGGAAATTATCCTGCTTACTTATTTCAAAACATAGGACTTCCTGTGGTGTATTATATGCTCTGAGCACATTCCAATGAATTGTTGGGTCCTAATGGGAGTTACCTGAGAAATTTTCATCTTCAGGCACTAACTGTAATGGCTTGGCAGCTTAAGCCTTGAAGATATCTATGGTTAATGCCATATCCAACTGCTGTTTTTATGCTTTCAAGACAAGCATAATGAGTCCCATGTAGTGTATGAAGGTCTTCTCCACCTTGGCATGAGCACCATCTGCTACAGCTGTACTCAGTTTGGAAGTAGTTCTGTAGGTTGCTTAAATGGATTTTTATGTACTTCAGTGTCACACTTTAAAGCTAAAACCTCTAGTTATTTAGCTCTGAAAGTAATATTTCCAGGTTAGAAAATGGGGTTGAATGAATTTATGCAGTAGAAAGTCTGTATACAAAGAACAGCGTCTCCAATACAGCACAGACATAGTGGCAATCAGCCCTGATTACATGCCTCCTCCACCATGGGATTTATGTGGATGTGAGAGCTGTCCTTCTCTTAGATTGTGTCTTCATGCTCATTTAAGCACAGCAGCTCACATTAACTAAAGGGGGTTAGCATGAGCCATCTTTCTTTTGAAGGGCAATTTGCTTTAGGAAGTTGCTTGGTTATCTCCGTGCTGTTTTTCTCAGCTGGGCCAGGCTCAGCCTTTAAAGGCTTTTTCCACGCAAGCTGAGCAGTGCAGCTGCCCCTCTTAGCACATTCCTCTCATTAGCTACAGCCTGGGAGCTTTCCTCAGCTTCTCCTGCTGCATGGAAAATTCGGTTCCAGGACTTCTTCTCCCCTGGGGACTCGTCGTGCCTTCACATTTTCTAAAAGCATCCATTCCCCAGTGAAGCTGTCTGGGCACTGCAAAAAGTCTGTACTTCCCTTTGTTCCCTGTGTTCTGAAATACATCAGGAAGAGTACACAGTTGACCAACATGGGTGGAGAAATATCCTTTGCAGTGTTGCTTGGGCCACAGATTTGTGTGATGATGATTCATGGAAGAAGACCACGGTACAGCATCATCTCATGTCTATTTATGACTATCATTCTCTGGCGTGTCCTTTGCCCAGGATTTGTAGAAGATGCTTTAATGGTTTGTCAGAGAGCAAAGACCATGATCTGAATATTATTTGCTGTAGAAATTGCATCTTTTCAAAAGAAGAGTCTTTGAAGACTCCCTTTTTTGGCCTGTCATTTTCTTTCTGTGGTTATCATTTTGGCTACATTTGTTACTATGGATTTTTTTGGACTTGCAGCAAGGATAGTCCCACACATTTCTGTGAGAAAACCTTTCAAAATTTCCATAACTGCATCTCTCATTCATTTCTAGCAGATAAAGCTGATGAAAAAATCATACTGTAGATAATGTTTATGTGGCATACAAAACTTTAATGATTGACTTTTTGATACCAACTAAGAGCACTGAAAGCCAACCAATCTTTGATGAAGAAAGTACCTCTATCTGGATGTGGACAAAGAAGAAAAATCCATAAATTAAAAAATTAAAAGCAAGAAAGGACTATGGTACTGTGTACAAATATATAAGAATTTAATTGTCATTTCACCTGAACAAATAATATGAAGCAAATAACCTATTTTAATGTAAACTTTTAAATTTTATAAGTTGGTTATGAGTTGCTTAAAAGATAATTCTTATCTTATATTTGTCGCAAAATATTTTGGTGAATAATTCTAGACAATCTCTTTATAAATAGCTGAAAATAAATGTTTGATATGATTTTCATTTTGCTTTCCTCTTCTACTCTTTAGGCAGGAGTAGTACCTCCATCATGATGAACTGACTTAGCTTTAATGATTACAGTTTTCAGTTTCAAAAATTTCCAGTTCTCCAAAAAAAGCAATATGTATCTTGCACTGGTGATCTACTTTGAACTCTAAAATGTAGCTCCAGTTGCCATGCAGCCACCTCTTAAACTCAGTGGGGAGAGGTAAGCACCTACCAAGGGCAATTCTAGAGATCCTGAGGGAAGTGGGATGAGCCCATGTTAAGGGCTCTTCACTTTTTGGGGAATTCAGGGAGGAGTAGACAGCTAGATTTTACACAGTCCCATTTAGATGGGAAGATCCTTGCATGCTATATGTAGTGAGTTGATTGTGTGTAATTTCCACAACGCAGGGAGCTTTCATTGCAGATCTGTTAACACGGTGTGTGGAGGGAGCACTGAGGTGTATCTGTCACACCTACAGGAGGCAAGAGTGGCCTTGGCTCCTGGTCTGGAAAGCTCTAAGCACTGGGTTATGAAGATGGAAGGAACCAGACACAGATACTGGGGCAGTTTGTAGGCCACTGTGTATTTCAGTGCTTGCACAGTGGCTGGGGTGTTCCATAATCAGAACACACCAGTCTGAGCCAGTATTTGACTCATTAAGTTTCTCCATAAGTACTGACTACTTGCATGCTTAGACGTGAAAACTGTTCAGCGGGAGCGCTACATGGTGAGTTTACCCCTGGGTTTTTGAAGACCAAAGAAATTCTGAGAGAAAGTTAAAACTTTTCTAACAGGAGTTGACAGATAGGACTGTGTTATAATTTTCATGCAGTGCTTTCAGTTTTCCAGGCTGCCAAGGAGGCTTTCTCAGTTTGAATCAGTCTGATCCTGCTGGTCATACCTATATCCACAATGAATTTCTAAAGCAAATTTCCTGAGGAACTTTTAGGAAAAAATGAAGTTCCACATTAACCCATGTATTATAACCTACAGGTCACAAAGACTTTCAAATGTATTGCCTATAATGGGAATTCTGTGGCTAAATCTCTCTGTGGCACTTCGAAAATAGATCCTTAGCAATAGTCTAACTCTTTCTCCACTTCCAAATGCAGATGAGTGACCTCAGAAAAAAGAACTGAAGAAACATTTACTTGGTAGCTAAACAAGTCTTTGTGTACATTATGAAACACTTGTAGTTATCCATCATTTTTCGTCATTATCCGATGCTGTTTGTCCTAGGATTTGACTGGGAGAAGACACGCCAAAAAAAAAATTTTGCAAAAGTTACAGCCTACTATGAGTAAAAAAACCCACCAGAAATGTTTGTCTTAATTTCATTGACTTCAGTAATTACTCTACTCGGAGGTCTTATTTGAGCTTGCAAGTCTCTTTAGCTTTATTCATCATGAGTCTGACCTTTCCTTGGGGTTCTCTGCACCCTTTGGAATTAACATACCCTTTTCTCCAGGTGTCACAAATGTGACATTGCTCTTCAGACTTTGCACATGCTCTTTTATCTTTATTATTTGCACACAGCCCTTGTGCTCATTTCCTTCCTTCTCCTGTCCCATTTCAGCACACTCACCGGCCCTGAGCATCTCAGAATGTCTATTGTGAACCGTTGTAGGGTTGGCAACATTGAGATGAAAGGCAAAGTCATTTTCAATTCATAAACTCTGATCATAATCCATAATAAGATTCATTATTAAATGTCACCCTGACCCACATAATTTCCTATAAAAATCATATATCAACTGCTTATCAAACATATCATTTAAGAAAAATAAAACCAGGGAATGTAGCATTTGAAAACATGTGGTCACAGAGCAGAGCTAAGAGAGGGGAACTCATGGTGGGAAAGCTCATTGCTAGGGATTAAACTTGTGTCAGCAGTAGATACCAGTACTGTAATTACATATGATATTAATAAAAGCATTAAGTACTTTAAGTCACAGAGACCTTTCAAGAAATTACTGGTAAACTAAAAAGTAGACCAAGGATCATCTCATATTATTGTCAGTGGTTTTTTCCACAGCCGGTTTCTCAACTGTCTCAGGGAGAGAGAGAGAGAAACAGTCCTGAACACTCTCCTAGGTACTTGAGGCAGTGGTTGCATGCTAAGGATAAGACAGGAAGAATCCAGTCCTATGAGAAATGGGAACTTGTCCCAGTGGACAGCTAGCAACTAAGCATGTTGTGTTAACTTGGTTATCTATACCTGGATCAAATTTGGTTATCTGCCCCTGGATCTATATGTCTTTATTTGGAACCCAGATGAAGAGGATCAACATTTAAGCAGAACAGACTATTTACATCTCCACCTTTAAACCTGTAGTAGCTGCTCCATCCCTCTGGAGAAGGCAAACTCACTTGAAAGTGGAGCACACTCTCAAGAATACCGGAATCCTGTCAGGGAAATCCTGGTACAAGCAAGGAGCAAGCATTTCTAGTGTTTTGACTTTCTCTGATGCAGATAGGATTTCCAATTCATAACAATGTGTACAGCTGACAGACAAGCATTTCCTCAGCAACTTATACCTTCTAATCATGAGGGACAGGAGAAAAATCTCTCCTGTTTCAAGCGCTCTGCAGTATTTTACCTATGAAAATATGCAGCAATTGATTAATGATATTGCCTACTTATGCATCTTTGATTTACATACAAAATTCTATGCCTTTTGGAACAGGTCCATGTTCTTCTGCTGAGAACCCCAGAGCTGGATGCAGCACTCCAGGTGGGGTTTCAGCAGAGCAGAGTAGAGCAGGGCAGAGGGGCAGAATCCCTCCCTTTCCCTGCTGCCCACGCTGCTTTGGATGCAGCTCAGGATACAGTTGGCTTCCTGGGCTGCAGTGCACATGGCTGGTTCATGTCTAGCCTCTCACCCTGAGTCCTTCTCCCCACCCCTGAGTCCTTCTTCCCACAGGTGCTCTTGATCCATCGTCCTGATGCCTTTTTAACCTAGAAATTAAACAACACACACTTTCGAGAAAATTATAGTGTAGGAGGTAATATAAAGGTGGATCTTTATTTGAAGGCCTCCAGGGGCAGTTATGGAAAATGTCCACAAGACCCCAATCCCCATGGGGGTGCATACAGTTTTATAAGTTTGGTAAATTAGCATAATTGACAAAAAAGCACCAATTAGGAGCACAAGTGGTGATGCAATTCCACTCCAGGTCAAGCCCCTTCTCTGGAGCTCCCCCCTTGTTACTAGCTGTACTTTGTTGATGAAAATGTGTCTCAATGAGCTGTTTTCAACCTTAGTAGCCAGAGAGAGCCAAGACAGGATAGGGGCCCAAGATAGGATAGGTTTTGTCTTTCTGCCTAGGGAAAGGGCACAGAAAACTACTAGGAAAACTAGCCACTAATACATTAGGCTACAAATATATGTGTAAAGAATGCAGAGAATATAGAAAAGAAAAAAAGGTGAAAACCAAAACTGCATCACTCCATTCAGCCTGTACTTGTGCTTGGAATCCCTCAACCCAGGTGCACGACCTTCACTTGGCCTTGCTGAAGTTCCTGAGGTTTGCACAGCTCCAGCTCTCAGCTGTCAGGTGTACAAGTTTTTATTAGAAGCAACTGCTCAACCTTAAGGTGACACACCCACATCCCCAGCACACACACATAACTATTTCTAACAAATTCTGAAGGATTTCCCACTGGGACTGGCAGAAAACAGCCCATAAATTACTTGCAAAAGAGATGAAAGCAAATTATAATTCAACCATTTTTGTACAGAATATATTGCTTTACATAGGAATAGTTGGTTTGTGGCTGTCTGAAACTAATTATCTCATTCCATTCTCAATGACTTATTTATTAATGGTGCTGATTTTACTCATACACAGCTTGGAGTACACAAAACAGTTTTATATATAAAATTGATAAATACATTTAATTTATTGATTTGCAAATGAAAAATTTATTTGATCTAAAAATTTTATTGGTTCTTAAGAATGAAATATTGATTTTTGTGTGTAATATAAGTTTCAGATGTGCACTTAAGTAGAGGCAGCAGAACTGCTTATACTGCTTGGTGGAAGTCTAACAAGCTTTTCCATCTTATCTTTATTTTGAGGGCTTCATAGCTAGGTCATAAAATGTGAGTTTGGGCTGCCTCTTCTTTTAAGACAGTTGTGTATCTACTGCTTGACATCTCAGCCAAGAGTGCTTTTAAACAGATTCACAGAGCAGACTCGTCACTGTCAAGCTGTACATGTTTAAAGTAAATACCCTTTAATGTAACTGCAGATTTATTTCTGTCTATCATTTCTGCAATTGGCAGTTTGGCATCTTCTGTTTTTTCTGTTAAAGAAAATAATGTGTTCATTGAAGAACAATAAAAAGTATGTTAACATTACTACATACTTTGCAGGCAAGCAACATGTTGACTTACAGCTCATCCTGATGGTCCTGAAGACAGTGAGAGTATTTTCATAACCTGAAATGTTAATGAGTTAATTCCCCTTATCCCTGGGGCAGAGAATCATTCAAGCACATCACAACAGTGTGCCCCAGCCTCAACACAGCAGCGGTGCGGTTCGCTGACTTGCAGATTCCTGTTCCCACACACATTGTGCCTGGTGTTTAGAAAGAGAAAGGTGATGAGCTGCATTCGCAGTGATTCTTTATATTTCTGTATAAAATACATATTAAGATGCTTACTTTGCATAATAAGGTCATACACTTCCCACCGGAGTGTAGGAAGGATTTTGCTGCCATTATAGTTAGCTTTACCAAGAATAGGAAGGTGTGGACAGCTTCATATATTCGCATATTATATCCCAGTCAAAGCAAGGTGAATGAATTGTTTTGGGGTTTTTTTTCCCCTGCTTGTACCAAGATTTGTTCAGCAACAAACAGGTGGGATCTGATCTCAACTGGAAGCCTACTAGAGTTAACAGTAATGTTATAGATATTAATTTGCCGGGGATTTCCTTCAGACACACGCACTTTTTAAATGTTTGTCTAACTCTGATTCTTGTTTTTATTATGAAACAACTAGAAGAAGAAACACGATTGAATGGAATTATATACACTGTGTCAATTATGTCTCTGTGGATTTGCTGTGGTTTCAAGATTTTATAGAATGCCTGAGTCATGACATGTCACTGCATGGTAGATTAATTTGGTCCCAGAGATTGGCCAAGGTATTTCCAGCTATGCAGATAAGCCGGACAGAAAATAACCTCTGTCACATCACACCTCAAAAGACAGAGTTTTATCTGCTGCATGTACCCATGCAGACACTTGTTTTTACCTTGCTTCAGTCTTTGTGCTCGCCTGGAGACATGACACTTATGAAACTATCCACTGATGGGTATAAGCACAGCAGCAGTTCTGGGGCCACTGAAGCTGAGAACCTGTATAACCAAACCCGAAGCCTTGTGTCAGAAAACAGTATAAATGAAACGTAGATGGAAAAGGATGCAATAAAAAACCGGGAAAAATACAAGGTAATAGGGAAAATGTGGGATAAAGTGATAATTATCATGACTATTTGAAGTTTTAAAGAATGGTTAAAGAGTGAATAAATGACACATTTGTAGATCCTACTGTTAGATTCTTTACCAAAGGACCTGCTATACAATTATTTGGGGAACCTGACAGGTGAGTTATATGTGTAATTCTAAATAAACTGGCACTTAAAAATACCCAGGAGGACATTGATTCATTAAAAGTACTTGGAAAAACCACATAGATAGAATAATTTTTATAAGGAATATTTATTTTCAGTTCCATTTAAACAACCCACTTTTGTAACACATACTAAAGTCTTTAGGAAACATTCTAAGAAATTTCAGGATTATAACCACAGGAATGAATTGAACGTATTTCAGTTCTGCAGATTAAAATACAGAATATGTTTGCATCATTCTGCATTTTATTAGGTTGCTGCCTTTTGGTATGCTTTACATTAAAAATACATGACTGACACTCTTTATACCAGTAAGCCTTTTTATTGAAAAAAAATATTATTGCATTAAACTACATTCCCAGGGATTCCTTGAATAAGCTAAAAAAAAAGTCGCTTTGCATGTACAATAGTGCAATTCACTTAGCTACTGTATAATATAAAACACTTTATACAGAGAATACAAAACAAAATTACTAGTTTACATATTATACTAGCCAGAGTATTATCCATTTTTAAATAGAAACTTGACACTTTTAAAATCAATCTGATCAAATGGCATTTTTATGCAAATCTGCGCAACAAATATACATGTTGAATGTATTCCAGAAGTGCATCAGATGCAAAAAAAAAAGGCCCCAGACAGCAACAAAAAAATGTATCATGGTGTGACTCAGGAAATTTTTTTATTGGAATTTTAATGTGTGGGTGACCTGTTTCCTTGGATTATGTATCAAGGATATACAATCAAGGGAAAATAGATTATTAACTTGCTGTGTATATATCACTGCCATAAGGATACTGTAACTCTTTTAAAAATCTGTTTAAATAAAATCAAAATTGTAGCACGGCTCCATACATCAGGCTCAATAAAGCTTTTAAAAATTATAATAATACATATTTAAAGTACATTACTGATGAAAAACAAATATGGCAGCAATTAGAGAAAATATATAATTTCAGCTGTGCTGATAGCTTTATTACATTTCTCCAAGAAAATCCCTTCTGTGCCCTAAGAACATTATTGGACATTGCCTTTGTTTGGTAATCAATTATTACTGTTTTTCTGTTGTGCTGTTTCTGTTCTTAGTCTCTCTTTTTCTCCTGCTTAAAACATCTCAAAATCCTAATTTCTATTGTTCCAAGAATTAAATTTAATCTTCATTGTCAATTTATTAGCCTTACCATGTTGGTACGTACAATGATGGATGGAAATCCTATGATTTCATTTCTTCTAGGATCCTGTTGTGTGGTGCATACATTAAGGGAAACAAATACATCTATTTCCATAAATGATCTATGTAGCAGGATATGGTTATGTTTGATTTGGTCTGGTTTCTTGCCGCAGATATTTCTACAGTATTAACATTGTCTATAAGAAGTGGAGATACAAAATATGTGTACACGCATTAAAGATGAGATTAGCCCATCATTCCTTCAGTTCCATATTTTTCTTTTGGTGTTATCTGCTTAGGATACAAATGAACTCTTACACTCATTGAGAACAGCTGGGTTTACTTCAATTGAGATGAAACAGGGCCCATAAATTTAAAAGCTTGGGGGGCTGGAAATGCATCTTCTGTGCTGGTACTATCCCTGAACTGCTGGTGATGGCCACGCAGCCCAGTCGGCCCCTTCCAGGGCACAGCATGACCTGCTACTTTAGATGTCCAGTTCAGAATGTTTCTACAGAGTTATGACTAATGTTTCCAAGTGGTCCACTGAGTGATCTCCATCCAAGCAAGCAATAATTTTCAGAGGTGTTAAGTCACCGTCAGTGAAATATGTTTGATTCTCAGAAAATAAAGTATTGGAAGTACAGAAACTATATGTAAATTCAGATCTTCTTTTGGGAAAATTTTCAGCCAAAATTGAAAGGAAGAATTGTTAAACTGCGGAAATATTTAGTTTTATATCTTTCCCAAATAAAATTTTTGACTTCCTTTTTTCTGAAGCCATAATTTCAATTAAAGAATTTCTCTACAATTTAAACAAGAAAAATAAATATAATTTATGTGCTACTTACATACAGATAAGTAACATCAAAATGGCATGAATCCATTTTGTTAAAATGGATTGAAAAAATAAGTTGGGAATCAAACCAAAAGATATTTGAGGGTGCTGGTGTCACCAACCTTTTTCAACACCAAAATGTTTTGCTTCTGCATAGTCTCCATAATTTTTTTTCTGATGGTTTTTATTCAATAGCTAAAACATGAAGTATTCAAAGCTACTTTGAAAATACAAACTTTGAAAATACGAAACTAGCAGTCACAACTGTCAAAGAGATTGGAAAAGTTTGGCATATTACCAGTTTATGCTGAAGAAGTTCCAGAAAGACAGAAATTAAAGCAATTCCATTTTATTGCAATGGATTGATGTATTTTGATTAAAACTAAGAAAATTGGTCCTGTTGTATTTTAAAGACACAACTTATTTGCAATTAGGTTTTTCAGCTTCTTCAGGTAGCTGAATATAATGGAATAAAGTTCCTCCAAAAGTTTTTAAATGTGTTTTATATTGATTCTGAAAGATAAATTTTGTGCACTACATTATTGCAAATGAATTGAAGTTATTTCAAATGTTTTTAATCCAAACAAACAGGTACTGTCTGTTGGATACTTCGTGGTCCAATTTTATTGGGAAGCATGCCTGCAGTCTAACCATAATTATGAACTTTTTTTCATGCTGAATATCCTGTGTTCAGTTAGAAACATTATAAAAATAGACAAACTATGCCATTCAAAGAGATGCTGAAGCCTTCACCTATTTCCAGATACACAGTTATTACGAACAATTTCAACCACGCATTACTCTGAACGTTGGATACATGCATTCAAACATTGTGGATTCAGAATTTCAATTTGCTTGTTGAGAGTTTGGGAAGCCATGCGAGAATCTTGACATATTTGTTTGGATTCAATATACTTTTAAATTCTGAGTACTTGGACAAGTTTTTCTCTGAGTAGAGCCAGTTTTTGAAGAGTTGATCAGAATTTTACTTCTGCATTTTTATGAATATCGGCATGATTTTATAGGACCAGCCAATTGTTTCTGTTGTTTGTGAAAGGGATTTAAAATATTTGCACATTCTTTGGGAAAGGCTCTTCCACACATCAGAGCTCTGTTTGGTAGGAAAAAGTGTTGCAGTTTTGGCCAAGGACCTCTGAGGTTCAGAGCCAGCACTGGCTGCTCGGCAGTTCTGGGCTGCTGTGGCTCACCCTGATGTACCCTATGATCCAGCCATACACAGGCAATGCCACAGAACTCAGCTTCCCGGTGAGCCTTCTTGGGTGCTTGGCTCAGAGAGAAAAGCAGCAGCCTGCTTGTGCCAGCACAGAGCTCCCTATGCTAAGGGAATATTTTGTTATGTACCAGTGGCCTGACTGCAGTCCATTTACACTGTCCAAGCAACATATGCAGGGATGAAATCACTAAAGTATCTTCTAGATGTTGTGATCCTCTTCTTCTAGTGTTAACTTATCCCCCCTCCCTCTGAGCCTTCCTAGTTTACTTTGGTCAGGAGACAGCCCCAGGGTCTGGTGGTCCCAGATACTTTATTTTCTGCTCAGTCTAAAATACCTTAACCAAACCAGGCACTCTTTCATATACACACTCAGAAAATCAAACCTTTGAGGTGTGCCAAGATTGCTCAACCTTAAATTGTGCTACTTTAAATCCCTCACCGGTGTTGATACTGATCCCATTTTGTCTGGGTGCTGTGGTCCCATTCCTACTGACCATCATAGACTTCACTTCAGGCTATTCTTTTAAAACATTCTGTAGAATGACACTGGCCACCCATCCTTCTTGTGACAGTATCACAAAAGGCTTTAAAGCAGCTTTTCCTCAGTGGTACAAGAACAAAATCAACATTCATATGCTGTCAGCCAGATTGTGGACTTTAAAATATTTGCTGTTGTGCTCTCAGCAAAACAGTAGATTTCCCCTCAAACATGTGGTTGGACACTGAATGCTTTATTTTATCTAAATTTGGGGTTGGAGCCATGGTGAAATCATTTGGGCTAGTTTAAGTAGCTGGAAACACTGAAAACTTCTTTTGTTGTAGGTAAGTGTTGGGTCTGGATGGAACAAGAATAGTGATGGGGCTCTTGTCCTTGGAATAAGGGATGAACTAAGTGATTTGGGTGTATAGCAGAAGGTGTGGCTGTGTTCAGGTGCGGTACAAATAACGCTGGGATATATGCAGTGCGTGGCAGTGCAGGGAAGGTCAGCGGGGAAGGGTGGAGGGGAGTGGCAGAAACCAAGTGCAGTGGGTGTCCCGTCAGCAAAGCAGGGTGGGTGGGAATAAGGGCTGGCGCTAACGGGGAAAGGGATATGGGGGCGAAATGTGCCTGAGAGAGGGGGTGGAGGGGAGCCAGGGAGAGATGGCTGCCATGGGGGTGCACAGAGGCCGAGACAGCAAAGCGTTGCAGCAGCGTGTGGTGGATGGTGGTGACAGTAGCCTGCTGCTGAACAGGGAGGGCAGGAACTGCTGGTGTTGCAGAGAAGGCAGCTGGTCCTGGGGCAGGCAAAACTTTCAGGTGTTTTGCCAGAAGTTGTTTCTGCATGTGCTGCTGGGCTTGCAGCTGCAGCAACCTGTATTTGTCTACTTCTTCTGGTGTGAATGTGATAGGCTGCTGTGTTAAAGGAGGGGAGGTGGATTTACTGTACACTTCTAGGTCATTTAGTGTGTCACCATACTTCTGCATAGCATTGTCACAAAGAGAGTCTGAACTGCCTTCTGCCTGGTTCGGGTCCATGTTTACATCATGTAGTTCTTCTTTGGTCTCTGTTGAATTAGCAACAACAGAATATCTATTAGAGGGAAAAGCACCAGGGAAATCATTTGGTACTGGATCACAGCTTTGTATAAAGGGCTGCACTTCACTAATGAAGAGATTGGATTGTTCCTTTATTGCTGTGTTCCTTTTTATGCTTGGGCTCTGATAGCCTGTTTCAATTTGAATGATGTCTTTAAGAACACAATGATCATAATCACTTCCAGGTGAAAGAGTAACATTAGTTATGTCTGATGCTTCAGAGCTGTTTTTCTTGACACTGTTTTCCAACAAACTGATTTCATTATGTCCCATGTCATTTTTACCCATGCTTAGCACTTTCTCTGGCAAAGGTAACATTGCAATGTCATCTACTGATGATGAAAACTGAAGAGCAAAGTGACTTTGTGAGTCATCCTTTAATTCTACCCCACTACTGTTTGAAAACCTCTCTGAATCATGCATTTGTTCCTGGGTTTTCTTAGACTGCACTCTTTCTAAAAGTAACTTGGCTGTCATTGACTTTCTTTTTCCACATATGTCTTTTGCCAGGTTTTTGGAAGAGCAGGTGGCAAAGTTTTTAGACTGACTATTCACATTCAGAGAGTTGTAATGAGCAGTTTCAGCTTTTCTTGGTTCAGCGTTAGAACCTCTCTCAGCATCCTCTTTTGTTTTGTTGTCACAGTTGTCAGTCTCTTTTGAGAAGGATCCTGAACTGCTGCCTCTTGATATTCTGCTGCTAGATGATCTTTCACTGCTTCTTGAATCACTGGTGGAACCACTTTTGGATTTGTGGTAGCTGCTACTCCTACTATACACTTTGCCAAAATGCTGATGTCTACATCTGCTGTGTTTAGATCTGTCTCTGATTTGTAAAACTTTATGTCTTGAACATCTTCGATATTTAATTGTGCCCCTCTGAGTACAGTTTCTAGTTCTGTGAATTCTACTATGACAAAGATAATCCTCGTCTGTGTCATCTGAAGTGAAAATACACTTGTGCTTTCTGTGTTTACGTTTGTGCCTTTCATCTGTCTTGCTTTTTCTTTTACAACAACAAAGCAAATGATTTCTGCTGTGATTGTTTGATGTGGGACTCACGTAGCTCATGTAGCTACTCGTACTGCTAACTGAAGCGTCAGAATAGCTGGAATGTCTGCCAGATGAGGACTTTTGAGGAGACGGGAATCTCCAGCATCTTGTGTAACTTCCACATCCTTCATTATCTGAATACCTGCTGTTTGAACTGGATTTACAACTAAAGAAACTTCCACTAGAGTATTTTCCACTGTCACTCATGTCACTGCTGCAGCTGACCACATCTTGAAGGGATCTGCAGTCATTTTGGTTTTCAGATTTTTCTTCAGAATCAATTAAATGACATTTTGCAGATTTAGGTTTTTTAATCCTAGACATAAAAGCAGAAAAGGAAATGCTTTCATTTTTAATGTTCTGAGTTTTTCTTTCACAGCTATGGACATGATGCTTTAAAGGTCTTCTCAGTGTTGTTGTATAAAGACTTTTTTCTGTGACATAATCCTTTTGTGAGACATCAAGGTAAGCAGGCACTTTGGGTATATTTTCATTCAAATAATCTGAAATGCATTTTTGACCATTTTCATTAATTTCTTTCCCTATGTCTGACTCAGCTTTTTGCTTGGACTTTCTTGGGTTTAGGGAACCTTTCATCTTCTTTGGTTTCAACAACTGATTATCTTGTTCATTTGACATTTGCTTGTGTTTTGTTAAACCTGAGGGTTCATTTTCATCTGCAGTCTTATTTTTAGAGATCACTTTACAGCTTGCTTTGTTTGTTTCATGCACTTTACCTTCTCTGTGATTTAAGGAGAGTCTGAAGTCAAAATACAATGGATTACAGCCATATGAAATACAGGGCTCAGTTTTTGTAAACAAAAGTAATTCTGTGGGCCACTGCAGAGCAGTGGTGCCATCTTTGCTCACTACATGGAGGAAAGGCAACCCCTGGGGCTTAACTTCTTTAACCATGGTCTCCTTTGTAAGTGTTTCCATATTTCTGTCTGTGGTTTCTGAAATCTCCAAAGATCTTTCTCTTATTATCACTCCAGGACTGTCATTAATGTTGCTTAAACAGGTCAGCTCAGGTGCTGGCTGTTGTGGGAGCTCAGGTAACTGGTCAGGCAGGTGGGCATTGCTGTGCTTGTAGGTGTTCAGCTGTGTACAAAAATTGCTAGCTTGGCATGAAGATGAAATGGGAGTTTCTAAGAATTGTTCAGATTCATTCAGTTTGTTCTCTTTCTCTGTTTCTCTCAGTGAAGCAGAAAAATTCAAATTCGAAAGCTGTATTTTGACTTTAGAATAAAAAGGATTAGCTCTGATTTTTTCTTCTGATTCCCTGTCACTACTTCTATCATTTTCCTTTAGCATTTTAGGTTTTGCAGCTACATGACTTGATGCACTGTTATCCAAATCCATTTGGTCTTGCGTAATAGGTGACTCTTTATCCAAACTTGCTTTCAGGTGTTCCTCCAAAAGTGTGACAGAATGGCAGCCCTCAATAGCTTGCTTTTTTTTATGGTTGGGGGATTCACTACAATCATTTCCTTCTTCAGAGTTCTCACTGAAGACTGATGCTGAGGACTCAAGCTTCAAAGGGACTTTTTTAGAGAATGAAAAAGACACCCCTGCCCTTTGAGAGGTACTGGTGCTATCTGGGAACATTTGTGAGACGTGATTTCCAAGTGCATGGTGTCTTTCAGTAGGGGGATGGTGCCTGCTTATAATAAGTTGTTTTTTCTCTAGTATGCTTTTGGAGAAACCTTGTCCTTCACTCGTGATGGTTCTTTGAGAACTCGCCGTGAACTTGCTGCCCTTGTACAGGAAAATGCCATCAGGTGATTGCTGCTTTTCCAGCACTAATCGGGGGGCTTTAAGCAATGGTCCACTCCCAGTGATGCTTTAAGGTAAAAAAATAAAGAAAAAAGAAATCTGTATTAAGTAACCAAGTTACGACAGAGCATGCATTTGACAATGTCTGTCTGGTGAAGGTGGGTATCACTCAAGTTTTTACAAGGGAAAGCTAAGTTTCAGCAGGATAAATGAACAGTTTATCATCAGTTTGGGCTTCTGTGTGGACAAGAAAGTCTTTACACATAGAAAATTACGTATTTAATGTCAGCATGTGCTCTTTTACAGAGTTACACCCATGTACAAGCAGAAAAAAAATTGGTTTTACTTAAAATTTATATTTAGGGGAATTTAATCTGTGGTAAGTCTTGGTTTTCTGAAAAGCCACTGCAAAGGAAATTGTGCCATGTTCAAAAAGAGATGCTTCCACCTGGAGCATCTGCAAAATCAAACTCTGGAAGAGAAAGAGAAACATTCTGCTTGCCTAGGGAGGAATGTGTTTGTTGAATTTTTTAAGAGTAGATTCTTCTTTTCTCTTTAAATTATTCCACAATAAATGACTTTGCAAAATATTCAAAGAGATATTAATACTAAGTCAGCAAACATTGGAGGCGAAAAAATAACAACTTCACTGGTCTCATTATCAACCATGATTTGACTTTGCCACATTTTCTCTTTCTGTATTTTACTTTCAATAAGTACATTATTCCTCTTTTCAAAATATCTCAGATTTTAAATATGATTTAGTTTTCTTATAATTAAAAAAAATGTTTACCTATTCTAGGGCCTTAAAAAATGGCAAACCACTGATTTCTTGAAACAGATAATTAACTGAGACTGGAATGACAGTTGCCATTTTCCATTAGAGACATGACATATATAGCCACCATAAAAGTGTTTTTCTAAGATATATTTAAAAATACACATGTCATTAGACTAATTATCTACATTTGCTATCAATGCAGTACTACAGTACACGATCAAGAAAAAAAATTGGAATCAGTTTAAATAAAGATTTTGATAAAAGATTTATAAAATATTTTAATTAAATGTAAATAAAACTGCTAGATCTGCATATAAGCTATCTATAATTGGCAATCATGTTTTATAAATGCTATAAAAATACATTGATCTTCAGCAATGGGAAGGACAGAAAGACTCCCTGGAGTAGAGTTAACTCATAATATGAGAATATGTGTGCATTTCACAGAATATATTTGCATTTGCCAGAAATTTGGCATCAGGAGATACAAATTAACCCCTATTTGTGCATCAAGAACAAATTATCTCTTGGAGAAGGCATATAAAGAGACCCTTTTCAAAGTCTTCTTGGAACAGCAAAATAAAATTTTTCTGTGCACAAGATTAGCAACAATTTTGTCAAATTGAATTAGTTTGTTGTAAGGAACTGTTTTGGAACCTGGGATGGTAACAATTATATGTGTGTGTAGAGTTCTGCTTACAAGGGCTGACATTCTGTCTTCCCTGAGCAACTGGGAATGCTACCCCTCCGCCAAAATCACGGCGCTCAGCCTCCCCTGAACCTGTTAGTGATTACAGAGAGGAATAGCAAGCTCTGTCTTTCCACACTCTTTGCAAAATATTATGAACTCCTGGCTCTTTCTAAAAGCAAACCTGCTCTTTCCCATCCGGTCTCATTCTGGCTTTCCTATTATCACCGACATTACCAGTCTATTTGAGACTGCATCTTCAAGTGCGTGGGCATAAAGGAAGCTTCCCACAGGCAGCTACATTTGTTTCAGCAGATTTGTATGAAAATGGAGTAGTGATCATAAAAGTGATATATTAGCACTAAACTGTTATATTTCAGCAGATTGTTCAAAAGCAATTACATAGGCCAAAATGAGTTTGTAATAAACTCTGAATGCTATTATTTCCAGGGTACAGTAGTCTTGAGATGAATTTAAAAGAATGCCAGTTTATTTATCTGATTAACTCATTGTGGTCATAGATTATCATAAACAATTGGTCTGATGGCAATCTATTCTACTGAAGCATTCAGTGTCATTAAACAAAGGAGATTTCTCAAATTTAAAGGTTTATTAGTGCAATCTTTGTTGTCTATCTTGATATTCATCAATAGAGCTAACACTATTAGACAAACTTAATTCAGTTAATTACTTGTTTTTCATTCAAATAATGATTACCCTACAGAGAAACTGTGAGAATAATACCAGTACCCTAAAAGTAGTAAAAATTATTCACAAAGGTTTTAATTAATTCTCCCATTAATTTGTGATCAAATGTTAAGACAGTCATACTAATCTCTTCAGGTCAGTTTGGATAAGGTAAAATGATGATATTTAAAAGCGTCTTCAAAACACTCCATTTCAAAGACATGGGAATAACTATCTACAGGAGAGAAAAGAGAGAAAACAACAAACTTTCAAACATCATGTAATTAAGTCAGGGGTTTTCAGTGTGTGGTTTGCAGAGCAGGAACATTTGGAATTGAAAACAGCTGAAAACACATTACAGTGCACACAATCTCTGTACATTATGTTGTGGAGGAGTAAAAATATTAATATTTCTTCTGGAAGGGAGGAAAGAGGGCATTAAAATCTCATACAAGTTTTAAAAACTTGCCATTCTGACTGCTTCCGTAATTCTGCAAGCTGGTGGAGTCGCTTGAGTGCTTTTTCCTGTTTCTTCTCATCTTTCCATGACTTTGAAGCCACATTTCGAGCAAATTCCCTTTGTTTTAAATCTTTCAATCTCTGTGTGAAAAGAGTATAAACAGAAGGGATTAGAGATGTACACAGCAGATACAGTTCTTCTTACTCAATTTATTCACTTTTCATGAGGTTAGTATGTAAATGGAGAGTAAAAATATACTTAAAATACTATAATAGTGAGAAGAGATTGGAAATGCTATTTTTGCTTAACAAAACAACCTGATTTGGCCTCTGCTGTTTAGCTGATATATGCCTACATATGAATGATAGCTTTTACTTTTTCTGATAAGCACACAAATATTCTGTTGTGTACAAATACAGACATGAAGCTAGAGTCCATTTAATGAGGTCAACATTCTCCTATTTAATTCATCCTGTTGAAATGTAATCCGCAGGCATATACTGGAACAAGTCTGAGGTCCTATGTGTAATATATTTTATAGTTCTCTACTTGCACATGTATGCATGTATGTGTGGGGGCTTCTCTGTTGGTTTTGTACCTTTTTAAGGCCGTATTATTTTCTCCAGAGAGATCCACTGTCTGAAGTACTTGATCAGGAAACTCTTTTGTAGTTGTTTTCACAATTTTTTTATCTCCTCACACATCTATAAATCAGGTAATTGCTGTTGGAGAGAGCAAAATTCTTTGCCTTTATTACATTTTTTTATTGCCTGATTTTGCACTACCGATAACACAAGGATAGCGAAGGAGAAGATGTAAACCAGAAAGTGTCATCAGCATCCTCTGAAAAAGCAATTGTCTCTGAGTTCACTGTGCTCTCTAGGAGTCAGCAAGTCATGTCTAACCTTACAACACCCCAGTTCAGATCCATGCTTCCATACTCCATGGCAGAAATGCCTTCCCTCTTCCCCACTCCTCCAGTGCCATGATGTTTGGGGAAAAATGTTTACAAGCTGGGAGGGAGCTCAGTTGTATTCAGTCAGATGCCCAAACTGGAAGCTTTGAGGACCAGAACTGGAACTAAACTGCTGCATTTGCTTGCCCCTTGGTCCAGAGGCGGCCCTGTGCTCATCTGTGTAATTTAGAACTACAGTATCAATACCATGAAATGCTAAATTTTCCATGGAGCAGTTTTTGCAAAGTAGATTTGAAGAAAGGTTTTGAAATCACAGTAATTTTTAAACTGCTGCCCATCTTTCAACATCTATGCCTACTTGAGTGTCCACCAGCACCTAAAGATCAACATCCCAATTGCTGCCATCAACTCATGCTGTTGTTTCCCTGTAGCATGGCCAAAAGATCAACGTGCATCAGTAGGACAAATTGAAGGCTGACCAAGCATTGTAACAGCAAATATTGCTTTCTGCAGCTCAGGTATGGGGAGCAGTCAAGCCATGGCACAGAGCTGTACACTGGCCAACATGCACCTGCTTCGGAGAAACAGGGCTGGAGGCAAAGAGTCCTCAAGTTGTAGAAGTCAAGAAAATTATAAATGCATGAGAGAACTGCTTTCTGGAGAGAGGTCTAGCCTTTGCCAATAGATTAAGACAAAGCAAATAGGTGAAAACCACCATCTAAAGAGATGACAACTTCTTTTTTGTCCAGCTAAAATGGAAGAATCCAGTTCGTGGCAATGACATAATATGTCAGAGAGGCATGGAAAAACTTGGTGGAAACAGGCCATAAAAGGTCTTTTCTTTCTGTGATTCCTTTCTGTGAAGAGTGCTGGGAAGCCGTAGTGAGCATCTCTCACCGCTGTCAGATCAGCTTCCTTCAAGTATGGGATTTTTTAAAAAGTCAGATAACATCAGTAAGAGACAAATGCTGGGAGACTAAGAGCAGAAGTTTCTTGTTCGCTCTCAGCTGTTTGTACCCCAAGACATATGCCTCTGAGCACTGATCTGGAGACAGGGAGAGCTGGGCTGTCCACAAATCAGCTGCTCAGGGAGTTTGAGAGCTGGCTGTCAGCCACCCTGGTGTTTCAGTCTCTGTTGGATGAGGATGAGAAAGCCAGAAAGTTGCTCAAGGAACTGGTGCACCACCAACCAACAAGAAATACCAGGCTGCCTAGTGCCTGATGAAAGTTTAACCATTTCATCAGAACTATCTACAATCTGTCAAATCTGTACGTTTCTCTGTAAAGTTTTTATCAGCTCAAACATCCAGTGCTTCATTGAACTAGACTCTGAAACAGGACAGCTGCGAAGTCCTTTTTAAAGCTCTTAGGCTTCAGCTTCTTGGAAAGAAATGGTCTCTCCACCATATGTTCAGCTCTTACCTGTCTCTTTATGTGCCCTCTCTCATTATTCATTTGTCCCTTGCCAGGTCAGTCACATAGCACTCCATTACCTCAACCTCATTTTCTGCAATTTACAGTAAAATGGATGAATATGTAAGACAATGTTACTTTTGGTTCAAGAAAGAAGCTTTTCAAATAATCTATTAAAGCCAAAGCTGAAAAAGAAATCAGAGAATCTTCCCAGAACAAATCCAAATGTTCTGTCACCTAGGTAATATTTACGGGAGTGTAGAGATATTTAAGCTGTAAGGATCCTATTCTCCACAAAAAAGCATAGGTGGTCTTGAGCCTTATTAACATGTCCAATGTGAATAAAGGGCAAAGAAACACATTTGAGAAATGCCCTTTAGGGCGGCTTGCTATGTTTGAGCTGTCACCATGAGCTGTTCAGCACCACGCATAAAGCATTCACGAGGAAAAACAGAAACAGTTTCTACCTGTCAAGGAAACAAAGAACGGTGTGAAACCGAGAACTATGGAGTGCAGTACTGCAAAGCAATGCCATTTCATTTCTTTGACAGTTAGGATGATAATCAAAAAAGCAAATGGACCAACACTAAGAATAGGAGTTCTAGCAGTATTTTTTGCTCTCTAATGGCATGCAGCATGTGTCAGAGAAGTAGAGAGAAGAAAAAGAAATGTTGGTAAGTATAGCAGAGAACTCATCAACTGGAGCTGAAATCCAAGAAATCAAAAGCATCTACAGTCTGAGGAGAGAAAGGGCTCTCCCTGCACATCCCCTCAGCAAAACAAAACAAAGCTGCCCTGCCAGAGCTCTAGTTAGGAATCATAATGAAATTTGTCAGCTATGTTGGATAGATCATGGGACTGCCTGCTGAACCTGCAAAGCCCTGGTTTTCTTCACTAATAACCTGTGCCAGACTTTTGACAGGCACACAGATATTTTCTGCAGGTGAGGTACAAGACCATGCAATTGAGCAGGTACCTGAATGACAGCCCAAGCTCAGCAGGTGTGCTTGAAAATTAAAGTTGCTTTACACAGCAATTGCGTTTTTCACGTAATTAGGTAGTTAACGGGGCATCCAAATACAGGCACGTATAATAAAATATGATTTATTTAATAGCTTTCTTGTGTTCCGTCCTTCACCTGCTACAAATATAGTTGTCATGGACTTACATTTCTTTTTGAGACTCATGTTCTATTCTTTCTATATTTTTTGTACCCGTGTGTGTGTACATTTCCATTTCTAAAAGTAACCCACCCCTTTTTTATAAATACCCACAGAGAGTATTAGAAGATTACAAAATAATATTCATTGTCATGGAAAAAATTTACTTGTAGAATCAGGTCTGAGTCCCATTGGCTCTTCCCTCTAAGACTCAGTCAAAATATGCTGAATCTATGTTTTTCCTCCTGGAACTCTGGTATGAATCACCAGGAGATGTAAATGACTTAATGGAGCTGCATCTTCACTACCTACTTTTGCTAGACCTGAAATAACAGTGGTCAAATACCTGTAATTTAGCAATTTATTCCCATTATTAATGTCTGGGGTTTTGTCTTTTGTTCTTTTTTAAATTGTTGCTTTATTTGGGCCACTACTTGCTTTGCACTGACCTATGAGCACCTGAAGAATACTCACTGCTGGCTGCAGTTGCAGTACTGAGTTTATTTTATATCCACAGTTATGGTCCTGATTTCTATTCTTCCCTAAGCAGGGAAATGTTTATCTGGATTGCTATTCATCTGATCAACTTCAGATGCTTTTCTTCACAACCACTGGAAAGAAATAAGCACTTTAGGGACCTAACCACCTCTTTTTAAAGCAGCTGTCTAAAACAAGAGGGATAAAGTGACATGTAAAAGTACCCCTTTGTTTTCATCGTGTACAGAGGCTATTAAAGTTGTCTATCTTAATTATTAAAGGGTGTTCCTCTAAGAAGGAGACACAGCTGCCATCCCAGCTCAGTTGCCTTTACACCAATGCACACAGCATGGGCAACAAACCAGAGGAGCTGGAACCCACTGCGCTCCTACAAAGTTCGGCCCTGATTGCCATCACTGCAACCTGCTTGGAGGAATCAAGGGTTTAGTCAATAGGCCCCCCTGAGAAACTGCTCTCTGGGACAAGGGAGCGTAACCATGCTGGCAAATCTTTAAGCAAGTTTTCCATAGAGCACAAGAGCTCTCAATCCCTTGGTGTAGGAGAAAAGGAGACTGGCATGGCTGAGTCGAGACCTGCTGGTCAAATAAAGAGGCAAGAAGGAAATGCAAAGGTAGTGAAAGCAGGGACAGGTATCCTGGGATAGTGATGCTGCTTAGTTGTGTAAGGATCGGTCAGGAAGGCCAAGGTGCAGCTGGAGCTGATCTTGGCCAAGGATGCAAAGAATAATAGGAAGAGCAGAAATGTCAGCCAGAAAATGAAGATTAAAGAAAGAATACTGCCGTGTAAAGAAAGGAAACAAGAGTGGTGAACTGGTAACAACAAATGAGGAGAAGGTTGAGCTACTCAACAACTGTTTTGTCTCATTCTTAACTGGCAAGTCTCTCTGTTTGAGGACCATATGAGTATGGTACTGGGAGATAGCATTACTTCTAAGTATTCTGCCAGGGGCTATGCCATTATATGGATTTAACAGGGATTCTCAGTGTTAACTGCTTCGGATTCTGGGAAGAAGAACTGTTGTAGCAACTATACTGAGTAGCAAATCCTCTTCTTGTTCACAGTAGTATAACTACCTCGGTGTAAATAGAAGGCATCTTTGAGAAAAAAATAATTTCCTATGTATTAAGCTAGAAAATGTCATTTAGTATAAATTAATTTTTTTTCCCCATTACATTTAGAGTATTTTTGTTCTGGAATATCATTCATGATGCAACCTCCAAACTACTCATTATGCCATAATGCATTCCAGCCCCAGGTAAAAATGTATATACCACATTAGGTATATGTCTTCTGTTATATTTAGAGAGTCTTCTTTAAATTGAAGTCCTTGAACTAATGTGAGTGTTTGAGTGCCTGACTTGCTTTCAATATTTAATTCTACTCAGCAAAAAAGCTCCTTAATTAAGTTCTAACCAAATTCACCATAGAAGGGTTAATTGAGGAAAACAGGAATGTTAATTTCAGTAATTATTCTCTTGCCTGTAACCCTAACATTGGAACCAAATGCATTATTTGTAAAATGATTTCACACTGTAAACCGTCAAATGAGAATGATAGTCACTAGAGAACATGTTTAAACTTCATGCCTAAAGCTTACAATATTAGCTTGCTAAGTGGAAGTGAGGAAACAGTAATGAAGGAATTTGCTTTTACTGTGGTAAATAAAATCCTAAAAATGAATTGGAAAAGCTATTATATACAGGAATTAACAATGAGATATGAAGCTAGCTGATAAATTTTCATTTGTTTTACCCATAAATAACCTCAGATCACTTTGAAGTGTGTGCAAGTAATTATTTGTTAGAATATTTTATAATGTAGTCAGCTGTAACAGATTCAATATTGGTAATGGAAGTGAATGAGAAGACAAAAAGAAAATATCCTGGTCTGATCGGATTAGGGAATAAGATGATAGCAGGAGGGAAGAAGACTCAGTCCTCAGACATGCCCTAGAGAATCCATCTACCAGTGAATGAGATGCTGATCATGGATCTAACCTGAAGGATAAATTACAGATGGCCCCTTAGAGGGCTTGTTTTTTCCTGTTTAACCAGACCTGCAAATATTCCTGCTAATTAAACTGATTTAATCTATTGCTGGATGAAAGTATCCACTTGTGGATGCTTTCCATTTTAAAAGATCCAATTGTGCTTCTCATAAGAATCCCCCAAACAAAGTCAGAACAGATGCATTTGGTGGAGGCTGTTTCCATAGGGAAGACGACAGAACATGCACTTTGTGCCAGCAACTCATTCCTGTGGAAGCCTGAGCTACTGACCACTCATGTTTCTATCAGTTCCAACAAACCTATTGCCACGGGCTCCACCAAGCTGGCTGCATACTGTGTACTTTGGTTAGACATATTTAGTGCCACTTCGGAATACGGAGCTGCTTACCCAGAAAAATCAATGCATTTGAATGATAAAAAACTTGGGGCAGGGTCTATATATTCCCTTCAAGTTCGTATATTACCTCACTTGTCAGGGTGTTGGGCTCTTTCTTAGATCAAAAACATTATCTCCTATATTGTATTTCTTTTTCCTTCTCATTTAAGAAGCTAAAAGAAAAGAAACTGACATTACAGATCCTGTGCAAGACTAGCTCCTTTCAAAACTTTCAGTACTTCTTGTAATCTTGTTCTAAAAATATTTAAGATTTTCCACATGTTTTTAAAGCCTGTCTCACCACTTTTTGTTTTTATTTGTTCTAACTGTAGCAGGCAGAATACAAAATCACCTACATTTTAGTGAAAAGAGAGAGAGTCTAAATTATCCCAGAATTCTACAGGTGAGTCCAAAACCTGGCCTCAAACTTTCTTCAATGCAGTCAGCACACTTTCAGAGTAACAAAAATGACAGTGGAAATGTCCATACATGGATTTGAAATAGCTCTTTTCATACACAGATCTCAGATTTCTTATGAAACTTCAGCTTTACCCCGATATCATTTTACAAATAAATAAATGAAGGCATAGAGAGATGGAGTGAATTCTGGAAAGAGCAGGGAGGAGGCTGAATCAACATTTACAGGTATATGTCTAATTATCACTTCTAACTCTTTGTACACCCATTGAAAAAAGATGTCAGACACCTGAATTAAACCTGATTTTGATTTAGCTGCATAATAGGTTGATTCTTGATAACTATGGTAATGCTGAGGGAACAACAACAGAGCATAAAGTATAAACCTCTTCCAAATTACTGTGCTATGTTCATAGTTTACATAGAGGAAAGTTGACTCAGCCACTGCACAGTAAACTTGAAGTGCTCTACAAGAGAACAAGTCCATCACTAAAAAGAGATATTTTAATATGTACTTGATATAAATGTAACCTTGCTTATAGTTATCAGTCACTGAACTTTAGGTGAAAAGTTACGAACTGGGCAAATCCGTGTGAAGGAATTAAAAGGGAGTTATAAGCAGAAGCCTCATCAAATATATGAAGGAAGTGAAATATTGGTTTTATTAATGAGGATATTAAAGGATGTAATAGCTTTCTATACAAAATATTTTAGGTTGTGGCTTTCTTTCTTTCCCTTTTTTTTTTTTTAATCAGTCAAAACCAAAATATTCTTTCTCTTGTATTTGCTCAAAGTAGACTGAGCTCTTCTGGAGTAAGATGGTTAAAGGTAATCAGGAATCTAGCAGCAATTCTATTACAAAATGCCTGCTCAGAGTAAAGGAGCTTTAATAAATGACATTTCCTTGCAGTTTTGCTCAATCAGAAAAGACCACAAAGGAATTTTGTAATCATCCAATCAAAACTTTCCATTGACACAAGACAGGGGACATCCAGATAAATTGATGTATTCAAGTTACTTTGACAAGAGCTATTTAATATGATCCATATTAAATTAAATTAATTACATTATAATTCTTCAACACTTTACGGAGACCTGTATCAGCCATGCTGGTATTTTCCCTGGCACTAATGTCAGAATGACAGATTTTCTTATTTATCCTTTTTACATCCTACTATGGCATCATCTAACTTGATGCTTTTTCCTCTACTGCTCTGAGACCCATTAAAAATCAATATTAATTATTAGGAGAGTTTATGGCCTGAACCAGCTGAGACTGGTTTATCTCTATATTTAGATAGAGATTTAATATTTATCTCTAGAATATGTTGTTTAAAGTCCTTCTTAAGTATTGGTAGGTTGGTACTTCACAATCATCCTAAACATCGTGGATGTGACTAAGTCATCTGGCTTTGTTCCAAGTGTAGAACAGAAATCTGTATTGAATAGTCCTTTTTATATCACTGCTAACAAGTAAATAATTTCAATTTGGACCAGAAGATATTTTATGTTCTCAATATATTTTCAGAAACTTTCTTGTCCTCATGTCTGATGACTACAGATTTTTCTTTTGCCCTTTTTACTTCTTCCATCACTTCTTTTCCAGTTTCTACACTTGTGATTTATAGTATTTACCATCCATTTTTCCTTTCTCTCTGTTATTATAAATTTAAGACAGAGAGAATTGACTTTCCTTCTAAATGAAATTAGCTGTTTATAACCTACTTGGTCTTTTTCAGTTCTGGGATTTGGGTTCTTAAACCATCTGCCATCTGCTCTTTGAAATTTCTTTGCTCTCTCTCACATCTTTCCATTTGTTTTCCTCCTCCCAGCCCATTTGACAAGCTCGTTCACCTTAATGAAAGTAGGTTCCTAAAAGAAGTGTATGTTACAGTTTGTTATTTATACAGATATGTGCAAATATTTTATTTGCATTTGCTAAATACAATTGCTTCTCTTTTTTTATTTCCCGTATGTCTGTGTTGATCATCATAATGCTAACAACATATAGATTAAAGATCAGTTTTAATGCATATGTTATTACTTTTAGAGACCCACAATATGGATGAAGTTTATTTGTGCTATTCTTGTCAAAAGGGAGGCCCACAGAGGCAGCACATTCAGATGGAAGATCTGTTAATTTTAATTTCTTCATGCATGGGATTGGAGTAGCAGTTTATGTTCCAGTCTCTGGTTTATTTACAGAAAAACATGAACAGGTGTTTTTTGTTTTTTTTTTTTTTTTTTTGTAATTGACTCTTGCAAGAGCCTGGTTTAGTTTTTGATTATCAGAGACAATCTTCTGAGAACACATCTCAGTACATTGTACTGATTTTTAAAAAGGTTATTTTCATTATATTTTTTAGTTTATTTAATTATTTTTCAATTTTTCCTCTCATTATTATTAATACATGTTTTCTCCTTTGATGTTAGTGTCCTTTCTTCCCTCTACTTGGCTTATCCAGCTCTCTTCCCAGTTAAGCAGCATTTCCTTCTGAAATACCAAATACAATAAGGTGCTTCCTAAGCAAATTCAGTGTGTCATGGAAAAAGATGACCAAACTGTGAAGAGTGAAAAATGTCCTAATTTTCCAGTTTATAAAGGCAAAGATATTTTGATCCTATCGAGCTCCCTTTTTACTGCTGTATGCTTTAAATATTATTTATTTGCAACTTGTGATTTGTATTTGGTCCCCTTTAACTTACTGGTGTGCAACATGTCACTGAGCTGAACCTTGACACACTTCAATTGAGATGCCATAATTTAAAATTTTTAACAGTATTCTAGAAACTGCTCCCTGAAAAGAGAGTAGAAATGAACATGATGTATGTTTACAAGAGCAATCCTGTACTGCTTTTCTTACCCACTTATATGTTCTGGAGTTACGGGAGGTAACATTTAATGTTATCCTCTAAGCCATGCTCCAGATGATGTCTGTTTTATTCACTCTTATATCAAATGATGCTGTAAACACACATCTAGTTTTTCAAGTAGACACGAGCATGTTTAATATTCTAAAGATGATCTATCACTCAGTGTTTCTGAAATACTTTGTCACTTCTCAAATTCTTTCCTGTCACTTGACACAAAGAACCTTTTAAGCAAGCTTTACTACTCCCTCCCAGGAAATTTTCATTCCTGTAAAATTTGAAGTTGCTCTTTTATTTGTACCACAGTTTTTTTATTTCTGTAATCCATACTTTTCTACATCCCTGAATTTTAATTATTTCTTGCAAAAAAAGAGAAATGCCATGAGTATATGTACTGAAAGGGAAAAAGAAGCCTCTTAAAATTTGCATCAACACAGATATAATATGATGATGGTGGTTTCACATTCTTTACACTAGGGGAGTTAAAACAATACTGGAAACTATTCTGGAGACAAGGAGAAGTAGGACAGCTGGATTAAATGTTAAAATTTTAATTTCTTTAAAAAAAAATTGATTGTTTTTCCACATATTATAGGTTTAGCTTTTAGAGAGACCTTGAGCAATGGTAAAAAGAATTATGTAAGAAAAAAGTTTGTTCATTTCCCCGAAATAATAAAATTTCTATAACAATTGCTGTATATTTCTGATGCACTCCATGTTTAGATATGTTAGGCTATGGCTTGTTGTTTGGCATGTGTACTGTTCCAATTCATTATTATTTTCAAACTGAAAGCCAGAATCTTAATTTTTTTTCCCATTTTTTTTTCAACCAAGCAAACGGACACTATGGTGTGCTAAGTTTCAAAATGGGAAGGAAATCAAAATCTGACACAAGCTTCTGAGATCCAAGATTCTGTCAATGAATTGAATGTTCAGTGTGACTCAGACTCAAATGATATAAAAGTAACACAGAACTCAGAAAAGATGGTCATTATGAGCTGATGAGAAGAATTAATGTTGCTTTGAAGTAAAGACGAGATTAATCTGAATATTCTGGATTTCTTTTGAAAGGTGAAAATTACATCGTACCTTTTAGGCAATATTTTTGTATGCAAATATTGGTAACTATCATAGAATCACAGAATATTCTGAGCTGGAGGATTGGGTCCAAATCCTGGCCCTGCACAGGACACCCCAAGTCTCACACCATGTGCCTGAGAGCGTTGTCCAAACACTTCTTGAACACTCAGGCTTGGTCAAGTGACCACTGGCCTGGGGAAATTATGTTACAAACTGCATTGGTTTACCCCTAAACATGGTATTACTTTACCCTATAGTTCCTCAGTTAATTATGATTTGATATTCCCACAATCCAGGCTAAGACTGGAGATCCAGGGCAGGTTCAGAATACAAGCCACACGTTGTTTTCCTTCTGCCAGGTATGATTTAATACTCTGTAGAATCCCACAGATCCTAAATGGAAAGTGTAAGCACACATCAATGGAATGTGACTTTTCAACACAAGTATTTAGGTGTCTGTTGTGAAGGAAGCAGGACTTGGAATCCATCATTATGCTAAGGGCTGAAAACAAGCCAAGAAATGCTAACTATCAGCATAAAGTATGTCACAGGGTTCCAGAGGGTGACTGTCAATTCCTCTATACTTACACACTTGTTAAAAGACTAGAATTTTTGCTGTGCAGAAAACTTTGATATCTGGGATTTCTTTATTTTTTAGTCTTAGTGGGAGAATAAAATTTGGAAAATTCATTTAAAAAGTGAAAATGTCAAGTGGCTTGATGTTAACACATCTAAGTAGCAATGCAACATTATGCCTTAAAGTTGCAATTTTCATAATTCCTGTATCTCAAGAATGACAAAAAAAAAGGTGTGGTTATGTTATAATTAATATTATGAAAGCATTATTACATGCCTTACAAGAAATTTTGAAATCTATTTTTCTAAAGTAACACTGCTGAAGCAAAGTATGTCAATCTTTATGAACCATTTCAAATTGATTGAGACTAAATGATGTAAAATTTCTGTATGAAATATTGTTTTGATCTTCTCACTTTCCTGAGTAATCATTCCGTTCTAAAAACATTTCCTGAAAAATTAGTATCTAGGTTTGTTTGGTTTGGTTTGGTTTGGTTTGGTTTTGGTTTGGTTTCTTTTTTAATAAATACATTTTTTTTACTGTCCCATCACCTGCATTGATATGTTTGTTTGGTATTCACATGCATGTCACCTACATTTCTCTATTCCACTGAAATTTAATCTGAGAAGATTAAAGAGCCCTCATCTTTTTAATGGCTTCTGATGAAGCCTAATTATTATAAAATTGTAAAAAATGTGAAATGATAATCCGTCTGGGTTACCTCCTTTATTTTTCCCTTAGAGATATATTAAAAGATGTTAATTAATGCATTTAAGTAAGCAAGGATAATAAATAACTCATCTCACCATTTTTATTGTTGTCTTGGTGATGCACAGATATGTTTCTGTTTTGCTTTTAAATATTTGTTTCTGCTAGGAATGCCCCTTAAAGATGTACAAGACACATTGTAAGGTTCCTTGAATACAAACATAGCTGATTAGCATGACTTAAAGCTCCCCAGGAATCAATTGTGCAGATACATTCTTGCATATTAATTACTGCTTGGAAAGTGCAGACATTTAAAAATGAACAGAACTGTAATAGATGCAGATTCTAGACAGATGTTTATAGTGCCAGATATACTTTGTGGATGTCAATGGGATTAAAAGAATTGTCATTTTTTCAGGTGAGGGAAAGTTATGAGCAAGTTCAAAACTTATGCAGAAACCAAGAGAAATGTAATTTTTCTGTGAACATTTAATATTTTGCTAGCACAGCTAATTGCTGTATTCCCAAAAAGCTGATTATGGCACAGGACTGCCTCAGGTAAGATAAGTACAGATGTGTCATATCCTGTGGAACAGGTTCCTTAATCTGGCTGAATTATACCTTATTCTAAAAGTCATTCCACAAACGTGAGTTCAAGTACTTGTGAACACAGAGTCATTAAAGCCAATCACAGCATCTGGCAGCGCTTTGCCTCCCTCAGCTCACTGTTGTAGATACTGTAGAGCCTGACCTTAAAATGACAGAACTACTGATTTAACACAAAACCCCCAACCAGCCATGCACAATAAGTGGCCTATACACAATATTATGTAATGTTTGCCAGTCTTCTGAAGCTGGCACAGGAAATAGAATGTATGTCTGCATTCAGTCTTGCCCAGCTCTTGCTAGTGCATCATGAACAGACAGTTTTGCATGACTGGTAACATTTTGCATAGAAGTAGGTAGAAAATATGCTGTTTATTCTGCTTCTTCTGTCCTAATATCTGGTATTTAAAAAGTGGAACAGACCTCTGAATACAGAGATGTTGAAAAGGACAACACCACCCAATATAATTTATCTTATTTATTAAATATAGGCACAACTCCAGCCTGGCTGCCCTAAAGGTTAATAGGGAATAGTGATCTAAACATAAATATTTAGGTTCTACATGTCTATCTCATTTAATTAGGTAATATTGTATGTTCTGCATGTATTAGCATTTCAGAACTCAGAACCAAAGAGGAATATGTTGATTTTGATGTCTTTTTACGCACTAGGAAAAAGAAGTATGACTGTATCAAACCCATTTTTTTAAATTTGAATGGAATGTTTCAGAAAATCTTCTGTTTCAATGGGTTTTTTTTGTTTCAGTTATCATTGCCATGTTAAACAGTCATAACAGATTGTTTTAATTAATTTAGTTTGGGATCTTTTTCTTTGTCTATATT